>CM060927.1:273176882-274426882 GCA_030737875.1 Allium sativum
TAAATGAGGATTGGAAATGTTTTCCAATGTTGAAAATGTATATTTTCTAGTTTTAGAAAATAAGGAAATATATGTATATATATATATATATATATATATATATGATTGATGATTGGATCGATAATTCCATTTGGAATTAAGATCGTTGTGTGAACACCGACATGTTTTTCTTTGATAGTTAACTCACCGACTATCGAAGTTTTTGACCATTTTTCGTTGTTAATATGGAGAGACCGGTTGGATTATTATCCGAAGAACCACTCCGTATCGACATAAGCGTTGTGATCAAATACGATGAAGAAATTGAAGACGGAGTAAAGTGCAAGGGCTGTCCTGTTTACAGAATAGTGCCTTCGGTTTCGTTCAGTCCCAGAACGAACGTATATGGACGAATGTCTGACAGAGTATTTCTAATGATCGAATGGGTTGGACTGTACAAATATATATGGTGGCAAATGGATTTATTCCCTTCGCATAATATCCAGAATCTATTTGTGCAGATCCAACTAAATGATTAACGGATCTGATAATGTGGCATTCAAAGTGATCGTGTTATAAATGAGTGGAAAGTAAGCATAGCTTCTAGCCTCACACCCGGTAAATGACAGAAATCGGGCAGGCAGCATGGCTATGTAGGTCGCACCTATTAGGGTGTATAATCACCTATCTAGAGAATATTCATTTGCTTCTTTAATCTATCAATGCTGTCCCATATATATATACGGGAACGGTTGCTGATCCCAACCGTTGGTGATGTACATTCGATACGCTCAAGCGAAATGAGTGGTCGGTCATGTGTGGCTGAGTTGCAAGATGTTCTTGTTGAACTCCAGTGTATCGTTCCTAGAGTACACTGATCGGAAGGTGGTTCCATACCTTGTCATAGTTGGAAACCCAATCATCCAATATGCACCTGCGGTTTTGATTGTATACTATATATGTAGAACGTGAGATGAAAGCGTTTCTGCTAGTTGATATCTATTTGTACATAGACATTATTATAATATCAAAAGGTTTTTGATATAAAGATATTTTGGATTCTCATAAGGGAAAAACCCGTTCCGTATTCACGGCGTGGTCTTATGAGATATCATATACCTGTTAAAATGATTTGAGTTTACTCACACCAGTCCATGACTGACCCGGAGTTTATTTGTTTTGTTTCCCTAAACTCTTGGGTGCCTAATTTTGTACGGGCAGTCAAGTAGTCGGGATTTTACAGATACACTTGAAGAGCTTGGAGCAGGAGGCTTCAAGATTCTATAGCTATTATTATTTCCGCTGTTGTTGTAAGTGTTGTACTCTGATAAGTGCTATTGTATACATATACTGTTTGTATTTCAAAAGTTATGTTATATTTTATTCGTTCCGCTGTGAGATTCGTGTTACTCTGATGATGATATTCTTCTTCTTCTTCTATTCTACTAGTTCTATCTTATCTATCCTCACCCTCTATCTTCTTTCTATTAATTTCTTGAATTTTCAGTGCAATTTGGGGTTGGACTTGTGTTATTTAGTCAGCTCAAATTGGACCGGATTTTCGGGTCATTACAATGGATGATGAGTTTAATGTTTTAGGCCTGAGCAACAGCCATATTGTTATCGCAATGTATATTATTGGATCAACAATTAATTAAGTTCAGTTATGAACTTCATAATCCAAGCATTTTCAGAATCAGTATCGATTTCTTGTTTTAATAACTGACATTATTTACAATAATTAATGTGTTATCAAATAACATTAGAATTATTGTGTCACTCCCACTCAATTTCTTGTCTATGCAAGATTCAATGATATTTTGTGGTTTTCGAGACATTTCGAATTTTATTTCATTCCCATCGGTATCTTAGAGACTAGCTCTCCTTTAAATGGATACCAATTCAAGCAATAAACATTTTAATCTCAGACGATTTATATAAATAATATCCATTTGTTTCTTTTGGATATTCCACAAATATAGTTGTCTGATTTGGGTCCGATCTTATCAGAAGAAGGACATTTAACAAAACGCCTTACATCCCAAATCTTCATATTAGACACACTAGGACATTTCCTAGTCCATATCTTATATGGCGTCTTTAAAATCATTTAAGTGGAATTTAATACAAATGTTCTAAATTTAATTTATTCGAAGATCTATATGACTTATCATTAATCGTACTATATCTTATAAGGTGCGATGTCTCCTTTCAGACATACCTTTCCAATATGGTGTTTTAGATGGAATGAGTTGTGAAACAATTTCAAACTCATCTGGATAGTCATTAAATAGTTGGCTTAAATATTCTCTTTCGATTTGTTCAAAAAGTATTTAGTTTCTATTAAAACTAGCTTCTAACTTCATTTTGAATTCTTTGAACTTTTCAAAGAATTTTAATATGTGTTTCATAAGATACACATATCTATATCTACTGATACCATTAGTAAATATAATGAAGTAATGAAACCTACCTCTAGTTTGTGTATTCATTGCTCCATATACATCATTATGTACGAGACCCAATACTTATCAATCATTCACTATGTCAAGTGAAAGGTGATTCAGTTATTTTGCCTAATAAACAAGATCTGTATTCTTCACATAATTCAAAATCAAATGATCTCAAAATTCCATCATTATGGAGTTTTATATACTTTCTTGTTTATTGGGATAACCGGTAATACTAAAGGTATGTTAGATTTAAATCACTATATTTAATCCACTCATTATTAATGTCAAGTACATTATAGTCAAGGATTCACAAACATCATTAACTATTTGTGAAATTCCATACAATATTTCATTTAAATAAAATGAATAACAATTATTCTTTTATTACAAATGAAATTCGAACTTATCTAGACAAGATCTATTATAACATTTATTTTAAGTCGAATTTCATTATAATAATTACTTTATATATTTAATTAAGCCAACATATACAACAAGAATCAACTTCCTATGGACAATTCAACAACATTTGCTTCATTTCCAATCGTAAGTCCACTTGTCATTTTATCAGATTTCTACCCATTTTGCAATTTCTGTAAATTCACATACACTTATGTTATTCGTATCTAGTATCTAATACTAGAGATATATAAGTAGATTTTATAACATTTATATCTTAATTGGATGAAGTCATACTTTAACTTATTTTAGATCCTCTCTTTATTTTTAAAACAATTACGTTTAATTTGTTTGAGAACAATCCTCAAATTTCAATATCAGTCAAGAAATTTGATTTAATTCAATTTATCCTTCTTAAAGATTAATTTAAATTATCGGAGTTATTTATTATTAATATCTACGTAGATAATAACTGATTCTTTAATATTTATTTAATATAAATTTTGACAATCAAAATTTTATATTAACATAAATGTGTAATTTAAACTAAAATACTCCCACTCAAATTAACATCCCTCTATTTATATAAATATATCAGTATATATATATAATGGTGTTCCAAGATCCATATCTAGTTATGCCTTGACCTAGGTTTGGATAATCCCCAAAACACAACCTTTTAGGTAGACATCTTATGTCAATTATATCGTGTATATAATTCTCGGATCGCGTGATGAACATTTTGTTCAGTATTATTCATTTGCTTAAAATATAGAATAATTCATGCTATTGTCTCTAAGACCAAAATCCTATTATGCAACTTTAGTTAAATCAGACCCAATAATACAGTCGAAGCACCACAATTACTCCTACTGCATATAACCAAAATAAAAGGATGCACAACGCTTTGGCGTTACCTACATCCAATGAGATTGGACATTGTTGGGTGTACTATTGGAAGACTTCACCATGATTTAATATAACAAAATTTGCTTTGAAGGGAATTTATAATTCGTAGCAGCGAACAATATTAGAGTTATTTACACATATCAAAATATGTGCATTTTATTCATAACATAAGTTCGATTTAAATAAAATATATGAAATATATATATATATATTTAAATTCAGTGTCATGTAATAACCAAGTTTATTTTATTCGAACATTTCAAATAAAAAATGGTTAACTTAAAGCTTGTGTGTAGAATTTTATACTCATAAATTTAATATTAAATTTGAGTAATCAATTCCAATTCTAGATTTATACAATATTCAGACGAAAACAATTTAAGGCCCAATTTTGTTTAAGAAGGCGTTGAGGGAGCCCACATGCAATTTTGTAAACTAAAACTCATTTATTATAAGGCCCAAAATGATTTCCATAAATATTACAAAGCCCAACATTTAAAAAAGATCAATAATTAAGTATGAAAATTCATTTAGCTCTTTACATAACATTTTATATAACTAGATTTATACGAGCATTTAGACTCATATGATTATCCATATTAAAACAAGCATAAATTTAACAAACATACATTAACAAAGTGGTACATGTTAACAAATGCAAAAGTCACGCAACAGAGCTGTAAAGACCCGGAAAAACGAACACTTAATCCTTGAATATTGTATCAATTTGTAATCTTGTTAAATGTTATAAACGTGATTTTATAACCTTGTTAAATATCATTTAAATGATAATTAATGATACTAGACTCGTTTGAAAAAAATGCTTTCAAAAATATTGTATCAAGATCAACCATGCGAATGAAATAACCTACGTACATCTTACATCTTTTATCCTATTGGTTTCTTAACTACCAATATCCTTTATTAATTCTTCTATATGTATAGTATGCCAAACCGAGTCTTTACAGCCTAGATTGAGTCACAAGTTAATCGTGCTTCAACTGTTATCCTCTATCACATGAGTCATACTTAACCAAAGCCGAATGTATCGACCCGGATTTTTCGGAGTAGTCAAAATTTATATGAGATAATCGTGCTTCAACTGTTATCATTCTTTGTGACTTGATAGTTATTTAATTGTTATCATGCTTTGTGACTTGATAGTGATTTAACTGTTATCATGCTTTGTGCTCTGATACCAAATGTAATGACTCGACTTTTCGACCCCCGAGTGTTGACACTAATACATCCACGGTATTCACGTGCCGAGCACCCAAGTGCCGGAAAGACGAAAAGTTAGGGTGAAATAAAATAAAAAGAAAATAGAGTAAGGAAGACGAGGACACAATATTAGAATCTCACAACGGAACGGTAACATATGACATAAAAAATGATATTTACAAAATAAAACTGTATGATTACAACTATTAGAGAAGAATAACCTATCATCAACTTGGACAATTATAACAACATGTCCTCATAAATGTTGATGTACAACATAGAATGCAGCGGATATAAAAAGTACGGTAAGATGAACTCCAACTCTCTTCCAGAAGTTCCAAAGTAAAACCTGCCATACTCAGCCTACTCGAAGGAGTACATGATGATTTTACAGAAAAACAAAATCCAAGCGTCAGACATCAGTCTGGTATGAGAAACTCAAGATACACATTGCATGTAGCAACACTGAGGGGACTGTGTAGATAACCGCTTTGGTTTTTCCCTCAATTGAAACCAACCATTTATTAGGAGAAGTATAGTTGTATTATAAATAATGTCTAGGGTGTAGAATATAAATAAATTCATATAGAAGGAATGGTTACATTGGTTACATTCGACAACTATTAAGTGTACAAATAAAACCGATAAGGCACGTTCGCATATTATATTTTCCATCGGAGATCTCTCAATACAGATCCGAACTCCATGCACAAGGGTCAGAAAGTAACTCCGAGCATCGTATATCTCTAGATAAAATATACCATAAGGTAAACACAACTGGCCCACGCACGAAAACACCGAAGTGCACCACGTGGAACCAAATATACCCAACTCCCGCGCGCAACTTCAAAGAGCTCCCGCAATGGTTCGATAATAAGCATACACTAGATATGGAGTCAATATATCCTGCTGTAGGTTAGCAAAACCCCAAATTGTGCTCCTACTCTGTTTTCTGCCATTTCCAATGTCGAGGTTTCGTTCAGCATCTTCACACAAGTCTTCATTACTCGAACAAAACAAGAATTCCCAGATGGAATCCCACAGCTCAACAGATCTTGGAATCACACATAAAATTCCTTCACAGATCTCGGAATCACACATGGAGTCCAATACATCAACAGATCTTGGAATCACACATATATTCTTTCATGGATCTTAGAATCACTATATGTGTTCGAGCATCTCAACAGATCTCGAATCGCCATATGGCCTTCACTTCACAACCGCTTCCAAAACATAGAACCTGTATCTAGTTTGAAGTGGTATTTGATAAGTAAAACACTTATCGATCCCGGTCTCTTCAAAACTAATCGATGAACTTCCGGTTAACTCAATTCCGGTTCTTTCAAAAGTAAGTGAAAGCGAGAGACATTTCATACCAACGTTCCTCCCCGGGGGTTCTCATTGGTATGGAATCGTGAAGCTTTCCTGATACTTCTTAAGTTATAATGGTATAGTTCAATAGTCGACTAATCGACTATCTAGTCAAAATAATAGCTTATAGAAACCATGGTTCGTGCACTTAACTCGTTTCCGACATTATCAACTTAACTATCCCTCGGTCAAGAGTGAGGCCAGGTAAGTTAGAACATTGGTTGCATATCACCCCTTGCCTAGAGACCCCATTCTTGACACTCACAGATAGATAAGCCTACTCATCGGCTTATTAGAATTAAGCACAATATTCTTGATATTTAATAAATAGGTAAGAAATCAATATGATTAACATGTTTCCAACATTCCCAACCTATTTATTCCTCGACCAAGAGGGAAGCCGGTAGGTTAGAGCTCTATTGCTCCGTCCCTACTCGACATCAATCTTAACTCTCACAAATAGATAAGCCTACTTTGTTGGCTTATTAGAGTTTAGCATTATCAGTTACCTTTTTAATCTAGTGACTTAATCGTGACAAGGTTTAGAAAATATCCTAAATGTATGTATATAAGCTCCTTATATGTATCCAAATGGAAGCTTAATCCTTAAGCTTTGAAAAAGAAAACTTACCATCATCTTACACACCTCTCACATCAACTTACACACCTCTCACATCACCTTACACACACATCTAATCACTCATTAATGCCATTAGGGTTTTAGGGGCATTTGGGTCTTTTCCCATTTACATGCCTAAGGTTATATAAAGGGAGGCATACCCTTAGGAATTCTACACAATTTCTTTTCTTCTTCTTCTTCTTAAGATATATTAATGGCTTCTTCTTGAGTAATGGTGATGGTAGAGGAGGAAGCAAGGAAAATCAAGTGAAAGAAAGGAAAGGAAGGAGGTTACTAGCTTGGATCTTTGTTCTTATTCTTGGATCTTTATTCTTATTCTTGGATCTCGGATATGTATTCTTATACTTATCCCCTATCACATGAGTCATACCCAACCAAAGCCAAATGTAACGACCCGGATTTTTCGGACTAGCCAAAATTGTCAAAATATCCGTTCGCTCTCAAACTAATAATGAAAACTACCAACTTAATACACAATATCTGATAAATATTTAACACTACTAAATGTATAGGATGCAATTTTTGATTAACAAACTATCAGAGATATTTTGATACACTAGGTGTGCTATAATATAAGAAAAACTCAAATAAATAAATCTATCGTTGCGCACCCTTATAAGATAGGCAACAATAACCACTCCTGCATACTCAATAAATAAGTAATATGTGGAATAATAAAGTAAACAGGAAAGATACCATATCACAAGATGCATAATAATAAACAACAAACAAAAAAGGGTTATGTTATTTAAGAGGCTGCATCACTACCACTTGTGACTGCCTATGTACCCTTATCTAATTGGGTACCCAATTAGATACAGGATCAAGCCAACATAGTTCTCCTATTTACAAATAGGACTCATCGAGCCTACGATGCGCATACAACAATGCAATTCCCAAACTACCTTTTAGGCTTAATCTTTACACTTAGATTTATCAAATCTAATCATCTTTATTATTTTCATAATCCATTCTTCTTGAAAATAATACCTTCGATCTTAAAATCCGGATTTCATTTCAAATTCTTGAAATAATATATTCCTTTTATATTAAATCATACTTCACTTTGGGATTTAGAATCAAATCACTTATGAAAATCTCAAATATCTATAATACAAGCATACCAGCATATATGCCACCAGATTGAGATGTTTTCCCAATGACAAGTCCACTAAGCAAGACCTTCACACGTATCAATACTAATAAATGATGTCTCTCCTTAGAGCAGACCATCTTCTGGGACTTTAATCCATCTCATACCTTTCTTTTGTCAAGAGTTACCCGAATCTTGGTAACATAACAAATCATTTAGCGTCCCGAAGTGATAAATCGTTTCATAATAATAATCACAAATACTTTCAATCATACCGTTGTTTCTTTCAAATATCTTTTAAACAACGGAATTTAAGCCATTGAGATCCTCTTCATTTATAAAACATCTTTTTATAAACCATTTACTATCTTCCAAAAAATTTCTATTTCTCTGAAATCAAACATTTCATTTCATATTGTTTTATGAAAACAATCTTTCAAAAATCATTCATTTCAATTTACGTTCACAAATTAAATAAATCAATATTGTCATAAAACACCTTTTAGTCAAATCATGAAATAGATCACAAGGCGTTAGCACACAAATATTTTCTACCTAACCCAATGCTAAATATAAAAGCATACTTGCTCATAAAATGGTCGAGCGTAAATCACACAATCAATCAAACAATAATAACCAATGATAAATGATAATCAACAAAACAACATTTATCAATATTCATATACTTAACTCGTTTCCGATATTATCAACTTAACTATTCCTCGCCCGGTTTTGAGGCCAGGTGAGCCAGAGCACTGGTTGCTGCTGAACATCTCCTTAGTTTAAGCACCTCGAACCAAATCTTAAAAAAAGATAAGCCTACTCGTCGGCTTATTAGAGTTATGCAACATAATATAAAGTTATCATTTGCTTTCAAAAGCAAGAGGTGTCTAAAGTTAATAACTTTACTTAGTTAATGTCACTTTAACTTTATACTTCAAACATAGCACATATATAAACAATATATATAATTAAGAGATCAATTTGATCCATGCCTAACCATGCACAAAGCCATAAGAACAAAAATAACCACCACCTTTAATTACCAGTGGCCTAAAAATCCAATCTTTAGCACTTCCAAACCAAGCCAAAACCAATCCTCTTCCTCCTCAACCATTGCTCACGGCTCCTCCTTGGAACCACTTCTTCCTCCCTCCTTCCTCCAATTATTATTTGCTAATCATGCTTTCCATGATATCTTAGGCCCAAAGCCAAAGTTTAAAGAGATTAAAGAAGATTCAGTTTACTTCCGAAAAAGTTAGAGAGTAATTAATGGATTAGTGCTTAAGCACTTCCACCATTTTTAACCCTCCTACTTCTTCTCCAGAAGTACCATTAGAAAGTAGAATAAGAAAAGAAATTGTGTGTTATTCCTAAGGGTATGCATCCCTTTATATAGCCTTAGGAATGTGATGGGTAAAGACCAAAAGCCCCTTAAAACCCTTATCTTACAAATGAAGTATTTCCATTTTTCTCATTTTACTTATTTGCTCATTTCCTAAATATATTTGCTTATGTCATGCATGACATCATCCGGATATTTAGTTAATATAAATACTAAAAATATTTTTATTATCTAATTACTTTCGTAATGTATAATTAGGCATTCAATTAAATTTTCAACAACTTTTATTCAGAAAATGGCTATATATTGATAAAACGATTTTCGGCCATTTTATCAACATTTTTCCAAAAAATATATTTTTGTAAGCATTTTTCCAAAATGAGTCTAACATCATTGGTTACCACTTAAATGATGTTTAACAAGGTTATAAAATCATATTTATAACATTTAACAATATTCCAAATAGTTACGATATTTGAATATAAAGTGTTCGAATTTTCCGGGTCTTTACATTCTCCCCCACTTAAAATATTTCGTCCCCGAAATTGGAAGAACGGGAAAATGTAACCAAAAGGAAACAATCAGGTTAAGTTAATCACACCAAAAATAATTCAACCCATATCCCCGGTCGGTGGTATGGTGCCTTATCCTATTCATTTATATTTATCAAACTATGGTAGTTTCATTTTAAAATTCCTGTTAAATTAGTAACCTAGACGAATTTTCCTTAGGCACCTAACCGAACCAAAGCCAAATGTAACGACCAGAATTTTCGACACTCAAATGTCGACACTAATACATTCATGGTATTCACATGTCGAGCACCCAAGTGCTAGAAAGACAAAAGGTTATGGTGAAATTAAAAAAAAAATCCTAAGCAAAAGTGAAGCTTTTAATGGCTTATCTTCATCTTCTTCCTCTTCTTTACTAACTTTCTTAAACTGTACTCATACCATCTCCAAATCAACTCAAACTTTGAGTGAAGCCTTCCTACACCATTACAAGACCTTCTAGCAAGTTAGAATTTGAAAAATCCAAGCGACTCTCAAATTCCATTAGAGTCCGTGAGCTATAAAGCAAGGAGGAAGCAAGGAAAAGAAAGGAAAGGAAGATGGATGCTAGCTTGGATCTTTGTTCTTATTCTTGGATCTTTATTCTTATTCTTGGAGCTAGGATTTGCTAATGATTAAGGTGAGTTTAATCACTATTTAGGACAACAAACATAAATCCTTTTGTATGTTTTTAACTATCTTAAAGTTGCTTGAATGCTGGTAACTTATGTTAAAAATGTTAACTTGATTCTTACTTAAAGTAAGCGACATATGTGATCCATGCTAATGGATTGGAGTGGACTTGATGGACACGGAATTGGACATGAATTGACTTGTATAACAAGTGGAATGGACTTGAAATAAAGCAAATAAGGAGTAGTATGGAATTGACATATTATGGACTTGAACTTGAAAGTGCACTTATAGCAATAGTCGATATAGATGCAATTTGAATTGTTGCATTTTCAACACTTTGTATGAAACTTTGCAATGACGTTCTTAGTGATTTCTTATCATATTAAAATGGTTGTTTAACTTGTATGTTAAATTGAAGTAAGTTTGAAAGTGTGTGAAGCAAGAATAGTCATATAAGTGCACTTGCTAATTACTTGTTTATTGAATATCATGATTACTGTGCTTAATTCTTATAAGCCAACGAGTCAGCTTATCTATCTGTGAGTGTCAAGAATGGGGTGCCTAGGCAAGGGGTGATATGCAACCAGTGCTCTAACTTACCTGGACTCACTCTTGACAGAGGGATAGTTAAGTTGATAATGTCGGAAACGAGTTAAGTGCACGAAGTTTGATTTTTATAAGCATAAAATAGTTTTGGGTTTGTCGTGACAACGTGTTAATTACATTCGTCTTTAACCCTCTCAGATTATATCATGGAAGTAAATATAATTGAATCTTTAAACAAACATTTAAAGATAATTATAAAAGGATTTGTTTTGGGCTTGTTGTAAATAGTGTTTTAGCAACACTTGTTTTTAAATCCTTGGAAATGGAATACGCAGTTTAATGATTTTGAGTATACTTAGATCTTTAATAACTTATTTTAAAGAAAGAAATAAGTATAGAAATCTTTCAGGATAAAGATATTGAATAAGATGTTTAACTTATAAAAGAAAAGAGGTTCTTTATTAAACAATGGTTTTAACCTCTTTGATTATATTTTAGGAAATCTTGAAAATGAATTGTGGTTATACTTATACCGGAGGGATAAGTATATTAATACCATTTTAAGTATTAAAGTTATAAAGGGAATCTTAAAATGAACTATGGATATACTTATACTGGAGGGATAAGTATATGAATACGTTTTGAAGTATTGAAGTTATAAAGGAAATTTTGAAAATGAATTATGGTTATACTTATACAAGAGGGATAAGTATATTAATACCTTTTAAGTATTAAGATTATAAAGGAATATTAACCTAGTATGAGTTATTGATTAATAAGGAAGTCTTGTTAGACAAATGAAGTTTTATTAGATCAAAGAAGATTACTAATAAAGGAATATTAATCGAGTATGAGTTATTGATTAATAAGGAAGTCTAGTTAGACAAATGAAATTTTATTAGATAAAAGAAGTTTACTGATAAAGGAGTATTAATTAATGAAAGATTAATTAAATGGTAAAGGGATTATAAGCCGTATATATGAGTTAATCGTGCTTTGACTATTATCATGCTGTGTGACTTGATAGTGATTTGATTATTTATCATGCTTCGTGACTTGATAGTACTTTGGATGCCTAGTCGTTTTGTAATGACCCAAAATTCCGGTCCAATTTGAGCTGACCAAAAACACAAGTCCAACCCCAAATTAAACTGAAAATCAGGAAATTAATCGAAAGAAATTAGAGGGTGAGGAAAGATAAGATAGAAATTTAGAATAGAAGAAGAAGGAGAACACAACATCAGAGTAACACGAATCTCACAGCGGAACGAATAACATATAATATATATAACATAACTTGAAATATACATCTGTACTTGAATATACATCATTATCAAAGTACAACAATTACAACACAGCGGAAATAACTATAGCTATATAAACCTGAAGCCTCCTGCTCCAAGCTCTTCTAGTATCTGTAAATCCTGACTACTTGACTGCCCGTACAAATTTAGGCACCCAAGAGTTTAGGGAAAACAAAACAAAATAAACTCCGGGTCAGTCATGGGACTGGTATGAGTAAAGCAGTTTAAAACAGTTTGAACAAGTACACGATATCTCATAAGACCACGCCGTATAACGGAACGGGTTTTTCCCTTATGAGAATCCAAAATATTTTTGTATGAAAAACCTTTTGATATTATAATAATGTCTATCAACACAATATAATAATCATCTAGCAGAAACGCTTTCATCTCACGTTCTATATATGTAGTATACAATCAAAACTGCAAGCACGTATTGGGAAATGGATTTCCAACTATGACAAGGTATGGAACCACCTTTCGCTAGTGTTCCTCTAGAAAGTAATACACTGGGTTCAACAAGAACATCTTGCAAGCCGGCCACACATGACCGACCACTCATTTCGCTTGAGTGTATCGAATGTATATCACCAACGGTTGGGATCAGCAACCGTTTCCTGAATGGGACAACATCAACAATAGATTTTTAGAAGTAAATGAAACTCTAGATCAGGTGATTATACACCCTACTTTGGTGCGACCGACTTAGCCATGCGGCCTGCCCAATTTCTGTCATTTACCAATTGATGAGGTTAGAAGTTACGCTTTATCATCACACCAGATTCACTTCGAATGCCACATCTTCAAATCCATCAAATCACTGATTGAAGTCCTCAACCATACATTATGTGTTAGCTAAAGAAGTTTCCTTCTTCGCTTCCACTCTTGGTACGGTTGGAGAAATCAATATACGTGATCGTCTGGAAATATTCTATCAGACTTTCATCCATACAAGTCATCCAGGAAAAGGATGAACCGAAGGCACTATTCTGTAAACAGGATAGACCTTGCATAACTCCGTCTTCAATTTCCTTTGGCATATATGATTCGCAATGCTTATGCCAATACAGAGTGGTTCTTTGGATAATAATCCAACCGGTCTCTCCATATTAACAACGTTAAAATGGTCAAAACTTCGATAGTCTGTGATTTAACTATCGAAGAAAAACAGGTGTGCAAACAACGATATTATTTCCAAATGGAAATTCTATCGATCAATCATCAATCATCAATCATACATACATATATATATATATCTCTCCTTATTTTCTACGTTTAGAAAATATATGTTATTAACACTGGAAAACATTTCCTTTTGTTTATCTACATATCACCATCACTTTCACTCTCGAACCTTAACCATTTCTAAATAAAAAAACGAAGCCAATCAAGTTGGGGTATAACTACCTCTCAGACCTTAACTGAACAACATTTCAAATCTCGAAATAGGTTAAGTTCATCTTTAACCCTTTAACACTTCCTTATGTAACTCTCGTTCGAATAAATCTCTATTCGATAACTTCTCCCTTCGAATAACTATATTCGATAAATCTCTTTTACGAATAACTCGATTTGAAAACCTTTCTTCGAATAAACTATATTCGATTAACTCTATTTATTTAACTCTAATCGATTTATTCTTTTTACTTCACTCCTTACTTAACTCCTTTCGAATAACTAATTCGATAACTCTTATGTGTTTAACTCTATTCGAATAAACTAAATTCGATTAACTCTATTTGAATAACTTCTAGTTCGATTTAACTCTATTGATTTACTCTAATTGGTTTGACTCTAACTGATAAACTCTAACTGGTTTAACTCTACGGTTTAACCTAATTGATTTACTCTAATTGGTTTGACTCTAACTAATAAACTCTAGCTGGTTTAACTCTACAGTTTAACCTAATTGATTTACTCTAACCAATTAACTCTAACTGGTTAACCCTAGCTGATTAACTATGTTTGATTTACTCTAATCAATTAATTCTATTCGATGAATTCTGATCGAATAACTCCTTTTGGCTAAACTATATTCGAATATCTCCTTTTAACTTTATTCAATAACTTCCTTTATTCTATTCGAATAACTAATTCGATTAACTCCTTTTCGAATAAACTATTCATCTATAAAGATTTACTTTTAGTAACGGTTCTTCACTTTACAAATGATTTCCTTTTATTCCAACTTATCCTTTGATTTTATAAATATTTCTTTTATAAAAATCCTTTTCCTTTTCTATATAAAATCCATCGATTTTATATAAATAATTCATTTTCAAAGTACACTTTGAAAATCCCCTTTCTCATATTCAGTATTTCTTATGGTATTTAACATACCATATAACAACGATAAATATCGTCCAAACACACATAATCAACAACATATTATATATCACATCATATATCACAATATATGAGTCACAGTAAAATAAATGTTGAGGAATCCAGTTGGATTCCTCCAACCTATTTCCCTGCATCCACAGATGTTACACAATAAAATCAACATCACTTTCAGTTCCATATGATATATTCAGTTAAACATAATCAATATAGAAATTCAACTAACTGACTAGCAGTTCAATCAAATAGTCAACACACAGTCAATATTTAACAGTTCTAAAAATACAACATGAAATTATAAACTGTTCAGAGTTAGTGAGATTTACTCACATTGGCAGTTCATCGTTAAATAACGATTACGGTCATTGAAATTCAGAACAGACATTATTCTGTCGTAAATCCAGACAAGCTCCACATCACTTCTAACCAGTTCCACAGCGTTGCTTGCGTCCATACAATCCCAATGGTACTAAATTTTTGAATTTCTGATGACGCCCGAATAAGTTATAAGCATTACTCTTTATTAATTAGATAATTTAAACTTGAGTTATTATTGAATCTGGCCTTACCATATTTAAACTGGCCATTTTCACATTATCACTGCCTCAACTTTGCTACTGCTTCCCCGCTTGTAGTTATACCCTTCCGTCTTAAGTTCTTACGCAAGCAACTATATTTGTTTTTTCGTTTTTTTCCTTTTTGATTCTTCAAACTGGGCTTCCATTCAACCGGTCCATACCCCTTTTAATACCCACGATTTTCATCTGTCCACCATCGAAACAAACCTACCCCGCTCCATTCCATGTAGTCTCCTCTTTCCATTCTTACAACTGCTTCCAGTATTCCTTCGTGCCAACAAAAATGACCACAACTTTGCAAACCCCAAACGCCTTGTCTGTAGTGTTATTTTATGTAATAAACCTGCTTCCAGTTCTACCCTGACTTTCGCAAGCTCCAGTAAAATCCTCCTTTTCATTGTTCACTTCCCTACTCCCTTGTCTCAAGAGCTTCACGTTGTTTCCCACTGACCAACTCACTCGAGCTCTCCCAAACACATTCACGTCTCCCCTGCCACCCGAGTTCAACCAGGCCATCTTCTATCTTCATCCACCCCAGCGCCTAGATCTCCTGCCACTCGTCACCTACCCGGTCAAAACACAGTATTAACGATACTGTAGAAACCCGAGTTTTAGTTTATACCCACAAATCGATAACCAGAAAACAACAACCAACCCCACTGCCTTAGCTTCAGCCTCCAACCGTGACGACCCCGCCTTGGCCACCCCTTCCTTCTCTAGTCCATCGAAATCACACAGTCTCCATTAAATACAACTCGCCCTCCTTCCCGAGTTTGCCAGGATGACGTCGAGTGTAGCAAAAAGGG
This sequence comes from Allium sativum, assembly GCA_030737875.1. NCBI lineage: Eukaryota > Viridiplantae > Streptophyta > Magnoliopsida > Asparagales > Amaryllidaceae > Allium > Allium sativum. Next base: position 273,193,060 of record CM060927.1, read on the forward strand.
CATCAACGGGAAGCTTACAGCCAGAGCATCTCGATAAAACTCATTTCGAAATTTAAGGATTTTTCTACGATTTTCTTTTGAATTATGAAGGAGCGATTTTCGTTTTCCAGAAATGGACTGGCGGCTTGTTTTCTGTTTTGGAATTAGGTTATTAGTTGAACGTATTTATTTAGGGTGGCGGTGGATATCAATTGGCCACGCCTTTCGATTTTGGCCGCAAAACATACTCCTTATAAAAGAAATGGACCAAGATATATTATTTAAATTATAAAGTTTCGAATACCCTACTTCATAAAATTATGTTTACATCTGAGATGCTAACGACAGAAATAAAATTACAGTCATGTCAAGCAAGGTTCTAGGGTCCCAAGAATAAAAGAATATTGGTAGTTCAACTCATATTGTGAAATCCAACAATATTAATACAGGGTGCAAAGTACTCCAAATAAAAAGTCGCGTATTTAATTAATTAAAAATTACAGAAAAATTCTAAAAATTAAATTATCATTTTGTCCTAAAAGAACCTTGTCTAAATTCAAACCCGGTCTCTAGTTATATCGAATAAACCATTACGGTCGATAAACGATTCTATAACGACTATTTTAAAATTTGATTTGGACATATCTCAAAATCTACACGACGAAATCCTGATTTTTCTCTTCCACTAGAAAGATATACTCCACCAGCTCCATACGTTTCTTGTTTCACAGAAATCCGGCTTAAAACGAATCCTGTACATTCAGTTGAAGTTCGAATCGCCAATTTACGAACTGCAGCGCCATTTCAAGCTCGATTATAATTATACGTTCAAACTGCCGTTATATTAAATACATTCGTTATTCAAATTCAATTCCAAGCTTAATTAAATATCACAGATGATCCGGTTCACACCATATCGTCATTTCAGCCAATCCTGATTATTTCAGAATTAAATATATTATTTAATTTATTATTTTAATTAAATATTCATCATTATTTAATTCCACGACCATTTTATTCACTATATCACTATTTATATAATTAAATAAATTAATTATAATACCTCTGCAAATGCGGGTCATTACAATCTTCCCCACTTAAAATAATTTCGTCCTCGAAATTGCTAAGGTAAAGAACGACCCTATCGACTGGTTAGAACATATTTGTTCACTTCTTAACTTCATTTTCAACTGAACAAATTTAAATTCAATTAAATTTTTTATTAATTCTTATCAACGAAAATTTCCAAAAATCCTAAAAATTTTCTATCTCCTTAACTTTTCGAAAAATTTCGCCAGCACCTCCTTTGTACTGGTTAATACATCAAATCACCACTCGCCCCTCTAGGCCATCTCCAACCCAAAAGAAAATCAAACAGCCAAGCGGCTTGCCAATTCGGCTTATAAATCTTATATCCAATGCACTATAAACTTGTACCTTTTTGTCGGGTATATCATTATATCCTTTCCAGCTGTTATCAATTCAGCGGATACAAGGGTCATCCCAATCAAATTCCAATCTGCTTTTATCCACAATTTCAACCATTCGCTTATACCTAAGTCGAATTTCATTTCAAACTCGAGTTTCTTCTCGATTCCCAACTCTTAACTTGATTATCACATTACACTTCAAATTTGAATCTCACAATCCAATTTGTCTTGATATCATTCTAATTCAATCTCAGTTTCCACTTTACTGGCTTTATTTTAATTCAATTTCGCTTTCACAAATATCTGTTAAATTTGTTTTTAATTCAAACAGTCTTTCCCTGGGATTTTTTAAACAGTTTACACTTTTTAAAAATCAAATTTTCCTTTTGAACATGTCACTGAGCCCTTAATTAATATTCCATTAGTTAAATCACTTCTCTATTTCTTTCCAATATTTGTTAACCAAATATTTTCAATAACCATATTGGCCTTTTACGTTATTTGGAAAACATTTCCGAATATCGCCTTCCTTTATTTTCTAAACTTTAGAAAATATATGCTATTTATAATTGGAAAATATTCCAATTACTTATCTCTTTTCCGATCTCATTTATTTCTATACTTAGGAAATATTCTTTATTATATTTCCAAGCTTACACTTATTTGGGTTAAAACGGATGTTGTGAAAAACATCGTTACGACAACCCAAATACTATATTCAACTTACTCTTATTCAACATTGATCTTCGAGCCTGAAATCTTACTATTTATTTGTTAATAATGAAATCAATCAAGTTGGGGTATAACTACCTCTCAGACCTTGACTGAATAACATTTATAATGTCAAAACAGATATGACTACTTACTCGAATAATCAATACCATACAACTACTTAATCACTTTTAAACACCTATACACTTTCTCTTTCTATTCTTACGAGAATTTATTCTTAGTCTTCCTTTTTGATTTTACTATTCTATTTCTAAGTTCGTTTCCTTATCGACTTATATATATATATCGATACGTTGATTTCTAACTATCAAATTATCTTAAAAATATTCTAACTCCTTAAATTCCCGGAAAAAATCGCCATAACCTCCTTTGTACCAGGAGCATCGGGATATTTCAAATAGCCTCCCATGGCCCTCACCAATCCAAAAGAAAAAGAAAAAGCCAAGCGGCTAGCCGATACGGCGCATAAAATCTCATATATGAATTAAATACATACCTTTTCGTCGAGCATTCTATTTATATACCTTCATACCTTATCCATACCAATCTCATGTATATTTACCTGCCCAATCTATTTTAACTATACCTGATTGTTTTAACTCAATTCGTTAATTAATTTGTTAATTAACTCTTTAGTCTATTTCAATTTGATATTTGAACATGATATGTTCAAATATATTTTAACTTGCTTATTAACTAATTTGAATCCAAATTTCAAATTTAAGTTCTATATTCAAATATCCATTTACAAATCCAATTCACCTTTCAAAGTTCAACTTCAAATTCAAAACTCGATTAACTAATTTCTCTTCGACTTAGTTAATTCTATTCAATTTCTATTCAAATTTTATATCACTTCTATAATTCAAATTCAATGTAACGACCCGGGTTTTTGAACGATTAGTTTTAAATATTTAATATCGTTTTAAACATTGTGTTGATAATATAAAAGAATTTTTATATTGGATTATCGATTAAATAATCGAAATACGATTTTTTTTTGATAATTATCATAATATGAAACAGTAACAATTGAATTCAGAGTTAAAACTGTATCAAAACAATTCTATAGATTAATATAAATTCTATGTTGAATTAAAACGATAATAATAATTTATTATCGATGAAATTAAATGTTGAAATCTATTTATATTTTAAATCGAATTTAAATTAAAGTGTTAATTTAAAATTGTTCTCTTCTATACTGTCGAACTTAATTTCAGAACTCGTCCCGTTGAGTTCAGGGTAACGAATAACGCTGACAATGCCGTTCGATACGATTAAAAAGCGGTTCAAAATGTTAAGTATGGACCAAGAGATATTTTAGAGTATTATATTTTATAAAAATCATTTCAAAGTTTAAATCAAATGTTCCTCAGCCGACCTATCCCTTTCCTTCACGCAGACCTCCACTTTCCCAGCGCAGACCTATAATGTTTTTCTCGAGCCACAAATTCTGCTCCCCAGCTTCGTTGCAAAGTAAAGCACAATTTTAATGTCGAGTATGAATTGTCTCCTTCCCACTATTATATATATCGCAACTTTCCTTTGGCCATTTCCATTTCCTCAGCAAAAACCAAAATCGAAAGCCCCAAGCCAGAGAAAATGATGGCTCCTCTCCTCAATATCCCAAAATCAAAGAACCCAAAACCTTCTGTAGCTCAAAGACCTTCTGGAGACTCGCGATTTAGGGTTGCTCAATTCAGCGTTGAAGAGGCTCGCAAGTTAGAAGTTGTGATGGTGATTTGGGGGTTTGGCATGGTTCGACGGAGATTAGTATGAGGTTTTCTGGGGTCGCGGTGCTATTTCTGACCGCATGTGATTTGCTGTAGCGTTCATCGCAGGGGCGTGAACTGAGGAAGAGGGGCGGATTTCTGGTTACGGTGAGAAGAGGAATTGGGTGGAATGATGAGTTCGACAGTGGGATTAGTTCAAACTAGAGTTCGATAGGAAGGGTTGAACTGTGAAGAGTGGTAATTGGATGTTGGAGAGGATTTGCTGATGTCTGACATTCAACTAAGGAAGGCTGATGATGGTTTTCTAATCACTGAACCGGTCAGTATAACAACAGTTCGATGGCGGCACCACAGTGGTTTAGATAATAAAAAATAAGAGATTAGTCTGAATATTGATGGAGGTAAACCAATTTGGTAATGAAGCAAGGGTGGCCTTTTTGGGTGGCAGCGCAGTGGAGTTCCGGTGCATATACTGTCGTGAAAGGGGTCAGTTTGCAGAGTTATGGGTCCGTGACAATGCTAGTTTAGGGGGAGTTATCGAGACAGGGCATTTCAGAGGTGTGGATAGTGAAGATGGGCTGAATTGCATTGTCTTTAAGGCTGCTCGAAGATATTACATAGTCGATCGATTATTTTTCAAGCGAAAAGGTATATGTTTTATATAATTTAAATTACATAACATTAATTATTTATGTCAAAAGTTAATAAAGGAATCTTAATCGATAATTATATTAAATAAATCATAGGTGTGAAATAAAAGATAATTCAAGTAGATGCATAGCGAAGATGATATGGCATTTTTAAGTGGAAATTCGCCAAATGGGAAAATCTAGGTGAGTAAATCTCACTCACCTTTTATTTATAATTATTTTTACTTAGTAAAAATAATTGTTATTGCTTGTTTGTATTTTTTCTGCTTGTTTTATATATATTAGTTATTAGGCTATTATATATATATTGGGTTGATTGATTGGTTGGATTCCCGCAGTCTCATTAGCGGATGCCCCCAGTTTCATAGCGGATGATTACCCTATACGCCCCACGCTATGATTAGTGGACGACCTTCTATACCATGATATTTTGCCACGAAGCAGAATGGGTATTATTTATGTGCTAACATCTGTGGATGCAGGAAAACAGGTTGGAGGAATCCAACTGGATTCCTCAAAAATATATTATTTGTTTTTTTTTTGCATATATATTGTTATATATGATGTGTTAGAAAAATAAATAATTGGTTGCTTTGTGTGTTTAAATATCACTGGGCTTAAGTAATGATATTTAAAAATATCAGGGAAAAGGGTATTTGAGAATTAGAAAGGAAATTCTATTTTTCTAAAATAGAATTGAAATTTGAAATTTGAATATAGAAAATTCAAATAGATCCAAATAGAATTGAAAATGAAATTGAATAATGAAATTCAAATATAGAATTTGAATAAAGAAAATTCAAAGAGGAATTCAAAGGGATTTGAATAAAAGAATTTGAAATAGAATTTTGAATATAGAAATTCAAATGGAAACTTAATATAGAAATTTGAATATAGAGAATTCAAACAGAATTGAATATAGAATTTGAATCGAGAATTCAAAAAGAATTGAATATGGGATTTGAATATAGAAATTCATAAAGGAATGTGAATAAAGGAATGTGAATAGAGGAATAAAGGAATATGAATAAATGAATTAGAAATATTGAATTTCAAAGAAGGATTGAATTGAATTTGAAATATTGAATTTCAAAGAAGAATTGAATTGAATTTGAAATATAGAATTTCAAAGAAGAATTGAAATAGAAATTGAATAATAGAATTCAAATGGAATTTCAAGAATAGAAATTGAATAATAGAATTCAAATAGAAATTCAGGTATTGAATTTGAAAATGGAATTGAAAGAGAAATTCAGGTATTGAATTTGAATATGGAATTGAAATAGAAATTCAGGTATTGAATTTGAATATGGAATTGAAATAGAATTTCAAGCATTGAATTTGAATATGAAATTGAAATAGAAATTCAAGTATTGAATTTGAATATGGAATTGAAATAGAAATTCAAGTATTGAATTTGAATATCAAATAGAAAAGGAAATTCAACTATAGAATTTGTATATAGGAATTTAAATGGGAGTTGAATAAAGGAAATTTAAATGTAGAATTTGAGAAATAGAAAAGGAGATAGAATTTGAAGATAGAATTTGAATAATAGAAAAGGAAATGGAAATTTGAATTTAGAATTCAAATAGAAAAGGAAATAGAATTTGAACATAGAATTCAAATAGAAAAGGAATTGGAATTTGAATATAGAATTCAAATAAAAGCGAGACTGGAATTTGAATCAAGAAATTCAAATAGAGTTAAAATGGAGTTGGATTCATTTTAACGAAGTTTAAAAGTTTTTATATATATAAATATAATTAAAACGAACTCGCCGCAGCGCTGCAGTTCGTAAATTGGCGACTCAAACTTCAATTGAGTATACAGGACTCAATTGAAGTCGGAATTCTTTGAAACAAGAATCTTCAGGACCGGTTGAATAATAGTTTTCTGATGGAAGAGAAAAATCTGGATTTCGTCGAATAGATTTTGAGTTATGTCAAAATCAAATTTTTAAAAGTGCAGCGCCAGAAACCATTAAAACCATAATGGATTTTATATAATAAATATAGGGATATTTAAGCAAATAAAAATCCGAATTTCCATTTAAAAACCTGGTCTTGAGTTAGAACATAAAGGTGAACTCAAGTGAAGTAAGAAAAGTGATTTTTGAAACAATAATCATATTTTTGATTATTGAATAGAATTAACTAAGTCAAAGAAGAATTAGTTAATCGAGTGGTGAATTGAAGTCGAACTTTGAAAATTGAAAATTTTGAATTGTAAACATATATTTGAAATCAAATATAGAACTTAAATTAAAATTTGAATTCAATTAGTTGATAAGCAAGTTGAAACATATTTGAAACGTGTTATATTCATATATACAAGCGAAATGGGCAAAGAGTTAGTTAAAGAGTTACTTTAACAAATTGAGTCAAAACGAGTGTATGAAGTTGAAATGAATTGTACAGGTATAGATATACCGGAGACAATTATGGGATAAAGTGATGAAGGTATATAATTAGTGTGCTCGACAATAAGGTACATGTTTAATTCATATATGAGATTTTATGCGCCGTATCGGCAAACCGCTTGGCTTTTTCTTTTTCTTTTTGAGATGAGAAGTTACCAGGAAGCTATTTGAAATTTCCCGATGCTCCCGATACAGGGGAGGTTATGGCGAAATTTTCCGGAAATTTAAGGAGTTAGAATATTTTTAAGATATTGTGATAGTTAGAAATCATTGTATCGACGTATAGAATTTGATAGGTAAGTGAATATAAAAATCGAATATTGTAAACAAAAAGGGAAATATATAAATTAGAAATAGAAAGCGAACTTTATACATGTTTTAAAAATGAATAATTGGATTGTATAGTGTGTTTATTCGAGGTAAGTGGTTTTGCCGTTTTGAAGTTGAGGATGTTTCCAGTTAAGGTCTGAGAGGTAATTTTACCCCAACTTGATTGATTTCATTTTTAATTGATAAATAGCTGGATCCAGTCTCGAAGAGAAGTGTTTGAAAAGAGTTAGTTGAATAAAATATTTGGGTTGTTGTAACGATGTTTTATACAGCATTCGTTTTAACCCAAGTGATGAAATTTTGGAAATATAAAAGTAAATATTTCCTGAGTATAATTAAAATAGCCGGGATAGAGATAAGTGATTGAAATTGTTTTCAATTGCAAATAGAGATATTTTCTAAGATATAGAAAATAAAAGAAGTTGATATTTGGAAACGTTTTCCAAATGGCATAAGAAACCAAGATGATTATTGAAAATATTTGGTTAACAAATATTGATAGGGAAATGGAGAAGATATTTAATTAATGAATAATTAATTAAAGAGCCCAGTGATTTGTTTGATATGTTGGATGAACACTTGTTTTTATTCGATAGTTAAATCACAGACTATCGAAGTATTTGCCAATATCGTTGTCAATATGGAGAGACCGGTTGGATTATCATCCGTGAACCACTCTGTGTTGGCAGTAGCGTTGCGAATCAGATTATATCAAGATAATCGAAGATGGAGTAAAGTACAAGGGCTTTTTCTATTAATAGAAATTGTGCCTTCGATTTCGTTCAATCCCAGAACGAATATAAACGGACGAATGTCTGACAAAGTATTTCCAATGATCAAATGGGTTGGTCTGTATAAATATATATGGTTGCAACGGATTTATTCCGTTAGCATAACACCCAGAATATTTGTGCAAATCAATTAGTGATTAACGGAACTGACAATGTGGCATTCAAAGTGATGGTGCTACCAATGGTTAGAAAGTATTCGTAGCCTCAGGCCTCAACAACCGGGAAAGGACAAAAATTGGGCAGGCAGCATGGCTATGTGGGTCGCACCCATTAGGATGTATAATCACCTATCTAGAGGTTCATTTAATTTCTTATTCTATTCGATGCTGTCCCAGTCGGGAGGCGGTTGCTGATCCCAACCGTTGGTGATATACATTCGATACACTCAAGCGAAATGAGTGGTCGGTCATGTGTGGGCTGGGTTACAAGATGTTCTTGTTGAACCCAGTGTATTACTCTCTAGAGATACACTAGCGGAAGGTGGTTCCATACCTTGTCATGTTGGAAATCCAATCTCCAATAAGCGCCATGCAGTTTTTGATTGTATACTATGTATGTGGAGCGTGAGATGCAAGCGTTCTGCTATTTGGTTATTTACTTGATGTAGACATTATTGTAATATCACTGGATTTTTGTATCAAAGTGTTTTGGGTTATAGTAAGGTAAAAACCGTCTGTGTTTATGTGTGGGCTGGTCTTACTATTATCTTTTCTTTTGAAAGGATTTTAAAAGTTAAACAAATGATTGGAGTTTACTCACACCAGTCCCATGACTGACCCAGAGTTTATTTTGTTTTGTTTTCCCTAAACTCTTGGGTGCCCAAATTTGTACGGGCAGTCAAGTAGCCAGGATTTTTTTCAGATTCATTTAGAGGAGCTGGAAGCAGGAGGCTTCACCAGTTAGCTATAGACTATCCTATATTCCTCTGTGAACCATGTTTGTATCTGGAAACAGGTGTTTATAACTGTTCCAGGAATAACTGATGTGCTCTGATAATGGTATGTGTATTCAAAACATATTTGTATTTCAAAGATTATGTTATATAATATATTTTATTCGTTCCGTTGTGAGTTTGTGATCTTCGTTATTTTCTTCTATTCTAATATTTCTTTCTTCCTATTTCTCATCCTCTAACTTCTTTCTAATAATGATTCGTATTTCTGTGCAATTTGGGTTGAATGTGTGGGGTTATTAGTCAACTCAAATAGTACGGATTTGCGGGCCTTTACATTTGGTATCAGAGCTTAGGTTGAGCGAATACCTAGGCTTTGGTGGGAATGTGCTCATTAGAGATAGGGTCAGCAGTGCCCTAGAATGAGTTAAGTGTATAATACGAGAGCGCGTATTTGTTATTAATATAAAAATTGTTTTATATTGTGTTGGCTAGTCTGTTGAGTGGTTTATGAATTCTGGTCGAATCGTGGGACGCCACGAAGTCGATAGGAATTTCTAAACACTTAAACAGAAGATTGGACACAGTATTGTTTTAAAATGGGTAAATGAAATAGTTTTACCCAAATTTCTATTTTTATATAGAAGGAATAATTTTATGAAATTATTATATTATATGGATGTGTTGATTGTTAGGATTATAATCCAATGAGATTATAAAATTGGAATGGGTAATTATAACCAAATAAAATTTGTATATGAGTAATATATACAAATGAGATGAACTGAAATCGAATTCAGAATCAAAATTTGGAATTTAAATCCTGGGAAGATTGGAAAATATTTTTCCCAAAGTATATTAAAATAATATAGCTTTGCCTTGGAAAGGATTTTGGATAAAAATCATTTTTGAATGGATTTTGAAATAGATAAAGCACTGAACTCACTTCAATGGCTGGAAAATAATTTTGATGATGGCTGCTGCTTCATCAGTATTCATTTTCGAGTTCTAAGTGACGAATGGCTACCTTAGAAAAGTTTTGATGAAATTTGTTTTGAAAGAAAACAAGTTATTTGAAAATTCAAATGTTTTGAATTTAAAGTGGTTATAAATATAAGTGTATATATTTATGTGATTTCAGAAGGATTCGAAAGGAAAACCCAGAATTTTGAATTCTGAAGTTTAAATTTAACTGAATTAAGTTAAATGGATCGAGGTAAATAAATTAATGAAATTCAACTTGAATAAGATTGAATAGAATTTGAATTGGGTGAAGATCATTTAGATTGAATGTGTGAAAACCAAAAGTTTTGGTTGGAGCTAATTTGTTGAAATATGAAGAGGTGAGTTTCAACATAAGTGAGGTTTTGAAAAGTAATGGATTTGTACCATTTTTCCTACCTTAGCAATTTCGAGGACGAAATTATTTTAAGGGGGGAAGAATGTAACGACCCGGGTTTTTGAACGATTAGTTTTAAATATTTAATATCGTTTTAAATATTGTGTTGATAATATAAAAGAATTTTTATATTGGATTATCGATTAAATAATCGAAATACGATTTTTTTTTATAATTATCATAATACGAAACAGTAACAATTGAACTCAGAGTTAAACTGTATCAAAACAATTCTATAGATTAATATAAATTCTATGTTGAATTAAAACGATAATAATAATTTATTATCGATGAAATTAAATGTTGAAATCTATTTATATTTTAAATCGAATTTAAATTAAAGTGTTAATTTTTTTTTTTGATTTACGTGTGGAACCTAAGACTTCACTCAGGCCATTGCTTGTCGGTCTTAGTAAACCCCACGGGTAGTGATATACCCCGATTTTTCAACGCCTTCAGACTACCTAGGTAGTCACCCCTAGAAATTGGCAGAGGTGGCCCTCGAACCTGAGACCTATGTCTCATCCCAATTAATTTCAGAACTTAATTTCAGAACTCGTCCCGTTGAGTTCAGGGTAACGAATAACGCTGAGAATGCCGTTCGATACGATTAAAAAGCGGTTCAAAATGTTAAGTATGGACCAAGAGATATTTTAGAGTATTATATTTTATAAAAATCATTTCAAAGTTTAAATCAAATGTTCCTCAGCCGACCTATCCCTTTCCTTCACGCAGACCTCCACTTTCCCAGCGCAGACCTATAATGTTTTTCTCGAGCCACAAATTCTGCTCCCCAACTTCGTTGCAAAGTAAAGCACAATTTTAATGTCGAGTACGAATTGTCTCCTTCCCACTATTATATATATCGCAACTTTCCTTTGGCCATTTCCATTTCCTCAGCAAAAACCAAAATCGAAAGCCCCAAGCCAGAGAAATTGATGGCTCCTTTCCTCAATATCCCAAAATCAAAGAACCCAAAACCTTCTGTAGCTCGAAGACGTTCTGGAGACTCGCGATTTAGGGTTGCTCAATTCAGCGTTGAAGAGGCTCGCAAGTTAGAAGTTGCGATGGTGATTTGCGGGTTTGGCATGGTTCGACGGAGATTAGTATGAGGTTTTCTGGGGTCGCGGTGCTATTTCTGACCGCATGTGATTTGCTGTAGCGTTCATCGCAGGGGCGCGAACTGAGGAAGAGGGGTGGATTTCTGGTTACGGTGAGAAGAGGAATTGGGTGGAATGATGAGTTCGACAGTGGGATTTGTTCAAACTAGAGTTCGATAGGAAGGGTTGAACTGTGAAGAGTGGTAATTGGATGTTGGAGAGGATTTGCTGATGTCTGACATTCAACTAAGGAAGGCCGATGATGGTTTTCTAATCACTGAACCGGTCAGTATAACAACAGTTCGATGGCGGCACCACAGTGGTTTAGATAATAGAAAATAAGAGATTAGTCTGAATATTGATGGAGGTAAACCAATTTGGTAATGAAGCGAGGGTGGCCTTTTTGGGTGGCAGCGCAGTGGAGTTCCAGTGCATATACTGTCGTGAAAGGGGTCAGTTTGCAGAGTTATGGGTCCGTGACGATGCTAGTTTAGGGGGAGTTATCGAGACAGGGCATTTCAGAGGTGTGGACAGTGAAGATGGGCTGAATTGCATTGTCTTTAAGGCTGCTCGAAGATATTACATAGTCGATTAATTATTTTTCAAGCGAAAAGGTATATGTTTTATATAATTTAAATTACATAACATTAATTATTTATGTCAAAAGTTAATAAAGGAATCGTAATCGATAATTATATTAAATAAATCATAGGTGTGAAATAAAAGACAATTCAAGTAGATGCATAGCGAAGATGATATGGCATTTTTAAGTGGAAATTCGCCAAATGGGAAAATCTAGGTGAGTAAATCTCACTCACCTTTTATTTATAATTATTTTTACTTAGTAAAAATAATTGTTGTTGCTTGTTTGGATTTTTTCTGCTTGTTTTATATATATTAGTTATTAGGCTATTATATATATATTGGGTTGATTGATTGGTTGGATTCCCGCAGTCTCATTAGCGGATGCCCGCAGTTTCATAGCGGATGATTACCCTATACGCCCCACGCTATGATTAGTGGATGACCTTCTATACCACGATATTCTGCCACGAAGCAGAATGGGTATTATTTATGTGCTAACATCTGTGGATGCAGGAAAACAGGTTGGAGGAATCCAACTGGATTCCTCAAAAATATATTATTTGTTTTTTTTTGCATATATATTGTTATATATGATGTGTTAGAAAAATAAATAATTGGTTGCTTTGTGTGTTTAAATATCACTGGGCTTAAGTAATGATATTTAAAAATATCAGGGAAAAGGGTATTTGAGAATTAGAAAGGAAATTCTATTTTTCTAAAATAGAATTGAAATTTGAAATTTGAATATAGAAAATTCAAATAGATCCAAATAGAATTGAAAATGAAATTGAATAATGAAATTCAAATATAGAATTTGAATAAAGAAAATTCAAAGAGGAATTCAAAGGGATTTGAATAAAAGAATTTGAAATAGAATTTTGAATATAGAAATTCAAATGGAAACTTAATATAGAAATTTGAATATAGAGAATTCAAACAGAATTGAATATAGAATTTGAATCGAGAATTCAAAAAGAATTGAATATGGGATTTGAATATAGAAATTCATAAAGGAATGTGAATAAAGGAATGTGAATAGAGGAATAAAGGAATTTGAATAAATGAATTTGAAATATTGAATTTCATAGAAGAATTGAATTGAATTTGAAATATTGAATTTCAAAGAAGAATTGAATTGAATTTGAAATATAGAATTTCAAAGAAGAATTGAAATAGAAATAGAAATTGAAGAATAGAATTCAAATGGAATTTCAAGAATAGAAATTGAATAATAGAATTCAAATAGAAATTCAGGTATTGAATTTGAATATGGAATTGAAAGAGAAATTCAGGTATTGAATTTGAATATGGAATTGAAATAGAAATTCAGGTATTGAATTTGAATATGGAATTGAAATAGAATTTCAAGTATTGAATTTGAATATGAAATTGAAATAGAAATTCAAGTATTGAATTTGAATATGGAATTGAAATAGAAATTCAAGTATTGAATTTGAATATCAAATAGAAAAGGAAATTCAACTATAGAATTTTTATATATAGGAATTTAAATGGGAGTTGAATAAAGGAAATTTAAATGTAGAATTTGAGAAATAGAAAAGGAGATAGAATTTGAACATAGAATTTGAATAATAGAAAAGGAAATGGAAACTTGAATTTAGAATTCAAATAGAAAAGGAAATAGAATTTGAACATAGAATTCAAATAGAAAAGGAATTGGAATTTGAATATAGAATTCAAATAAAAGCGAGACTGGAATTTGAATCAAGAAATTCAAATAGAGTTAAAATGGAGTTGGATTCATTTTAACGAAGTTTAAAAGTTTTTATATATATATATATAAATATAATTAAAACGAACTCGCCGCAGTGCTGCAGTTCGTAAATTGGCGACTCGAACTTCAATTGAGTATACAGGACTCAATTGAAGTCGGAATTCTTTGAAACAAGAATCGTCAGGATCGGTTGAATAATAGTTTTCTGATGGAAGAGAAAAATCTGGATTTCGTCGAATAGATTTTGAGTTATGTCAAAATCAAAAATTTAAAAGTGCAGCGCCAGAAACCATTAAAACCATAATGGATTTTATATAATAAATATAGGGATATTTAAGCAAATAAAAATCCGAATTTCCATTTAAAAACCTGGTCTTGAGTTAGAACATAAAGGTGAACTCAAGTGAAGTAAGAAAAGTGATTTTTGAAACAATAATCATATTTTTGATTATTGAATAGAATTAACTAAGTCAAAGAAGAATTAGTTAATCGAGTGGTGAATTGAAGTCGAACTTTGAAAATTGAAAATTTTGAATTGTAAACATATATTTGAAATCAAATATAGAACTTAAATTAAAATTTGAATTCAATTAGTTGATAAGCAAGTTGAAACATATTTGAAACGTGTTATATTCATATATACAAGCGAAATGGGCAAAGAGTTAGTTAAAGAGTTACTTTAACAAATTGAGTCAAAACGAGTGTATGAAGTTGAAATGAATTGTACAGGTATAGATATACCGGAGACAATTATGGGATAAAGTGATGAAGGTATATAATTAGTGTGCTCGACAATAAGGTACATGTTTAATTCATATATGAGATTTTATGCGCCGTATCGGCAAGCCGCTTGGCTTTTTCTTTTTCTTTTTGAGATGAGAAGTTACCGGGAAGCTATTTGAAATTTCCCGATGCTCCCGATACAGGGGAGGTTATGGCGAAATTTTCCGGAAATTTAAGGAGTTAGAATATTTTTAAGATATTTTTATAGTTAGAAATCATTGTATCGACATATAGAATTCGATAGGTAAGTGAATATAAAAATCGAATATTGTAAACAAAAAGGGAAATATATAAATTAAAAATAGAAAGCGAACTTTATACATGTTTTAAAAATGAATAATTGGATTGTATAGTGTGTTTATTCGAGGTAAGTGGTTTTGCCGTTTTGAAGTTGAGGATGTTTCCAGTTAAGGTCCGAGAGGTAATTTTACCCCAACTTGATTGATTTCATTTTTAATTGATAAATAGCAGGATCCAGTCTCGAAGAGAAGTGTTTGAAAAGAGTTAGTTGAATAAAATATTTGGGTTGTTGTAACGATGTTTTATACAGCATTCGTTTTAACCCAAGTGATGAAATTTTGGAAATATAAAAGTAAATATTTCCTGAGTATAATTAAAATAGCCGGGATAGAGATAAGTGAATGAAATTGTTTTCAATTGCAAATAGAGATATTTTCTAAGATATAGAAAATAAAAGAAGTTGATATTTGGAAACGTTTTCCAAATGGCATAAGAAACCAAGATGATTATTGAAAATATTTGGTTAACAAATATTGATAGGGAAATGGAGAAGATATTTAATTAATGAATAATTAATTAAAGAGCCCAGTGATTGGTTTGATATGTTGGATGAACACTTGTTTTTATTCGATAGTTAAATCACAGACTATCGAAGTATTTGCCAATATCGTTGTCAATATGGAGAGACCGGTTGGATTATCATCCGTGAACCACTCTGTGTTGGCAGTAGCGTTGCGAATCAGATTATATCAAGATAATCGAAGATGGAGTAAAGTACAAGGGCTTTTTCTATTAATAGAAATTGTGCCTTCGGTTTCGTTCAATCCCAGAACGAATATAAACGGACGAATGTCTGACAAAGTATTTCCAATGATCAAATGGGTTGGTCTGTATAAATATATATGGTTGCAACGGATTTATTCCCTTAGCATAACACCCAGAATATTTGTGCAAATCAATTAGTGATTAACGGATCTGACAATGTGGCATTCAAAGTGATGGTGCTACCAATGGATAGAAAGTATTCGTAGCCTCAGGCCTCAACAACCGGGAAAGGACAAAAATCGGGCAGGCAGCATGGCTATGTGGGTCGCACCCATTAGGATGTATAATCATCTATCTAGAGGTTCATTTAATTTCTTATTATATTCGATGCTGTCCCAGTCGGGAGGCGGTTGCTGATCCCAACCGTTGGTGATATACATTCGATACACTCAAGCGAAATGAGTGGTCGGTCATGTGTGGGCCGGGTTACAAGATGTTCTTGTTGAACCCAGTGTATTCCTCTCTAGAGATACACTAGCGGAAGGTGGTTCCATACCTTGTCATGTTGGAAATCCAATCTCCAATAAGCGCCATGCGGTTTTTGATTTTATACTATGTATGTGGAGCGTGAGATGCAAGCGTTCTGCTATTTGGTTATTTACTTGATGTAGACATTATTGTAATATCACTGGATTTTCGTATCAAAGTGTTTTGGGTTATAGTGAGGTAAAAACCGTCTGTGTTTATGTGTGGGCTGGTCTTACTATTATCTTTTCTTTTGAAAGGATTTTAAATGTTAAACAAATGATTGGAGTTTACTCACACCAGTCCCATGACTGACCCAGAGTTTATTTTGTTTTGTTTTCCCTAAACTCTTGGGTGCCCAAATTTGTACGGGCAGTCAAGTAGCCCGGATTTTTTTCAGATTCATTTAGAGGAGCTGGAAGCAGGAGGCTTCACCAATTAGCTATAGACTATCCTATTTTCCGCTGTGAACCATGTTTGTATCTGGAAACAGGTGTTTATAACTGTTCCAGGAATAACTGTTGTGCTCTGATAATGGTATGTGTATTCAAAACATATTTGTATTTCAAAGATAATGTTATATAATATATTTTATTCGTTCCGTTATGAGTTTGTGATCTTCGTTATTTTCTTCTATTCTAATATTTCTTTCTTCCTATTTCTCATCCTCTAACTTCTTTCTAATAATGATTCGTATTTCTGTGCAATTTGGGTTGGATGTGTGGGGTTATTAGTCAACTCAAATAGTACGGATTTGCGGGCCTTTACATTCTATATATCAAATTCTATATATTCAAATCCTATATTTTAATTCCATTTGAATTCTATATTCCAATTCCATTTGAATTTCTATATTCAAATACCATATCACTTCCATTGAATTTCATGTATTCAAACTCCCTTTGAATTTCTATTATCAATTTCTATTATTACTCTATATGAATTCTATATTCCATTTTCCATTATTTAAATCTTCTTTATTCAAATCTCATTTGAATTTCTATATTCAAATCCCCTTTGAATTGTCTATATTCAAATCCCCTTTGAATTTTCTTTATTCAAATTCCTTTCCAAACTTTCTTTATTCATTCTTTAAACAAGTCTCGATTTCAATTCCTTTTGAAATCGATATTTCTACCTTTGGAAAATAGATTTCCCTTTCAATTTCACATTTTCATTTTTATTTCTGAATTATCCAATGATAATTCTTTTCACTTCATTTATAAACTTCGTTTATAAAAGAACTATTTATAAACTTCGTTTATAAAGGAACTTCTCGTTTTATTTCTTTTAAAACAAGTTAATATTTCAAATCTATTTAAAAATTCAAATTCTATTATTCAAATTCTATATTATAAATCCCATTTTGAAATTCAACACAACTTGTCTTTCCCAAAACAAATTCAAACAGTATCTCTGGTAGTAACTCGTCACTTACAACTCGAAAATGAATACTGATGATGCAGCTGTCATCATCAGAATCTATTTTCCAGCGATCGAACTGAGTTCATTACTATAAAACCATTTCTATACATTTCCATTTGAAATTCATTTCAAAATATAATTCACACTGCTTGTAAAACAATTTAAAATCTCCCAGGATCTTAAATTTTCCTTATTTTTTAATCCAAATCCATTTACAAACACTTATCCAATTCTCCAGAGTTTTAATTCAATTTTTGGTTTAAAATTTAGATATAACTCATTGATTTCACGTATTTCACTTATATGAATTCTGATTGGTTATTTACATAACCATTTAATTTATAATCTTACTCGGTTATAATAACAACCAATATATCCACTATATTATAATTTTGATATATATATATATATCTTCTCTATATCAAGATATACCTTGGGTAAACTTATTTTAATTTACCATCTTTTCAAAACATATCGTGCCGACCCATCGTATTCGAGTGTTTAGTAACTCCTATCGATATAGTGGACCAAATCGATCGACCAGAACACATAAACAACTCAACCAATAAATCTCCACAATATAAAACAAATTTTTATATCAATAATAAATACGTTCACTCGTATATATACACTCAACTCAATCTAGTGTATTTCTAACCCCATCTCTACTGAGTCACGCCATAGAGCCAAGGTATTAACTAAACCTTTGCTCTGATACAACCGGTAATGACCCAAAATTCCGGTCCAATTTGAGCTGACCAAAAACACAAGTCCAACCCCAAATTAAACTGAAAATCAGGAAATTAATAGAAAGAAATTAGAGGGTGAGGAAAGATAAGATAGAAACTTAGAATAGAAGAAGAAGGAGAACACAACATCAGAGTAACACGAATCTCACAGCGGAATGAATAACATATAATATATATAACATAACTTGAAATATACATCTGTACTTGAATATACATCATTATCAAAGTACAACACTTACAACACAGCGGAAATAACTATAGCTATATAATCCTGAAGCCTCCTGCTCCAAGCTCTTCCAGTATCTGTAAATCCTGACTACTTGACAGCCCGTACAAATTTAGGCACCCAAGATTTTAGGGAAAACAAAACAAAATAAACTCCGGGTCAGTCATGGGACTGGTATGAGTAAAACAGTTTAAAACAGTTCGAACAAGTACACGATATCTCATAAGACAACGCCGTATAACGGAACGGGTTTTTCCCTTATGAGAATCCAAAATATCTTTATATCAAAAACCTTTTGATATTATAATAATGTCTATCAACACAATATAATAATCATCTAGCAGAAACGCTTTCATCTCATGTTCTATATATGTAGTATACAATCAAAACCGCAAGCACGTATTGGGAAATGGATTTCCAACTATGACAAGGTATGGAACCACCTTTCGCTAGTGTTCCTTTAGAAAGGAATACACTGGGTTCAACAAGAACATCTTGCAACCCGGCCACACATGACCGACCACTCATTTCGCTTGAGTGTATCGAATGTATATCACCAACGGTTGGGATCAGCAACCGTTTCCCGAATGGGACAACATCAACAATAGATTTTTAGAAGTAAATGAAACTCCAGATCAGGTTATTATACACCCTACTTCGGTGCGACTGACTTAGCCATGCTGCCTGCCCGATTTCTGTCATTTACCGGTTGATGAGGCTAAAAGTTACGCTTTATCATCACACCAGATTCACTTCGAATGCCACATCGTCAAATCCATCAAATCACCGATTGAAGTCCTCAACCATACATTATGTGTTAGCTAAAGAAGTTTCCTTCTTCGCTTTCACTCTTGGTACGGTTGGAGAAATCAATATACGTGATCGTCTGGAAATACTCTGTCAGACATTCATCCTTACAAGTCATCCAGGAACAGGATGAACCGAAGGCACTATTCTGTAAACAGGATAGCCCTTGCATAACTCCGTCTTCAATTTCCTTTGGCATATATGATTCGCAATGCTTATGCCAATACAGAGTGGTTCTTTGGATAATAATCCAACCGGTCTCTCCATATTAACAACGTTAAAATGGTCAAAACTTCGATAGTCTGTGATTTAACTATCGAAGAAAAACAGGTGTGCAAACAACGATATTATTTCCAAATGGAAATTCTATCGATCAATCATCAATCATATATATATATATATGTGTGTATCTCCTTATTTTCTATGTTTAGAAAATATATGTTATTAACACTGGAAAACATTTCCTTTTGTTTATCTACATATCACTATCACTATCACTTTCACTCTCGAACCTTAACCATTTCTAAATAAAAAAACGAAGCCA
This sequence comes from Allium sativum, assembly GCA_030737875.1. Classification (NCBI taxonomy): domain Eukaryota; kingdom Viridiplantae; phylum Streptophyta; class Magnoliopsida; order Asparagales; family Amaryllidaceae; genus Allium; species Allium sativum. The sequence continues at coordinate 273,212,905 of CM060927.1, forward strand.
ATCAAGTTGGGGTATAATTACCTCTCAGACCTTAACTGAACAACATTTCAAATCTCGAAATAGGTTAAGTTCATCTTTAACCCTTTAACACTTCCTTATGTAACTCTCGTTCGAATAAATCTCTATTCGATAACTTCTCCCTTCGAATAACTATATTCGATAAATCTCTTTTACGAATAACTCGATTTGAAAAATTTTCTTCGAATAAACTATATTCGATTAACTCTATTTATTTAACTCTAATCGATTCATTCTTTTTACTTCAGTCCTTACTTAACTCCTTTCGAATAACTAATTCGATAACTCTTATGTGTTTAACTCTATTCGAATAAACTAAATTCGATTAACTCCATTTGAATAACTTCTAGTTCGATTTAACTCTATGGATTTACTCTAATTGGTTTGACTCTAACTGTTAAACTCTAACTGGTTTAACTCTACGGTTTAACCTAATTGATTTACTCTAATTGGTTTGACTCTAACTGATAAACTCTAACTTGTTTAACTCTACGGTTTAACCTAATTGATTTACTCTAACCAATTAACTCTAACTGGTTAACCCTAGCTGATTAACTTTGTTTGATTTACTCTAATCAATTAATTCTATTCGATGAATTCTGATCGAATAACTCCTTTTGGCTAAACTATATTCGAATACCTCCTTTTAACTTTTTTCGATAACTTCCTTTATTCTATTCGAATAACTAATTCGATTAACTCCTTTTCGAATAAACTATACATTTACAAAGATTTACTTTTAGTAACAGTTTCTTTACTTTACAAATGATTTCCTTTTATTCTAACTTATCCATTGATTTTATAAATATTTCTTTTATAAAAATCCTTCTCCTTTTCTATATAAAATCCATCGATTTTATATAAATAATTCATTTTCAAAATACACTTTGAAAATCCCCTTTCCCATATCCAGTATTTCTTATAGTATTTAACATACCATATAACAATGATAAATATCGTCCAAACACACATAATCAATAACAGATTATATATCACATCATATATCACAATATATGAATCACAGTAAAATAAATGTTGAGGAATCCAGTTGGATTCCTCCAACCTGTTTCCCTACATCCACAGATGTTACACAATAAAATCAACATCACTTTAAGTTCCATATGATATATTCTGTTAAACAGAATCAATATAGAAATTCAACTAACTGACTAGCAGTTCAATCAAACAGTCAACACACAGTCAATCAGCCAATATTTAACAGTTCTAAAAATACAACATGAAATTATAAACTATTCAGAGTTTGTGAGATTTACTCACATTGGCAGTTCATCGTTAAATAACGATTACGGTCATCGAAATTCAGAATAGACGTTATTCTGTCGTAAATCCAGACAAGCTCCATATCACTTCTAACCAGTTCCACATCGTTGCTTGCGTCCATACAATCCCAATGGTACCAAATTTTCGAATTTCTGATGACGCCCGAATAAGTTATAAGCATAACTCTTTATTAATTAGATAATTTAAACTTGAGTTATTATTGAATCGGGCCTTACCATATTTAAACTGGCCCATTTTCACATTATCACTGCCTCAACTTTGCTACTACTTCCCCGCTTGTAGTTATACCCTTCCGTCTTAAGTTCTTACGCAAGCAACCATCTTTGTTTTTTTTCCATTTTTTTTCCTTTTTGATTCTTCAAACTGGGCTTCCATTCAACCGGTACATACCCCTTTTAATACCCACGATTTTCATCTGTCCACCATCGAAACAAACCTACCCCGCTCCATTCCATGTAGTCACATCTTCCCATTCTTACAACTGCTTCCAGTATTCCTTCGTGCCAACAAAAATGACCATAACTTTGCAAACCCCAAACGCCTTGTCTGCAGTGTTATTTTACGTAATAAACCTTCTTCCAGTTCTACCCTGACTTTCGCAAGCTCCAGTAAAATCCTCCTTTTCATTGTTCACTTCCCTACTCCCTTGTCTCAAGAGCTTCACGTTGTTTCCCACTGACCAACTCACTCGAGCTCTCCCAAACACATTCACGTCTCCCCTGCCACCCGAGCTCAACTAGGCCATCTGCTATCTTCATCCACCCCAGCGCCTTGATCTCCTGCCACTCGTCACCAACTCGATCAAAACACAGTATTAACGATACTGTTGAAACCCGAGTTTTAGTTTAGACCCACAAATCGATAACCAGAAAACAGCAACCAACCCCACTGCCTTAGCTTCAGCCTCCAACCATGACAACCCCGCCTTGGCCACCCCTCCCTTCTCTAGTCCATCGCAATCACACAGTCGCCATTAAATACAACTCGCCCTCCTTCCCGAGTTCGCCAGGATGACGTCGAGTGTAGAAAAATGGGCATCAACGGGATGCTTATAGCCAGAGCATCTTGATAAAACTCGTTTCGAGATTTAAGGATTTTTCTATGATTTTCTTTTGAATTATGAAGGAGCGATTTTCGTTTTCCAGAAAATGGACTGGCGGCTTGTTTTCTGTTTTGGAATTAGGTTATTAGTTGAACGTATTTATTTAGGGTGGCGGTGGATATCAATTGGCCACGCCTTTCAATTTTGGCCGCAAAACATACTCCTTTTAAAAGAAATGGACCAAGATATATTATTTAAATTATAAAGTTTCAAACACCCTACTTCATAAAATTATGTTTACATCTGAGATGCTAACGACAAAAATAAAATTACAGTCATGTCAAGCAAGGTTCTAGCCTTCTAGTGTCCCAAGAATAAAAGAATATCGGTAGTTCAACTCATATTGTGAAATCCAACAATATTAATACAGGGTGCAAAGTACTCCAAATAAAAAGTCGCGTATTTAAATAATTAAAAATTACAGAAAAATTCTACAAATTAAATTATCGTTATGTCCCAAAAGAACCTTGTCTAAATTCAAACCCGATCTCTAGTTATATCGAATAAACTGTTACGGTCGATAAACGATTCTATAGCGACTATTTTAAAATTTGATTTGGACATATCTCAAAATCTACACGACGAAATCCTGATTTTTCTCTTCCACTAGAAAGATATACTCCACCAGCTCCATACGTTTCTTGTTTCACAGAAATCCGGTTTAAAACGAATCCTGTACATTCAGTTGAAGTTCGAATCGCCAATTTACGAACTGCAGCGCCATTTCAAGCTCAATTATAATTATATTATAATTATACGTTCAAACTGCCATTATTTAAATATATTCATTGTTCAAATTCAATTCCAAGCTGAATTAAATATCACAGATGATCCGGTTCACACAATATCGTCATTTCAGCCAATTCTGATTATTTCAGAATTAAATATATTATTTAATTTATTATTTTAATTAAATATTCATCATTATTTAATTCCACGACCATTTAATTCACTATATCACTATTTATATAATTAAATAAATTAATTATAATACCTCTGCAAATGCGGGTCATTACACGTTTGTTATGGAAATTAAGCGAGGCTGTTTTCCATATACAATCGTCTATTGTGTGAATTGTAGTCGATTTATCGACTATATAACTTGACTATAAATTTAGCGACTGGTTTTGAGGAGACCGGGATTGGTAAGTGTTTAACTTATCGAAAACCACTTCAAAACTAGTATACGGGTTATATGTTTTGGAAGCGGTTGTGAAGTGAAGGCCATATGGCGATTCAAGATCTGTTGAGATGCTCGAACACATACAGTGATTCTAAGATCTATGAAAGAATCTATGTGTGATTCCAAGATCTGTTGATGTATTGGAATCCATGTGTGATTCCGAGATCTGTGATATGTGTGATTCCAAGATCTATTGATCTATGGGATTCCATCTGGGAATTCATGTTCTGTTCGAGTGATGAAGACTCGTATGAAAAATGCCGAACGAAACCTCGACATTGGATATGGCTAAAGATAGAGTAGGCTGTGTGACCCAGGGTTTTGCTAACACACGGCAGGATATATTGACTCCGTATCTAGAGTATGCTTATAGATGTTGCGCGCAGGGAGTTGGATATATTTGGTTCCACGTGGTGCACACCGGTGTTTTCGTGCGTGGGCTAGTCATGTTTGCCTTATGATATATTTTATCTAGAGATGTACGATGCTCGAAAGGTGGTTTATGATCCTTATGCATGGAGTTCAGATCCGGCTTGATTCAGAGAGATCTCCGCGGAAAATCCAATATGTGAATGTGCCTTATCGGTTTTGTTTGTATACTTAATACTTGTCGAATGTAACCAATGTAACCATTCTTTCTATGTGAATTTATTTATATGCTACACCCTAGACATTATCTATTATACAACTATACTTCTCATAATAAATGGTTGGATATTATTGAGGGGATAACCGTTACGGATATTCATATGGTCACAAATTGTATTGATATATGTCACATATATGTTGATATGCTTGCATTACAGATATTTGAGGTTTTCATAAGTGATTGTTTTAAATTCCGAGATGAAGTATGATTTGATATAAAAGGAATATATTATTTCAATAAATATTCCTTTATATACTAGCGTATATATTCAACTTATATGTATAAAAGACATATGTATATGTTTTATGAATTCCTTATTCCTTTATAGCCTTAATACCTAAAAAGTATTAGTATACTTATCCCTCCGATATAAGTATAAACACAATTCAATTTCAAGATTTCCTTTCTAACTTTAATACATCAAAACGTATTCATATACTTATCCCTCCGGTATAAGTATAACTATAATTCAATTCTAAGATTTCTTAAAATATAATCAAAGAGGTTAAACCATTGTTTAAGAAACAACCACTTCTCTTTTATAAGATAAACATCTTTATCTTGAAAGATTTACGATACTTATTTCTATCTTTAAAATCCATTATTAAAGATCTAAAGTATATTCAAACTCGTTAAACAATATATTACCAGTTTAACTATATTCCAAGGGTTTCAAAAAAAGTGTGGCTAAAGCAATGTTTACAACAAACCCAAAACAATCCTTTATAGTTTATCTTTAATTGTTTGTTTAAAGATTCAATTATATTTACTTCCATGATATAATCTAAGAGGATTAAAGAATAATGTAATTAATACATTGTCACGACAAACCCAAAACCATTTATGCTTATAGAAATCACACTTCGTGCACTTAACTCGTTTCCGACATTATCAACTTAACTATCCCTCGGTCAAGTGCTAGGCCAGGTAAGTTAGAGAACTGGTTGCATATCACCCCTTGCCTAGACACCCCATTCTTGACACTCACAGATAGATAAGCCTACTCATCGGCTTATTAGAATTAAGCACAGTAACCATGATATTCAATAAACAAGTAATTAACAAGTGCACTTATATGACTATTCTAGCTTCACACACTTTCAAACTTACTTCAATTTAACATACAAGTTAAACAACCATTTTAATATGGTAAGAAATCATTAAGGATGTCATTGCAAAGTTTCATACAAAGTGTTGGAAATGCAACAATTCAAACTACATCTATAGCGACTATCTCTATAAGTGCACTCTCAAGTTCAAGTCCATAATATGTCAATCCATACTAATCCTTATGTGCTTTGTTTCAAATCCATTCCACTTGTTATACAAGTCAATTCAAATCCAATTCCAAGTCCTTTCAAGTCCATTCCAATCCATTAACATGGATCACATATGTCGCTTACTTTTAAAGTAAGGATCAAGTTAACATTTTTAACATAAGTTACCAACATTCAAGCAACTTTAAGCATAGTTGAAAACATGCAAAAGGGTTTATGTTTGCTGTCCTAAATAGTGAGTAAACTCACCTTAATCCTTAGAAAATCCAAGATCCAAGAACAAGAATAAAGATCCAAGCTAGTAACCTCCTTCCTTTGCTTGCTTTTCCTTGCTTCCTTCCTTATATAGGTCACGACCAAAGATGGAAATTGAGAGGATCTTGGATTTTTTTCAACTTCTAACTTTCTAGAAGATCTTGTAATGATGTAAGATGGCTTCAATCAAAGTTTGAGTTGATTTGGAGTTGATTTGAGTATAGTTTGAGAAAGTTAGTAAGGAAGAGGAAGAAGTAGAGAAGCCATAAAAGAAGCTTCATTTTGCTTAGGAATTTTGTAAATGAAAAGAGAAGGCATACCCCTCCTTATATAGGAAAAGAAAGATGGATGGGAAAATACTATAAGATGTAAGATGGTGGTGGATTTTATGACCCAGATATGGGTAGCCGTTTGGCTTTTGTTTTCTTTTTGGATTGATTGAAGGCCCTGCGTGGCATTTGGGATTTTTTGGATCGAGCCGTACAAAGGAGGTGCTGGCGAAATTTTCCGTAAATTTCGGGCATTAGAAAATTTTAACATGATTTTGGTAAAATTAGTGGTTTATTGACATTCGACTTAACTTGTGATTTCGGGATGAAATCCTTTTAAGGGGGTAAGAATGTAATTACCCGGAATTTAGCACTAGAATATTTAATTAAAACTACTATGAATGTAATTAAAATAGAAGTTGAATAACTTGAATTCGAAATATATGAGTTATTAAAAACAACTGAATCAAATATGGAATTGAATGGAATATAAAAACATGCTTTTGAATTTATCCTTCTTCTTTAAAAACTACTTTAAACTATTTTATTACATATGCAGTTTTACTTCTTTTTATTTAAAACCTATTTTTAACCTATTTTATTGTATATATATTTTGGAATCAATTAATCATGTTTTATAAGATTTGAGAGGGGTTTTGGATGATAACACTCATGTTATAATCAATGATTTGGAAATCACTAGTAATTCACTGTGTTGAATATTTAGTGATACTTACATTTTTAAAGGGGTTTTGGATTATAACACTCATGTTATAATCAGTGATTCGGAAATCACTAGTAATTCACTGTGTTGAATATTTATTGATATTTACATTTTTAAAGGAATATTTTAAAGACGTGAATAAATAAAGAAATGGTTTTGGGTTTGTCGTGACAATGTGTAATTTACATTCGTCTTTAACCCACTTGAATTATATCGATGAAGTTTATATAATCGAATCTTTAAACGAACGTTTAAAGATAATTATATAAAAAGGAACTGTTTTGGGGTTTGTTGTAAACGGTGTTTTAGAAATGCTTTTTTTTAAACACTAGAGATATAGAAATCAGAATTAAACTGTTTAACGAGTTTGGATATACTTAGTTCTTTAATAACGGATTTTAAAGATAGAAACAAGTATAGGAATCTTTCAGGATAAAGATAAGAAATAAGATGTTTAACTTATAAAAGAGGTTCTTTATTAAACAACGGTTTTAACCTCTTCGATTATATTTTAAGAAGTCTTAGAATTGAATTATAGATATACTTATACCGGAGGGATAAGTATATGAGTACATTTTCAAATATTGAAGTTAGAAAGGAAATCTTGAAAATGAATTGTGATTATACTTATATCGGAGGGATAAGTATATTAATACTTTTGGGTATTAAGACCATAAAGGAATAAGGAATTCATATAATGTATACATATGTCTTTTATATGTATAAGTTGAATATATACGCTAGTATATAAAGGAATATTAATCGAGTATGAGTTATTGATTAATAAGCGAAATCTTATTTGACAGATGAAGTTGTATTAGTTAAAAGAAGTTTTACTAATAACAAAGGTTTTAATTAATGAAAGATTAATTAAATGGGAATGAGAATAGAAGCCATTTATATGAGTTAACCGTGATTCGATTGTTTATCATGTTTCGTGATCTTGATAGTGCCTTGAATGTTTATTCGTTTGTTATGGAAATTAAGCAGGGTTGTTTTCCATATACAATCGTCTATTGTATGAATTATAGTAGGTTTCGACTATGGAACTTGACCTTAAATCTAGCGACTGGTTTTGAGGAGACCGGTAATGGTAAGTGTTCTACTTATCGAAAACCACTTCAAACTAGTATACAGGTTCTATGTTTTGAAAGCGGTTGTGAAGCGAAGGCTATGTGGCGATTCGAGACCTGTTGAGATGCTCAAACACATATAGTGATTCTAAGATTTATGAAGGAATCTATGTGTGATTCCAAGATCTAGTGATCTATTGGAACCCACGTGTGATTCCGAGATTAGCAAAGAAATCTATATGTGATCCCAAGATCTATTGTACTATGGGATTCCGCTTGGGAATTCGGGTTTTGTTCGAGTGATGACGACTCGTATGAAAGATGCCGAACGTAGCCTCGACATCAAAAATGACTGAAAACAGAGTAGGAGCACAATCTGGGGTTTTGCTGACCCATGGCAGGATATATTGACTCCATATCTAGTGTGTGCTTATTATTGAATCGTTGCAGGAGTTCTTTGAAGTTGCACGCGGGAGTTGGGTATATTTGGTTTGCGCAGGCCAGTTGTGTTTACCTTATGGTATATTTTATCTAGAGATATACGACGCTCGGACGTACTTTCTGACCTTTGGGCATGGAGTTCGGATCAATATTGAGAGATCATCGATGGAAAATCCAATATGCGAACGTGCCTTATCGGTTTTGTTTGAACATTTAATAATTGTCGAATGTAACCAACGTAACCATTCCTTCTATGTGAATTTATTTATATTCTACACCCTAGACATTATCTATTTACAACTATACTCCTCCTGATAAATGGTTGGATGTTATTGAGGGGATAACCGTTACGGATATGCGTACGACCTCTCATTGTATTGAGAGGTGTGTTACTTAAATGTTGAGTTATCTTATGCGGTTACTAGTCTGATCCGGGTGTTATTTTGTGGTAATGCCCGGGTCAGACCGAGTATATTTGTAGATCAGATTTGGATTGCTTTGGAGCTTCAGAAGAGGAGTTGGTGACGAGACGTATACCCGTATTCTTTTCCCTTGTGTATGTTATTGTATGTATCAGCAATTGTAAGGACAGGTTGTTATAACTGTTCAGGCTGATTCATTGTCTACTTTGATTGATGTATGTATATTTTAAAAAAATTCCGCTCTTTTTATAAAAGAGCACTGTTATTATAATAGATTAACCGTTCCGTTGTGAGATTCTTTTCTGTGTCCTCTTTCTTCTATTCTTCTATCTCCTTTCTTTTCCCCTAACTATCAGACTTTATGGTACTTTATTTAAGATGCATGAATACAGAGGATGTATTAGTATTGATTTTCGAGAGCTGAAAAGTCGGGTCATTACATTATTATGAAGAGATATTTGTGTACATATTTTCATTATTATAGTCAACTATATCCGTGTTTGCCTTTTAAAGCCGTATGACGTCATAACATATCCGATTTCCGCGAAATTTGTTATATTGCTACACTATACCATTCCGGACTCGATAAAACCGGTTTCGTCAAATTCCGAAACTGTTTTTGAAATCGTTATTTTTATGTGTTATTAAAATCGAATTAATATTTAATCGATTTCAAAACATTCCAATTCTTCGATAATAAATTAATATTATCATTCCATAACAAACGACACATCCATATAACTAATATAGTAATAAAACTTCCTTTATAAATAAAATATATAAATCTTGGTAACTTATCTCATTTACCAAATTCGAAAACAATATCGAATCGAATGATTTGTTCGAGTATTTCAGAATCTTTATCAAAACAATGATCAGTCAATTGATTCAAATCCAGAATTCAGACTTACAAATCAAACAACCCAATACAAAATAATTTGTATTCAATAACAAGTACGCGCTCATATATATAATATATGTGACGACCCGCCCCGCACCAGCCGACATTTCCTCCGAAAGTGCGCTGTACACATGTCCGACCAGCACGGAACAGTCGCCAAAGAAAGGAAAGAAGAGAATGAACTAATCAAGAGCCTGTAGAATGTCTCATAGCGCATGGAATAAAATATAATCATAACATATACTTGACATAAAACAGGTGAGACAGTGCATAAGCTGAAAACAAACTATCATAGCAGCGGAAAATCCAAATACAGCTTATGTTCCACATCATCATTATTACAACTTTTCAAACTGTCTCTAAAGGTAAAAGCAAGATAAGGGAGATACACTACTAATGCCCAAGTAGTGACCACCAACGACACAGGGAGAATATCTATATATATATCAAACGTGGAAGCCTCCTGCTCGCCTCTGAATCAGCTACTCGTGCATCACCAGCTAACCTGTCTCTAGTCTGCTCGTGAGAGCATCCAGAGTAATAAGAAGAGACATAAAACTCTGGGTCAGAAAAAAAGTCTGGTATGAGTGAGAACCTGGACCTGCAACCAAAGAGTTAGCACTACATACTGTACAACACTCTAAGTTGCCACTAACATATGGTGTACAAGCATACGGGGGTGGGGGGTGTGCATGTCATAGTGATGGCAAACAATCAAGCATAGCAACCATCCTCACATCTCTCACTCGGTGCATAAAGCATACGATATCCGCTACCTTAGTCACCTATCCATTGGGCCATGACGGAATCCAATCCCGTACAACTATCGCTACAAGCCCACTATCCGTCTCTCAGTGGTGAACCAAAGTTATGAATACTGACAACCCCTTTTGCACACGTCTCGCAGCGAAGCCCAACTCATGAAGTCGACTCGTTGGTTCCCAATTGGATCTTGAGCTCTAACTTCTTATTTGGACTACCTTTGCATCTCGGGTTATTGGTCATCACTGGATCGGTTCGGATCCCCAGTCCTTCTTCTCTATTGGTTCGGATTGGCCTCCTTCCAAGTGCTTTGGGTCGGGTCGTGGCCTTCAAGTCCCTTCGTAGTACATTGATTCGGTTCGGGTTCTCTCTGGCGGGTCGGGTCGGTGTACCCTTGCTCCATCGGTTCAGATCAGGTTCCCGGTCTCCGATCCGATCCACTTCCCCTTCCTCTTTCGTTCCGATCCCCTTCTCTTCCCGTCAGTCGATCCGATTCCCCCTTCTTTAGCTCGATCTGATCCCATTTCAACCATTGTGTCCTTCCTTTTTGCCATACTTTCCCTTGTGCCAAGCCTCGGTTCGGTTCGGTGATCCCTTGCCCAGTCCACTATCCGATCCGAGCCCATCCCTCCGATCCGATCCGAAAGCCTGCATCATTTTCTGCAACTTTTTCCAGCGAGTGTTTACGCCATTCGACGGCGTTTTCGACCATTCTATCTGTTCTAATCAATCACAAAGCATACCACAAAGTCATAGCAACAAATAGAAGTGACCTCAAACACCAAAACATCAATATGATAGGTTAAAATGGATCAAACATAGCCAAAACCCCATATTTTCCCTTAAATATGTTCAAGCATAATTAATGATAGGATTAGCAAAACTTAACCAAATCAACCTAAGTTCATATCAGAGGTCTAAAACATCATTTAAGAATTTATAAATATTTTTCTAGAATTTTATCATGTTTAAATTCGCTAATTAACACTAATTACCCTTAATTAACCATAATTAGTGAGGAACTATGCAAATCACTCACCTTAGCCACAAATAAACCTTAGATCTGAAATAAATCTCTGTTTGGACGCGAATAACAATGCAAATCAGCAGCTCTAATCTTGATTTGGTAAAGATCTCCCTTGATTTGATGTTGCTAAGCTTAATCCTTGATTAGAAAGTGATTTGGAGGTGATTTAGAGGTTGGAGGCCATTTTTAGGGTTTCTAAGAGGTAAGTGGAGGCTAGAAAACTGAAATGGAATCAAACCCTAACTCTTTTCAGCCTCCTCATAACCCTAATCCCGATATGGGTTATGGGCCCATTCACTAATCACCCTATTTGGCCCGGTTAAGCAGTTTTTCACCTTCCAAACCTTATTTCAGCCATATCTCCCAAACGGTAAGTCCGTTTTTCACATGTGACCACTCCACGGAAAGGTAAACCATCAAATGAATCTAATGGAAGTTTTTTTAGGTCAAAACTCCTTTCCAATCAAAAGTTATGGCCAAAACAAGATGAGCTAGGGGCAAAACGGTCATTTGAAAATCGGCAAAAGTCATGAACATGGGAAATGACCCTAATGGTCGTTTCCCAAAGCCATATGACCATACGACTTCATATAAGAAAGAAATAAATATTCTACGATCCTCCGATGCGTAGAATGCGGGTTGTTACATTCTCCCCTCCTTAAGAAATTTCGCCTACGAAATTCCCTAACTAAAACACACAAAAGGGTCCCGCATGCCTACCAACCATAGAACAACAATCAAACATGCAAAACAAGCAAAACAAGTCTATCCTAGCATGCGGAATAACTAAATTGCAAAGTAAATCTTACCAGGCAAAAAGTTTTGGATACGACTTTCTTATGTCATTCTCTACTTCAAAGGTACAGTCGCTCTCTTGCCATCGATTCCCATCTCTACTCTAGAGGTAATTTCTAATAGGTTGGGATCGTCCCTCTGACTGGAACCGATCCACTTAATCTAGATCGATCTAATCGTCAATCTTATTAGTGTTTCTGAATCCAATTCACATTTAAGTCTGAAGTCATATCCCATGATATACTCTAGTTGCTTCCATTCCAGAAAAATAGCCTCTAAACTGGCATGTCTCCTACCCAATGCATCAGCTATCGCACCTAGTCCGGTACTATAGCATTCGTCTCTACTGTCATCTTCTTAGGTAATCCAACCCTATACGCCAAACTTTCAACTACATTCCAAATGTCCTTTCAAGTCCAACTTGAGTCCTTCCTACATTTGTACTGCACGTCCAACGTACATTCACCTCCTAGAGGCAAACTAGACCCATCCAATGAACCTAGGTACTCCACTTATACTCGTACTGCACGTCCAACGTACATTCACCTTCTAAAGGTGAATTAGACTCATCCAATGAATCTAGGTACTCTACCTTCGAGTCCAAGTCCAACTTAAAGCTCCTATATCCGCTGAATCTCCAAGGTCAACGGATGCTCCACAATGCCCAACATACTTCAAGTCTAACATAAAGTATCTTACACCCGTCATATCACCATGATCAACGAACTTATACTATTTCCATTCAACAAGATCCTACAGGTGATACTCAAGAGAAGAGAGGTAGGAGCAAACACAACAACCATAGCATCCATCAAACAAATCCTATCTATCACCTGCTAAAGCCATGAATACGTCGATATCTATATGTCTGGTCCAACCAACATCAATAACTAATGGAAACTCTGCCTCCAAATGGACTACCATACGTCCAACGTACGTTTATCCTCCAAGGATAACTAGATCACGTCCAACGGATCCAAGGTAAGTGGGCGTCCCCAGATACCCCTGCTTTTAGTCCGCTTGAAACACTCGAGTCCCACCCAAGTCTATCCATTATCTTGCTGCCCTCTCGAGTCCAACTCGAGCCAATCCAAATCCTTGCAGCCTTCTCGAGTCCAACTCGAGTCAATGTATTACCCATAAACTCAGGCCCAGTCTTGAGTACCCATTACCTACAGACCCTAGTCCAACGTGAGTCGTCTCCCTATTCGTTGCATCTCCAAGATCAACGAACACCCATTTTCTTTTATGAGTTCAAGTCCAACTTGAATCGTCCTAATCTTCGTTGCATCTTCCATGATCGACGAATACATCCTATTTATTCAAAAAGAACATCAACATAAGGTCCTAAACAATCCATTACTTTGCATCTTTCTCGAGTCCGACTCGAGTCATCTCATAACCCTATCGAGTCTAACTCGGGGCAGTCCATATCATCGAATAGTCTTATCCTGTCACAGCTGCCCATTACTCCTCGAGTAAACCAAGATATTATCCAATGAAAATCACAACAACTATTTATCTCTCACGCAAACCATCCTAGTCGAACTCGACATTCCCCAAGCATAAGCCCCAAAGAACTAAACCAATATCAGATAAGCACCCAAGGAACATCTCCTCCGAATTCGGACAATCCACGTGAAGTGATACTAGCAAAACAACTAAGCACTGGAGCACTCATTTGCCTCCCAGAGACAACTAGAACTTAATACAACGATAATCTCTCAGCTTTCTTAACTCCAGTTATTATCACCATCATTAGGTAGGTATCTAATACCACCCTATTCCTTTAGAGTAGATTGACTCCCCAAAGTAATGCTAAACCCAGTAAAGCCCAAAACAAAGCAATCACAAACAAACATACATCCATGACTCGATAAGACCACGTTACGGCAAATCATACTGAGGCTAGTCGAACCACCAATCGGGTTCGTCACTACTAAAGGTCTATCGACTAACTCAAGTTTGTCAAACAAAACTCGATCAAAAACACCTTAATTAGAAAGCATACCTCGAATAACGACACATTTTCCTTCTGCGCTGCAGTTGGGGCATTCGACGAAGAAAGAACAGCGTTGATAGCATATGCTTTCATGATCTGCATCTCCCTAGGAGGTTGTGGACATTCATTCTTGTGATGTCCCGCTTGGCCACAATTAAAGCACTTCCTTTCCCCAGGCTTTTCTCGACAATCTCTGGCATAGTGGCCCTTCTTGCCACAACTAAAGCACTCGCCATCGTTTTTATTTTTCTTATTCTGACCATCCATGGTTTGGTCTTGTTTCCTCTTTTTTGGGAATTATTCTTGCCTCCTCCGCCTGCTTGAGGCTTTGGCTCCTCTGCAGATGCAATAGCAACCTCAGTCTTTGGCTTAGGGTAAAGACTCTCTGACCTCAATGCTTTCCCCACAACCGATTCAAACGTCTCATCGATGTGGTTAATAAGCTTTTCCTCTAAGTACTGATCTAAGCCTTTTATAAACTTCTCGTTCTTCTTCTCAGGAGTATCGATAAGGGATAATCCATACTTCGACAAAGTGTCGAACTCAGCAATATAGTCCGAGACTGCCCTACCATTCTGCTTAAGCTCTAAGAATTTCCTAAACAATTCTGACTTCTGAGCAGCTGGGATAAACTTGTCGCTAAATCAAGCCTTAAACTGATCCCATGTAACCTGATCCTCTGGAGTTGCTGTCTTAATAGCATTCCACCAATTCATCGCTCGCCCTTGCAGCTGACGAGACGCTAGCCTTCTCTTCATCGCATCCTCGATACCCAAGTCGTCGAAGATATGATCACAGCTATCCAACCAATCCCGAACATCTGTGGCCGACTCCGTTCCGTGGAATGGCTTCCCACCAGGGCTAGTGTAATCCTTGCACAACTTGGCAAAATCGGCCCTAGGCGCCTGCACTATTGGACCACCACCATTACCGGCATTGGGAGCTGCCCCTTGCACATCCCTAAGCATGTCTCTCATGAGGTCAGTAAACATCGCCCTCATGTCAGCAACATTCCCATTATTGGATCCTCTATCAGCACCCCTTGCGTATCGGCTCATCGTTCAATCTGTAAAGAGAAAACGATTAACCATCTCCATAGTGGTGCTAGTGCAGTGCGACTTCATCCTTAGCTATACTAATAGTATATATATAGCTTTCGAAAACCAAAGTAACCACAAATACACACTCTCATATATGTACTATCTCTCCCTAATGCCTTTTCCTAGGTTAACTACGCAACCTAGAGCTCTGATACCAAATGTGACGACCCGCCCCGCACCAGCCGGCATTTCCTCCGAAAGTGCGTTGTACACATGCCCGACCAGCACAGAACGATCGCCAAAGAAAGGAAAGAATAGAATGAACTAATCAAGAACATGTAGAATGTCTCACTGCGCATGGAATAAAATATAATCATAACATATACTTGACATAAAATAGGTGAGACAGTGCATAAGCTGAAAACAAACTATCATAGCAGCGGAAAATCCAAATACAGCTTATGTTCCACATCATCATTATTACAACTTTTCAAATTGTCTCTAAAGGTAAAAGCAAGATAAGGGAGGTACACTACTAATGCCCAAGTAGTGACCACCAACCACACAGGGAGAATATCTATATATATCATACGTGGAAGCCTCCTGCTCGCCTCCGAATCAGCTACTCGTGCATCACCAGCTAACATGTCTCTAGTCTACTCGTGAGACAACCCAGAGTAATAAGAAGAAACATAAAACTCTGGGTCAGACAAAAAGTCTGGTATGAACGATAAGCAACAAAACAGAACAATAACAGGTATAATCCAACCATACCTGAACCTGGACCTGCAACCAAAGAGTTAGCACTACATACTGTACAACACTCTAAGGTGCCACTAACATATGGTGTACAAGCATACGGGGGTGGGGGTGTGCATGTCATAGTGATGGCAAACAATCAACTATAGCAACCATCCTCACATCTCTCACTCGGTGCGTAAAGCATACGATATCCACTACCTTAGTCACCTATCCATTGGGCCATGACAGAATCCAATCCCGTACAACTATCGCTACAAGCCCACTATCCGTCTCTCAGTGGTGAACCAAAGTTATGAATACCGACAACCCCTTTTGCACACGTCCCGCAGCGAAGCCCAACTCATGAAGTCGACTCGTTGGTTCCCAATTGGATCCTGAGCTCTAACTTATTATTTGGCTACCTTTGCATCTCGGGTTATTGGCATCACTGGATCGGTTCGGATCCCCATTCCTTCTTCTCTGTCGGTTCGGATCGGCCTCCTTCCAAGTGCTCCGGGTCGGGTCGTGGCCTTCAAGTCCCTTCGTAGTACATTGATTCGGTTCGGGTGCTCTCTGGCGGGTCGGGTCGATGGACCCTTGCTCCATCGGTTCAGATCGGGTTCCTGGTCTCCGATCCGATCCACTTCGCCTTCCTCTTCCATTCTGATCCCCTTCTCTTCCCGTCAGTTGATCTGATTCCCCCTTCTTTAGCTCGATCTGATCCCAGTTCAACCATTGTGGCCTTCCTTTTTGCCATACTTTCCCTTGTGCCAAGCCTCGGTTCGGTTCGGTGATCCCTTGCCGTCCACTATCCGATCCGAGCCCATCCCTCTGATCCGATCCGACAGCCTGCACCATTTTCTGCAACTTTTTCAGCAAGTGTTTACGCCATTCGACGGCGTTTTCGACCATTCTATCAATTATAATCAAACACAAAGCATACCACAAAGTCATAGCAACAAATAGAAGTGACCTCAAACACCAAAATATCAATATGATAGGTTAAAACGGATCAAACATAGCCAAAATCCCATATTTTCCCTTAAACATGTTCAAGCATAATTAATGATAGGATTAGCAAAACTTAACCAAATTAACCTGAGTTCATATCAGAGGTCTAAAACATCATTTAAGAATTTATAAATATTTTTCTAGAATTTTATCATGTTTAAATTCGCTAATTAACACTAATTACCCTTAATTAACCATAATTAGTGAGGAACTATGCAAATCACTCACCTTAGCCACAAATAAACCTTAGATCTGAAATAAATCTCTGTTTGGGCGCGAATAACAATGCAAATCAGCAGCTCTAATCTTGATTTGCTGAAGATCTCCCTTGATTTGATGTTGCTAAGCTTAATCCTTGATCAGAAAGTGATTTGGAGGTGATTTAGAGGTTGGAGGCTATTTTTAGGGTTTCTAAGAGGTAAGTGGAGGCTAGAAAACTAAAACGGAATGAAATCCTAACTCTTTTCAGCCTCCTCATAACCTTAATCCCAAAATGGGTTATGGGCCCATTCACTAATCACCTATTTGGTCCGGTTAAGCAGTTTTTCACCTTCCAAACTTTATTTCAGCCATATCTCCCAAACGATAAGTCTGTTTTTCACATGTGACCACTCTACGGAAAGGTAAACCATCAAACGAATCTAATGGAAGTGGTTTCAGGTCAAAACTCCTTTTCAATCAAAAGTTATAGCCAAAACAAGATCAGCTAGGGGTAAAATGGTCATTTGAAAATCGGCAAAGGTCATGAACATGGGAAATGACCCTAATGGTCGTTTTCCAAAGCCACATGGCCATACGACTTCATATAAGAAAGAAAGAAATATTCTACGATCCTCCGATGCGTAGAATGCGGGATGTTACAATATATACTCTTAGAACTCAATCTAGGGTGTTACTAACCCTATCTCTAGTGAGCTATAACCTCATACAAGCCTTGTTGTTCGCTAAACCTAGGCTATGATACCAAATATGAGTTAATCGTCGACTATTGTGTGAATTGATAGTCTGGACTAAATATCATTCCTTCTATGTGAATTACATCTAAATATGACGTGCCTTATCGGTTTTGTTTGTACACTTAATAGTTGTCGGATTTAGCCAATGTAGCCATTCCTTCTATGTAAATTTATTTATATTCTACTTCCTAGACATTATTTATAATACAACTATATTTCTCCTAATAGATGGTTGGTTTCAATTGAAGGGAAAACCGGAGCAGTTATCTGCACAATCCCCTCAGTGTTGTTACATGCAACGTGTATCTTGAGTTTCTCATAACAGACTTATGTCTGACGATTTGTTTTTTCCTAAAATCATCATGTACTCCTTCGAATAAGCTGAGTATGGCAGGTTTTACTTTGGATGCTTTGGAGCCTTTTGGAAGAGAGTTGGAGCTCATCTTACCGCACTTTTTATATCCACTGCATCCTATGTTGTACATCAACATTTATGAGGACAGGTTGTTATAACTGTCCAAGTTGATGATAGGTTAGTCTTCTCTGATAGTTGTAATCATACTGTTTTATTTTGTAAAGATCATTCTTTATATTATATGTTATCATTCCGTTGTCAGATTCTAATATTGTGTCCTCTTCTTCCTTAGTCTGTTTTCTTTTTATTTTATTTCACCCTAACTTTTCGTCTTTCCGACACTTCGGTACCTAACCAAAGCCAAGGTATTCGCTCAACCTGTTTAACCTTGATTTTTGGATTTTAAAGTATTGTAAATGTTCTTTAAGTTTATGTCTTATTAGATAAGTGAGGTCTTATTTGACAAATGAAGTTTTATTAGATAAAAGAAGTTTACTAATGAAGGAGTATTAATCGATGAAAGATTAATTAAATGGGAAAGGGACTAAAAGACGTTTATATGAGTTAATCATGCTTCAACTATTATCATTCTCTGTGACTTGATAGTGATTTGATTGTTTATCATGCTTTGTGACTTGATAGTGCTTTGGATGCTTAGTCGTTTGTTATGGAAATAAAGCGAGGTTGTTTTCCATACACGATCATCTATTATGTGAATTGTAGTCGGTTAATCGACTATAGAACTTGACCTTAAATCTTGCGACTAGTTTTGAGGAGATCGGAATTGGTAAGTGTTCTACTTATCAAAAACCACTTCAAAGCTAATATACGGATTCTATGTTTTGGAAGCGGTTGTGAAGTGAAGGCCATATGGAGATTCGAGATCTGTTGAAATGCTCGAACACATACAGTGATTCTAAGATCTATGAAAGAATCTATGCGTGATTCCAAGATCTGTTGATGTATTGGAATCCGTGTGTGATTCCGGGATCTATGATGGAGTCTATGTGTGATTCCAAGATCTATTGAGCTGTGGGATTCCATCTGGGAATCCGTGTTCTGTTCGAGTGATGAAGACTCGTGTGAAAGATGCCGAACGAAACCTTGACATCGGATATGGCTAAAGACAGAGTAGGCTGCTTGACCTAGGGTTTTGTTAACCCACGATAGGATATATTAACTCCGTATCTAGAGTATGCTTATAGATGTTGCGCGCAGGGAGTTGGATATATTTGGTTCCACGTGGTGCACACCGGTGTTTTCGTGCATGGGCCAGTCATGTTTACCTTATGGTATATTTTATCTAGAGGTATATGACGCTCGAAAGGTGGTTTCTGATCCATGTGCATGGAGTTCGGATCCGGCTTGATTCGGAGAGATCTCCGCGGGAAATCCAATATGCGAACGTGCCTTATCGGTTTTGTTTGTATACTTAATAGTTGTCGAATGTAACCAATGTAACCATTCCTTCTATGTGACTTTATTTATATGTTATACCCTAGACATTATCTATTATACAACTATACTTCTCCTAATAAATGGTTGGATATTATTGAGGGGATAACCGTTACGGATATTCATATGGTCGCTAATTGTATTGATATATGTCACATATATGTTGATATGTTTGTATTATAGATATTTGAGGTCTTCATAAGTGATTTTTTTAAATCTCAAGGTGAAGTATGATTTGATTTAAAAGGAATATTTTCAAGGATTTGAAATGAAATCGGGATTTTAAGATCAGTGGGGGGGGGGGGGGGGGTTATTTTCAAAAGAATGGATATTGAAAATAACAAAGCTGATTAGATTTGATAAATTTAAATTTAAAGATTAAGCCGAACGGTAGTTTGGGATTTGCATTGTTGTTTGTGCATCGTAGACTCCATGAGTCCTATTTGTGAATAGGAGAACTACGTTGGCTTGATCCTGTATCTAATTGGGGACCCAATTAGATAAGGGTACGTAGGCAGTCACAAGTGGTAGTGATGCAGCCTCTTAAATAACATAACCCTTTTCTGTTTATTATTTGATATATATATATCAATTATTGATATATCTTTTCTGCTTACTATATTATTCTGCATTTGACTTGTTTGTTGATTTTGGAAGAGAGTTGGAGTTTAGTTTACCATAATTTTTATATCCGCTGCATTCTATGTGTACATCAACATTTATGAGAATATGTTGTTATAACTGTCCACGTTGATGATAGGTTAGTCTTCTCTGTAGTTGTTATCATACAGTTTTACTTTGTAAATATCATTCTTCATATTATGTTACCGTTCCGTTGTGAGATTCTGATATTATGTCCTCTTCTTCCTTACTATATTTTCTTTTTATTTTATTTCACCTTAACTTTTTGTCTTTCCGGCACTTGGGTGCTCGGCACGTGAATACCGTGGATATAATAATCACAAATATCTTCAAATAATAGAATTCTTGTCTTTCCAAATCACTTTAAACAATGGGATTTAAGCCATCGAGATTATCTTCATTTATAAAAAATCTTTTTATAAAACATTTATTTTCCTCCAAATATTTATTTCCAGATATTTTCTATTTCTCTGAAGTCAAACATTTCATTTCTTACTGTTTTATGAAAACAATCTTTAAAAATTATCCATTTAAATTTATGTTCATAAATTAAATGAATCCAATATTGTCGCTGAACACCTTTTAGTCAAATCGTGAAATTAATCACAAGGCGTTACAGCACAAATATATTCTAAACCCAACCCAATGCTAAATATAAAAGCATACTTGCTCATAATGTAACGACCCCCGGTTTCGCCCGACCCGATCGATCGCTAGATCGACCAAGACCGTTCAAAACCCGAGTACGTTAACTTTGGAAATACAACAACATCAGAACAACAACAGCAGACTTTTATAAACATCATAATAATGTTACATCAGAGTACAGAATATCAGAGTACATCGAATAAAATTACAGCGGAAGACAAATTACAATAAATTATTATATAATACAGTGCAGCGGAAATAAAATAACTAAGGCAGCGGAAGACAACTATGCTCTGGACATAGCTTTAGGCTTCAATCCAGAATCCTGCTCGAGATAAGAACCTGTAGACAAACTACTCGACTACCCGTATGGAATGAGGGCACCCGAGTTTGTAAAGGTGGAAACAAACAATGGGTCAGTCATAGGACTGGTGTGAGAATTCTTAACTAATTTCACTGATAACAATAAGACAAATCCAAGGAACATGCCGCTAACGCGGAACGGGTTTACTCCAATTGATTGTCGTGCATAAATTAAAGTTAATCGTTAAACAACGCAATGCTTTTAGGAAAAATGAAACCATCATAAGACTCAAGTCCCATCACACAATGCAACGCAAACCGGAGGATAGAGTTTTACCTTATAATGGTTAAAAATGCTTGATACGAAAAAAAACGAATTTGATATTATTATTAGTGTACATATGTTTCGAAAACATTTCAAAGTAAATGTATCAATCCTAGGAAGCATAGCTACCATATACTATGCCTCCATACTAGTAATACAATCAAAACCGCAAGAGGTCGTATTGGAAATTGGGTTTCCATCATGAGTCAAGGCTAGGGAGGAGATCCTTACCGATTCAAGACACACTAGCTAATGTCTCAGGATTCCCCGCAGAGAACCCTTGGATCCTGCAGAGCCGGTCCACACTTGCGGTTTGTGGATTAGTTATTCCTGAACACACGTTTCCCGGTCCTATAGGACCTAACATCCGAGGCGCCTCATTCCATCATCCACATAAGTAAATATCAGCCAGTTTAAGCACCGACACCACTTCTAGCTAGAAAGAAACGTGCTGCTCTCCTTGCGATCCCTTCTCCCGTTTCAGACTCAACCGGGTTGTGAGGCTCGCGAAGTAACGTTATAACCACAAGGCTTGCTTTTCAACAAAGCCTTGATCACCATCATCTTGGCGTGCCATGTTGACAATTCACGCCATGCGATTGATAACTATTAATACACAACCTCTAAGGGCGTTAAGCAAGAGAATAAATTCTCCGCCGCCAACGGTAGTATATTAATAGAAATCAATTTACATAGAACAAAATTCAACGTCAGACACACATCCATTTATAAGCTTATGCTCTGGGTCTGAGCGAAAGCCAAATCTGTACAAATCAACACTACGTCCGGATAACTACCATCTTAGCCCCGTCTTGGGAGCAAATCAATCAAGGGCCTCAACACTAGCTACCCATTCGATGTGAAGATCGTCGGTCTTCAATCGCCGTCTTCAATTCTTCGAACGTCGTATCATTATTTGGAATGAGAGTAAACTCGGACTTTCCAAATAACTGGCGTGATTTAAAATTAGGTGCTATACATAAACCACATCAATGCCTCATTCCAATTCAGAATATCCTTTGAATAAATATTCACATTATTAGGGAAAGGTTCCCATAAATTTTATCAAAGATAAATCTTTCAACTTATTCTTTAATCTTCCTTTATTCACCTTCAATCTAATTAAAGATTTATTTAAAACTTTATTAAGTTTTAGTCTTCTAAAATCATTGTTAAATGACTAATCACTTTTCTGGAATAATCTTATCTTTAATACGGGTTTAAGAACTGATGTTATTTAAAACATAGTTCACGAGAGACCCCATTTCATGTTTCATTAATTCCCAATTTAATATATAATATTAGGCACCTCTTTTTTTAGAAAATTTCATTTAATCTTAATTAAAAGATTAATTAATAACAAATCAAAATTTCACTATTGATTTGAGTTTCAAGAACTAATGTCCTTCAAAACATTGTTCACAAACAACCCATAATCAATTTCCTTTTTATTTCAATTGTAATTAATAATTGAGAATCTAATTTAAATCTAAATAAAAAGATTTTCCTTATTTTTACGTATTTTAAAACGTTTATAAATTCGTTTCCAAGACGATTCCAACTATAATCTAAAAATTGATTATTCTATATGTTATCCTTTTATAATAATATTATTTTCCAAAATATTAATTTTGAAATTTCTCTTTTAATATTCATTATAAAATGGATAAAATAAATCGATAAACTCTTTCGGGTTTTTAAAATGCGTTGCTATTTTTTTAAAATGGATTAAATAGCCCAACTCATTTTCTTATCCATTTGTATTTTATAATGGGCTAGACCTCTCACATTAAGCCTACGACTTGTGGATGCTGGATGTGCCGGTCGGTTCCGGGCAGACTTATTCCACAAGTTGGGCTTAACCTCGTGTCATGGCCCGTTTCGTATTTGTGCACTTTGGCCTCTCACATTATGTTCAACATTAGTGGCTGCTGGATATGCCGGTCGGGTCCGGGCAGACTTCCACCACAAATGTAACCTAACCTGGTGTCCAAGCACAATTATAATTTATAATTATCATTAATTTTTCAAAAAACATATTATTTGAAATAATCCTTTCCATTAAGGAATCTTAATTTTAAGATATCCTTTATTTCTAAATATCTTGATTTCAAGTATTGTAACAACCCGTATTTCTGATAACCTGTTATATCGTAAATCGAGGCAGAATTTAATTTATAAATCTGAATCAAGGGAAACGGGCTATGTCATTGCGTTCGTCTCGGAAAAATACGCGAAATAGAGTCCGAGTTTTCGAAAATCGGAGTCCGTATGACCTGAATAAGGCCCAACGAAGTTTTCAGAAAATTTCAAAGTAAAAACAGATTTCAAATTCAAGTTTGAATTTGGAAATTAGGTCAGATTGGGCTAGGCGGGAAAATTCCTGCCAAAGCACCCAAGTCGACAGCCCTTTCGACTTGGGAGTCGACTTGGTTGGACCCAAGTCGACAGCCCTGTCGACTTGGCTGTCGACTTGGTTCAGCCGGGCAGTTTTGCCTGGTGCACCATTTTGGGGTCTTGGTTAGGTTTTGGGGCCAGATTCGGTTTTAAGGGCTGAGATTGGAATTAGGGTTTAATCCTAAGGTTGAAACTAATCCTAATCTCTATAAATAAGCCCCTAACCTAACCCTAAATCATCATTATTCATTTAAGTAACTAAACTATGGCAAAATCATTCCTCTCATGGCCTCCACTCTCTTCATAAAATTCCTAAGTTATTTCTATGAGAGATTTTCCATGCATACAAGTGTTTTCAAGCTTGTATGAGTGTCATTAGCTTGCATTCAAGTCAAGTTTCCATATTTACATCATAAAGCAAGGGTTTTGATCATTTTTGTTCAAGGGTTTTTCTATTGGAGCTTGCATTTTGGGTTTATTTGATTGCATAAGGGCTTTGTCTCAATCTATATATATATTTTTGTATCTTCATAAGCATTGTAAGCCCTTTTCTACTTTCATATTTAAACTCTAAAGTTAAATGAATGATGCAAGTTGTGTTTGATCATTATGATATGCAAGTTTATCATGTTATGATGTGCAAGTATGCCATGTTATGATATGCAAGTTTACCATGTTATGCTATGCAAGTATGCCATGTTATGATATGCAAGTTTACCATGTTATGCTATGCAAGTTTGCCATGTTATGATATGCAAGTTTATCATGTTATGTTATGCAAGTTTGCTATGTTATGATATGCAAGTTTGTCATATGATATGCAAGTTATGTTATGCAAGTTTGGGTTGATCATTTTGTTCATGTTATCATGTTATGCAAGCTTATCTTGGGTTTATGAGCTTAAAGCTTCAAGCTTTATGCTAAAGGTTGCATTTTGGCAACATATAAGTTATCATATCTCTTATGATAACTTGCATGTGAGGCTAAATGCGAACTTATGGCCATTTCTACATGTCATTTATCACCATGTATCACCAATATGCTAAGTTTGGTTTTATGCATGCTTTTGAGGCCTAATGATGCAATATGCAAGTATATGAACATATGTACATTTCATATGCCACCATGTTAAACTTGTGGCTTCAACACCTTTATGTCATGATTATGCCAAGTTCCCTCTTTCTATCCTTTATGCGCTATTGCGATATGTAAGCGATGGGATTGCGTTTGGGGTTGGGTAAACTTAAAGGACATAAAAACATAAGAGTGGGAATTTACCTATTAAGTTAGGTCTACCCATTGGGAATTTACCTATTAAGTTAGGTCTACCCAAATGCTTGAAAACTTGTAATATGTTTTGGAAACATAATGGACATTACACTTAGAAAATATAAGTGTGACCAACTTGAGGTTGGGTTGAGTTTGTAGCATAAATCTACCCGGAACCAACCGGCTTAACTAGTGGCTACAAACAATAGGACCCAATGTGAGAAGTTGGTCAAGTTGTGCTTGAACCCGAGGTTAGACTAGGTTGTGGTGTAAAGCTACCCGGACCCGCCCGGCTTAACTAGTAACCACAACGAGGTCTAATGTGAGAGGTTAAGGTGCATTAAATTAATTAATGCTACATGATAAGGTTAAGTAAATTTGATTTATGACACTTAACCAATTTGACATGAATGGGTAGGTTAAGTGAAACCGAGCTTGATTTCTTAATGACACTTAACCGTAAAATACGACTAGTGGTTAGGGTTAAGTTAACCTACACTTAACCAATCTGAACTCGGTAATTTAACGGAGTTAAGTTGAACTATACTTAACCAATCCAACTCAGTAATTTGATAAGGCTGAGAACCGATTTGATACCTGGTCTGGATAAACTAACTTGACTGATAAATTAAACGAACCTGTTTTGCGGATCTGTAGGACCCACACCAAGTTAGGCAAGTTTGTAAATCTGTTATCTGATCCGTTAGTCTGAAAACTGATCGTCTGAACTTTGTATGTCTGAACTCTGTTAATAAGTTAATCTGAATCTGATAGTCTGGGGACATAAGGGTGAATACTTGTGTCATTTGTTGTTTGAGACCCATATTAGTCAGTAACCCTTTCTGGTATCAAAACTTTGACCCAACTGTAGGTAGGGTCCGGGCACGCTTACTGAACTAATTATAAGTGGTTCATTCTGATAATGGCGATGGGTGTTGATGGTGCGTTCCAACCGGGTCATGTGCGTGCATGGATCCCGGTCTGTCTCTGAGGATGTAAGACGCCGTGACATCTGTAAATATGCCTGTGCCAATTGGTTGCCACTTTAGTGTGACCATCCCAAAATCCGAGGGGCGGTATTAAGGATAATCATAAGGAAATAACACATTAATCATCATAGCAGAGTACAGATAATAGCAGAAACAATAAATAAAATAAATTTTACATGGATATGACAGCGGAATCACAACATGTAGGAATATCAGAATAGCATAACGTGGGATATAACTTAGTAAATGAAAGGAAAGTGATCAGTCATCATCGCCAGAGGCGGAATACATACATGCAGTGAGTCATAATAAGGGTATCAGTCTACATCGCCGAAGGCGGAATACATATACATATAGTGAGAAATACGGAAAGTAAATCAGTCTGCATCGCCAGTAGCGGAATCATAATATAAGTACAGTAATGGCGGAAAAAGTCAAAGTCATCTCTATGAAGTCATCCTCGCCATGAGCCAAAATGCACTCTATGCAGCAGTGCAGAACCAAAAACCACCTGTCACCTGTGTACTAGGCTGCCCGTGTGAAAATAAGGGCACCCGCGTTTGCAAAGTGAAACAAACAATGAGTCAGTCATGGGGACTGGTATGAGGAATCTATTTAACAGTTAAGCAACAGTAGATAGAAATCATAGGACCACGCCACTTTCGCGGAACGGGTTTACTCCAGTGATTGCTAGTGCATTTAAAACAAAGTAAATTCTTTTAAAACAACGCAATGTTTTTAGAAAGAATGAAGCCATTATAAGACTCAGGTCCCATCACACAATGCAACGCAAGCCGGAGGATAGAGTTTTACCTTATAATAGCCAAATATGCTTGATACGTATAAAGCAAAATCATTTGATATTATTACTAGTGCATATATGTTTCAAAAACGAATAGCATCATAAATATCAATCATAGGCGGCATAGCTACCATCTACTATGTCTCCATACTAGTTCTACAATCAAATCCGTTATCTCGTATTGGAAATTGGATTTCCGTCATGAGTTGAGGCAAGGGGCAAGCTCCTCTCCGCTTCGAGACACTCTAGCAAATGCCTCGGGACTACGCACTGTGGGTAACCCCTGGATCGGCTGGGTCGGTCCTCACTTACGTTAGAGGATTATTTATTCCTAAACACACGTTTCCCGGTCCTTGCAGACCTATAATCGAGGCGCCTCGCATTCCAACAACCACAAAGGTGAAAAGTAGATATATATGTCAGGGCTGGTAAGTCACTGACACCACCATAGCTAGAAAGAAACGTCGTGCCCTCCCAGCGGCCCGTATCCCGTTTTTAACTCATATCGAGGTGCGAGGCTCGTGAATCTACGAAATACACAAAGCTAGGCCACGTAGACCTTGCTTTGATCATCATCCACAAGACTTTGCTTTGCAACAGAAGCCTTGATCACAGCATCTTGGCATGCCACATAGGCAGTCCACTCCATACGATTGATTTCTATCGATATATAACCCCTGAGCTCATACGTCTCAGAGAAGGGCGTTAAGCAAGAGAATAAATCCTCCGCCGCCAAACAGATGTATATTTAATAGAGATCAATCAACACAGAATAAAATCCAATGTCATACATACAGTCCATTTACAAGTCCGTCCTGGGTCTGAACGAAACCGGAGGCGTCAAATTCCTCGTATATCCATCCAATCAACACATACGTTCAGACGGCTACTACTTCCATCCCCTTCCGGTAGCTACTCCGGTTAGGAACCTCAGTAGCGCCCATCCAACCGATACGAAGATCGTCGGTCTTGAATCGTCTTTGCATTTTCCAATTCGAATTGCTCGATAAATTATTTGAAATGAGGGTTAGCTCGGCCTTTTCAAATAATTCACGTCATTAGAATTTAAATCGATTCATTTTATGGTTATATTATTCGACATCCATCTTTCGGTTCTTTAGTGTTATTTTCATGTCATACACATACAACCATCAAATATCAAACAATTCAAGCCCAATTGGTTTATTTGCAACCTATGTTGCTTATAATATTTTATAACGATTTTTCGCCATTTTTATTTATTTAAAAATGGCCATATTCAATTAAACGACGTTTCAGGTCGTGCCGTGGCACTGGCGCTGTTTTTCTCCTAATTTGTTTTACACATATCGGAAAATCTAACCGTTGGATTTTTACAAAGTCTATATCAGTGGGAAGATATTCCCAAAGCGAACCCAACGGTTCCAGTTTCGTGAGAATCCGACGGTCGGATCTTCCACACTAGTCGTTTGAAGTTACGGTTTCAAAATTCGAACTGCAGCGTCGTTATTCGATTTAATTTAATTATATTTATATTTATATATAAATATAAACGATTCTGGCGCTGTTTTTCTTCAGATTTGAATTAAACATTCCGGACAATCCAACCGTTGGATTTTTACAAGTTTGGTGCCGTTGGAAAGATATTTCCAAGGCGAACCCAGCGGTTGCGGTTTCGGGAAAATCCAATGGTCGGATTTCTCGTACTAACCGTTTCAAATTACGATTCCGAAACGCGAACTGCACGGCCTCTATTCCTTTTAATTATATTCATATTTATATATATAAATATAGTTCATTCTACAATTTCAACTATAGTTCATTTTATATTTTCAACTTCGTTTTCACTTCAAATATTTCACTAACGCCTTAATATTTCGAAAAATTTCGCCATAACCTCCTTTGTACGGGGAAGGGTTTGGAAATTTATTGGGCCGTATTAGGTACCCAATAAATCCTAAAAAGCATTCACATATTTATAGTGATATATTCTGGTGTTTACGGGGGAGCATGTACTGATAATCACTCCAGAGAATAAATTCCCGTCACCCCGTTTCCGTGTGGAAATAAATAGTCCATGTGCCGTATCTAATAACTAGAGCGACGTGATTATTGTCAACTCCAGACCCGTGTGGGGTTTTTATTAATCTGGCAATTTATCGTTATAATTTATATAGTCCATATCAGTCATCAGTTCAACCTGTAGTACATAGTCATCGCCATACAAGCCTCTTGCTTGTATGGTAAATCTTCCACCTCGTCACACAAGCTCCAATTGCTTATGTGGAATATGATGAAGTATGCCTATCATCAAGAAGTATGCCATGTAGTGTAGTTCAAAATTAATTGTTACTACCTATGGCGTTGTTTATTATTTCACATAGAAAAACCAGCACTCCGCATCCAATGGCATTCATAGGAGTTGATATATAAATAAAATTGCGCAGCCAACTAATCAAGGTTTACCTATTTGTCGGGCACGCAAATAATTTCTTTACTCTACAGCTAATCCATTTTTCCTGTTCAACACATGTATATATATGCAGAACAAAGCTAATAATAATATTTCTAACAAACTATTATTTATTTCAACACTTGTGTATTTTTAGCTAAGCGTATACTTGATAAAAGGAATATTTTTATCATCAAAAATATTTATTCGACACATGTGTATTTTTAACACTTCCTATTCACTATGTGAATATAGTTTTCATTGTCGATTCAATTTATTTTTAAAAGATGATAATATTCAACACATGAACTTCAATTCAACGAATGAATTGCAATTCAACACATGAATATTCGATATAGTTTGAATATATATAAAAATGTGATTTTTATCGCTAAAGCCATTTGTTTAAATTCGAATAATATTCAACACATGAATTTCAACTCAACGAATGAATTGCAACTCAACACATGAATATTCGATATAGTTTGAATATATATAAAAATGTGATTTTTATCGCTAAAGCCATTTGTTTAAATTCGAATAATATTCAACACATGAATTTCAACTCAACGAATGAATAGCAACTCAACACATGAATATTCGATATAGTTTGTGTAAATAATTTCAACGAATGAAAATTATTCTAACACATAAATATTTCAGAAAATTTCGGCAGCATAACGGCAGGGTAGTTAAAACCGGGACCGTCCCTAGTACGGCTCCTCGCTCTACCTTAAAACCTCGCGGTTTTTGACAATGGGGATCATGCATCTAGTTCACACGCAGGCGGCATGTTTTATTTTCAATTCCACAATCGTACTCTATTTTGTTTCAACCACAAGAGGGTATTTTCCAACCACAAAAGTATTTTTCAACCATAATATCAACCACAAACAATTATTTCCAACCATTCGTCAAACCATATGATATTACGTCAATCACAAGCAATAAATATCGTCCATGGTCTGTGGACGAGGGGAGTATATATATATATATATAATATAATAATTCACTTGCATTTCATCACAATTCAAAGCATATATGTTTCCAACAACGCTTGTATAATTTATACATCGCTAATATAACTTATACAACACATGTACATGAGGTATACAATGCGTATATAATTTACACTTCGCTTATATAATTTATACAACACGATTTCGTTCACACAAATAGTTTAGATTCCTCACATTGGTTATTGCGGTGCTAAAAATCGTAGGAAGGTCAGAAAAATCCGCGGCTTCTTCTAGAATGTAGAGAGCCTCCTTGCGGTCACGGTGTCTCCTGTTTCATCGAATTTCGTTGAAGAACGAAAAAGATATTATTTTTCAAAGTTTTGCAACGCTTTATAGTGTTAAAACAGTTTAAAATTATATAAGCCGTTAGTTTTCAAACCTGCTCAATTCTAGGTTTGGATTTTTCTCTTGATTCGTAGCTTTATAGGATGATCAGACTGTTGGACG
The DNA here is from genome assembly GCA_030737875.1 of Allium sativum. NCBI lineage: Eukaryota > Viridiplantae > Streptophyta > Magnoliopsida > Asparagales > Amaryllidaceae > Allium > Allium sativum. The sequence goes on from CM060927.1 coordinate 273,243,937, forward strand.
TCGTCGAGGGAGGGAAGAGCTTTCCGGCGCTGGTAGTTTGAGGGGGTGCGACGACGAATCGAGGCAGCGGCGGCTCCGGGAAGGCGACGACTTTCTCGACGTCGTTCAGGCGAAGGAGCTGACGAGAGGGGGCGGCGTTGGGTCGGATGTGGAGAGGAGGCGAAGGGCTGTCGACTGGTGGTGGTGGCGCGGCCTAGCATCGCCTGTGGCGATCGGAAAAGGGACGAGAAGCTTCGAGCAACGTGGATCGACCAGAGCAGGGTGGCGGCTAGGGTTCCGTAGTTTTTTTTTTTAAATGAAAATTTCCTATTGGCTAGAATTTATAGAAAATTTTTAAATAGTGTTTTTGCAAACGGACTCCTTTTTAAACCCAACGACTGTCGCCCCTAGCTAAATACCCCCATTCCGGACACAATGGGATATGTTTCGTTGGCCATTTCGACTGTTACAGTCAGTTATTTTTCAAATTAAAATATAAAACATTCGATATTTAATTTAAACGTACATTTCAATTTGCCAGGGCCACAAACTGAATCGAAAAATTCCAGAAAAATAAATCTTGCTTTGTTTTGACGATACGGTCCTAACAAAACCAGTTTCGTCGAATTCTGAGCTCGTTTGAAAAACGGCCATTTTTAGGTCGACCCATTTTAACAGAATTTGACCAAACACGTTATCTTTTGCCCCGCTCACATACTAGCTTCAAAAATTACGAAATTTGAAACTTAGCAATAATTTGACATCCCGGACCCAACAAAAGTGGTTTCGTCGAATTCCGAGGTCGTATGCAAAATCTCAATTTTCTAGTGCTATATATACTATATAGCGACCTTACTGAAAATTCAATTGGCCATAACTTTTGATTTCCGCTATGAAATTTCTATTTTTCAGATTTGTTAGAAAGGTATTGATAAAGAGATTTAAATATTTTCAGTTTCGTCAAAATCCGTTATATTTCCCACCCAGTACAGTCAGACAAAGTTTGTATTCAAAATTTCAAACTGCCATATTATACACAATTCTATATTTTATTGAAATATACTATTTCAATCATTCAAATTTCTTGTTAATAACCAAATTTAAAAATTTTAAACTGGTTCACATTTTCCGGGTTATTACAATCTCCCCAACTTAAAACTTTTCGTCCTCGAAAAGGAAATAACAGCTAAGCAGGAAATAAAATGTAAATGCAAAGTATTGTAAAGGTACCTTGCACCGGAGTTAGTCAGAGATGTCCACTCTGCATTTGGGATAGGCTTGTTTAATGCTTTCCTCAGTTTCCCAAGTACAGTCTCTAGGATCACTACTCCACTGCACTTTGACTAGATGAATCTTTTTCCTCCTTAGCTCCCTAGTTTCTTTGCCAACTATCTTCAATGGCTCCCTCTTGAGTGCTAATTCTGGAGTTATGTCAATATCCTGTTGCGCTGCTTCTTCCACAACAAGATCTGGATCATGAACATGTTTTCGGAGTTGAGACACGTGGAACACATCATGTACACTAGGCAACCAATTAGGTAATGAAACCCTATATGCAAGAGTTCCAATCCGTTCAAGTATAGGAAAGGGACCAATAAATCTCGGTGCCAACTTCCCAGTCTTGCCAAATCTGATTACTCCTCGCATTGGAGAAACTCTTAAATAAACATAATCGCCAACGGCAAACGATATATCCCTTCTTCTCGCATCAGCATAACTTTTCTGCCGGCTCTGCGCGGTTTTCAATCGCTTCTTAATGAAATCGACTTTATCCGATGCTTCTCGAATCATATCGGGCCCTAACACAAGTCTGTTGCCAGGTTCTACCCAACATGCGGGAGATCTGCACGGTCTACCGTATAATGCTTCAAATGGAGACATTCCCAAACTTGCTTGATAGCTATTGTTGTAAGAGAATTCGGCTAAATGTAAATGATCTTCCCATGAGCCTCCGAAATCGATAACGCAAGCCCGCAATAGATCTTTTAAAATTCTATTCACCCGCTCAGTTTGGCCGTCTGTCTGAGGGTGATAAGCGGTGCTTAGATTCAATTTGGTCCCCAATTCTTCCTGGAATGCTTCCCATAATTTGCTAGTAAATAGGGGATCTCTATCGCTGACTATATTGAGTGGCACTCCATATAGTTTAACTATTTCTCTGAAGTAAATCTGTGCTAGACTTTGAGCCGTTCTGTTGGATCGGACAGGGATGAAATGGGCAGTCTTCGTGAAGCGATCTACGATTACCCATATACTGTCGTTTCCTTTTCTAGTTCGAGGCAAGCCATCGATGAAGTCCATCGAAATTTGTTCCCACTTCCATCCTGGAACTTCTAATGGTTGTAATAATCCAGCCAATTTCTGCTGATCACTCTTAACTAGCTGACAAGTGGGGCATCTGCTAACATATAATGAGATATCTCTTTTCATAGCTCTCCACCAGAGTGTGCGTTTGATATCGTTATACATTTTGCTCACACCGGGATGGATACTTAATTTGGATTTGTGGCACTCATCAAGTATTTCTCTTCTGAGCTCGGGAAGGTTTGGGATGCAGATTCTACCCTTTAATCTTAGAACCCCTTTGTCATCGAGTCGAAAACTTGTGGATTCACCTCCTTTGATTCTTTGACTGATTCTTTGAATAAATTCATCGTCTTTCTGAAGAGTCGAGATCCTGTCTATTAATGAAGACGTGATGACAAAACTGGCGATGATTTCATTCTTTCTGCTGAGCGCATCTGCTACAACATTGGCTTTCCCTGGAGTGTATATAATTTCAAAATCGTATGCTGCAAGGAATTCTAACCAACGCTGTTGCCTCAGGTTTAAATCTTTCTGGATGAACAGGTATTTCAAGGATTGATGATCGGTGTATAGTTAGAATTTCTCGCCCAGTAAATAATGCCTCCAGATTCTTAAAGCAAATACGATAGCTAATAACTCAAGATCATGAGTAGCATAGTTTTTTTCATGCGGCTTTAGTTGACGGCTGGCATAAGCGATCACTTGGCCTTTTTGCATTAACACTGCGCCTAGCCCTCTAATAGAAGCATCTGTCCATACAGTCAAGTCTTGGTTACCTTCTATTATTGTCAATACCGGAGCAGTTGTCAACTTCAGTTTCAGCTCTTGGAAAGCTTCTTCACATTCAGGAGTCCATTTGAATTTCTCATGCTTCTTTGTAAGCTTTGTCAATACTCCTGATATCTTTGAAAAATCCTGAACGAATTTCCGATAGTAACTAGCCAATCCAAGGAAACTTCGAACTTCTGTGGGAGTAGTAGGTTGTTTCCAGTTCTGAATCGCTGTAATTTTGCTTGGGTCTACAACAATTCCTTCTTTTGACACGACATGGCCAAGGAATTTAACTTCATTCTGCCAGAAGACACACTTAGAAAATTTAGCTTTTAAGACATTTCTCCTTAGAATTTTCAACACTTGTTCTAAATGTTTTGCATGCTCTTCTTCCGACTTAGAGTAGATTAGAATGTCATCGATGAAGACTAGAACAAATTTATTCAACACACCACGGAACACTCTGTTCATAAGATCGACGAAGTATGCCGGAGCGTTACACAAGCCGAACGGCATTACTAACCATTCGTAGAATAAATCGGGACCCCTGAAGGCTGTCAAAGGAACACAGTCTTCGGCTATTCGCAATTGGTGGAAACCTGTAGCTAGGCCCATTCTGGAGAATACGGTTGCTCCATTTAATTGATCTAACAGATCGTCTATTCGGGGCAAAGGATATTTGTTCTTCAGTGTCTGTTTATTGAGATCCCTGTAATCGACGCAAAGTCTTAGAGTACCGTCTGATTTCGGGAAAAATACTACTGCGGCTCCCCATGCTGAAAAGCTTGGTCTGATCAGACCTTTCTAAAGCAATTCTCGGGTTTGACTACTTAGCTCTTCTTTTTCTTTCGGGGCCATTCTTCGTATTGGATGTACTACTGGTCGGGCGTTAGGAGTTAAATCTATTCTAAATTCAATTTCTCTTTGCGGTGGTAAGTTTTCTACTTCTTCAAACACATCCGCATAGTTTTTAACGACCGGTATCTTTTCTATCGAAGGGGGAGTAATTTCTAAAGAAGACCAAAATTCTGTTCTATTTATTTCTGAACCGAGACATGGTATAGTGATATGCCCCGATTTTGTTTCAACTCTCACGATTCTTTCGGCACATCTAACTTCTGCCTTATACTTTGTCAGCCAATCTAGCCCCAGTATAATATCAAATTCGGAAAGGTCCATGACAATCACTTTAAAAGAGAACTGGTATCGAGAGAAGGAAATAGGTACTTTACAATATGTACTGAGACTAACAGAACCTCCTATCGGGTTTTGAACTTTAATTGGTTCTCTAAGTTTTCTTCGTTTCAATTTTAGTTTGTGAACAAGGATACCAGATATGAAACTACGTGATGCACCAGTATCAAAAAGTACAGAAACAGGAATATTTTTAATGGTAAGGGTACCTCCCAAGACATCTGGTTTACCTGATCCATCGGTGGTAGCTGGCGGGGTCTTCCCGTCATAGACATGGGCCACTTGTGCGCTCTTCTTCAAAGGACAATTCTTGCTATAGTGCCCCTTCTTGTGGCAGTTGTAGCATTCGGCTGAGTCATTTGCCTTCGGCTTCCTTGGGGCTTTGCATACATTAGAGAAATGACCGGGCTTCCCGCAATTGTAGCAGTTTCCTTTCGGGATCTTTGCGGGTTTCTGAGTAGCGGCCGTGGTAATGCTAGATTCGGGTTGATCTGCTGAAGCCTTGCGCTTATTCCCTGCTTGGCTTTTAGCGCGGTCTTGGCTAGCATGTCTCTCATCCATGTCTTCGTAATTGCAAGCCATCTCTACTAGTTCTGTAAAGGAGAGTTTGATGTTGCTCATAGCTCTATCGTGGTACTTGCGCTTCAGCCCAAATATGAACCTCTTATTCTTGGCTTTGTTGGTTAAAATCAGTTCTGGAGCATAGCGCGATAACTGGGTGAACTTATTTAGATAATCCTAAATAGAGAGGTCTCCTTGTTGGAGATTAGCAAACTGCTCTCTCATCCTCTCTAGAGCTTGTTCCAGTACAAACTTCTCATTGAACAAAGCTTTAAATTGCTCCCAAGTCCGGATAGTACCAGCTGCATCCTCCGAGGTAATGGCATCCCACCACAGCTCTGCTTCTTCCTGAAGGAGCCAAATGCCAAGTCGGGCTTTGTTGTTAGTTCCCATACCCATGCCTTCGAAGATTTTCTCACAGGTTTTCAGCCAAGCTATTGCCTCGGTCACTGTGCCAGTGCCAGTAAAAGGTTTTCCCCCAAGATTTCTGTACCTCTTTGCTACTTTGTCGAGCTCAAAGTCTTCTGGTGCTGGTGGCGGAATAACAGGGCCTTCCACTACTACGGGATATTCCCCCGTCCTCCTGCTGCATCTCCTCGGCCTCCACGGCCTCCTCTAGCTGCTGCTCCACGTGTAGCCATCTAAGAGTACTGTATAAGCAAGAAAAGAGTCAAGCTCACAGATTTGATAATTTTCATAAATGATAAAGCAAGGAAATACAAAGAAAGATAATGATGATGTACTGATCAAATTGTTTTGCTAATCTGCTTAGCTCATTCTAGGACATTGCTAATCCTATCTCTAATGAGCTACTCGCATTAGAACTCTACTGATTCTATTCTGACGAGGTGTTTAATGTGTTAGATCCCGGAACTAAGGTTAACCAAGGCTCTGATACCAACTGTGACCATCCCAAAATCCGAGGGGCGGTATTAAGGATAATCATAAGGAAATAACACATTAATCATCATAGCAGAGTACAGATAATAGCAGAAACAATAAATAAAATAAATTTTACATGGATATGACAGCGGAATCACAACATGTAGGAATATCAGAATAGCATAACGTGGGATATAACTTAGTAAATGAAAGGAAAGTGATCAGTCATCATCGCCAGAGGCGGAATACATACATGCAGTGAGACATAATAAGGGTATCAGTCTACATCGCCGAAGGCGGAATACATATACATATAGTGAGAAATACGGAAAGTAAATCAGTCTGCATCGCCAGTGGCGGAATCATAATATAAGTACAATAATGGCAGAAAAAGTCAAAGTCATCTCTATGAAGTCAGCCTCGCCATGAGCCAAAATGCACTCTATGCAGCAGTGCAGAACCAAAAACCACCTGTCACCTGTGTACTAGGCTGCCCGTGTGAAAATAAGGGCACCCGCGTTTGCAAAGTGAAACAAACAACGAGTCAGTCATGGGGACTGGTATGAGGAATCTATTTAACAGTTAAGCAACAGTAGATAACAATCATAGGACTACGCCACTTTCGCGGAACGGGTTTACTCCAGTGATTGCTAGTGCATTTAAAACAAAGTAAATTCTTTTAAAACAACGCAATGTTTTTAGAAAGAATGAAGCCATTATAAGACTCAGGTCCCATCACACAATGCAACGCAAGCCGGAGGATAGAGTTTTACCTTATAATAGCCAAATATGCTTGATACGTATAAAGCAAAATCATTTGATATTATTACTAGTGCATATATGTTTCAAAAACGAATAGCATCATAAATATCAATCATAGGCGGCATAGCTACCATCTACTATGTCTCCATACTAGTTCTACAATCAAATCCGTTATCTCGTATTGGAAATTGGATTTCCGTCATGAGTCGAGGCAAGGGGCAAGCTCCTCTCCGCTTCGAGACACTCTAGCAAATGCCTCGGGACTACGCACTCTGGGTAACCCCTGGATCGGCTGGGCCGGTCCTCACTTACGTTAGAGGATTATTTATTCCTAAACACACGTTTCCCGGTCCTTACAGACCTATAATCGAGGCGCCTCGCATTCCAACAACCACAAAGGTGAAAAGTAGATATATATGTCAGGGCTGGTAAGTCACTGACACCACCATAGCTAGAAAGAAACGTCGTGCCCTCCCAGCGGCCCGTATCCCGTTTTTAACTCATATCGAGGTGCGAGGCTCGCGAATCTACGAAATACACAAAGCTAGGCCACGTAGACCTTGCTTTGATCATCATCCACAAGACTTTGCTTTGCAACAGAAGCCTTGATCACAACATCTTGGCATGCCACATAGGCAGTCCACTACATACGATTGATTTCTATCGATATATAACCCCTGAGCTCATACGTCTCAGAGAAGGGCGTTAAGCAAGAGAATAAATCCTCCGCCGCCAAACAGATGTATATTTAATAGAGATCAATCAACATAGAATAAAATCCAATGTCATACATACAGTCCATTTACAAGTCCGTCCTGGGTCTGAACGAAACCGGAGGCGTCAAATTCCTCGTATATCCGTCCAATCAACACATACGTTCAGACGGCTACTACTTCCGTCCCCTTCCGGTAGCTACTCCGGTTAGGAACCTCGGTAGCGCCCATCCAACCGATACGAAGATCGTCGGTCTTGAATCGTCTTTGCATTTTCCAATTCGAATCGCTCGATAAATTATTTGAAATGAGGGTTAGCTCGGCCTTTTCAAATAATTCACGTCATTAGAATTTAAATCGATTCATTTTATGGTTATATTATTCGACATCCATCTTTCGGTTCTTTAGTGTTATTTTCATGTCATACACATACAACCATCAAATATCAAACAATTCAAGCCCAATTGGTTTATTTGCAACCTATGTTGCTTATAATATTTTATAACGATTTTTCGCCATTTTTATTTATTTAAAAATGGCCATATTCAATTAAACGACGTTTCAGGTCGTGCCGTGGCACTGGCGCTGTTTTTCTCCTAATTTGTTTTACACATATCGGAAAATCTAACCGTTGGATTTTTACAAAGTCTATATCAGTGGGAAGATATTCCCAAAGCGAACCCAACGGTTCCAGTTTCGTGAGAATCCGACGGTCGGATCTTCCACACTAGTCGTTTGAAGTTACGGTTTCAAAATTCGAACTGCAGCGTCGTTATTCGATTTAATTTAATTATATTTATATTTATGTATAAATATAAACGATTCTGGCACTGTTTTTCTTCAGATTTGAATTAAACATTCCGGACAATCCAACCGTTGGATTTTTACAAGGTTGGTGCCGTTGGAAAGATATTTCCATGGCGAACCCAGCGGTTGCGGTTTCGGGAAAATCCAATGGTCGGATTTCTCGTACTAACCGTTTCAAATTACGATTCAGAAACGCGAACTGCACGGCCTCTATTCCTTTTAATTATATTCATATATATATATATATATAAATATAGTTCATTCTATAATTTCAACTATAGTTCATTTTATATTTTCAACTTCGTTTTCACTTCAAATATTTCACTAACGCCTTAATATTTCGAAATTTTTTGCCATAACCTCCTTTGTACGGGGAGGGGTTTGGAAATTTATTGGGCCGTATTAGGTACCCAATAAATCCTAAAAAGCATTCACATATTTATAGTGATATATTCTGGTGTTTACGGGGGAGCATGTACTGATAATCACTCCAGAGAATAAATTCCCGTCACCCCGTTTCCGTGTGGAAATAAATAGTCCATGTGCCGTATCTAATAACTAGAGCGACATGATTATTGTCAACTTCAGACCCGTGTGGGGTTTTTATTAATCTGGCAATTTATCGTTATAATTTATATAGTCCATATCAGTCATCAGTTCAACCTGTAGTACATAGTCATCGCCATACAAGCCTCTTGCTTGTATGGTAAATCTTCCACCTCGTCACACAAGCTCCAATTGCTTATGTGGAATATGATGAAGTATGCCTATCATCAAGAAGTATGCCATGTAGTGTAGTTCAAAATTAATTGTTACTATCCTATGACGTTGTTTATTATTTCACACAGAAAAACCAGCACTCCGCATCCAATGGCATTCACAGGAGTTGATATATAAATAAAATTGCACAGCCAACTCATCAAGGTTTACCTATTTGTCGGGCACGCAAATAATTTCTTTACTCTACAGCTAATCCATTTTTTCTGTTCAACACATGTATATATATGCAGAACAAAGCTAATAATAATATTTCTAACAAACTATTATTTATTTCAACACTTGTGTATTTTTAGCTAAGCGTATACTTGATAAAAGGAATATTTTTATCATCAAAAATATTTATTCGACACATGTGTATTTTTAACACTTCCTATTCACTATATGAATATAGTTTTCATTGTCGATTCAATTTATTTTTAAAAGATGATAATATTCAACACATTAACTTCAACTCAACGAATGAATTGCAATTCAACACATGAATATTCGATATAGTTTGAATATATATAAAAATGTGATTTTTATCGCTAAAGCCATTTGTTTAAATTCGAATAATATTCAACACATGAATTTCAACTCAACGAATGAATTGCAACTCAACACATGAATATTCGATATAGTTTGAATATATATAAAAATGTGATTTTTATCGCTAAAGCCATTTGTTTAAATTCGAATAATATTCAACACATGAATTTCAACTCAACGAATGAATTGCAACTCAACACATGAATATTCGATATAGTTTGTGTAAATAATTTCAACGAATGAAAATTATTCTAACACATAAATATTTCAGAAAATTTCGGCAGCATAACGGCAGGGTAGTTAAAACCGGGACCGTCCCTAGCATGGCTCCTCGCTCTACCTTAAAACCTCGCGGTTTTTGACAATGGGGATCATGCATCTAGTTCGCACGCAGGCAGCATGTTTTATTTTCAATTCCACAATCCTACTCTATTTTGTTTCAACTACAAGAGGGTATTTTCCAACCACAAAGGTATTTTTCAACCATAATATCAACCACAAACAATTATTTCCAACCATTCGTCAAACCATATGATATCACGTCAATCACAAGCAATAAATTTCGTCCATGGTCTGTGGACGAGGGGAGTATATATATATATATAATATAAAAATTCACTTGCATTTCATCACAATTCAAAGCATATATGTTTCCAACAACGCTTGTATAATTTATACATCGCTAATATAACTTATACAACACATGTACATGAGGTATACAATGCGTATATAATTTACACTTCGCTTATATAATTTATACAACACGATTTCGTTCACACAAATAGTTTAGATTCCTCACATTGGTTATTGCGGTGCTAAAAATCATAGGAAGGTCAGAAAAATCCGCGGCTTCTTCTAGAATGTAGAGAGCCTCCTTGCGGTCACGGTGTCTCCTGTTTCATCGAATTTCGTTGAAGAACGAAAAAGATATTATTTTTCAAAGTTTTGCAACGCTTTATAGTGTTAAAACAGTTTAAAATTATATAAGCCGTTAGTTTTCAAACCTGCTCAATTCTAGGTTTGGATTTTTCTCTTGATACGTAGCTTTATAGGATGATCAGACTGTTTGACGTCGTCGAGGGAGGGAAGAGCTTTCCGGCGCTGGTAGTTTGAGGGGGTACGACGACGAATCGAGGTGGCGGCGGCTCCGGGAAGGCGACGACTTTCTCGACGTCGTTCAGGCGAAGGAGCTGACGAGAGGGGGCGGCGTTGGGTCGGATGTGGAGAGGAGGCGAAGGGCTGTCGACTGGTGGTGGTGGCGCGGCCTAGCGTCGCCTGTGGCGATCGGAAAAGGGACGAGAAGCTTCGAGCAACGTGGATCGTCCAGAGCAGGGTGGCGGCTAGGGTTCCGTAGTTTTTTTTTTTAAAATGAAAATTTCCTATTGGCTAGAATTTATAGAAAATTTTTAAATAGTGTTTTTGCAAACGGACTCCTTTTTAAACCCAACGACTGTCGCCCCTAGCTAAATACCCCCATTCCGGACACAATGGGATATGTTTCGTTGGCCATTTCGACTGTTACAGTCAGTTATTTTTCAAATTAAAATATAAAACATTCGATATTTAATTTAAACGTACATTTCAATTTGCCAGGGCCACAAACTGAATCGAAAAATTCCAGAAAAATAAATCTTGCTTTGTTTTGACGATACGGTCCTAACAAAACCAGTTTCGTCGAATTCTGAGCTCGTTTGAAAAACGGCCATTTTTAGGTCGACCCATTTTAACAGAATTTGACCAAACACGTTATCTTTTGCCCCGCTCACATACTAGCTTCAAAAATTACGAAATTTGAAACTTAGCAATAATTTGACATCCCGGACCCAACAAAAGTGGTTTCGTCGAATTCCGAGGTTGTATGCAAAATCTCAATTTTCAAGGGCTATATATACTATATAACGACCTTTCTGAAAATTCAATTGGCCATAACTTTTGATTTCCGCTATGAAATTTCGATTTTTCAGATTTGTTAGAAAGGTATTGATAAACAGATTTAAATATTTTCAGTTTCGTCAAAATCCGTTATATTTCCCACCCGGTACAGTCAGACAAAGTTTGTATTCAAAATTTCAAACTGCCATATTATACACAATTCTATATTTTATTGAAATATACTATTTCAATCATTCAAATTTCTTGTTAATAACCAAATTTAAAAATTTTAAACTGGTTCACATTTTCCGGGTTATTACATTTAGGGAGTGATACACCCTATCGTGGGGCCGACATAGGATATTTATGTATTAGGGAGCCGATCGCTTGGGTAGGATTGAGTGTACACTTAGCTCTGTCTGATTCTATTGGTACCATCTGTTTTGTTGGGTGGTAACACCCGTCTGTTTCTGCGTGGTACCGTTCTGTTAGGGTGGTAAAGGCCCATTATGGTTAGCATTCTGTTTTTGTACTTTATCTGTTAGGGTGGTAAAAGCCCATTTTTCCCAAACTCTATCTCTGTATGGACCATTCTATTCCGTCCTGTTTCGATGTAAACATTGGGGTAACACCTAATCCTGTTATACTAGAATTTGTACCAAGAAGTTGGATCTTGATATAAGTCAAACACCTGATACTGGGCCAAGTTTAGGCCAAGGGATAAATTCTTGTTTATACATGACATGTTAGAATGCTGGTACACCTGTAGTGAAAAACTTCACCTTGATTATGTGATGACTCCTTTGAACTATCTGTTAGATATTCACCATGCTAGTATGTAATTATCCTTATGTTCATCCCTGCTTCTCATGCCAGTTAACTTTATCAGTTTACATTGATTGTAGTAGGGCTTACTCAGTCGTTTTGACTGACCTGTTTTCTTTCGCCTCTTTTCTTCCGTTCCCCCCCCCAGGTTCTCAGGGTGGGAATATTGGAGCTTAGCTTGGATTTCTGATCGCTTGCTTGTGGGATTTAGCTCATGTACGGTTTGACATGAAGCTAGCTATGGTTATCACTTATTTTGGGGATAGTACTTATGTATTTCAGTTTTTCAGTTGAAGTTGTTTTTATCTAGACTTGTTTATTTGGAAAGTTGACATTATGTTGTACCAGACTTGTTTTGAAATGGTTTGAAATCTTCCGCTGTTTTATCTATGTTATTTACTCTGTTTACATATATACGTATGTTCTTGTTCTGCCTTGATATATCATTATGCATGTTTACCCAATTCAAACGCCCCTCCAAAGTCAGAGTGCTTGCAAGAGCCACCCTGGCGGAGGTGGGGTGTTACAAGTGTCTTGATATAAATTATAACTTTCCATATTCTTATAATATTAAAATAATATTATAATAATATTTTCAAAATGTAAAATTTTGAAATTCAAACTTGAAATATTAATTAGTCATTTATTGCTACATTTATTCTTATAATATTTAAAATAATATTTTCAAAATGTATAATTTTGAAATTCAAACTTCCAATATTAATTTTTTATTTATTACTGCATTAGCCATTCTTGATAACTTTAGAAAATTCTGCATTGGAATGAGACTCAAATCAAATACCATTAATTAATGGATTCATACAACGCATTTGTGAAATAATGATAGACATTCCTTTATCACCAAATTAACATTCCAATAACATTCAGATAACATTCACACAACATTCAAATGACATTCAAACAAAATCCAAATAATAATATATTATTTGTGCACTTGGGCGATGTGTGAAAATATCAGCCCAATCAACATATACAAGTCAGACAACTTGTATATGGCAGTGTAACATATTTGAATTATCATAAATAATAATAAATTAACATTAATTAGCATGCTACCTATTTTCAAAATTCAACACAAATGCTAAAAATAATTTTATTTTTCTATATTTTATAACGGCACTAAAATATAATTACTTCCACCTTTCATGAATACTCTAGTTTTTATTTTCATTTTTCATAAAATTAGATGACGCTAACTTTACTCCCATTTTTCTCAAGATTAAATGACGCTAACTTTACTTCCATTTTTCTTAAAATTAAATGACGTTAACTTTACTTCCATTTTTCTCAAGATTAAACGACGCTAACTTTACTTCCATTTTTCTCAAAATTAAATGATGCTAATTTTACTTCCATTTTTCTCAAAATTAAATGACGCTAACTTTACTTCCATTTTTCTCAAAATTAAATGACGCTAACTTTACTTCCATTTTTCTCAAGATTAAATGACGCTAACTTTACTTTCATTTTTCTCAAAATTAAATGACGCTAACTTTACTTCCATTTTTCTCAAAATTAATCCAACTTTTGTTTACTAACATGTAAATTTATAATAAATGAAATTAATCCAACTTTTTTTTAACTCGCAGAAATGACATATTTTTATATTAACATAATGACAACCTTCTCTTATATTAACATAAAAACAATTTTTTTTTTATTAACATAAAGACAACCTTTTTTATACTTCCATAAATGACAACTTTTATATTAACATAATTGACATATTTATATCATAAATGACAAATTGATATTAACATAATTGACCAATTTATCAACAAAATGATACTTTAATGTTAACAAACCATTTCTGAACAAAATGGCAAAGTAAATAATGTCTGTTTTTCTTATCTAACACATGACGGTGCAAATAATATTCATTACAAATATGACACATAACGGTGTAAATAATATCACTTCTAATTCAACTAAATGAGGTCCCTTTTTATTCACTAACCAAAATGATGTCCTGTAATTATTTCAACTAAAATCAGTGAAAAATGTAATTTTTATTATTTCAACTAAAATCAATGTTAATGCCATTCTTTTCTTTTCAAACAAAAGTGATTCTTTTCATTATAAATCAAAAATGATTTCCTTTCATTAATAATAAAAAATTCAATATTAACATATTTTAATTCCATTAATATAAAAATCAATATTAATAATAAAACAATGTAAAAATGTAACTTTCCTCTTATTCTTATTTTCAGTAAGAAAAATGTAGACTTCTCTTAATTCTTATTTACATTAAGAAAATGTAAACTTTTCTTAATTCGTATTTACATTAGAGGACACAAATAAAAAGATGCACTTTTATTTCTATGTCATATTTGCATTGTGAAATGCAAATAAAAAGGCGAGCTCTTATTTCTAAGTTTTATTTGAAACAAGAAATACAAGTAAAAGAACAAATTCAATTTTCAATGCATATTTGCATTCGTAAATGCAAATAAAGAATAAACTTTAATGACAATTAAAGAGTGATTTTATTTGTAAAACAAATTCTGCATCTCTGATCTTAACAAATAAAAAGGATAAATTTATTTGTTTACAATCTCTATTTTAATGAAACATTTCATTCAAAAAAAAGTGATTTCTATCTTAATGTATGTTTCTGCTCTAATATGATATGTTAAAATAGAATGACAATTTATTCTAATCTTTTTAATTATTTAAATCAAACATGAAAATAAAAATATTGTTTTTATTTCATACTTCAAGGTTTAACACATGAATATAAAATATTCTATATATACAATAACATATGATTTTATCGTATACACAAAATCCTAACAATCACAAATACACAATCATAATCAATCGTTTGTCACAATCGCAGCACAATCAATATTGAAATAAATACATACATACAACATGAATCTCATACTGAATGAATATATATATATATATATATTACTCAATAAAATAAATAACTAATTTAAAATTTTTAAAATAGAAATCTCATATCGTTTGAATTTCTGAGCCGTTCAGATCCAAAAATTGGCCAAATTTCAACTTGCTCAGAATCAGATCCGTTTAGTGTCATCGCGTAGATCTCGGTCTCACGATCGTGGCGCACCTGAAATCGTTCGAATCCGAGTTCGTATGAGTGAGATATGGTTAAATTAAGATTGGTAAAATTTTGAATTAAATTAATTAAATAATCAAAGGTTTAAAAAGTCAACCTTTCCTCCTTCCTTCTCCATCACGTTCCAAGCCGTCCGTATGAACCCATAGCCTTCAAAATTAGGTTTCCTTTTTCCTCGAGATTGGTGAAGCTAGAAGTCGATCAGAAGGTGGCAAATCGAAGAGGGAGGAGAGGGGTGTCGGCGCCCTAGGTGATGGAGGGGGCGGTGGGGCCTACGGGGTGCGGTGGGGGCTATTTTGTCGCGAGTTGAGGAGGGGATTCCGGGCAAAATACTTCATTAAATCCAATCATATCCGTATAGAATCGAAGAGGAGGAAGAGAGCTTCGATTTGGTATATGGTTTGTTGATTTTCATTGAGCGGATTGGAAGAAATTAGAGAATGAAGTTTCGGATGAATGTGGCCATTGAAAACGAAGGTGGCGGCTGGTGCATTTCGAAATTAGGGTTTGAGGGTCCTAATTTGCTTATTATTTATATTATTATATTCACTAATTACCCATTAAAGCCCGATTTGACCCGAACTCAGAATTAGGCCCAACGACTGTCGTTCTTACCCATTAACCCCCATTCCGGACTCATCTAGCTATGTACCGCAGGTCCAAACGACTGTCTTGACCTACTTTTCTTTAATTTAATTTTTTTTAATTAAATCGTACGGAAAAATTCACCGGGGTCACAAATTAATTTCAAAAATTCCCGAAAAATATATTTAGCTATGTTTTGATGCTGCGGACCTAGGAAAATTAATTTCGTTCAATTCTAATCCCATTTGAAAAATGGCATTTTTCAAACCGATTAAAATTGACCGAAATTGACCAAACTGAAATCTTTTTGCCATGACCACAAATTAATTCGAAAAATTATGAAAAATTAAAATCAGCCATATTTTGACATTCCAAATCCAATAAAAGTGGTTTCGTTGAAAACAGAGGCCATTTGTAAAATGGCTATTTTCAAGGCGTATATATTAAACATTAAAAATATATTTTTAAACAAATAATTTCTGAAACTCGATATATATAAGTGTTTACTGTTTTTTAATGCAGAAACGTCATTCTGAACTCAATGGAAGTGGTTTCGAGTCCAAATTCCTTCGTATGCAAAAAGTAGCATTTTTGTCCTTTGTAAATTTCATAGCGACCTTTCTAAATTTTAATTTGGGCATACCTTTTGATTCCCGCTATGAAATTTCAATTTTTCATATTGTTAGAAAGATATTTTTAAATAGATTCTAATATTTTTGGTTTCACTAAAATCCGTTAAATTTTGCATCTTGTACGGTCAGTCAAAGTTCAAGTTTGACTTTTCAAACTACCGCGTTATTTCTAATTCCTTTTATAATTAAAATTTAATTATTCATTCTAACTTCGATTCAAATCAATTTTTAATCATTATTATTTTAAAATAAATTATTTTAAATATCAAAAACTCATTACAATTACTTAAAATAAATTTTTAAATTTACCCCAAAATTCAGGGTTGTTACACATAAACTGGTCAATCATAAATCACACAATAAATCAAACAATAATAACCAATGATAAATTATAATGATGATTAGATTTGATAAATCTAAGTGTAAAGATTAAGCCTGAAGGGTAGTTTGGGAATTGCATTGTTGTTTGCGCATCATAGGCTCGATGAGTCCTATTTGTAAATAGGAGAACTAGTTGGCTTGATCTTGTATCTAATTGGGTACCCAATTAGATAAGGGTACGTAGAAAGTCACAAGTTGTAGTGATGCAGCCTCTTAAATAACATAACCCTTTTTTGTTTATTTGTTTATTATTATGCATCTTGTGATATGGTATCTTTCCTGTTTACTTTATTATTCCACATATTAATTATTTGTTGAGTTTGCAGGAGTGGTCATTATTGTCTATTTCATAAGAGTGCGCATCGGTAGATTTATTTATTTAAGTTTTTCTTGTATTATAGCACACCTAGTGTATTAAAAGATCTCTGATAGTTTGTTATTCGAAAATTGCATCCTATACATTTAGCAGTATCAAATATTTATCAAATATTGTGTAGCAAGTTGGTAGTTTTCATTAGTAGTTTTAGAGAGGAAAGATATTTCGCCATTTTGACTGTTTCGAAAAATCCGGGTCGTTACATTCCTCAAATCCAGTTGTTAAATTTAAGATCAAGTTCTATAGTCAATTAATTGACTATCAATTCACACAATAGACGTTTGTATATGAAAACAACCTCGCTTAATTACCATAACAAATGACTAAGCATCCAAAGCACTATCAAGTCACAAAGCATGATAAACAATCAAATCACTATCAAGTCACATAGCATGAAAATAGTCAAAGCACAATTAACTCATATAAATGGCTTCTAATTCCTCTCACATTTAATTAATCTTTCATTAATTAAAACTACTTTATTAGTAAAACTTCTTTTATCTAATAAAACTTCACTTATCAAATAAGGCTTCACTTATCTAATAAGACTTCATTTATTAATCAATAACTCATACTTGATTAATATCCCTTTATATACTAGTGTATATATTCAATGCATACACATAAAGTTGTATATGTGTATATTCTACTAATTCACTATTACTTTAGTCTTCGATACTTAAAAAGGTTTTAATAGACTTAACCCTCCGGTATAAGTATATTCACAATTCAGTTTCAAGATTTCTTTTCTAACTTCAATATTTCAAAACGTATTCTTATACTTATCCCTCCGGTATAAGTGTATCTACAGTTCAATTTCAAGATTTCCTTTATAACTTCAATACTTCAAAACGTATTCTTATACTCATCCCTCCGGTATAAGTATATCTACAATTCTATTTCAAGATTTCCTTTAATATAATCAAAGTGGTTAAAACCATTGTTTAATAAAGGACCTCTTCTCTTTTATAAGTTAAACTTCTTATTCAATATCTTTATCCTGAAAGATTTCTATACTTATTTCTATCTTTAAAATCAGTTATTAAAGACTTAGGTATATTCTAAATCATTGAGACGACCCCTAACCCCGTACTGACGGCGGCAAGGGTAATCCGTGGAATA
This sequence comes from Allium sativum, assembly GCA_030737875.1. Lineage (NCBI taxonomy): Eukaryota > Viridiplantae > Streptophyta > Magnoliopsida > Asparagales > Amaryllidaceae > Allium > Allium sativum. The sequence continues at coordinate 273,262,126 of CM060927.1, forward strand.
TAACACAGAAACGGATAATAGCAGAACAGAAATAAATAAATACACCAGATAATGAACAATAGAATATACTGGACAAAAGTAATCATCAGAGTTACACAGTACACAGGATCATACTTAGTACAATTACAGTTCAGCTATACATATATGTCTACAGCGGAAAACAAACATAATGTACAATAGGAGCTGAACAGCATAAAAAGAGATAAATGATAGAATCCATCTTCAGCTCCAGCTATCCAGAAAGAACCAGCTAAACCTGAATACAAGGCTGCCCGTGTAGAAAAAGGGGCACCCGAGTTTGAAAGTGAAACAAACTACGAGTCAGTCATGGGACTGGTATGAGAAATCTATTCAACACATTTAATATATGGCTAATCACAGGACCACGCCACTTTAGTGGAACGGGTTTACTCCATTGGATTGCCAGTGCTTTAAAACAAATCTTTCTTTTAAACATCGCAATGCTTTTTATAAAAATGAAGTCATTATAAGACTCAGTTCCCATCACACAATGCAACGCAAACCGGAGGATAGAGTTTTACCTTATAATGGCCAAAATATGATTGATACGAATAAAACAAAAGCATTTGATATTATGACTAGTGTTTATATGTTTCAAAAACAATTTCAATCATAACTATCAATCATAGACGGCATGGGTACCATATATCATGTCGCCATATATATATACAATCAAAACCGCATGATGTCGTATTTGGAAATTGGATTTCCATCATGAACCAAGGCAAAAGATAGTCCTTACCGAATTCGAGACTGCCTAGCCCGAGTCTCAGGATCAGAACGCATCGACCCTTGGATCGTCAGGGCCGGTCCATACGGAGTGGATTAAAATGCCTGAACACTACGTTTCCCCGCCCTTTGGGGCGTAAGCGAACCAACGAATGGCTCCATCGGACCCGGATCATCCGATCTAACCGAGGCGCCTCGCAACAGCAACAACCACACAGGTGAAAAGTATATAAATGTCAGGGCTGGTAGGTCACTGACACCACCCTAGCTAGTAAGAAACGCAGGCCCTCCATGATGTCCTCTCCCGTTTTTGGTTCATACCGGGGTGTGAGGCTCGCGATTTTTCATTATACACAAAGCTATGCCACACCGGCAGTGCTTTGATCATCACCACAAGACTTTGCTTTTCAACAGAAGCCCTGATCACTGCCTCTTAGCATGCCACACAGGTAATTCATGCCATGCGACTGATGTCCATCGATATACAACCTCTGAGCTCTTGCGTTTCAGAGAAGGGCGTTAAGCAAAAGAATAAATTCTCCGCCGCCAAACAGATGTATATTTAATAGAGATCAATCAACACAGAATAAAATCCAATGTCAGACACACAGTCCATTTACAAGTTCGTTCTGGGTCTGAACGAAACCGGAGGCACTAAATACCTCGCAAACCCATCGATCACCACGTACGTCTGGACGATCACCACTCATTATCCATATTTCGGGATGCCTCCCAATCAAGACCTCGGTTACCATCCAAACGAGGTGAAGATCTCCGGTCTTCGACCACCGTCTTCATCTTCGACTTTCAATCGTCGGTCAATTATTTGAAATGAGAATTAACTCGGCCTTTTCAAATAATTCACGTATATTTAGGATTTCAAATCAATTTATTTCAATGGTTAAATTATTCGACAACATCAATTTTGTTCTTTAAGGTAATTTTCACACCAAACACATCCAACCATCAAATACCACATAAATCGAGCAAATTCTATTTACTTCCATTCCATATTGTTTATGGTATTTTATAACGATTTATCGCTATTTTTATTTATTTTAAAATAGCCAATTTATTCAAAACGACTCTTCGGGCCATAACGCGGCCGTGGCGCTGTTTTTCTTCAGATTTGATTTACACATATCTGAAAATCTAACCGTTGGATCTTCACACAATTTATATCATTAGAAAGGTCTTTTCAAAACGAATCCACGGTTCCAGTTTCGGGAAAATCCGACGGTCGGATCTCCCGGTACAATCATTTGAAGTTTCGATTTCAAAATACGAACTGCAGCGTCGTTGTTCGATTAAATATAATTATATTTATATATACATATTAATATAATCGTTTCTGGCGCTGTTTTTCTTCAGATTTGAATTAAACATTTCAGACAATCCAACCGTTTGATTTTTACAAGGTTGGTGCCGTTGGAAAGATATTTCCAAGGCGAACCCGACGGTTGCGGTTTCGGGAAAATCCAATGGTCAGATTTCCCGCACTAGTTGTTTGAAATCACGGTTTCAAAACACCAACTGCACGGCCACGTTTCATTTTAATTTTATTTATATTTATATATTTATATAAATATAGTTCATCCAACAATTTCAATATCGTTTTCACTTCAAATATTTCACTAACGCCTTTAAATTTTAGAAAATTTCGCCATAACATCCTTTGTACGGGAGGGGCTGGGAAAATTCCCAAATAGCCACACGGGCGTTTCATGTCAAAAAGAAAAAGAAAAAGGCAAGCGGCTAGCCAACAGGCTCATAAAATCATCACCCAAACAAAACAGTAAATGTGTACCTATTTGTCGGGCACAAAATTTTATTCCTCTTCTCTAGCCCCTTTGCTATAACCTGTTCAATAAATATGCATGTACATATACACAGATCTTACCACTTATCATTTTCCATTCAACTTCATGTTTGATTCCATTTAGTTTAAAAACACCATTCATTCTAATGTTGCATGCATAGACAAAAATCATATCATTAGCTAATTAATGGATATTTCGACTCATGCATATTTATTTGAACGAGTTGCTATTTTTAGCACTTCACATTTCAACAATTCATGTATATAATAAAAATGTGATTTTATTGTAAAGCAATTCATTTCAAAACACTATTATTTTATATAGTTTATATAGGTGATGAAAAAGGTGATTTTTATTGTAAAACAATTTATTTTAAAACAAGGTCATTTTACATAGTTCATATAGATGATAAAAAGGTGATTTTTATCATAAAACAATTTATTTCAAAATATGAATACCATCCAACACATGAATTTCAATTCAACGAATGAATATCGATTCAACACATGAAGGTTTTCTATAGTTTCTATATATAGATAAAAATGTGATTTTTATATTTAAACACGAATACCATTCAACACATGAATTTCTAATCAACGAATGAATATCGATTCAACACATGAAGGTTTTCTATAGTTTCTATATATAGATAAAAATGTGATTTTTATATTTAAAACACGAATACCATTCAACACATGAATTTCTAATCAACGAATGAATATCGATTCAACACATGAAGGTTTTCTATAGTTTCTATATATAGATAAAAATGTGATTTTTATATTTAAAACATGAATACCATTCAACACATGAATTTCTAATCAACGAATGAATATCGATTCAACACATGAAGGTTTTCTATAGTTTCTATATATAGATAAAAATGTGATTTTTATATTTAAAACTCAAATACCATTCAACACATGAATTTCTAATCAACGAATGAATATCGATTCAACACATGAAGGTTTTCTATACAACGAATAAATATAGTTTCAGCAAATGAAAATAATTCAAACACATGAATATTATTCAAAATTTCGGCAGCATAACGGCAGGGTAGTTAAAACCGGGACCGTCCCTAGTACGGCTCCTCGCTCTACCTTAAAACCTCGCGGTTTTTGACAATGGGGATCATGCATCTAGTTCGCACGCAGGCGGCATGTATATATTTATTTCTATTCCACAAACTAATCCTATGTGGTTTCAACCAAATATTTCTCAACCACAAATGGGTATTTTTCAACCATAATCAATCAATATCAACCACAAACAATCCCAAACAACCATTCGCTATCAATCAATTTTCACACCAATCACAACCAATAAATATCGTCCATGGTTTGTGGACGAGGGGCGTATATATATTTATATATAGCAATTCACTTCTATTTCAACACATATATAATTTATACAACGCATATATAACTTATACATCGAACATACAACTTATACAACGCTTATACAAGAGGTGTACAACGCTTATATAACTCATACATCGACTATATAATTTATACATTGTCGTTTTCCATATTGTTTATAAATTAGAAATCTCACATTGGGTTCCACTCCACCAAAACTAGCAGAAGGCTCATAAAAATATGCGGTCTCTTCTAAAATGTAGAAGGCGTCCACACGAGTCCACTATCTCTTGTTTCACTGAATTTCGACCAAAAAGCAAAAAGATATGATTTTTCAAAGTTTGCAACACTTAAAAGTGTAAAAACAGTTGAAAATATAGAGCAGCCGTTAGTTTTCAAACCTGGTTCGAAACTAGGGTTCGATCTTTCTTCGGATTCGTAGCACGAGAGAGCGATCGGCTTCCACCACGTTGTAGAGCTTGGAGCCACGCTCCTGTCGATGGCGGTGGGACCCAGTGCGATGGAGGATCGGAGGAGGAATCGGGCTTGAGGCGGCGCAACTTCGAGGGGCTCGTTCTTTGCGATGGTTGAACGAGGGGAGGCGAGGGTTGTCTTGATTTGAAGAGGGGAGGCGGCGCTTCAGAAAACTCCAAAGGGTGGTGGTGCAATTCGCCGTGGTTTCGTCGGAATCGGCCTGGGAAGGAGTGAACGCGTTTTCGCCGTCGATCGGAGGGGGGGGGTCTGAGGATTTTTCTTTTTTTTTCCTAAATTCTGATTGGTCGGTGGGTCTTTAAAGGGGTTTTCTGACATGACCACCAATTAAAACCCAACGACTGTCGTCCCTAGCGTTTTACCCCTATTCCGAACACAATGGGATATGTTTCGAAGGCCCATTCGAATGTTTCAGTCAGTTTTCCTTCAGATTAAAGTATAAAACATTCAATATTTAATTTGAACTTACATTTCAATTTGCCAGGGCCACAAACTGATTCGAAAAATTCCAGAAAAATAAATCTAGCTATGTTTTGACGATACGGTCCCAACAAAACCAGTTTCGTCGAATTCTGAGACCGTTTGCAAAAAGGCCCATTTCTGGTCGATCCAATTTAACTGTAATTAACCAAAACACATTTTCCTTTGCTGCGCTCACATACTAGCTTAAAAAATTATGAAATTTGAAACCTAGCGATAACTTCACATCCCAGATCCAACAAAAGTGGTTTCGTCGAATTCCGAGGTCGTATGCAAAAGGGCCAATTTCACGGGCTATATAAATTCCATAACGACCTTTCTGAAAATTCATTCGGCCATAACTTTTGCTTTCCGCTATGAAAATTCGATTTTTCAGATTCGTTAGAAAGGTATTCACTAACAGATTTAAATATTTTTGGTTTCTCTAAAATCCGTTTTGTTTTGCACCCGGTACAGTCCGACAAAGTTTGAATTCAATTTTTGAAACTGCAGCGCCTTTTCAAGCCTTGTTTTATAATTAGAATTAATTATATTCGTTTTCAATTGTCGATTCAAACTCTCTTTTCATTGACATTATTTAAAATATTTATTTTAAATATTTAAAATCCATTATTTTAGCCAATTTAAAAATTTTAAATTGGTTCAGATTTTCTGGGTCGTTACAATCTCCCCTACTTAAAACTTTTCGTCCCCGAAAAGGAACAAAGTCGAAAGTGGTTTGATAAATCAACAATCACACAACACAACCAACAATCAAATCATTTTAACCTTTCAAAAATATACTGATCAACTTCTATACTCTTTTTAAAATCATTCAGACTATAGAATTTAAAAGTGCACACTCATGAAAAGGAAATAACAATAGAGTAGAGAATTAAATGGTAATGCAAAGTAGGGTAAATGTACCTTGCACCGGAGTCAATCAGAGATATCCACTCGGCATATAGGATAAGCTTTCTGAATGCTCTCCTCAGTTTCCCAAGTACAATCTCGCGGATATCCACTCCACTACACTTTGACTAAGTGAACCTTCTTGTTCCTCAGTTCTTTGGTCTCTTTGCCGATGATCTTTAGCGGCTCTCGTCTCACAGCTAATTCTGGGGTAATTTCAATGTCCTGTTGAGCTGCTTCTTCCACGATCAAGTATGGATCATGAACACGCTTTCGAAGTTGAGATATGTGAAATACATCATGAACTCCAGGCAACCAGTCAGGCAATTTAACCCGATAAGCGAGAGTCCCGATCCGTTCCAGAATAGGAAACAGACCAATCAATTTGGGTGCCAACTTTCCAGTTTTACCGAACCGGATTACTCCTCTCATCGGCGATACTTTCAAATATACGTAGTCGCCAACAGCAAAGGATATATCTCTTCTTATTCTATCGGCATAGCTCTTTTGTCGGCTTTGAGCGGCGAGTAATCGCTTCTTAATAAAATCGACTTTGTCGGCAGCTTCTCAAATCATATCAGGACCCAACACAAGTCTATTTCCGGGCTCGACCCAACAAGCAGGAGGTCGACACGGTCTACCATACAATGCTTCGAATGGCGACATTGTCAGGCTCACCTGGTAACTGTTGTTATATGAGAATTCAGCCAAATGCAGATGGTCTTCCCATGATCCACCGAAATCTATAACACAAGCCCGCAACAGATCTTCTAAAATACGATTCACCCTCTCAGTCTGACCGTCTGTCTGAGGATGATAAGCGGTGCTCAAGTTCCACTTTGTTCCCAGTTCGACTTGAAATGCTTCCCAGAATTTGCTAGTGAATATCGTATCTCTATCACTGACTATACTGAGCGGCACTCCATGCAGTTTAACTATTTCCTTAAAGTATATCTGTGCCAGACTCTGAGCAGTTCTGTTTGATCTGACAGGTATGAAATGGGCAGTCTTCGTGAAGCGATCTACGATTACCCAAATACCGTCATTTCCCTTTCTGGTTCTGGGCAGACCATCAATGAAATCCATTGAAATATGTTCCCACTTCCAGCCTGGAACGTCTAGCGGTTGTAACAGTCCAGCAAGTTTCTGTTGGTCGCTTTTGACTAGCTGGCAGGTAGGGCATCGACTAACATATAAATAAATGTCCCTTTTCATCGACTTCCACCAGAAAGTGAGTTTGATGTCATTATACATTTTGCTTACTCCTGGATGGATACTAAGTTTTGACTTGTGGCATTCATCCAGTACTTCCTTTCGAAGCTCAGGAATGTTAGGGACACATATTTGACCTTTGAGCCTTAAAACCCCATCATTATCTACTTGAAAACTCGAGGGTTCGCCTTGTTGAATTATCTTTCTGATCTTATGAATGAAGTGATCATCCTCCTGAAGAGAAGATATTTTATCTATCAGTGAAGTCGTGATAATAAAACTGGCGATCATTTCATTCTTTCGGCTTAATGCATCGGCCATGACATTGGCTTTCCCTGGAGTGTATATAATTTCAAAGTCATATGCGGCAAGAAACTCCAGCCAACGCTGCTGCCTCAGATTCAGGTCCTTCTGAGTGAACAGATACTTTAACGACTGGTGATCTGTAAACAGTTCAAATCTCTCACCCAGAAGATAGTGCCTCCAGATTTTCAAGGCGAATACTATAGCCAATAACTCAAGATCATGAGTTACATAGTTTTTCTCGTGTGGCTTTAGCTGACGGCTAGCATAAGCAATCACTTGACCCCTTTGCATTAACACTGCGCCAAGGCCTTCTCTAGAAGCATCAGTCCAGACTTTTAAATCTTGGTTGCCATCGATGATGGTTAACACTGGAGCTGTCGTTAATCTTAACTTTAGCTCTTCAAAAGCCTCCTCACTTTCTGGAGTCCATTTGAATTTAGAGTGCTTCTTTGTAAGCTTCGTTAAGTGGCCAGATATCTTCGAAAAGTTTTTAACGAACTTCCGGTAATAGCTAGCCAATCCGAGAAAACTGCGGACTTCAGTGGGGGTGCTGGGCTGTTTCCAATTTTGAATAGCCGTGATTTTACCTGGATCCACAGCGATTCCTTCTTTCGATACGACGTGGCCCAGAAATTTCACTTCATCTTGCCAGAATATACATTTGGAAAACTTTGCTTTCAATACATTCCTTCTGAGGATTTCTAACACTTGTTCCAAATGTTTTTCATGTTCGGCCTTTGATTTAGAGAAGATTAGGATATCGTCAATGAAAACCAGAACAAATTTATTCAAAACCCCTCTAAACACCCTATTCATTAGATCGACGAAGTAAGCAGGAGCATTACATAAGCCAAACGGCATTACTAACCACTCGTAGAATAAGTCAGGACCTCTGAATGCTGTCATTGGAACACACTCTTCGGCAATTCGAAGTTGATGGAAGCCTGTAGCTAGGTCCATTCGTGAAAATACTTGTGCGCCATTCAACCGATCCAACAAATCATCAATCCGCGACAATGGATATTTGTTCTTTATCGTCTGTTTGTTCAGATCACGATAATCCACACATAGACGTAGAGTACCGTCAGATTTTGGGACAAATACCACTGCTGCTCCCCAATCAGAGAAACTAGGCCTGATCATACCCTTCCATACTAGCTGTCGTGTTTGATTGTCTAATTCCTCTTTTTCTTTCAAGGATATTCTTCGAAGAACTACCGGCCTTGCATTGGGAATCAAAGCGATCTTGAAATCTATTTCTCTCTGCGGAGGTAAGCGAACAACTTCTTCGAACACATCCACATAGTTCTTGACGACAGGAATATCTTTGATGAGGTCTAGAATATTCTCTGTAACTTCAGGGATATTTTCTATTTGGGCTGGAGAAACATTCAAAGCTGCCCAGAAGTCTTTTCTATTAGATTTCTGACCTTCACACGGTATGGTTATATAACTCCCTGATTTAATCGTAGCTCTAACAACTCTCTCGGCGCATCTAACCTCTGCTTCATATTTGGTTAGCCAATCCAATCCCAGAATAAGATCGAATTCATTAAAATTCATAACGACTGAGATAGTAGGGAATTTATAGCAGGAAAAGGAGACAGGTACTGCACAAATCCAACTGAGATTGATAGAACCCCCGACCGGATTCTGGACAGTCATTGGTTCCTTGAGCTTCCTCAAATTCAAATCCAGCTTCTTAGCTGCACTCTTGGCAATAAAGCTTCGTGACGCGCCTGTGTCAAACAGTACTTTGACTGGAATGTTTTTGACAGTAAGCGTTCCTTCTAAAACATCTGGCCTTTCCTGAATAGCTGAGGGCCCAGACGCTTCTGCTACCTCATTTATATGTACTGCTTTAGATTTCTTAAATTGCCTGCAATCCTTTTCAAGATGGCCAATCCGATGACATTGACAACATTTTTTATTCTCTCGAAACTGGTTATCAGGTTTAAATCCCTTCTTTCGTTTCTTCGAGGTTTTACAATTTCTGGTAAAATGCCCTGGTTTCCTGCAGTTAGAACAGGTGGCCATCGCTGCTGGTTCTTTTCCAGAACTGGCCCTTTCTCGATTGACTTTGGGCTTCTTACTCACCTCAGATATCGCACTGGCCTTGGGATTATCAGTTTCAGGCTTGTCTTCATTACTATAACTGACCCCTTCTTCATTAGGTAACATACCCTTCCTGTCGAGATCTTCGTATTGATAAGCCATATAAATCATTTTTGAGAAAGGAAGTTTCACATTCCTCATCACACTATTCTGATATTTTCTTTGCAGGCCATGAATAAATCTCAGATTCTTCCTCTTTGGATCTTGAATCAGATGAGGAGCAAAGTGAGAAAGTTCGTTGAATTTCTTATGATATTCTGGGACGGTCATATGACCTTGTATCAGATAAGAAAATTCGTCACATAATCGTTCGGTTGCTTCGGGAGGAGTAAATCTTCCTAAGAAAATCACTTTGAATCTGTCCCAGGTGATATCACCTTCTGGATTATCTTTAATAACCGAATCCCACCAAAACAAAGCTTCTTCTTTGAGTGCCCAAGACGCCAGTAGTCTTTTCTGATCGTCTCTCAGCTTTAAACCCTCAAAGGTTTTCTCTGGAGAACGAATCCAAGCTTGTGTTTCCATAATAGACTCCTTGCCTAAGAATGGCGATCCACCCAGATTTCGAAATCTCTTGAATAGAACTTCTATATCGGATTCTGGCTGCGGGAGCACAACTGGCTCATTAACTGGTCGAGCCATACGATTATTTCTTCTGTTCCTGTCACTCATTTTCTAGTACGTCTGCAATTAGCAGACAAAGTGTCAGGTCAACAGAAAAGATATTTCAAAATTATAGAGACAAATACTTCAATGTAAATGTGTCTACTGGGGTGTATTCCATTCTGCTTTACTTATACTAGGATATTACTGATCCTATCTGTATAGAGTTACCCGTCCTAGAACACTACTGGTTCTATTTCTGACGAGTTCGTTCATATGTTATATTCCAGACTTAAGCTTAACCAAAGCTCTGATACCAAATGAGACGACCCCTAACCCCGTACTGACGGTGGCAAGGATAATCCGTGGAATATAACACAGAAACGGATAATAGCAGAACAAAAATAAATAAATACACCAGATAATGAACAATAGAATATACTGGACAAAAGCAATCATCAGAGTTACACAGTACACAGGATCATACTTAGTACAATTACAGTTCAACTATACATATATGTCTACAGCGGAAAACAAACATAATGTACAATAGGAGCTGAACTACATAAAAAGAGATAAATGATAGAATCCATCTTCAGCTCCAACTATCCAGAAAGAACCAGCTAAACCTGAATACAAGGCTGCCCGTGTAGAAAAAGAGGCACCCGAGTTTGAAAGTGAAACAAACTACGAGTCAGTCATGGGACTGGTATGAGAAATCTATTCAACACATTTAATATATGGCTAATCACAGGACCATGCCACTTTCGTGGAACGGGTTTACTCCATTGGATTGCCAGTTCTTTAAAACAAATCTTTCTTTTAAACATCGCAATGCTTTTTATAAAAATGAAGCCATTATAAGACTCAGTTCCCATCACACAATGCAACGCAAACCGGAGGATAGAGTTTTACCTTATAATGGCCAAAATATGATTGATACGAATAAAAAAAAAGCATTTGATATTATGACTAGTGTTTATATGTTTCAAAAACAATTTCAATCATAACTATCAATCATAGACGGCATGGGTACCATATATCATGTCGCCATATATATATACAATCAAAACCGCATGATGTCGTATTTGGAAATTGGATTTCCATCATGAACCAAGGCAAAAGATAGTCCTTACCGAATTCGAGACTTCCTAGCCCGAGTCCCAGGATCAGAACGCATCGATCCTTGGATCGTCAGGGCCGATCCACACAGAGTGGATTAAAATGCCTGAACACTACGTTTCCCCGCCCTTTAGGGCGTAAGCGAACCAACGAATGGCTCCATCGGACCCGGATCGTCCGATCTAACCGAGGCGCCTCGCAACAGCAACAACCACACAGGTGAAAAGTATATAAATGTCAGGGCTGGTAGGTCACTGACACCACCCTAGCTAGGAAGAAACGCAGACCCTCCCTGATGTCCTCTCCCGTTTCTGGTTCATACCGGGGTGTGAGGCTCGCGATTTTTCATTATACACAAAGCTACGCCACACCGGCAGTGCTTTGATCATCACCACAGGACTTTTCTTTTCAACAGAAGCCCTGATCACTGCCTCTTAGCATGCCACACATGCAATTCATGCCATGCGACTGATGTCCATCGATATACAACCTCTGAGCTCTTGCATTTCAGAGAAGGGAGTTAAGCAAAAGAATAAATTCTCCGCTGCCAAACAGATGTATATTTAATAGAGATCAATCAACACAGAATAAAATCCAATGTCAGACACACAGTCCATTTACAAGTCCGTTCTGGGTCTGAACGAAACCGGAGGCACTAAATACCTCGCAAACCCATCGATCACCACGTACGTCTGGACGATCACCACTCATTATCCATATTTCGGGATGCCTCCCAATCAGGACCTCGGTTACCATCCAAACGAGGTGAAGATCTCCGGCCTTTGACCACCGTCTTCATCTTCGACTTTCAATCGTCGGTCAATTATTTGAAATGAGAATTAACTCGGCCTTTTCAAATAATTCACGTATATTTAGAATTTCAAATCAATTTATTTCAATGGTTAAATTATTCGACAACACCAATTTTGTTCTTTAAGGTAATTTTCACACCAAACACATCCAACCATCAAATACCACATAAATCGAGCAAATTCAGTTTGCTTCCATTCCATATTGTTTATGGTATTTTATAACGATTTATCGCTATTTTTATTTATTTTAAAATAGCCAATTTATTCAAAACGACGCTTCGGGCCATAACGCGACCGTGGCGCTGTTTTTCTTCAGATTTGATTTACACATACCTGAAAATCTAACCGTTGGATCTTCACACAATTTATATCATTAGAAAGGTCTTTTCAAAACGAATCCAACGGTTCCAGTTTCGGGAAAATCCGACGGTCGGATCTCCCGGTACAATCATTTGAAGTTTCGATTTCAAAATACGAACTGCAGCGTCGTTGTTCGATTAAATATAATTATATATATATATAAATATAATCATTTCTGGCGCTGTTTTTCTTCAGATTTGAAATAAACATTCCAGACAATCCAACCGTTGGATTTTTACAAGGTTGGTGCCGTTGGAAAGATATTTCCAAGGCGAACCCGACAGTTGCGGTTTCGGGAAAATCCAATGGTCGGATTTCCCGCACTAGTTGTTTGAAATCATGGTTTCAAAACACGAACTGCACGGCCACGTTTCGTTTTAATTTTATTTATATTTATATATTTATATAAATATAGTTCATCCAACAATTTCAATATCGTTTTTACTTCAAATATTTAACTAACGCCTTTAAATTTTGGAAAATTTCGCCATAACCTCCTTTGTACGGGAGGGGCTGGGAAAATTCCCAAATAGCCACACGGGCGTCTCATGTCAAAAAGAAAAAGAAAAAGCCAAGCGGCTAGCCAACAGGCTCATAAAATCATCACCCAAACAAAACAGTAAATGTGTACCTATTTGTCGGGCACAAAATTTTATTCCTCTTCTCTAGCCCCTTTGCTATAACCTGTTCAATAAATATGCATGTACATATATACAGTTCTTACCACTTATCATTTTCCATTCAACTTCATGTTTGATTCCATTTAGTTTAAAAACACCATTCATTCTAATGTTGCATGCATAGGCAAAAATCATATCATTAGCTAATTAATGGATATTTCGACTCATGCATATTTATTTGAACGAGTTGTTATTTTTAGCACTTCACATTTCAACAATTCATGTATATAATAAAAATGTGATTTTATTGTAAAACAATTCATTTCAAAACACTATTATTTTATATAGTTTATAAAGGTGATGAAAAAGGTGATTTTTGTTGTAAAACAATTTATTTTAAAACAAGGTCATTTTACATAGTTCATATAGATGATAAGAAGGTGATTTTTATCATAAAACAATTTATTTCAAAATATGAATACCATCCAACACATGAATTTCAATTCAACGTATGAATATCGATTCAACACATGAAGGTTTTCTATAGTTTCTATATATAGATAAAAATGTGATTTTTATATTTAAAACACGAATACCATTCAACACATGAATTTCTAATCAACGAATGAATATCGATTCAACACATGAAGGTTTTCTATAGTTTCTATATATAGATAAAAATGTGATTTTTATATTTAAAACACGAATACCATTCAACACATGAATTTCTAATCAACGAATGAATATCGATTCAACACATGAAGGTTTTCTATAGTTTCTATATATAGATAAAAATGTGATTTTTATATTTAAAACACGAATACCATTCAACACATGAATTTCTAATCAACGAATGAATATCGATTCAACACATGAAGGTTTTCTATAGTTTCTATATATAGATAAAAATGTGATTTTTATATTTAAAACTCAAATACCATTCAACACATGAATTTCTAATAAACGAATGAATATCGATTCAACACATGAAGGTTTTCTATACAACGAATAAATATAGTTTCAGCAAATGAAAATAATTCAAACACATGAATATTATTCAAAATTTCGGCAGCATAACGGCAGGGTAGTTAAAACCGGGACCGTCCCTAGCACGGCTCCTCGCTCTACCTTAAAACCTCGCAGTTTTTGACAATGGGGATCATGCATCTAGTTCGCACGTAGGCGGCATGTATATATTTATTTCATTTCCACAAACTAATCCTATGTGGTTTCAACCAAATATTTCTCAACCACAAATGGGTATTTTTCAACCACAATCAATCAATATCAACCACAAACAATCCCAAACAACCATTCGCTATCAATCAATTTTCACACCAATCACAACCAATAAATATCGTCCATGGTTTGTGGACGAGGGGCGTATATATATGTATATATATTTATATATAGCAATTCACTTCTATTTCAACACATATATAATTTATACAACGCATATATAACTTATACATCGAACATACAACTTATACAACGCTTATACAAGAGGTGTACAACGCTTATATAACTCATACATCGACTATATAATTTATACATCGTCGTTTTCCATATTGTTTATAAATTAGAAATCTCACATTGGGTTCCACTCCACCAAAAATAGCAGAAGGCTCAGAAAAATATGCGGTCTCTTCTAAAATGTAGAAGGCGTCCTCACGAGTCCACTGTCTCTTGTTTCACTGAATTTCGACCACAAAGCAAAAAGATATGATTTTTCAAAGTTTGCAACACTTAAAAGTGTAAAAACAGTTGAAAATATAGAGCAGCCATTAGTTTTCAAACCTGGTTCGAAGCTAGGGTTCGATCTTTCTTCGGATTCGTAGCACGAGAGAGCGATCGGCTTCCATCACGTTGTAGAGCTTGGAGCCACGCTCCTGTCGATGGCGGTGGGACCCAGTGCGATGGAGGATCGGAGGAGGAATCGGGCTTGAGGCGGCACAACTTCGAGGGGCTCGTTCTTCGCGATGGTTGAACGAGGGGAGGCGAGGGTTGTCTTGATTTGAAGAGGGGAGGCGACGCTTCAGAAAACTCCAAAGGGCGGTGGTGCAATTCGCCGTTGTTTCGTCGGAATCGGCCTGGGAAGGAGTGAACGCGTTTTCGCCGTCGATCGGGGGGGGGGGGGGGGGTGAGGATTTTTTTTTCTTCCTAAATTCTGATTGGTCGGTGGGTCTTTAAAGGGGTTTTCTGGCACGACCACCAATTGAAACCCAACGACTGTCGTCCCTAGCGTTTTACCCCCATTCCGAACACAATGGGATATGTTTCGAAGGCCCATTCGAATGTTTCGGTCAGTTTTCCTTCAGATTAAAGTATAAAACATTCAATATTTAATTTGAACTTACATTTCAATTTTCCAGGGCCACAGACTGATTCGAAAAATTCCAGAAAAATAAATCTAGCTATGTTTTGACGATACGGTCCCAACAAAACCAGTTTCGTCGAATTCTGAGACCGTTTGCAAAAAGGCCCATTTCTGGTCGATCCAATTTAACTATAATTGACCAAAACACATTTTCCTTTGCCGCTCTCACATACTAGCTTCAAAAATTATGAAATTTGAAATCTAGCGATAACTTCACATCCCGGATCCAACAAAAGTGGTTTCGTCGAATTCCGAGGTCGTATGCAAAATGGCCAATTTCACGGGCTATATAAATTCCATAGCGACCTTTCTGAAAATTCATTCGGCCATAACTTTTGCTTTTCGCTATGAAAATTCGATTTTTCAGATTCGTTAGAAAGGTATTCACTAACAGATTTAAATATTTTTGGTTTCACTAAAATCCGTTTTGTTTTGCACCCGGTACAGTCTGACAAAGTTTGAATTCAATTTTTGAAACTGCAGCGCCTTTTCAAGCCTTGTTTTATAATTAGAATTAATTATATTCGTTTTCAATTGTCGATTCAAACTCTCTTTTCATTGCCATTATTTAAAATATTTATTTTAAATATTTAAAATCCATTATTTTAGCCAATTTAAAAATTTTTAATTGGTTTTTTCTGGGTCGTTACAATCATTAAACCGTATATTCCAGTTATACATGTTCCAAGGATTTAAAAATAAGTGTTGCTAAAACGCTATTTATAACAAACCCAGAACAAATCTTTATAATTATCTTTAAACGTTTGTTTAAAGATTCAATTATATTTACTTGGATGATATAATTTGAGAGGGTTAAAGACGAATGTAATTAACACATTGTCACAACAAACCCAAATCCATTTTATGCCTGTAGAAATCACAGTTCATACACTTAACTCATTTCCGACATTATCAACTTAATTATCCCTCAGTCAAGAGTGAGGCCAGGCAAGTTAGAGCACTGGTTACATATCACCCCTTGCCTAGACACCGCATTCTTGACACTCACAGATAGATATGCATACTTGTCGGCTTATTAGAATTATGAACGGTAATCATGATATTCAATAAACAAGTAAGTAATCAACATGATTAACATGTTTCCAACATTCCCAACCTATATATTCCTCGGTCAAGAGGGAAGCCGGTAGGTTAGAGATCTAGTGCTCCATACCTACTCTACATCAATCTTAACTCTCACAAATAGATAAGCCTACTTCATTAGATTATTAGTGTTAAGCATTATTAATTACCTTTTCAATCTAGTGACTTATTCATGACAAGGTTTAGCAATTAATAATCCTTTCTAACCTTTGTTTTATTTGGGAAACGGGTAGTTTTTCACTAGTGAAGTTTTGGTCATTTTCAATGGGTTACTTAGCATTTTACTAATCAATAACTTCAAGGTAGTAAACACACAAGTAAAACAAGATTAAATATGATAACAAATCACTAAGAATGTCATTCAAAGTTCCATACAAAGTGTTGAAAACACAACAATTCGAATTGCATCTTTAACGACTATCGCTATAAGTGCACTTTCAAGTTCAAGTCCACAATATGTCACTTCTCTACTAATCCTTATGTGCTTTGTTTCAAACCCATTCCACTTGTTATACAAGTCAATTCAAATCCAATTCCAAGTCCATTACAATCCATTAACATGGATCACATATGTCGCTTACTTTTTAAGTAAGAACCAAGTAAACATTTTTAACATAAGTTACCATCATTTGAGTAACTTTAAGCATAGTTAAATACATGCAAAAGGGTTTATGTTTGTTGTCCTAAATAGTGAGTAAACTCACCTTAATCCTTAGCAAATCCAAGATCAAAGAATAAGAATAAAGATCCAAGAATAAGAACAAAGATCCAAGCTAGTAACCTCCTTCCTTTGCCACTAGCCTAAAGATCCAATCTTTGGCACTTCCAAACAAAGCCAAAGCCTCTCCTCCTCCTCCACCACCACCATTACTCATGAAGAATCCATTAATATAGCTTAAGAAGAAAGAGAAGAAGAAAATAAATTATGTAGAATTCCTAAGGGTATGCCTCCTTTTATATAGCCTTAGGAATGTGACCGGGAAAAGAACAAAATGCCCCTAAAATCCTAATGGCATTAATGAGTGATGAGATGTGTGCATAAGGTGATGTGAGAGGTGTGTAAGTTGATGTGAGAGGTGTGTGAGATGATGGTAAGTTTGCTTTTCAAAGCTTAAGGATTAAGCTTCCATTTTTATAAATATAAGGAGCTTATACACTTAGGATATTTTCTAAACCCTTGACTTATCAAGCAATTTTCCATGGGTTCTATGTTTTGGAAGCGGTTGTGAAATGAAGTCTATATGGGGATTCGAGATCTTTTGAGATGCTCGAACACATATAGTGATTCTAAAATCTGTGAAGAAATCTATTTGTGATTCCAAGATCTAGTGATGTATTGGAATCCATGTGTGATCCCGAGATCTGTGAAGGACTCTATGCGTGATTCCAAGATCTACTGAGCTGTGGGATTCCATCTGGGAATTGGTGTTCTGTTCGAGTTATGAAGACTCGTGTGAAAGATGCCGAATGAAACCTCGACATCGGATATAGCTAAAGACAGAGTAAGCTACGTGATCTGGGGTTTTGCTAACTCGTGGCAGGATATATTGACTCCATATCTAGAGTATGCTTATAGATGTTGCGCGCGGGCGGGGAGTTGGATATATTTGGTTCCACGTGGTGTACACCTGCGTTTTTGTGCGTGGGCCAGTCATGTTTACCTTATGGTATATTTTATCTAGAGATATACGATGCTCGGAAGGTGGTTTCTGATCCTTGTGCATGGAGTTCGGATCCGGCTTGATCCGGAGAGATATCCGATGGAAAATCCAATATGTGAACTGTAATAACCCGGAAATCTGGGCCAATTTAAAAATTTTTGTTTTGGCAATTTTGATGAATTTTGAATTTTTTAAAATGAATTATTTTAAATAATGATGACGAGAAATTTATTTTGAATAGAATTAGAACGTATATATTTATATAGATCGTCGTTTGAATATAAATAATTTATTTTAATTATAAAAGGAATTGAATGGCACGGTAGTTCGAAAATTCGATTTCAAAGTTCAATTGAATGTACATGATTCAAAATAAACCGGATTTTAGCAAAACCCAAAAATATTTGAATCTATTTGAGAATATCTTTCCAATGAATCCGAAAAATCATAATTTCATAGCGGGAATCAAAAGTTATTCCCAGTTGAAAATTCAGAATAGTCGCTATGAAATTTTGGCCCTTAAAAATGGAAATTTTGCAAACGACCTCGGTTTCCGACGAAACCACTTTTGTTGGATCCGGGATGTCAAGTTATTTCTAGATTCCAAAATTCGTAATTTTTGAAAGCAATATGTGAGCGTGGCGAAAGAAAACGTGTTTTGACAGTTTCTGTCAGTTTCGATCGACCAGAAAATGACCATTTTTCAAACAGTCTCGGAATTTAACGAAATTAGTTTTTATAGGACCGTATCGTCAATACGAAGCTAGAAATAATTTTTGTAGAATTTTTAGAGTCAGTATGTGGGTTGTCGTGAATGGTATCTTCAATAATACTGTTCTTAGACCCAACGGAGTTAAGAAAACCAGAAACTAACTGAAGATTAGTTAAGTTGAATGGTATCTTTGGTATTGATCTGATGTTGGTTTCGGCCTTCGGGGTTATTACTTAGGGAATTGTTCACTGGCTAATTTACGGTTAAAGGCTGATGGAATAGAATGTGATTTTGGGTTTATCGTGAACCGTGTTTTAAATGACATTGGTTCTTTAGCCCAGTTAAAGACAGGATATGATTTCCCAAGTTAAATAATCATTAATAGTGATTATTGGGAAGATTAAAACCAAGTGGAGTTTTAATGAATCTTTAATTAGATTGAAATAATCGAGAATGGAGTATCACCAGTTTTGCTCCAGGCGATAGTTAAATCTTTAGTTAGATTTGAACGTGAAATGGTAATTGAATTACCGATAACACCGTAGTGTTAGATATGAAGTATTACCAGTTTTACTTCATGGGATGAATAGGTTGGGATTGGGAAAATTAAAACAAATGATTACTTCGGTAAGGTTTGTTAATCCCGACTAGTTTGGATAAACCATAATTTGGTTTGAATTGATATTCAAAGGAAGATTAAAGAATAAATTTAAAGAATTTATCTTTGATAAAATTAATGGGAACCTTTCCCAAAGTATAAGAATATTTGAATAAAAGAATATTCTGAATTGGAATGAGGCATGTGTTGTGTTTTTGTAACACTTGTTTATTATATACGCGAGTTATTCAGAAAGACCGGGTTTATCCCATTCTGAATAACTGGTTCGACGATGTGTCGAGGATGAAGACGGTGGTCGAAGACCGGAGGTCTTCACATCGTTTGGATAATTACAGATGATCTTGATTGGGCTGTACACCCAAGAGGAGGGAATCAGTTGGTGATCGTCCAGACGTACTTGGAGATCGAAGGATATGCGAGGTACAAGGTGCCTCCGATTCCGTTCAGACCCAAAATGAACTTATATGGACTGTGTGTCTAACATTGAATTTTGCTCTGTGTTGATTGATCTCTATTAAATATACATCTGCCCGGTGAAGGGGAATTTATTCCCTTACTTCACCCTTGTTTAAGACGTACGGGATCAGAGGTTGTATATCTATAAACATCAGTCGCGTGGAGTGGATTGCCTATGTGGCATGCCTAAGTGGCAAATGATCAAGGCTTCTGTTGAAAAGCAAAGTCTTGTGATTGATGATCAAAGCACGGTCTGTGTGGCATAGCTGTAATGACCCGCATTGGCAGAGGTATTATAATTTATTTATTTAATTATGTAAATAGTGATATAGTGAATTTAATGGTCGTGGAATTAAATAATGGTGAATATTTAATTAAAATAATAAATTAAATAATATATTTAATTCTGAAATAATCAGAATTGGCCGAAATGACGATATGGTGTGAACCGGATCATCTGTGATATTTAATTCAGCTTGGAATTGAATTTGAATAACAAATATATTCAATCATCGACAGTTGAACGTATAGTTTATAATATAATTATAAACGAGCTCGAAATGGCACTGCAGTTCGTAATTTTGCGATTCAAACTTCAACTGAATGTACAAGATTCGTTTTAAGCCGGATTTCTGTGAAACAAGAAACGTGTGGAGCTGGTGGAGTATATCTTTCTAGTGGAAGAGAAAAATCGGGATTTCGTCGTGTAGATTTTGATTTACGTCCAAATCAAATTTTAGAAAAGTCGCTGTGGAATTCCTTTATAATTTATAAAGGAATTATTTATATTTGAAAAAGGAATTTCATTTTAAATCGAATATCGATTTAATCGGGATTTGAAATATCAAGTTATAAATCCCAGTAGAGCAGTATGGTATTCCACTGTGCATATAGAAGGTAATATAAATTTATTTATATTTAAATTAATTATATTTAAATATATTTATATATTTAAATGGGTCATCCAGAGCTTTAAAAATAGCCAGTTTTGCAAACGAAGTCGGAATTCGATGAAACTAATTTTGTTGGATCCGCAATGTCAACTAGTTGTTAGATTTCCAGTTTCGTGATTTTTAGAGTCACTGTGTGGTCGTACGGGTTTTTAGAGTGAGAAACAGTCAGTATTTTGACGGTTAAAAATATGCTGTGTGAGCATACGAAGTCGGAATTCGACAAAACCAGTTTCGTTGGGACCGTAATGTCGAACTCTAGCAGGATGTCCAGTTTGGTGATTTTTGGGTATCGTGTGTAATTATAGGAATTTTTAACAATGAATACACATAGCGTTAGCTTAAAAATCGATAAATTAATGAATATAAAAAATAAAATAAATGCTATAAATACCTAACTTTCACCCTAAACCCTAAACTACTTCATTATCTGGTCAATGAAAATGTGCCGCCATCATCAGAGACCAGAAATGTGAAAATAATTCTCTTCTAAATTCCTAAACAAATCATTGAAAATCCTATAAATGGTAAAGTATACATATTTTGATTAATGAGAGGATTATCTTCAACCTCATATGCGTTTTACTGTGTTCGACGGCCATCGCAGTTCGCTGGTTTTTTACAGCGTTGCTTAGGGTTCAGGATATCGCGAATACCAAGTGTTGTTTGGAGATTCGATGATTGGAGTTGTGTTTATCGAGGAGTTTGGCACTCGTTAGGGGTATTTCTGTGGGATCCGATCATCAAAAGGGACGCGGGTTTTACTGTGGATTAGCGTACGAGGCTGTTCAACGAAGGGGTAAAAACAGGTTCGAGTGGAACAGTGCTAATCTAGGAAGAAGCTGACATTGAAGAGAAGGAGTGTGGAGTTCTTATTTTGGATTTGTATTGAGTAAGGGAGGAAGTAGAGGATGGCAAAGGATCGAAAATGGTGCTGAGGAATACTGGAGATCGCGTTTGCTTGGATTCGGGAAGAAGAGTATTGGTGTGGAGCGGGTCTGGGCTTCGTAAGTGGGAAATGTGCCGACAGTTGGGGTGAGGCCCAATTCTTAGAAATGAATGTTTTATTTTAATTTAATTTTTTTTGTATAACTTCGAAACTGAATATCTTATTCATACCTTATCGGAATTGGACAAAACTGGATCCGTTGGGATCGTATGGACGGTGGCTATACCATGGAACCAACTGGGAGTGAATCCGAGCTAGCTACAATTTATTGTAAAATAAATTGTTCGTCGAAATCAAGAGATGGTTATCGTTATCAATGATGATCGTCCAATGTGAGTAAAACTCACCAATTCTGTACAGTTATATTTTTATAATGTATTTTTTTGAACTGTTAATCATCTGTTGATTGCTGTGTGTTGGTTGATTGATTGAACTGCTAGTCAGTTAGTTGAATTTTCTATATTGATTCTGTTTAACAGAATATATCATATGGAACCGAAAGTGATGTTATCTATATTGTTTAATATCCGTGATGCAGGGAAACAGGTTGGAGGAATCCAACTGGATTCCTCAACATTTATTTTACTGTGATTCATATATTGTAATATATTATGGTATATAATCTGTTGTCGATTATATGTGTTTGAACGATATCGGTCATCGTGATTTGATGTGTTAAATACCATAACATACCAGAATACTGAAAAGAGAATATTTATAAAATCAAAGGAGATTTTATAAAAGGAACAATTTATAAATGGAATATTTATAAATAGAAATTTATTTATAAATGGATTATCTATAAAGAGAAAATACTTAGAAATAAAACCCTAAAGGAATTGTTTGCAAACCATTTGCAAATAGATTAGAAAGAGAATCGTTTTTAAAACATTTAAAAATAAAATAGAAAGAGGAAGGTTTGTAAACGATTTACAAATCAATCAGAAAGAGAAATGTTTGTAAACCATTTACAAATGAGATTGAATAAGGGATATTTGTAAAACCATTTACGAATATAAATAAAAAAGGGAAATCATTTGTAAAGTGAAGAACCGTTACTAAAAGTAAATCTTTATAAATGAATAGTTTAATCGAGTTAAAAGGAGTTAATCGATGTTAGTTTAATCGAGTTAAAAGGAGTTAATCGATGTTAGTTTAATCGAGTTAAAAGGAGTTAATCGATGTTAGTTTAATCGAGTTAAAAGGAGTTAATCGATGTTAATTTAATCGAGTTAAAAGGAGTTAATCGAATATAGTTTATTCAAATAGAATAAAGGAGTTAATCGAATATATAGTTTATTCAAATAGAATTAAAAGAGTTATCGAATGTAGTTTATTCGATAGGAGTTAAGTGAATAGAGTTAGAGTTAAATCAAAAGAGTTAAGTGAATAGAATAAATTTAATAGAGTTATCGAATATACCTGTTATCGAATAGAATTAGAAGGGTGAACTTTGTCTATTTCAAGGTTAGAAACGTTGTTCAGTTAAGGTCTGAGAGGTAGTATTACCCCAACTTGATTGACTTCATTTTTAACTAAGGAATGGTTAAGGTTCGATAGTAAAGGATGGTTAAGTGAATTTAGTAAATAAAGGAAATGGTTTGAGTTGGCATCGCGATGGGTTGTTTAAACATCTGTCTAAGTCCAATGAAGAAGATTTGGAAATGTTTTCCAAATAAGAACCCAGAAATGTTTTCTAATAAAGAAAACAAGAAATGGAAATGTTTTCCATTGTTAATAACGTATATTTTCCAAATTTTGAAAAAAAGAAATACTGAATATAGGGTAACAGGAGATAAGTAAATTAATGAACTAAGGAGATAAATGTTAAATGATGTTTGATCGATATAAATTTCCATCTGGAAATAATATCTGTAATGACCCGGACTCTTAGGGGTTAATTTTAAAATATTTAATATGGATTTAAACATTTGGTTAAGTAAATAAATCAATTTTTATAGGGAGTTATCGATTTAATAATCAATTTCGATTTAATATCGATTATATTAAAATAACAGAATACGAAAATGGATTTAGATAAATTCAAATTTTAATTTGAATTGAAAACAGTTCAAATAAATAATATGAAATTCTATTTGAATTTATAACGATAATAATATTTATTTATTATCGAGGAGAATAAATGGTCTGAAATGAAATTATATTGATTTAAATTAATATCTCCTTCAGAGGATCGAATTGGACTTCGTGACCTATCCCAGTGTGTTCGCAACAGGGGTATTACCCTAAAAATGTCAGTAGTTGGGTTCAGAGGCATAAGATATTTTAAAGGATACCGGTTCGAATTAAAAACTAATTCAAAATGAAATAAAAATATCAGAAAAATGAAAGGTAGAAAATCGAACACATTTCTCCTTCTTTAACCGGAGAAAATGAATGTAGGAAAATATGCTACGTTTCCTTTCTCCTCATTATTTAATCGGAGCCACTCCCCTTAAAATCGCATTCACTTTCTTCTGTTATCATACTTCAGTAAAACCAATTCAAAGCCGCACCTAAATTCCTCAAATCAAATGGAAAATCGGAAGCCGCTACCTTTCTTTCTTTCTGCAAACCCAAATCATCACTTCGTTCTCCACAAAAATTCAAACAACTGCAACCCTTGAAGCTCGATTCAATGTTGGCGACGCTGACAGTTTCGTGGGAGACTCGCGATGGGGTTGGGAGTTCAAAGTCGCGATTTCCAATTGTTCGATTCTATGATGGGGAAGTTGGGGAGATCGCGAGTTCTGAATTGAGGCAGTGAATGCGAGCAGGAAGGACGCGAGGTTGATGAGTCCAAGTGGAGTAGATGGATTACGAGATGATCATACTGAAGGGGATTCGAGACAACAGGCATCGCGATGGCGAGTTCTGGGATTTCGAATTCAAACTCACGGATCTAGGGGATACTGGAATTTGACATTTGAGGATTGAGGGAGTTCGAAGATGGAAAAACGATTTCCGTGGTGTTGAACGAGAGAAGTGACGCACTGCCACTGAAGACTGGAAGCAGGTTCAGGTCTGGATGATTACTGTTGCAGTGACTGAAGTGATAAGAAGGAGAAAGAAGATCGCCTGCAAGGTGTTTGGGAAAATGTCAGAATAGATGATCGCTGTTTTGGGGCTGTTTCGATCCACTTGGAGCTGTTGGGGTCTTGCTTCGTAGTTGGTCGATTTATTTGCAAATGGCAATAAGGTATATGTTTCACAGAATTTAAAATAGATAATTTAAATTATTTGTGTCGATAGTTAATAAATGGTTAATCGAGTATAAAATTTAATAATTATAGGTAACAAATGAGTTTCATTCAAGAAAACTCATACCGTGACTTTACGAGATTTATCGAGATATTCAACGCAGTTAAAAACCCTGGTGAGTAAATCTCACTCACCTGTTTAATTAGAAATATTTTTATTCGTTAAAAATATTTGTGTGTTGATTGTTGGATGCTTTAAATATTTATTTATTGTTGTTAAAAATATATATATATAGTTATTTAGGATTGGTTGACTATTATATATATATTGGGTTGATGATTGGTTGGATTCCCGCAGTTTCATTAGCGGATGCCCGCGGTACCATAGCGGATGATTACCCTATACGCCCCACGCTATGATTAGTGGATGACCTTCTATACCGCGATATCCTGCCTCGAAGCAGGATGGGTATTACTATGTTAACTAACGTCTGTGGATGCAGGAAAACAGGTTGGAGGAATCCAACTGGATTCCTCAAAAATATATTATCTGTTTTTTGTTTGTTTGATTTCATATATATTCCTATATGATGTGTTAAAATCAAATGATTGAAAATTGGTTGATTTGATTGTTGAAATTATCCCTGGGCTTGAATATTGATTTATAAAAATATCAAAAAGGGTATTTGAAATTTAAAAGGGGAATTCTATTTTTATAAATAGAATTTGAATTTTAAATGAGGTATAGAAACATTAACTTGTTTTGAATATATATAAACAAGTAATAGAATTTATAAACTTTGTTTATAAATGAAAAGATGGAATTTGAATTGAATTTATAAACTTTGTTTATAAATGAAAGGATGGAATTTGAATTGAATTTATAAACTTTGTTTATAAATGAAAGGATGGAATTTGAATCGAATTTATAAAGTTGTTTATAAATGAAAATATGGGGTTTGGATTGAATTTATAAACGTTGTTTATAAATGGAAAGGTGGGATTTGAATTGAAGTTATAAACGTTGTTTATAAATAATGCAGAGAATTCAAATAGACTTTGAATATAGAATTTGCAAATAGAATTTCAAATGGACTTTAACTATAGATTTGCAAATAGAATTACAAATGGACTTTAACTATAGATTTGCAAATAGAATTACAAATGGACTTTAACTATAGATTTGCAAATAGAATTTCAAATGGACTTTAACTATAGATTTGCAAATAGAATTTCAAATGGACTTTAACTATAGATTTGAAATTAGAAATTCAAATGGACTTTAACTATAGATTTGAAATTAGAAATTCAAATGGACTTTAACTATAGAATTTGAATAGAATTCAAATGAAGTTTAAATATAGGGATGCAAATAGAATTCAAATGAAGTTTAAATAAAAAGAATTCAAATAGAATTGATTTGGAATTTGAATAAGAAGTCGATAAGGGAACGAGAGTATGAGTATAATTAGAATTTCTTAATATGCAGTTAAAATATATTTGAACACGTCATGTTCAAATATGAAGATGAAATAGACTGAAGAGTTAATTAACAGATTTAATTAACAAATTGAGTTAAAACGATTGGTATAGTTAAAATGGATTGGACAGGTATAGACATACAGGAGACAGGTTTGGAATAAAGTATAGAAGTGAAATAAATAGAATGCCCGACAAAAAGGTACGCATTTAATTTCCATATGAGATTTTAATGCGCAGTATCGGCAAGCCGCTTGGCTTTTTCTTTTTGAGATGAGAAGGACCGGGAAAGCTATTTGAAATTTCCCGATGCTCCCGGTACAAAGGAGGTTATGGCGAATTTTTCCGGGAATTTAAGGAGATAGAATATTTTAAAGATAATTTGATAGTTAGAAATTAACATATCAAAATATATAGAAGTCGATTAGAAAACGAACTTAGAAATAGAATAGTAAAATAAAAAGGGAAGTATAAGAATAAAAATCTCGTAGGTATAGAAAGAGAAAATGTATATGTGTTTAAAGGTGAATAATCAGTTGTATGGTATTGATTATTCGAGTAAGTAGTCTTGTCTGTTTTGACGTTAAATGTTATTCAGTCAAGGTCTGAGAGGTAATTATACCCCAACTTGGTTGATTTCATGATATACCGATAAGTAGCAAGATTCAGGCTCGAAGATCAATGTGGAATAAGAATTAGTTAAATACTGTATTTGGGTTGTCGTAACGATGTTTTATACAACATCTGTTTTAACCCAAATATGTGCAAAGCTTGGAAATAGAATAATGAATATTTCCTATTATAGAAAATAAAGGAAGGCGATATATGGAAATGTTTTCCAAAGAACGTATAAGGCCAATATGGTTATTGAAAATATTTGGTTAACAAATATTGATAAAGAAATAGAGAAGAGATTTAATTAATGGAATATTAATTAAAGGCTCACTGATTGTTGGATGTTTGGATGAACACTTGTTTTATTCGATAGTTAAATCATCGACTATCGAAACACTTGTTTTTATTCGATAGTTAAATCACAGACTATCGGAGTTTTGACCATCGTTGTCAATATGGAGAGACCGGTTGGATTATTATCCGAAGAACCACTCCATATTGGCAGTAGCGTGCGAATCAGATTATATAAAGATAATCGGAGACGGAGTAGAGTGCAAGGACTTTTTCTATTTATAGAAATAGTACCTTCGGTTCATCCTGTTCCTGGGTGACGTGTATGGATGAATGTCTGACAGAGTATTTCCAGAAAGGTCACGTACATTGATTTCTTCAACCGTACCAAGAGTGGAAGCGGAGAAGGAAACTTCTTTTAGCTAACACGTAATGTACTGTTGAGGACGTCAATCGGTGATTTGATGGATTTGACGATGTGGCATTCGAAGTGAATCTGGTGTGATGATAAAGCGTAGCTTCTAGCCTCATCATCCGGTAAATGACAGAAATCAGGCAAGCAGCATGGCTATGTAGGTCGCACCTATTAGGCTGTATAATCACCTGATCTAGAGTTTCATTTACTTCTAAAAATCTATTGTCGATGCTGTCCCATTCAGGAAACGGTTGCTGATCCCAATCGTTGGTGATATACATTCGATACACTCAAGCGAAATGAGTGGTCGGTCATGTGTGGCTGAGTTGCAAGATGTTCTTGTTGAACTCGGTGTATTCTCCTCTAGAGATATACCAGCGGAAGGTGGTTCCATACCCTGTCATAGTTGGAAAACCAAATACTCAATACGTGCTTGCGGTTTTGATTGTATATATATGTGGAACGTGAGATGCAAACGTTCCACTAGATTGTTATTTACTTGATTTAGACATTATTATAATATCAAAAGAGTTTTGGTATAAAGATAAGTCAAGTGTTTGGATTCTCATAAGGGAAAAACCCGTTCCGTGTTATACGGCGTGGTCTTATGAGATATCATTTAGTTTTCTGAAACTGTTTTAAACTGTTTACTCATACCAGTCCCATGACTGACCCGGAGTTTATTTGTTTTGTTCTACCTAAACTCTTGGGTGCCTAAATTTGTACGGGCAGTCAAGTAGTTCAGGATTTTTCAGATATATCTAAAGGAGCTTGGAGCAGGAGGCTTCAACGTTATCCAGTTATAGTTGTTCCGTTGTGTTGTAAGTGTTGTACTCTGATAAGTGTATGTTATACAGTTAAGATTTTGTATTTCAAAGATGTGATATATTATATTTTGTTCCGCTGCGATGTGAGATTCTGTGTTGTTATTTCTGTTCTTCTTTTACCTCTTTCTTCTAAAAAAAAAATGTCTCGTATTTTCGTGATATTTGGGTTGGACGTATGATGTATATAGTCAACTCTGATGTTATGGAAATCTGGGTCGTTACAATATCGTTGTTTGCACACCTGTTTTTCTTCGATAGTTAAATCACAGACTATCGAAGTTTTGACCATTTTAACGTTGTTAATATGGAGAGACCGGTTGGATTATTATCCAAAGAACCACTCTGTATTGGCATAAGCGTTGCGAATCATATATGCCAAAGATAATTAAAGACGGAGTAAAGTGCAAGGGCTATTGTATAAGTCTTAGATAACACTACCTAAGATGGATGTACTGAATAGTGCCTTCGGTTCATCCTATTCCTGGGTGACTTGTATGGATAGTGCCTTCGGTTCATCCTATTCCTGGGTGACTTGTATGGACGGATGTCTGACAGAGTATTTCCAAACGATCACGTATATTGATTTCTCCAACCGTACCAAGAGTGGAAGCGGAGAAGGAAACTTCTTTTAACTAACACATAATGTATGGTTGAGGACATCAATCGGTGATTTGATGGATGTGACGATGTGACATTCGAAGTGGATCTGATGTGATGATAAAGCGTAGCTTCTAGCCTCATCATCCGGTAAATGACCAAAATCGGGCAGGCAGCATGGCTAAGTCGGTCGCACCGAAGTAGGGTGTATAATCACCTGATCTAGAGTTTCATTCATTTCTAAAAGTCTATTGTCGATACTGTCCCATTCAGGAAACGGTTGCTGATCCCAACCGTTGGTGATATACATTCGATACACTCAAGCGAAATGAATGGTCGGTCATGTGCGGCCGGGTTGCAAGATGTTCTTGTTGAACCTAGTGTATTCCTCTCTAGAGGTACACTAGTGAAAGGTGGTTCCATACCTTGTCATAGTTGGAAATCCATTACCCAATACGTGCTTGCGGTTTTGATTGTATACTATATATGTAGAACGTGAGATGAAAGCGTTTCTGCTAGATGATTATATATATACTGTGGTGGATAGACATTATTATAATATCAAAAGGTTTTTGATATAAAGATATTTTGGATTCTCATAGGGGAAAAACCCGTTCCGTTATGCGGCGTGGTCTTATGAGATATCGTTTACTTGCTTGAACTGTTTTAAACTATTTTACTCATACCAGTCCAATGACTGGCCCGGAGTTTATTTGTTTGTTTCCCTAAACTCTTGGGTGCCTAATTTGTATGGGCAGTCAAGTAGTAGGGATTTACAGATATAGTTGAAGAGCTGGAGCAGGAGGCTTCAGGATCAAATAGCTATAGTTATTTCCGCTGTGTTGTAAGTGATGTACATTGATATTGATGTATATTCAAGTACAGATGTATATTTCAAGTTATGTTATATACGTTATTCGTTCCGATGTGAGATTCGTGTTACTCTGATGTTGTGTTCTTCTTCTTCTATTCTAAGTTTCTACCTTATCTTTCCTCACCCTCTAATTTCTTTCACTAATTACTAGGATTTTTTGATTTTTTGGTTATCGACATCGAGTTTATGTCGATAACCAAAGTCGCTAAAAATCCGGGTCATTACAGTTGGTATCAGAGCAGAAGGTTAATTGATTAACTTGGCTATGTGGCGTGACTCGGTAGAGATAGGGTTAGTAATACCCTAGATTGAGTTGAGTGTATATATACGAGTGAACGTATTTGTTATTTGATATACAAATAATTTTTATTGTAAAGATTTATTGGTTGAGTTCTGGTCGATCAGTTTGATCCACTGTATCGGTAGGAGTTTATAAACACTCAAATACGATGGGTCAACACGGTATGTTTTGAAAAGAGGGTAAATTAAAATAAGTTTACCTAAGGTATATCTTGATATAGAGAAGATATATATATCAAAATTATAATATAGTGGATATATTGGTTGATATTATAATCGAGCAAGATTATAAATGAAATGGTTATGTAAATAACCAATCAGAATTCATATAAGTAAAATACGTGAAATCTGATGAGTTAAATCTGAAATTTAAACCAGAAATTGAATAAAAATTCTGGAAAATTGGATAAGTGTTTGTAAATGGATTTGGATTAAAAATAAGGAAAATTTAAGACCCTGGGAGATTTTAAATTGTTTTACAAGCAGTGTGAATTATATTTTGAAATGAATTTCAAAGTGGAAATGTTTAGAAATGGTTTTATAGTATTGAACTCACTTCGATCACTGGAAAATAGATTCTGATGATGACAACTGCATCATCAGTATTCATTTTCGAGTTGTAAGTGACGAATTACTACCAGAGATACTGTTTTGAATTTGTTTTGGGAAAGACAAGTTGTGTTGAATTTCAAAATGGGATTTATAATATAGAATTGAATATAGAATTTGAATAAAGAGAATTCAAATAGATTTGAATATAGAATTTGAATAAAGAGAATTCAAATAGAAATTGAATATAGAAATTCAAAGGAAGTTTGAATATATGAAATTCAATGGAATTGAAATAGAAATTGAATATAGAAATTCAAAGGAAGTTCGAATATATGAAATTCAATGGAATTGAAATAGAGTTTGAATATAGAAATTCGGAATTTGAATATAGAATTCAAATGGAATTTAAACAATAGAATTTGAATAGAATTTGATATATAGATTTGAATAATAGAAGTGATAAAATTTGAATAGAAATTGAATAGAATTAACTAAGTTGAAGAGGAATTAGTTAATCGAGTTTTGAATTTGAAGTTGAACTTTAAAAGGTGAATTGGATTTGTAAATGGATATTCGAAATCGAATATAGAACTTAAATTTGAAATTTGGATTCAAATTAGTTAATAAGCAAGTTAAAATATATTTGAACATGTCATGTTCAAATATAAAAGTGAAATAGACTAAAGAGTTAATTAGCAAATTAATTAACGAATTGAGTTAAAACGATCAGGTATAGTTAAAATAGATTGGGCAGGTATAAATACACATGAGATAGGTATGGATAAGGTATGAAGGTATATAAATAGAATGCTTGACGAAAAGGTATGTATTTAATTCATATATGAGATTTTATGCGCCGTATCGGCTAGCCTTTTGGCTTTTTCTTTTTTCTTTTTGGATTGGTGAGGGCCATGGGAGGCTATTTGAAATATCCCGATGCTCCTGGTACAAAGGAGGTTATGGCGAATTTTTCCGGGAATTTAAGGAGTTAGAATATTTTTAAGATAATTTGATAGTTAGAAATCAACGTATCGATATATATATATATATATATATAGAAGTCGATAAGGAAACGAACTTAGAAATAGAATAGTAAAATCAAAAAGGAAGTATAAGAATAAAATCTAGTAAGAATAGAAAGAGAAAGTGTATACGTGTTTAAAGGTGAAGAAGTAGTTGTATGGTATTGATTATTCGAGTAAGTAGTCTTATTTGTTTTGACGTTATAAATGTTATTCAGTCAAGGTCTGAGAGGTAGTTATACCCCAACTTGATTGATTTCATTATTAACAAATCAATAGTAAGATTTCAGGCTCGAAGATCAATGTTGGATAAGAGTTAGTTGAATTGTCGTAACGATGTTTTATACAACATCCGTTTTAACCCAAATAAATGTAAGCTTGGAAATAGAATAATAAATATTTCCAAAGTATAGAAATAAACGAGATCGGAGAAGAGATAAGTAATTGGAATATTTTCCAATTATAAATAACATATATTTTCTAAAGTTTAGAAAATAAAGGAAGGCGATATTCGGAAATGTTTTCTAAATAACATAAAAGGCCAATATGGTTATTGAAAATATTTGGTTAACAAATATTGATAAAGAAATAAAGAAGTGATTTAACTAATGGAATATTAATTAAGGGCTCAGTGACATGTTCAAAAGGAAAATTTGATTTTTGGAAAGAGTAAACTGTTTAAAAACTCCCAGGGAAAGACTGTTTGAATTAAAAACAAACTTAACAGAAATTTGTGAAAGCAAAATTGAACTTAAGTAAAGCCAGTAAAGTGGTAACTGAGGTTGAATTAGAATGATATCAAGACAAATTGGATTGTGAGATTCAAATTTGAAGTGTAATGTGATAATCAAGTTAAGAGTTGGGAATCGAGAAGAAACTCGAGTTGAAATGATATTTGGCTTGGATATAAGCGAATGGTTGTGTCTGGATAAAAGCAGATTGGAATTTGATTGGGATAACCCTTGTATCTGCTGAATTGATAACAGGTGGAAAGGATATAATGATGTGCCAACAAAAGGTACAAGTTTATATTTCTATTGGATATAAGATTTATGAGCCGAATTGGCAAGCCGCTTGGCTTGATTTTCTTTTGGGTTGGAGATGGCCCAGAGAGGCGAGTTGGAGTTTGACGTATTGACCAGTACAAAGGAGGTGCTGGCGATTTATTTTTTCGAAAAGTTAAAGTGCTAGAAAATTTTCAGGATTTTTGAAAATTTTCGTTGATAAGAATTAATTAATAATTTAATTGAATTTAAATTAGCCCAGTTGGAAACTGGAGTTAAGAAGTAAACAAATATGTTCTAACCAGTCGATAGAGTCATCCTCTACCTTTTAGCAATTTCGAGTACGAAATTATTTTAAGTGGGGAAGATTGTAATGACCCACATTGGCAGAGGTATTATAATTAATTTATTTAATTATATAAATAGTGATATAGTGAATTTAATGGTCGTGGAATTAAATAATGGTGAATATTTAATTAAAATAATAAATTAAATAATATATTTAATTCTGAAATAATCAGAATTGGCCGAAATGACGATATGGTGTGAACCGGATCATCTGTGATATTTAATTCAGCTTGGAATTGAATTTGAATAACGAATATATTCAATCATCGACGGTTGAACGTATAGTTTATAATATAATTATAAACGAGCTCGAAATGGCGCTGCAGTTCGTAATTTGGCGATTCGAACTTGAACTGAATGTACAGGATTCGTTTTAAGCCGAATTTCTATGAAGCAAGAAACGTGTGGAGCTGGTGGAGTATATCTTTCTAGTGGAAGAGAAAAATCGGGATTTCATCGTGTAGATTTTGATTTACGTCCAAATCAAATTTTAGAAAAGTCGCTGTGGAATTCCTTTATAATTTATAAAGGAATTATTTATATTTTAAAAAGGAATTTCATTTTAAATCGAATATCGATTTAATCGAGATTTGAAATATCAAGTTATAAATCCCAGTAGAGCAGTATGGTATTCCACTGTGCATATAGACGGTAATATAAATTTATTTATATTTAATTTAATTATATTTATATATTTAAATGGGTCATCCAGAGCTTTAAAAATGGCCAGTTTTGCGAATGAAGTCAGAATTCGATGAAACTAATTTTGTTGGATCCGCAATGTCAACTAGTTGTTAGATTTCCAGTTTCGTGATTTTTAGAGTCACTGTGTGGTCGTACGGGTTTTTAGAGTGAGAAACAGTCAGTATTTTGACGGTTAAAAATATGCTGTGTGAGCATACGAAGTCGGAATTCGACAAAACCAGTTTCGTTGGGACCGTAATGTCGAACTCTAGCAGGATGTCCAGTTTGGTGATTTTTGGGTATCATGTGTAATTATAGGAATTTTTAACAATGAATACACATAGCGTTAGCTTAAAAATCGATAAATTAATGAATATAAAAAAATAAAATAAATCCTATAAATACCTAACTTTCACCCTAAACCCTAAACTACTTCATTATCTGGTCAATGAAAATGTGCCGCCATCATCAAAGACCAGAAATGTGAAAATAATTCTCTTCTAAATTCCTAAACAAATCATTGAAAATCCTATAAATGGTAAAGTATACATATTTTGATTCATGAGAGGATTATCTTCAACCTCATATGCATTTTACTGTGTTCGACGGCCATCGCAGCTCGCTGGTTTTTTACAGCGTTGCTTAGGGTTCAGGATATCGCGAATACCAAGTGTTGTTTGGAGATTCGATGATTGGAGTTGTGTTTATCGAGGAGTTTGGCACTCGTTGGGGGTATTTTTGTGGGATCCGATCATCAAAAGGGACGCGGGTTTTACTGTGGATTGGCATACGAGGCTGTTCAACGAAGGGGTAAAAACAGGTTCGAGTGGAACAGTGCTAATCTAGGAAGAAGCTGACATTGAAGAGAAGGAGTGTGGAGTTCTTATTTTGGATTTGTATTGAGTAAGGGAGGAAGTAGAGGATGGCAAAGGATCGAAAATGGTGCTGAGGAATACTGGAGATCGCGTTTGCTTGGATTCGGGAAGAAGAGTATTGGTGTGGAGCGGGTCTGGGCTTCGTAAGTAGGAAATGGGCCGACAGTTGGGGTGAGGCCCAATTATTAGAAATGAATATTTTATTTTAATTTAAATTTTTTGTATAACTTCGAAACTGAATATCTTATTCATACCTTATCGGAATTGGACAAAACGGGATCCGTTGGGATCGTATGGACGGTGGCTATACCATGGAACCAACTGGGAGTGAATCCGAGCTAGCTACAATTTATTGTAAAATAAATTGTTCGTTGAAATCAAGAGATGGTTATCGTTATCAATGATGATCGTCCAATGTGAGTAAAACTCACCAACTCTGTACAGTTATATTTTTATAATGTATTTTTTTGAACTGTTAATCATCTGTTGATTGCTGTGTGTTGGTTGGTTGATTGAACTGCTAGTCAGTTAGTTGAATTTTCAATATTGATTCTGTTTAACAGAATATATCATATGGAACTGAAAGTGATGTTATCTATATTGTTTAATATCTGTGATGCAGGGAAACAGGTTGGAGGAATCCAACTGGATTCCTCAACATTTATTTTACTGTGATTCATATATTGTAATATATGATGTGATATAATCTGTTGTCGATTATATGTGTTTGAACGATATTGGTCATCGTGATTTGAAGTGTTAAATACCATAACATACCAGAATACTAAAAAGAGAATATTTATAAAATCAAAGGAGATTTTATAAAAGGAACTATTTATAAATGGAATATTTATAAATAGAAATTTATTTATAAATGGATTATTTATAAAGAGAAAATACTTAGAAATAAAACCCTAAAGGAATTGTTTGCAAACCATTTGCAAATAGATTAGAAAGAGAATCGTTTTTAAACATTTAAAAATCAAATAGAAAGAGGTAGGTTTGTAAACGATTTACAAATCAATCAGAAAGAGAAATGTTTGTAAACCATTTACAAATGAGATTGAATAG
This sequence comes from Allium sativum, assembly GCA_030737875.1. Taxonomy (NCBI): domain Eukaryota; kingdom Viridiplantae; phylum Streptophyta; class Magnoliopsida; order Asparagales; family Amaryllidaceae; genus Allium; species Allium sativum. Next base: position 273,298,052 of record CM060927.1, read on the forward strand.
AGGATATTTGTAAAACCATTTACGAATATAAATAAAAAAGGGAAATCATTTGTAAAGTGAAGAACCGTTACTAAAAGTAAATCTTTATAAATGAATAGTTTAATCGAGTTATAAGGAATTAATCGATGTTAGTTTAATCGAGTTAAAAGGAGTTAATCGATGTTAGTTTAATCGAGTTAAAAGGAGTTAATCGATGTTAGTTTAATCAAGTTAAAAGGAGTTAATTGAATATAGTTTATTCAAATAGAATAAAGGAGTTAATCGAATATATAGTTTATTCAAATAGAATTAAAAGAGTTATCGATTGTAGTTTATTCGATAGGAGTTAAGTGAATAGAGTTAGAGTTAAATCAAAAGAGTTAAGTGAATAGAATAAATTGAATAGAGTTATCGAATATACCTTATCGAAGGAAAGAATTATCGAATAGAATTAGAAGGGTGAACTTTGTCTATTTCAAGGTTAGAAACGTTGTTCAGTTAAGGTTTGAGAGGTAGTATTACCCCAACTTGATTGACTTCATTTTTAACTAAGGAATGGTTAAGGTTCGATAGTAAAGGATGGTTAAGTGAATTTAGTAAATAAAGGAAATGGTTTGAGTTGGCATCGCGATGGTTTGTTTAAACATCTGTCTAAGTCCAATGAAGAAGATTTGGAAATGTTTTCCAAATAAGAAACCAGAAATGTTTTCTAATAAAGAAAACAAGAAATGGAAATGTTTTCCATTGTTAATAACGTATATTTTCCAAATTTTGAAAATAAGAAATACTGAATATAGGGTAACAGGAGATAAGTAAATTAATGAACTAAGGAGATAAATGTTAAATGATGTTTGATCGATATAAATTTCTATCTGGAAATAATATCGTTGTTTGCACACCTATTTTTCTTCGATAGTTAAATCACAGACTATCGAAGTTTTGACCATTTTAACGTTGTTAATATGGAGAGACCGGTTGGATTATTATCCAAAGAACCACTCTGTATTGGCATAAGCGTTGCGAATCATATATGCCAAAGATAATTGAAGACGGAGTAAAGTGCAAGGGCTATTGTATAAGTCTTAGATAACACTACCTAAGATGGATGTACTGAATAGTGCCTTCGGTTCATCCTGTTCCTGGGTGACTTGTATGGACGGATGTTTGACAGAGTATTTCCAGACGATCACGTATATTGATTTCACCAACCGTACCAAGAGTGGAAGTGGAGAAGGAAACTTCTTTTAGCTAACACATAATGTATGGTTGAGGACGTCAATCGGTGATTTGATGGATGTGACGATGTGACATTCGAAGTGGATCTGATGTGATGATAAAGCGTAGCTTCTAGCCTCATCATCCGGTAAATGACAGAAATCGGGAAGGCAGCATGGCTAAGTCGGTCGCACCGAAGTAGGGTGTATAATCACCTGATCTAGAGTTTCATTCATTTCTAAAAATCTATTGTCGATACTGTCCCATTCGGGAAACGGTTGTTGATCCCAACCGTTGGTGATATACATTCGATACACTCAAGCGAAATGAGTGGTCGGTCATGTGCGGCCGGGTTGCAAGATGTCCTTGTTGAACCCAGTGTATTCCTCTCTAGAGGTACACTAGTGAAAGGTGGTTCCATACCTTGTCATAGTTGGAAATCCATTACCCAATACGTGCTTGCGGTTTTGATTGTATACTATATATGTAGAACGTGAGATGAAAGCGTTTCTGCTAGATGATTATATATATACTGTGGTTGATAGACATTATTATAATATCAAAAGGTTTTTGATATAAAGATATTTTGGATTCTCATAAGGGAAAAACCCGTTCCGTTATGTGGCGTGGTCTTATGAGATATCGTTTACTTGCTTGAACTATTTTAAACTGTTTTACTCATACCAGTCCCATGACTGACCCGGAGTTTATTTGTTTGTTTCCCTAAACTCTTGGGTGCCTAATTTGTACGGGCAGTCAAGTAGTCGGGATTTACAGATATAGTTGAAGAGCTAAAGCAGGAGGCTTCAGGATCATATAGCTATAGTTATTTCCGCTGTGTTGTAAGTGATGTTCTTTGATATTGATGTATATTCAAGTACAGATGTATATTTCAAGTTATGTTATATACATTATATGTTATTCGTTCCGCTGTGAGATTCGTGTTACTCTGATGTTGTGTTCTTCTTCTTCTATTCTAAGTTTCTACCTTATCTTTCCTCACCCTCTAATTTCTTTCACTAATTACCAGGATTTTTCGATCTTTTGGTTATCGACATCGAGTTTATGTCGATAACCAAAGTTGCTAAAAATCCGGGTCATTACAATAGCTTTGTGTATGGCGTTAATTCGCGAGCCTCACACCCCGGTGTGAACCAGAAACGGGAGAAGGATCCAGGGAGAACGTGCGTCTCTTTCTAGTTAAAGGTGGTTTCAGTGACCTTCCAGCCCGAACATTTATATATTTTTTCACCTGTGTGGTTGTGGGAATGCGAGGCGCCTCGGATATGGAGTCATTTGGCTCATTTACGCCCCATAGGGCGGGGAGACGTATTGTTCAGGGTTTTATTTAATCCACATCGAGTGGACCGGCCCTGTGGCTTCTAAGGGATGATGCATTCTATTCCTGAGGCTCGGACTAGAGAGTCTCGAATTTGGTAAGGACGATCCCTTGCCTTAGTTCACAGATGGAAATCCAACTTCCGATACGTGTCATTTACGGTTTTGATTGTAGAGCCTAGTATTGGCGACATGATATATGGTACCCATGCCGTCTAGGATTGATACATTTATTTTTGAAGTTGTTTTATACACTGTGCACTTATAATAGTATCAAATGATTTGTTTTTAACGTACCAAGCATGTTTGGCTATATAAGGGAAAACTCTATCCTCCGGCTTGTGTTGCATTGTGTGATGGGACCTGGGTCTTATAATAGCTTCATTTTTCCAAAAAGCATTGCGCTGTTTTGTTATATGCACTGGTATTCTTGGGAGGAAACCCGTTTTGTGTTATACGGTGTGGTCTCTTGATATATCTGATTTAAAGTAAAACTTTAAATAACCGTTTTAGTTCTCACACCAGTCACATGACTAACCTGGAGTTTATTGTTTTAACCTAAACTCTAGGTGCCCTTATTTTCGGCACAGGCAGCTAGTAGTTTTGGTTTTGCAGATTTATATTCACAGGATCCTGGTTTACAACTGGAATGATATTCGGAAAGCTTTGTATCTGTATATCTCCTTCAGTTGTGTTTTGTATTATTTTCCGCTGCGATGTAATGTATTTTAATCTCTGATGTTTATCGAATGTATAATATTTATTTATACTCTGTTATATTCCTGTATTCTGATGAATTGTTTTAATAAGAAATGAAATGTTCTTCTGTTTGTGTTCTGATTCATCTTGTCCCCAATTCAATTCATGCTTTCCTTCACGAGGAAGTTCAGGTCGTTTCATTTTGGTATCAGAGCTTTCTTTTACAGAGCTCGGAGAACAAGACACGTTAGAACTAAACGAAAGAATTCATCAGAGATCGGATTAGTTATATCCAATGAGAATGACTCATTAGAGATGGGATCAGTAGTATCCTAGAACGAGTGTGAAGAGTATATTTTTAAAATGAAAACGAATTTTGTTTTGAAAATTTAAACTTTATTCAACGTATTCGAATATTTATTTGTATTGAATTTGGACAATCCAATATATAAATATTTTGCGTATACGTCTAATCCGCGTGTATTTGAAGTCTTAATATACTGGATAGATATATAATCACACTCCAGTCGCCCGGAGACGATTCTGATGATAGTCTAGATATCATCAGCATTAGTGTTCGAGTTTCGAAAGTGGGATTTCTATATATTTCCAATTGACTGGTGTGAGAACCAAAATATAGTTAGAATACATTGTTGTGATTTGGCATCAAAAATCTGATTTTTGGACTATGTATCAAAATTATGAATTTGAAACGTTAATCAACTAATTGATTGATGGTTGTGTTGTTTGATTATTGGTTGATTAATTAAAATTTGAACCATTTAGCCAAATTGAACCAAATAGTGAGTTGTATTGAAAATTAGTCGCATTTGCATGCATATACATATACTTACATTGAACAGGTCATAGCAAGGAGGCTAGAGCAGAAGAATAAAATTGTTTGCCCAACAAATAGGTACATGTTTACAAATTTATTGGGTTTGAATGATTTTATGAGCCGATTGGCTAGCTGCTTGGCAGTTTCTTTTTGGATTGGTGAGGGCCATGGGAGGCTATTTGAAATATCCCGAAGCTCTCGGTGTAGGGGAGGTTATGGCGAATTTTTTCGAAAATTTAGGGTGTTAGCCAAATTTTTGAAAAATTTGAAAAGTTCTTAGAAACTGAAAAGTTGAAGAACTTAAGCTGTAAAGAAAATAATGGAAGTTGAGTCGGTTTGTTAAACAACTTTCGGCTTCGTTCCTTTTCGGGGATAGAAAGTTTTAAGTCTAGGAGATTGTAATAACCTGGAAATCTGAGCCAATTTAAAATTTTTATTTGGGCAATTTTGATGAATTTTGAATATTTAAAATGAACTATTTTAAATAATGACGACGAGAAATTTATTTTGAATAGAATAAGAACGTATATATTTATGTAGATCGTCGTTAGAATATAAATAATTTATTTTAATTGTAAAAGGAATTGAAAATGGCACGGTAGTTCGAAAATTCGATTTCAAAGTTCAATTGAATGTATAAGTTTCAAAATAAACCGGATTTTAGCGAAACCAAAAATATTTGAATCTATTTGAGAATATATTTCCAATGAATCCGAAAAATCAAAATTTCATAGCGGGAATCAAAAGTTATCCCCAGTTGAAAATTCAGAATAGTCGCTATGAAATTTTGGCCCTTAAAAATGGAAATTTTGCAAACGACCTCGGTTTCCGACGAAACCACTTTTGTTGGATCCGGGATGTCAATTTATTGCTAGATTCCAAAATTCGTAATTTTTGAAAGCAATATGTGAGCGTGGCGAAAGAAAACGTGTTTTGACACTTTTTGTCAATTTCGATCGACCAGAAAATGACCATTTTTAAAACGGTCTCAGAATTTGACGAAATTAGTTTAGATAGGACCATATCGTTAATTCGAAGCTAGAAATAATTTTTGTAGAATTTCTAGAGTCAGTATGTGGGTTGCCGTAAACGGTATCTTCAATAATACTGTTCATAGACCCAATGGAGTTAAGTAAATCAGAAAATAACTGAAGATTAGTTAAGTTGAATGGTTTCTTGGGTATTGATCTGATGTTGGTTTCAGCCTTCGGGGTTATTACTTAGGGAATTGTTCACTTGCTAATTTACGGTTAAAGGCTGATGGAATAGAATGTGATTTTGGGTTTATTGTGAACCGTGTTTTAAATGACATTGGTTCTTTAACTCAGTTAAAGACAGGATATGATTTCCCAAGTTAAACAATCATTGATAGTGATTACTGGGAAGATTAAAACCAAGTGGAGTTTTAATGAATCTTTAATTAGATTGAAATAATCGAGAATGGAGTATCACCAGTTTTGCTCCAGGCGATAGTTAAATCTTTAGTTAGATTTGAACGTGAAATGGTAATTGAATTACCGATAACACCGTGGTGTTAGATATGAAGTATTACCAGTTTTACTTCATGGGATGAATAGTTTGGGATTGGGAAAATTAAAACAAATGATTACTTCGGTAAGGTTCGTTAATCCCGACTAGTTTGGATAAACCATAATTTGGTTTGAATTGATATTCAAAGGAAGATTAAAGAATAAATTTAAAGAATTTATCTTTGATAAAATTAATGGGAACCTTTCCCAAAGTATAAGAATATTTGAATAAAAGTATATTCTGAATTAGAATGAGGCGTATGTTGTGTTTGTGTAACACTTGTTAATTATATACGCGAGTTATTCAGAAAGACCGGGTTTATCCCATTCTGAATAACTGATTCGACTATGTGTGAGGATGAAGACGGTGGTCGAAGACCGGAGGTCTTCACATCATTTGGATAATTACAGATGATCTTGATTGGGATGTACACCTAAGAGGAGGGAATCAGTTGGTGATCGTCCAGACGTACTTGGAGATCGATGGATATGCGAGGAACAAGGTGCCTCCGGTTTCGTTCAGACCCAGAACGAACTTGTATGGACTGTGTGTCTGACGTTGGATTTTGGTCTGTGTTGATTGATCTCTATTAAATATACATCTGCCTGGTGAAGGGGAATTTATTCCCTTACTTCACCCTTCTCTGAGACTTACGAGATCAGAGGTTGTATATCGATAGACATTTGTCACATGGAGTGGATTGCCTAAGTGGCAAATGATCAAGGCTTCTGTTGAAAAGCAAAGTCTTGTGGTTGATGATCAAAGCACGGCCTGTGTGGCATAGCTTTGTGTATGGCGTTAATTCGCGAGCCTCCCACCCCGGTGTTAACCAAAAACAGGAGAAGGATCCAGGGAGAACGTGCGACTCTTTCTAGTTAGAGGTGGTGTCAGTGACCTACCAGCCCTGATTTTTTTTTCACCTGTGTGGTTTTGGGAATGCGCAGCGCCTCGGATATGGAGTCATTTGGCTCATTTAGCCCTATAGGGCGGGGAGACGTAGTGTTCAGGGTTTTATTTAATCCACATCGAGTGGACCGGCCCTGTGGCTCCTAAGGGAAGATGCGTTCTGTTCCTGAGGCTCGGACTAGAGAGTCTCGAATAAGGTAAGGACGATCCCTTGCCTTGGTTCACAGATGGAAATCCCACTTCCGATACGTGACATTTGCGGTTTTGATTGTAGAGCCTAGTATTGGTGACATGATATATGGTACCCATGCCGTCTAGGATTGATACATTTATATTTGAAGTTGTTTTATACACTATGCACTTATAATAGTATCAAATGATTTGTTTTTTAACGTACCAAGCATATTTGGCTATTATAAGGGAAAACCCTATCCTCCGGCTTATGTTGCATTGTGTGATGGGACCTGGGTCTTATAATAGCTTCATTTTTCCAAAAAAGCATTGTGCTGTTTTGTTATATGCACTGGTATTCTTAGGAGGAAACCCATTCCGTGTTATACGACGTGGTCCCTTGATATATCTGATTTAAAGTAAAGCTTTAAATAACTGTTTTAGTTCTCACACCAGTCACATGACTGACCTGGAGTTTATTGCTTTAACCTAAACTCTGGGTGCCCTTATTTTCGACACGGGCAGCTAGTAGTTTTGGTTTTGTAGATTTATATTCACAAGATCCTGGTTTACAACTGAAATGATATTCGGAAAGCTTTGTATCCGTATATCTCCTTCAGTTGTGTTTTGTATTATTATCCGCTGCTATGTAATGTATTTTAATCTCTGATGTTTATCGAATGTACAATATTTATTTATACTCTGTTATATTCCTGTATTTTGATGAATTGTTGTAATAAGAAATGAAATGTTCTTCTGTTTGTGTTCTGATTCATCTTGTCCTCAATTCAATCCGTCCTTTCCTCCATGGGGAAGTTCGGATCGTTTCACGAACGTGCCTTAGCGGTTTTGTTTATACACTTAATAGTTGTCGAATGTAACCATTCCAGCTATGTGAATTATTTATATTATACACCCTAGACATTATCTATAATACAACTATAGTAAACTTAATAAATGGTTGGTTTCTTTTGAGGGGAAAACTGGAGCGCTTATCTGCACGGTCCCATCAATATTGTTACATGCAATCTTAAGTTTCTCATACCAGACTGGTGTCTAACGCTTGGTTTTCCCTAAAACCCCCACGTACTCCTTCGTGTAGGCTGAGTATGGTAGGTTTTACTTTCGATGCTTTAAAGTTCGGAAGACGAGCTGGAGGCTTCCATTATCTGTCTACCTATTTCTATTTCAATTGTACTATATTAGTTATGTACCCATCAGCATTGTGAGGACATGCAGTTATAACTGTTCAGGCTGATGATGGTACTTAGGCTTTTATAACTCTAAAATTCCTTTATTCAGAGTAACGCTTTGTGTTATGTTGATATTATTTATTTTCGTTCCACTGTGATATTATGATGTTTTGTTCTTCCCTACCTATTCTACTTCTTTTTATTTTTATTTTACCCAACAATTCGACTTTCCGACACTTGGATGTTTGGCACACGAATACCGTGGATGCATTTAGTGTCAACTTTTGAGGTTCGAAAAGTCTGGTCGACCCTCGAATGTTGAAACTAATACATCCACGGTATTCACGTGTCGAGCACCCAAGTGTTGGAAAGACGAAAAGTTAGGGTGAAATAAAATAAAAAGAAAATAAACTAAGGAAGAAGAGGACACAATATCAGAATCTCACAACGGAACGGTAACATATAATATAAAGAATGATCTTTACAAAATAAAACTATATGAGTACAATTATTAGAGAAGAATTATCTATCATCAACTTGGACAGTTATAACAACCCGTCCTCATAAATGTTGATGTACTACATAGAATGCAGCGGATATAAAAAGTACGGTAAGATGAACTCCAACTCTCTTCCAGATGCTCCAAAGTAAAACCTGCAATACTCAGCCAACTTGAAGGAGTACGTGATGATTTTAGGGGGAAAAACCAAGCGCCAAACACCAGTCTGGTATGAGAAACTCAAGATACACATTTCATGTAACAACACTAAGTGGACTATGCAGATAACCGCTCCGGTTTTTCCCTCAATTGAAACCAACCATTTATTAGGAGAAGTATAGTTGTATTATAAATAATGTCTAGCGTGTAGAATATAAATAAATTCACATAGAATGAATGGTTACATTGGTTACGTTCGACAACTATTAAGTGTACAAACAATACCGATAAGGCACGTTCGCATATTGGATTTTCCATCAGAGATCTTTCAATATAGATCCGAACTCCATGCACAAGGGTCAGAAGGTACCTCCGAGCGTCGTATATCTCTAGATAAAATATACCATAAGGTAAACACAACTGACCCACGCACGAAAACATCGAAGTGCACCACGTGGAACCAAATATACCCAACTCCCGCATGCAACTTCAAAGAGCTCCCACAACGATTCCATAATAAGCATACACTAGATATGGAGTCAATATATCCTGCCATAGGTTAGCAAACCCCAGATTGTGCTCCTAATCTGTTTTTTGCCATATCTGATGTCGAGGTTTCGTTCAGCATCTTTCACACGAATCTTTATCACTCGAACAGAACAAGAATTCCCAGATGGAATCCCATAATACGATCGATCTTGGAATCACACATAGAATCCTTCGAAGATCTCGGAATCACACATTGATTCCAATACATCAACAGATCGTGGAATCACACTTAGATTCCTTCACATACCTAAGAATCACTATATGTGTTCGAGCATCTCAACAGATCTCGAATTGCCATATAGACTTCACTTCACAACCGCTTCCCAAACATAGAGCCTGCATACTAGTTTTGAAGTGGTTTTCGATAAGTAGAACACTTACCAATCCCGGTCTCCTCAATACCAGTCGCTAATTTAAGGTCAAGTTATATAGTCGATTAACCGACTGTAATTCGCACAATAGACGATTGTATATGGAAAACATCCTCGCTTAATTTCCATAACGATTCGAAAAATAATCTAAGGCACTATCAAGGTCACAAAGCATGATAAACAGCCAAATCACTATCAAGTCACATAGCATGATAATATTCAAAGCACGATTAAATCATATAAACGGCTTCTAATCCCTTTCCCCATTTAATTAATCTTTCATTAATTAAAACTTCTTTTATTAGAAAAACTTCTTTTTAACTAATAAAACTTCATTTGTCAAATAAGACCTCATTTATCTAATAAGACATCACTTATCTAATAAGACATAAGCTTCATTTGTCAAATAAGACTTCACTTATCTAATAAGACATCATTTATTAATCAATAACTCATACTCGATAATATTCCTTTATATACTAGTGTATATATTCAACATATATATAAAAGTTGTATTTATATATTCTACTAATTCACTATTCCTTTAGTCTTGAATACTTAAAAAGGTTTTAATATACTTAACCCTCCAGTATAAGTATAATCACAATTTATTCCTAAGATTTCCTTTATAACTTCAATACTTCAAAACGTATTCATATACTTATCCCTCCGGTATAAGTATATCCATAATTCATTTTTAAGATTTCCTTTATAACTTCAATACTTCAAAACGTATTCTCATACTTATCCCTCCGGTATAAGTATATCCATAATTAATTTCTAAGATTTCCTTTATAACTTCAATACTTCAAAACGTATTCATATACTTATCCCTCCGGTATAAGTATATCAATAATTCATTTCTAGGATTTCTTAAAATATAATCAAAGAGGTTAAAACCATTGTTTAATAAAGAGCCTTTTCTCTTTTATAAGTTAAACATCTTATTCAATATGTTTATTCTGAAAGATTCCTATACTTGTTTCTATCTTTAAAATCAATTATTAAAGATCTAAGTATATTCAAAATCATTAAACCGTATATTCCAGTTTAACTACATTCCAAGGGTTTCAAAACAAGTGTTGCTAAAACAATGTTTACAACAAACCCAAAACAATCCTTTATAATTTATCTTTAAACATTTGTTTAAAGATTCAATTATATTTATTTTCATGATATAATCTGAGAGGGTTAAAGACTAATGTAATTAACACATTGTCGCGACAAACAAAAAACCATTTTATGCTTATAGAAATCACACTTCATGCACTTAACTCATTTCCGACATTATCAACTTAACTATCCCTCGGTCAAGAATGAGGCCAGGTAAGTTAGAGCACTGGTTGCATATCACTCCCGCCTAGACACCCCATTCTTGACACTTATACACAAATAAGCCTACTCGTCGGCTTATTAGAATTAAGCACGGTAATCATGATATTCAATAAACAAGTAATTAGCAAGTGCACCTATATGACTATTCTAGCTTCACACACTTTCAAACTTACTTCAATTTAACATATACTAGTTAAACAACCATTTTAATATGATAAGAAATCACTAAGGATTTCATTACAAAGTTTCATACAAAGTGTTGAAAACACAACAATCCTAACTGCATCTATAGAGATTATTGCTATAAGTGCACTTTCAAGTTCAAGTCCAAGTCCATTCAAGTCCATTCCAATCCATGAATGGATCACATATGTCGCTTACTTTTAAAGTAAGAATCAAGTTAACATTTTTAACATAAGTTACCAACATTCAAGCAACTTTAAGCATAGTTAAAAACATGCAAAAGGGTTTATGTTTGTTGTCCTAAATAGTGAGTAAACTCACCTTAATCCTTAGCAAATCCAAGATCCAAGAATAAGAATAAAGATCCAAGCTAGTAACCTCCTTCATTTCCTTCCTTTCCTTTCTTTCACTTGCTTTTCCTTACTCCTTCTCCACCACCACCACCATTACTCAAGAAGAAGCCATTAATATAGCTTAAGAAGAAGGAGAAAAGAAATTGTGTAGAATTCCTAATGGTATGCCTCCCTTTATATAGCCTTAGGAATGTGAATGGGAAAAGACCAAAATGCCTCTAAAACCTTAATGGAATTAATGAGTGATGAGATGTGTGTGTAAGGTGATGTGAGAGGTCTGTAAATTGATGTGAGAGGTGTGTAAGATGATGGTAAGTTTGCTTTTTCAAAGCTTAAGGATTAAGCTTCCATTTGTATACATATAAGGAGCTTATATATATACACTTCGGATATTTTCTAAACTCTTGATGTGACTAATTATGATTTTTTTCGATTTGGCCTCCTTTTATAAACTTATAACACGTTTAGCCTAGCTTGAAAACTTATTACGACCATAGCCTGGTTTATGTCACATCAGCTGAAATCCGTTATTTAACACTAGCGTTATTTCAAATAACGCATGCAGCATTATTCAAGATGCCGCAGAGATGGTTTGGTGTTTAAGACCACTTTGAATTTCTGTTGAACCCACGAGCATTATCTTAAATAACGCACGTTAGCGTTATCTAGAATAACGCAAATTTTGAGAGCTTTTGATATTTGGAAGAACATAGTTTAAAGCGTTATTTAGGATAACGCTGGAAAGAGTTATTCTAAATAACGCAAATATAAAATTATGGTTTTTAAGGTCTTACTGTTTTTCTTATGCACTATCTGAAAAAACGCTAGTGGCGTTATTTCAGACGTGATATACAGAGAGCAAAAGCTCTCTTCCTCCTCACTTTCTTACTTTCTAATATTGAAAAAATGAAACACAATACCTTAAATCAACTTCTGAAATTAAATCCTTCATTAATTTTAGCCCCGATCCATCAGCAATTTCAGATTTGTGTCAGCTGGACTCTATTCTCCGTCGTTTGATTCATTACAAGGTTTGAATTTCAAAACCCTAAATCATAGTTTTTCTGGATCTTTAACTTTGGGTAATATATTCTTTTTTGATGTTGTAAATTAGAATGGCTCCTAAGTTTATTGCGATTATATGCTACTTCAATGGTGGGTTGGTTATTGATGATAGAAAGTGTGGGAAATACGAAGGTGGACCTTTCAAACCTGTAAAAGTTCTCAAAGGTTGTAACTTGATGCAATTAAAAGCCTCGATATTCAAGTCAACAATGATTAATAAAGAGCAATTTGATATTGAGTAAGTTTGCAACTGGCCGACTGATTCTGGTCCTAAGGCAATTAAAATTGTTGACGATGGTGTTGTTGAGTTAATGTTTTTTGCCGCTTGTAAGACTATAGAGTTATTTGTTGTGAAAACGAAAAAGTTAGTGGTTGAAGCACCTACTGCTGTAAGACCCGTTCGAGTGGCACTGTTCCGTCCAACTCCTCTAATGCCATCACCAAATAGTATTCCTCCTTCTAACGTTTCAGAGTATGGACAACATCAAATGTTCTATGCGTACCACCCCCCCGCATATGAATTATACAAAGAATCCGCATTTTAGCTTTCCATATCCTACGCAGGAAAGTATTGGATGCACGACGCAGAGGTAAGCCCAACTTAGAAGGTTATCTATACATGTTATATTTTGGTTCTCCCAATTGTTGTTATTGACCATCATATATTGTATAGTTATGATCCTTACTACCACCATACACAAAACAATGTTGGACCGTCCACACAAGTAGCAGAACCGTTGCAGCCAACGCCATCTGAGTTGTAACATATGAGTCAGAAGTAAGTATTCTTTGAAATGAATTGTTATTTGAGTAATGCAAGTGTTTTATCAAGGTGTAATATTTTCATGATGCAGCTGCCCGCAGGATTTCATCGAAGAGCAATCTCCATTCGAAGAGAATGCATGCGATGACGCTAGTCAAGAAGATGGTAATGTAGACCTACAAACGAACCCTGGACCTGCTTTGGACAGCATGACCCTTGCTTCAATTCCCGATAACAATCACACATGGTTTGACAACATGCAAGTAAATAATGATTCGTTGAACTTTGACTTCGGAGCTGAAGAGATGGATGATGAGTATGATGAAGAAGATGGGAGTAATGACGAACCTGCAATGGAGATTCCCCTTGATGAGGACATATGTACTGCGCATATGTTAGCCAGATCCGTTGTCGCAGACTTGCAAAGCAGGGGAGAATTATTCTCGTCCTCCTGCATTCGGAGTGGCTTTAAACCTGGTCTTGTATTTGAGAGCAAAGCTAAATTTATGCAACAACTAAGTGAGTGTTCCATTTTACATGTTGTTTCTTTTAAGCCCATTAGGTCCAACAAAGAAATGTATACTGCCATTTGCAATATCGACGATAAATGCCAGTGGAGAATTCATGCAATTGATTCCAAAAAATCGCAGGCTGGGTTGTGGGTTGTTAAGAAGTATATAGGGGAGCATACTTGTGTTAATCCAACGGTCAATTCAAGCAATCGCCAAGCGACACCAACATTTCTGGTTTCGAAGATCATGCCTTTTGTGAAGTCTGATTTAAACATAACAGCTAGAACAGTTCAAGTGTTGGTCGAAGAACAATTTTTTATTAAGATTAGTTATATGAAAGCTTGGAGATCTCTGAGCAAGGCAATTGTTATGGTTTAGGGGGATTGGGCGGAGCCATATTAATTGTTACAGTCATTTTTTGATGAAATTAGAAGATCAAATCCCGGTAGTGTAAGCCATAAAGTAACAGATGAATATGGTGTATTTGAACGTGCATTTTGGGCATTTGGCCCTTCCATTAAAGGATTTCTACATTGTCGCCTATTGTTGTGTATCGATGGCACTCATTTGTATGGAAAATATAAAGGTACACTACTCGTAGCTACTGCAACGGATGCGAATGATCAACTCTATTCATTGGTGTATGCCATTGTTGAGGCTGAATCGGCTAACTCTTGGGCTTGGTTTTTTTCCTGTATGAGACAGTTTATACATAGTGTAAACAATCGACGTATTACTTTCATATCTGATAGAATGAAAGGAATCCCTATCGCATTGCAGGAAAGATGGGTTGACCCACATAAGCATAGATTTTGTGCGAGGCATCTAAAAGCAAATTTTCAAAAAGCCGACTTTAGAGATCAACGTTTGACTGGTTTATTTTATGCGGCGTCATGTGCCTCAGAAGAGGTTGAGTATCATAAGCTTCGGGAGGAAATTAAGATGGCCAACGTCAAAGCTCATAACTGGATTGAGAGAAGTTTGGGCGGAAAAGAGGAAAATTGGGCTTTGTTTAAGGATGATGGCGGAAGGTTTCATGTAATGACGACAAATGCTTCTGAAAGCTTCAACGGTGTGCTAAGAAGTGCACGATCGCTTCCAGTTAAGTCATTGGTTGCGCATACCTTCTATAGATCGGTGGATTATTTCTGTAACAGGCGGCAAAATGTTGTTGGTTCGGTATGCAAATTAACCCCAAAGTGGGAGGCAAAAATAGCTGAAAGAGCCGAAGAAGCAAGACGTTGCAGAATAGTTCGCTTCAGCGAATATGAATGGGTTGTAATACACTACTACGATGATGAATTTACGGTAAAGATAGATGGTAATACTTGTTCGTGTACATGTAACATGCCAATGCTACAGCACCTTCCTTGTGCACATGTTATGGCTGCATGTTCGGCAGTGGCTAATGGGGCCAAAAGAGCTCATCACGACTTCGCCTCCAACTGGTACACAGTTCAAAGTTATCACGCGGCTTATATGCCTGAGTTTCATCCAGTTCGTGACAAGCGCTATTTGCCACAACCTTTAGGACATATGGTTTTTCCACCGCAAGCTTGGAGTGCACCAGGCAGGTCTAGATCTACTAGAATTAAAGGCACCATGGACGAGGGGCAGTCTTCTAGATCTAATAGGTGCAGCAAGTGTGGAGTAAATGGCCATAAGAAGAGCCGTTGTACTAGTACTACAGTGACATAGACTCTACTAAGTGTTATGTAGTACCTAACAATCCTGGTTTATTACGTTGCGTACCTTTCTATTTGGTTTTATTATGTACAAGACATATGTTGTAACTATTTATCCTGGTGTTTTATGTTTGTGCTAACATTTATCTTGGTTTTATTATGTTGCTTCCCTTTCTATTTGGTTTTATTATGTAAATGAAATATATTTTGGAGAATTGGTTTAGTGGTACACAGACGAACAATGCACCATGCATGATACGATACAACATTATAGACCAATACACTACTCATTATAACTACATTCGAACGATACATTAGAATGATACATTAGAAGGATACAGAGAACGATACATTAGAATGCTTCATATACCGATACATAGAACAATACATTAGAACGATACATAGACCGATACATAGAACAGTACATTACTCATTAGGATATCTAGGAATGGTGGACTCAAGTGAGTCATGTTTTTCCCGCATTCGATAAATTTCGGTCTTTAGTTGTGCATTCTCTTCTTGCATCTCCAGCGCATACTCGTGGCCTCTTCGACATAATGTAGGATCAATCCACTCCGTGTAACGACACGGCGTAACCAAGTGCGGCACCGATAACCACACCGGATATCGCCCGCAAGCGTAGTACCGTCGGCCAGCGTTTGCCTTACTCTTCGCAACATGCACATGACAATAGACATTACAATTGCAATATTGTCGTGGTACTGCTTCCCCAATCGCTAAGGCTTTCCCCCTATTTCTTCCGTCATTTCCATCCACCGTTACAAAGGTCTTTTGTCGCATTTCTTTAGGTATGAGAGCTTCCAACCATGGTTCTTTGCCCGGTCGGCGTTCGATTGATCAAACTCATCCATGTACTTGGCTAAAGTTTCATCATCAAGTTCCCCTTGATCCATCTAAAGTATATTTGCATGAATAAAACGTATATTATGGATTAATTTTACGAAAGAAAAAACTAAAAGAAAAGATGCGGGGATTTATGGGATTATCTTTAATTGTGAGCAAATTAGGACTTTGGAATTGTGAGGTTTTTTGGGTTTGATTTGGGAAAGTAACAAATGAATGGGTGGGTGGGTGAAGATGACACGTCTTTTAATGACAATAGTTGCAGGATACCAACCTGGAGCATCATTTGGAATAATGTGCATAGCGTTATTCCAAATAACACATCAAGCGTCATTCCAAAAAATGCTCCAGGTTACTCAAATTAAAAATAACAACCTGGGAGTAACCTGGAGCATTTTTTGGAATGACGCTTGATGTGTTATTTGGAATAACGCAAGCAGCGTTATTCCAAAGGCCGCTCCAGGTTGTTTACAGGTTATATTTCCTTCCGAATCATGCATAAACCAATCAACTTAAAGTCAATAACCGTAACCAACCAAAAGCAAACAGTGGAACCTACTATGGCAAACCAAAATGATGTCACATAAACCATTACAACTCCATATCCAAGTTAACTACAACCCGCAAAACATTACACAATTTCAATATCTGAATGAAAAGATCAAGTAGCTACAAACAACAGTTAACCTACAAACTACAACACCACCCTAGGGACGAACTACTTCAGAATCCGCTGCTGGTAAGGAGTTTCTCTCTGTTTCTTCTTCGGTTTTGGGGGTACATCTTCATGCGAAGACGATGAGGAACCTTCTTGGGGCTGTGATGGACCATGTAAAACCTAGGTTGGTTGAGATGACTCTGGTTCCTTACCCTTACCCCTTCCCTTTGACGCTGCCTTTTTCCTCCGTGACGTATAAACCAAAGTAGTTGGAGGCGGAGGAATGTCACGGACTTCTTGTGCCTCCGAAGCTCGTACGAGTGCTAAAGCTTCAGGTTGCGGAGGAGGAGGAGGTGGTGCCGGTCTAGCGAGCTTGTTCTTTCCCAAAATAGTTTGCAAAATTCACTTGATGCTAAAGCATTTTCCCTTGCTTCATTCGGGCACCTCATGAGATAGCTCAACGACCATTTGTATAGTCCGATACACACCGTCCGCTTGTAAATTTTAAGTCAACGTGCATAAGATTCATGCTTGATAAAAATTGTACATCATTTAAACTTATTCGCAAAGTTTTCATACCACATTCCTCTCAAGAGGAGCTCTAAGCGTGTACATTCCCACTACAGCACCAAGAGGTTGCAGGCTGCGAAGAATATACCGTCGGGTAATCTGCCAATACCATGTGTAATACTCTTCGTCTGACAAGGTGAACTCCCGCTCCTGCTGCGTGTGCATGTAATGATGGTTCCATGTCTCAATGGCCGCCTCGTACTCCCCGGGTACTTCTTAGTTAATCCTGTAATGTTGTGGCATTGGTTCAGGAAGGTGTTGTCTAAATCCAAACCGGTGCATCACCCAGTTAGGAACGCGATATGCTACATCGTTCAAACATATAATGGGTACACGGGCGGTCCACAAATGGAAAGACACGGTACATAAGGTCGGAGCTGTTCAAAATCCTGGGCATATGGGGTCCATGTAACAACATCCGGACTAAGCACGTCGAGCTCATTGCGATATAATTTTAGATTACGCCTCGGAGTCGACGAAGTTCTCTTCTTTCCAACCCTGTAATTGTGACTTGGTAAGAGATAGAGGAAATAAGTTAACATATATAAGATAAATAATTGACGGAATAAAATTAACTAGCCCCATAAGGCCAAGAAATATCAATATTGGGGTGCTTTAATTCAAGTCTACCAAGGGGAAGATACGTCCATGACCATAGCTACAAAGAAATTTGATAAAGAAACACGACATGCAAAAAAAAAAGAAACAAATAAGCGTATGAAAATAAAGTACATGTATCAAAGAAGAACAACCTCCCATATAAGGGCTCTCAAGCAAAGCGGCCCTGCTAAGTTCCGTATATGTGTATGCTAATGTCGCAGTGCCCCAAGAATATTGCCTACAATGATCAAAATCCTCAATAAAATGCAACCATTTCAGCCACACCCGAGTCTTAGAATGATCACAGATCAGGCGTTGAGTAATGATCCAGAGTATGATAGCTCTAGCACGCTGTTCTATTTGCTCCTGCGTGGCATTCTGTGGAATGTCATGCACAAACCGCGCTTTGTACCAACTAGTTATAATTTTCTAATTTCCCATCCACTGGTCCGCGGGAGGCGTAATACCTAAAAGCCGTTGGCACATCTCCATGTAGTCTCCGGCCTCTGGAGTCCTCAAAGGAGTGCCATCAATCGGCAAGCCTAGCAGGACTGCCACATCACCCAAAGTGATGGTCATCTCTCCACCTCTAAAATGGAATGTCGATGTCTCCGGTCTCCATCTATCGACTAAGGCAGTGATGAGATAATGATCGAGTTGAACGTATTCCAACCGGTGTACTAGTCGGAATGCAGCGCGCTCAAGCAAGGCCAAGACTTCTAGATGTGTGGAGGTAACCGCACCAACGGAAACCGTGTGATCTATTATCCGATCAGGATCTTTTCCCTATAAATAAAATTTAACATACAACGTAAGACATACATACAAAAAAATAAGATATAAATTTAGGCCAACATACAAACACCGTACATACATACCACCATCAAAGTACTATTGTTCGACCTATGCCTGTTTTGCAAGTTTAGGACAGTAGCATCTACCGGTCCTGGTTCCATCTTAACGGTCTCTACACAAATCATATTCCAAACAGCATTAGTGATACGCAAACGTAGCGAAAAAACCACAATCAATGTTGAAAACTATATAATTTCAACTACATTGAACCTATTAAACCACATACAAGCTTATTCACAAATTTCCTCAATCATGGACAAACCCTAAATTTTCTAAGAAATCAACAAAACTAGGAATTTTTTTTACCTTCTTGAGCTTCTTGGGTTGATGAGCTTGCCATAGTGATGAATTTCGATCAAAAAAGCCTTTAATTTAATGTTATGGTGAGCAAATAAGGTTAGGAGCTTAGGGTTTTCGGTTTTGATAAAATAGAAGTTAAGAAAAAATGAGGAGGAAGAGAGCCTCGGCTGACTGTATATCACGATGGTGCATTATTTAGGATAACACATACAACATTATTCTAAATAACGCATACTATAAACCATATTAAGTTTACGTTATTTAGAATAACGCAAAGTGGAAACAAAACAATGAATGTTCTATTCTAAAACATTTGCGTCATTCTGAATGACGCTCATGTGCTCCATCTTAAAAACCGCTCCACTGTGGGACTGGAAAATATTTGTAACAACCCATCCAGCGTTATTCAGGATAACGCTAATGTGCATTATTTAAGATAAAGCTCCTGGATTCAACAGAAATTCAAAGTGGTTTTAAACACCAAACCATCTCTGCGGCATCTTGAATAACGCTGCACGCGTTATTTGAAATAACGCTAGTGTTAAATAATGGATTTCAGCTAATGTGACATAAACTAGGCTACGGCCGTAATAAGTTTTCATACTAGGCTAAACGTGTTATAAGTTTATAAAAGGAGGCCAAATCGAAAAAAAATCCGACTAATTATGCATATACTTATACTTCTATACTTATGTATATTTTTGTGTATGCATGTATCAACCAATGTTGCAATGATCTAAAACAACTTATGTTCAACGATAGGTTATAAATTTGAAAGTTGAACCAAAGTCATATTAATAGTTCTTAATCAAATTATCTATTTGAGTAAAAAAAACTTGAAAATAAATTCCTTATCTTATTTAAATAATTAAACAAGCATATTTGAATTGTAAAACCATTATTTGATTATTTAAATACCCAAAATATAAAAACTTTTCTTAAATGCTCATTTTTTAAAATGTTGACATCATCAAAATAGTTAGCCATAAATACGAAAAATAGTTAGCCATAAAAAGTTGGATCATTACACTTGGGTGCTCAAATAGACTCGATTTTCGTATCAGGGGAGATCTTGGAGGAGATGAGTCTAACTCGGGAGTTCGTCTCGTATTTTCATCTCGGGTCTGAAATTTCTTATTGGAACAACCTCGGGGTACATGATATGTTAAAAATGATATTTTAACAAAACGATTTTTATGAATGCTGTCAAAAACATAGTAACTTAAACTTAAAATGCAAAATAACTTTATTATTCTTTATTTGTGAAAGAACATTCATACTCTAAATCGTAATATGCTTAGTAACGGAATATACGGTCTAATGATCTTGAATATACTTAGGTCTTTAATAACTGATTTTAAAGATAGAATCTAGTATAGAAATCTTTTAAGATAAAGATATTGAATAAGATGTTTAAGTTATAAAAGAGAAGAGGTTCTTTATTAAACAATGGTTTTAACCTCTTTGATTATATTAAAGGAAATCTTGAAATTGAATTGTAGATATACTTATACCGGAGGGATGAGTATAAGAATATGTTTTGATGTATTGAAGTTATAAAGGAAATCTTGAAATTGAATTGTAGATATACTTATACCGGAGGGATGAGTATAAGAATATGTTTTGAAGTATTGAAGTTATAAAGGAAATCTTGAAATTGAACTGTAGATATACTTATACCGGAGGGATAAGTATAAGAATACGTTTTGAAGTTATAAGGGAGATCTTGAAATTGAATTGTAGATATATTTATAATTGAGGGATAAGTATATCAATACATTTTGAAGTATTGAAGTTATAAAGGAAATCTTGAAATTGAATTGTAGATATACTTATACCGGAGGGATAGGTATATGAGTACGTTTTGAAATATTGAAGTTAGAAAAGAAATCTTGAAATTGAATTGTGAATATACTTATACCGGAAGGTTAAGTATATTAAAACCTTTTTAAGTATCGAAGACAAAAGGAATAGTGAAGTAGTAGAATATACACGTATACACCTTTTATATGTATATGTTGAATATACACACTAGTATATAAAGAAATACTGATCGAGTATGAGTTATTGATTAATAAATGAAGTCTTATTAGATAAGTGAAGCCTTATTTGATAAGTGAAGTTTTATTAAATAAAAGAAGTTTTACTAATAAAGTAGTTCTAATTAATGAAAGATTAATTAAATGTGAGAGGAAATAGAAGCCATTTATATGAGTTAATCATGCTTTGACTATTATCATGCTATGTGACTTGATAGTGATTTGATTGTTTATCATGCTTTGTGACTTGATAATGCTTTGGATGCTTAGTCATTTGTTATGGAAATTATGCGAGGCTGTTTTCCATATACAAACGTCTATTGTGTGAATTGATAGTCAATTAATTGACTATAGAACTTGACCTTAAATTTAACGACTGGATTTGAGGAGACCGGGATTGGTAAGTGTTTTACTTATCGAAAACCACCTCAAGACTAGTATATGATTTCTATGTTTCAAAGCAATTGTGAAGTGAAGGCTATGTGGTGATTCGAGATCTGTTGAGATGGTCGAACACATATAGTGATTCTAAGATCTGTGAAATAATCTATGTGAGATTCCAAGATCTGTTGATGTATTGGAATCCATGTGTGATTATGAGATCTATGAAGGGATCTATGTGTAATTACAAGATCTATTGAGTTGTGGGATTCCATCTAGGGATTCTTGTTCTGTTCGAGTGATGAAGACTCGTGTGAAAATGCTGAACGAAACCTCGACATCGAAAATGACAAAAAACAGAGTAGGAGCATAATCTGGGGTGCTGCTAACCCACGGAAGGATATATTGACTCCATATCTAGTGTATTCTTATTATTGAATCGTTGCGGGAGCTCTTTGAAGTTGCGCGCGGGAGTTGGCTATATTTGGTTCTACATGGTGCACTTCGGTGTTTTCGTGCGTGGGCCAGTTGTGTTTGCCCTATGGTATATTTTATCTAGAGATATGTGAGGCTTGAAGGTACTTTCTGACCCTTGTGCATGGAGTTCGGATCTGTATTGGGAGATCTCCGATGGGAAAATCCAATATGCGAACGTGTCTTATCGGTTTTGTTTGTACACTTAATAGTTGTCGAATGTAACCAAAGTAACCATTCCTTCTATGTGAATTTATTTATATTCTACACCCTAGACATTATCTATTATACAACTATACTTCTCTTAATAAATGGTTTGTTTCTTTTGAGGGGAAAAACCGGAGTGGTAATCTGCACAGTCCCCTCAGTGTTGTTACATGCAATGTGTTATCTTGAGTTTCTCATACCAGACTGATGTTTGAAGCTTGGTTTTTGTTTTTCCCTAAAACCATCATGTACTCCTTTGAGTAGGATGAGTATGGCAGGTTTTACTTGGGATGCTTTGGAGCTTTTCGAAGAGAGTTGGAGTTCATCTTACCACATTTTTTATATCCACTGTATTCTATGTTGTACATCAACAGCGATGAGGACAGGTTGTTATAACTGTCCAAGTTGATTATAGGTTAGTCTTCTCTCATAGTTGTAATCATACAGATTATTTATTATGTAAAGATCATTCTTTATATTATATGTTTCCATTCCGTTGTGAGATTCTGATATTGTGTTCTCTTCTTCCTCAGTCTATTTTCTTTTTATTTTATTACACCCTAACTTTTCGCCTTTCCAGCACTCGGCACGTGAATACCGTGGATGTATTAGTGTCGACATTAGAGGATCGAAAAGTCGGGTAGTCACGCAGAACCCCAGGTCACGTAGCCTACTCTGTCTTTAGCCATATCCGATGTCGAGGTTTCGTTTGGCATCTTTCACATGAGTCTTCATCACTCGAACAGAACACGAATTCCCAGATGGAATCCCACAGCTCAATAGATCTTGGAATCACACATAGACTCCTTCATAGATCTCAGAATCATACATGGATTCCAATACATCAACAGATCTTGGAATCGCACATAGATTCTTTCATAGATATTAGAATCACTATATGTGTTCGAGCATCTCAGCAAATCTCGAATTTCCATATGGCCTTCACTTCACAACCGCTTCCAAAACATAGAACCCATATACTAGTTTTGAAGTGGTTTTCGATAAGTAAAACACTTACCAATCCCGGTCTCCTCAAAACCAGTCGCTAAATTTATGGTCAAGTTATATAGTCGATAAGTCGACTACAATTCACATAATAGACGATTGTATATGGAAAACAGCCTCGCTTAATTTCCATAACAAACGACTAAGCATCCAAAGCACTATCAAGTCATGAAGCATGATAAACAATCAAAGCACTATCAAGTCACAAAGCATGATAATAGTCAAAGCACGATTAACTCGTACAAACGGCTTCTAATCCCTTTACCATTTAATTAATCTTTCATTAATTAATACTCCTTTATTAGTAAACTTGTTTTATCTAATAAAACTTCATTTTTCTAACTAGACTTTCTTATTAATCAATAACTCATACTCGATTAATATTCCTTTATTAGTAAACTTCTTTGATCTAATAAAACTTCATTTGTCTAACAAGACTTCCTTATAAATCAATAACTCATACTCGATTAATATTCCTTTATAATCTTAATACTTAAAAGGTATTAATATACTTATCCCTCCGGTATAAGTATAACCACAATTCATTTTCAAGATTTCCTTTATAACTTCAATACTTCAAAACGTATTCATATACTTATCCCTCCGGTATAAGTATATCCTTAATTCATTTCTAAGATTCCCTTTATAACTTCAATACTTCAAAAGGTATTAATATATTATCCCTCCAGTATAAGTATAACCACAATTCATTTTCAAGATTTCCTAAAATATAATCAAAGAGGTTAAAACCATTGTTTAATAAAGAACCTCTTTTCTTTTATAAGTTAAACATCTTATTCAATATCTTTATCATAAAAGATTTCTATACTTGTTTCTATCTTTAAAATAAGTTATTAAAGAACTAAGTATATTCAAAATCATTAAATCGTATATTCCATGTCCAAGGGTTTAAAAACAAGTGCTGCTAAAACACTATTTACAACAAACCCCAAAAAAATCCTTTTATAATTATTTTTGAACGTTTGTTTAAAGATTCAATTATATCTACTTCCATGATATAATCCGAGAGGGTTAAAGATGAATGTAATTAACACATTGTCACGACAACCCCAAAACCATTTTATGCTTATAGAAATCACATTTCGTGCACTTAACCCATTTCCGACATTATCAACTTAACTATCCTTCGGTATAGGGTGAGGCCAGGTAAGTTAGAGCATTGATTGCATATCACACCTTGCCTAGACACCCCATTCTTGACACTCACAGATAGATAAGCCTACTTGTCGGCTTATTAGAATCAAGCACAGTAATCATGATATTCAATAAACAGGTAATTAGGAAGTGCGCTTATATGGCTATTCTAGTTGCATACACTTTCAAACTTACTTTAATTTAACATACAAGTTAAACAACCATTTTAATATGATAATAAATCACTAAGAATGTCATTGCAAAGTTTCATACAAAGTGTTGAAAACACAACAATTCAAACTGCATCTATATCGACTATCACTATAAGTACACTTTCAAGTTCAAGTCCATAATATATCAATTCCATACTAATCCTTATGTTTTTTGTTTCAAGTCCATTCCACTTGTTATACAATTCAATTCATGTCCAATTCTATGTCCATTCAAGTCCACTTCAATCCATTAACATGGATCACATATGTCACTTACTTTTAAAGTAAGAATCATGTTAACATTTTTAACATAAGTTACCAACATTCAGGCAACTTTAAGCATAGTTAAAAACATGCAAAAGGGTTTTTGTTTGCTATCCTAAATAGTGAGTAAACTCACCTTAATCATTAGCGAATCCTAGCTCCAAGAATAAGAATAAAGATCCAAGAATAAGAACAAAGATCCAAGCTAGCATCCATCTTCCTTTCCTTGCT
Organism: Allium sativum; assembly: GCA_030737875.1. Taxonomy (NCBI): domain Eukaryota; kingdom Viridiplantae; phylum Streptophyta; class Magnoliopsida; order Asparagales; family Amaryllidaceae; genus Allium; species Allium sativum. Next base: position 273,323,210 of record CM060927.1, read on the forward strand.
TTATAGCTCACGGCCTCTAATGGAATTTGAGAGGCGCTTGGATTTTTCAACTTCTAACTTGCTAGAAGGTCTTGTAATGGTGTAGGAAGGCTTCACTCAAAGTTTGAGTTGATTTGGAGTTGGTTTGAGTATAGTTTGAGAAAGTTAGTAAAGAAGAGGAAGAAGATGAAGATAGGCTATTAAAAGCTTCACTTTTCTTAGGATTTTTTTTTTTAAGAAAAGAGAAGGCATACCCCTCCTTACATAGGAAAAGGAAGGTGGATGGGAAAAGAACAAAATGCCCTTAAAACCCTAATAGTCATTATGATAGATGGGATGGTGTGTAAGGTGAAGGAAAAGGTGTGTAAGAGAAGTGAAAGGTGTGTAAGAGATGGTAAGTTCGCTTTTTCAAGACTTAAGAAGTAAGCATTGATTTATATACATATAAGGAACTTATATGCATACACTTAGGATATTTTCTGAACTCTTGGTGTGACTACTTATGCATATACTTATACTTGTATACTTATGTATACGCATGTGCATGTATGTATCAACCAACGTTGCAACGATCTGAAACAACTTTTGTTCAACGACAAGTTGTAAATCTGAAAGTTGAAACCCAATCATATCTTTAGTTCTTTATCAAATGATTTATTTAAGTAAACAAAACTTGGAAATAAATTCATTAACTTATTTAAACAATTAAAACAAGCATATTAAAATTATAAAACCATTATTTGTATATTTAAATACCCAAATACAAAAACTTTCCTTAAATGCTCAGGTTTTAAAATGATGACATCATCAATATAGTTAGCCATAAATATGTAAAATATTTTTATTTGCTAATTACTTCGCTAATGATTAATTAGACATTCACTGAAATTTTCAACAGCATTTATTGAGAAAATAGCCCTTTATCGATAAAACGATTTTTGGTCATTTTTTCGACATTTTACCAAAAGATATATTTTAGAAAGCATTTTTCCAAAACGAGTCTAGTATCATTAATTATTAATTAAATGATATTTATAAAGGTTATAAAATCATATTTATACCATATAACAATATTCCAAATTGTTACGATATTCGGGGATTGAGTGTTCGATTTTTTCGGGTCTTTGCATTCTCCCTCACTTAAAATACTTCGTCCTCGAAATTGCAACGCGAGCAACCACTGAAGCTATAAACATCAATACTTAACTGTATCACACTACTAGCATACAAATCCCATGGTTTTCTCAAGTTCAAACCCTCTCATCGTGCAAGGATGATAAACAACCAACTAAGCGTACCTTACGCTCAACAACCTTAGGGATTACTCAGTCGATAATTCACAATACCTCATAGCAAATCAATAAAAGTCGGGTCATTACATTTGGGTTGTTACATTACAAGACCTTCTAACAAGTTAGAAGTTGAAAAATCCAAGCCTCTCTCCAAAATCTGGAGGCTGTGAGCTACTTTGAAGAAGAAAGGAGGAAATAACAAGGAAAAGCAAGGAAAGGAAGGAGGTTGCTACCTTGGATCTTGGCTCGTGTTCTTGGATCTTGGATTTGCTAAGGATTGAAGTGAGTTTACTCACTATTTAGGACAGAAAATATAAACCACTTGCATGTCCTTGACTATGCTCAAAGTTGTTTGAATGTTAGTAACTTATGTTAAAAATGTTAACTTGATTCTTACTTTAAAATTAAGCGACATATGTGATCCATGTTAATGGATTGGAATTGGATTTGAATTGACTTGTATAATAGGTGGAATGGATTTGAAGCAAAGCACATAAGGATTAGTATGGATTGACATATTATGGACTTGAACTTGAAAGTGCACTTATAGCGATAGTCGCGATAGATGCAGTTTGAATTGTTGCGTTTCCAACACTTTGTACGAAACTTTGCAATGACATCCTTAGTGATTTGTTATCATATTAAAATGGTTGTTTAACTTGTATGTTAAATTGAAGTAAGTTTGAAAGTGTGTGAAGCTACGATAGTCATATAATTGCACTTCCTAATTACTTGTTTATTGAGTATCATGATTACTGTGCTTAATTCTAATAAGCCGGCGAGTAGGCTTATCTATCTGTGAGTGTTAAGAATGGGGTGTCTAGGCAAGGGGTGATATGCAAGCAGTGCTCTAACTTACCTGGCCTCACTCTTGACCGAGGGATAGTTAAGTTGATAATTTCGGAAACGAGTTAAGTGCACGAAGTGTGATTTCTATAAGCATAAAATGGTTTTGGGTTTGTCGTAACAATATGTTAATTACATTAGTCTTTAACCCTCTCAGATTATATCATGGAATTAAATATAATTGAATCTTTAAACAAACATTTAAAGATAAATTATAAAGGATTGTTTTGGGTTTGTTGTAAACATTGTTTTAGCCACACTTTTTTTGAAACCCTTGGATTATAGTTAAACTGGAAATATATCGTTTAACGAGTTCGAATATACTTAGATCTTTAATAATGGATTTTAAAGATAGAAATAAGTATCGGAAATCTTTCAGGATAAAGATGTTGTATAAGATGTTTAAATTATAAAAGAGAAGTGGTTGTTTCTTAAACAATGGTTTAACCTCTTTGATTATATTTTAAGAAATCCTAGAAATGAATTATAGTTATACTTATACCGGAGGGATAAGTATATGAATATGTTTTGATGTATTAAAGTTATAAAGAAAATCTTGAAATTGAACAGTGTTTATACTTATACCGGAGGGATAGGTATATTAATACTTTTTAGGTATTAAGGCTAAAAAGGAATAAGGAATTCATAGAACATATGCATATGTCTTTTATATGTATAAGTTAAATATATACTCTAGTATATAAAGGAATATTAATCGAGTTTGAGTTATTGATTAATAAGCAAAGTAGTATTTGACAAATGAGTTTTATTAGTTAAAAGGAGGTTTACTAATAACAGAAGTTTTAATTAATGAAAGATTAATTAAATGAGAAGAGGATTAGAAGCCGTGTATATGACTTGACTGTGCTTCGACTGTTTATCATGATTCATGATCTTGATAATGCCTTGAATGTTTATTCATTTGTTATGGAAATTAAGCAGGGTTGTTTTCCATATACAATCGTTTATTGTGTGTACTATAGTCGGTTTCGACTATGGAACTTGATCTTAAATCTAGCGACCAGTTTTGAGGAGATCAGGATTGGTATGTGTTCTACTTATCGAAAACCACTTCAAAACTAGTATACGGGTTCTATGTTTTGAAAGTGGGTGTGAAGTAAAGGCTATGTGGCAATTCGAGATCTGTTGAGATGCTCGAACACATATAGTGATTCTAAGATTTGTGAAGGAATCTATGTGTGCTTCCAAGAACTAGTGATGTATTGGAATACATGTGTGATTTCGAGATCTGTGAAGGGATCTATGTATGATTCCAAGATCTATTGTACAGTAGGATTCCATCTGCGAATTCGTGTTCTGTTCGAGTGATGAAGACTCGTGTGATGATGCTGAACGAAACCTCGACATCGGATATGGCTAAAAACAGAGTAGGAGCACAATCTGGGGTTTTGCTAACCTACGGTGGGATATAGTGACTCCATATCTAGTGTATGCTTATTATCGAATCGTTGTGGGAGCTCTTTGAAGTTGCGCGTGGGAGTTGGGTATGTTTGGTTCCACTTGGTGCACTTCGGTGTTTTCGTGCGTGGGCCAGTTATGTCTACCTTATGATATATTTTGTCTAGAGATATACGACGCTCGGAGGTACTTTCTAACCCTTGTGCATGGAGTTCAGATCTGTATTGAAAGATCTCCGATGGAAAATCCAATATGCGAACGTGCCTTATCGGTATTGTTTGTACACTTAATAGTTGTCGAATGTAACCAATGTAACCATTCGTTCTATGTGAATTTATTTATATTCCACACCCTAGACATTATTTATAATACTACTATACTTCTCCTAATAAATGGTTGGTTTCAGTTGAGGGAAAAACCGGAGTGGTTATCTGCTGTAACAACCCGTAAAATGCGAGCCAGTTTGAAAATTTTATTTTGGCAATTATAGCGAATTTTGAATATTTAAAATGAATTATTTTAAATAATATCGACGAGAAATTTATTTTGAATGGAATTAGAACGTATATATTATATACGTCGTCGTTAGAATATAAATATTTATATATAATTATAAATAGAATTGAAAATGGCGCGGTAGTTCGATAATTCGATTTCAAACTTCAATTGAATGTACCGGGTGCAAAACAATCCGGATTTTAGTGAAACCAAAAATAATGGAATCTAATTGATGATATCTTTCCAACGAATCAGAAAAATCAAGATTTCATCTTAGAAATGATAAGATATGTCCAGTTTAAAAATAGAAATAGTCGCTGTGGAATTTATATATATTTTTATATATATAAGGCCCTTAAAAATGGACATTTTGCAAACGACCTCGGATTTCGACGAAACCAGTTTTGTTGGGTCCGTGAGGTCGAGTTATTGCTAGATTCCAAATTTCATAACTTTTCGAATCAATATGTGAGCGTGGCAAGAGAAAACGCATTTGACCGGTTTCAGTTGATTTTAAATCGACTGGAAATTGGCCATTTTTCAAACGGTCTCAGAATTCAACGAAACTAGTTTTGTTAGGACCGTATCGTCAATACGAAGCTAGAAAATATTTTTCTGCCATTTTTAGAATTCGTATGTGGCCCCGGTAATTTGAAATGTACGTTTAAAATTCAATATAGTGATTTAAATGTAAATTAAAAGGAAACTGATCGAAACGGTCGATTCAGCTTGCGGTACATATCCCATTGTGTTCGGAATGGGGGTGATTAGCTAGGGGCCACAAGTGTTGGGTTTGATTCTGAGTTCAGATCGGTAAACTCGTAATTTGTGAAATAAAATAATATAAAAAAATATATAAGCTTGGTCAAAATGGGTCAAAGCCCTAATTTCATTCAAATGCCGTGGTCAACATCTTTGACTTGCGCCCCCAAAAGAAATAAACGGCAGAATCGCTCAGCCTTTCCTCCACCCCTAACTCTCTATCCATTCATCTTCTGGTGAGGTCTTCCACTCCAAAGCAATCAGCTTGATGAGGCCTTCTAGTCGACCGGTTGTGATCGACGTCGGTGCTTCGTGGTGATCGGAAATTGCTTGGAAAGGAGCGGCGTTCAAGTCCAAATTGCCGATGATTGGGGTGACATGGCGCTACGAGATTCAAGGTGGAGGAGGTTGGTGGTTTGGGGCGTCGAAGGGGGCCGGTTGATTAGGGTCCGACGATCTGCAAGGTGGTGCGGCGGGATCCTTCTTCCTCCAATGATGGGTTCGATGGTAGCAGAATGAGGAGAGGGCTTAGACCCTTAAGCTAGGTAATTAATTCTTAAGCGATTAGTTTATTTATTTATTTAATTTATTTAATAATGATAAACCTGATTTTTAACATGAAAAGTATGGTTTAAAATCTAATTTTAAATATAAGAATATCATTAATTTATTTTCTGATCTTAATTATATTTTACAATTGAATAAAAATGTAATATTTTACCTTGTAGAATAAAACTGTAATATTTTACAATAGAATAAACATATGGTTTTAAGAATACAAATACAAAGGTTTTTAAAGAAAAATAGAAGCATACATTGTTTTTGAAAAATAAACATACATTATTTTTGAAAAATAAAAATACAATGTTTTTAAAACTGAAAAGATTAGATTTTTAGAGACTTAAAAGATAGGATTTTTATGAAGTAAAAATATGATTTTTATATATAGAACTTTGAAGTAAAAATATGATTTTTATATATAGAACTTCGAAATAAAAATATGATTTTTATATATAGAACTTCGAAATAAAAATATGATTTTTATATATAGAATTTCGAAATAAAAATATGATTTTTATATATAGAACTTCGAAATAAAAATATGATTTTTATATATAGAACTTCGAAATATCAAATGTGATTTTTATCTATTGAATTTCGAAATAAAAATATGATTTTTATATATTGAATAGCGAAGTAAAAATTTGATTTCTACATAGGTAGTGAAAGCGGGCAACGAAGATGAGAAAGGATGCGATGACGACGAAGACTTCTGCAAATGAAGAGTCGTGGAGCTAGGATAGCTATATGTGAGAATTTCTCACCTTTCACTTTCTTTTTCTAGTTATATATATATATACTAGGATGCAGACGGTGCTTAGTAGCACCCGACACAATCGTCCATAGACCATGGACTTGTTTGTTTGACGGTTTGGTGATTAATTGCGATATTGGTTTGTAAGTGATTTGTGGTGTGAAAAAAAAATCGAATCGATAAATTGGTTAGGATTAGACGTGCGCCGTTATAAGGCGAAGGAGTAAGGCTAGGTTAGACTCTTACTCCAAATTTTGTGGTTTGCATAACGAATTGATTTGATTGATGTGTGAATGGCGTGGGCCTTCACTAGACCGGGGATAAGGCTAGGCCTTGTCCCGTTTCTAGTATCGTGTCGTTATGCCGCCGAAATTTTCTAAAATAAGTTAGAAAAATAAAAATAGCATTTTATTTAAAGAATGAACTGAATAGAAATTCATATGTTAAAATAAAAGGTGTTATCGTTAAAAATATAATTTTTAACGTGAATGTGAATAAATAAATATTCATTTACAAACCAGACGGTTTGTTTATGTACACCTATTTGAATGACGTTGATTGGGTCGATAAATTTTACACATCGCCTAACTGCACAAATAAAATATGTGTTTGATTGTTTGAAACCCCACACGGGTGTTAGGATGAAATTTGAAGTTCACTCATCCTGATTGATTAAATATGTCGATCGATTGATTGACAGGCTGTTATAAGCGTTAGATATCTATATTTGATGCTTATACAGTGTAGTGCACTTTGGTTGATGGTTGATTATTTTTCAATGCTATTATATGAGTGTAATGTATGAAAATCCATATAATTAACATTATATGGTGATTGATTGGGCCTCATTCCAATTTGAAAAATAAAGAATATTATAAAATAAAAGTTCATGTGTTGACAGTACTCATCCGTTGAGATTGGTCATGTGTTGAACGAAATATTTTAGAAATAAAATTTACATCTTTATCAATATAAAATAAAAGTTCATGTGTTGACAGTACTCATTCATTGAGATTGGTCATGTGTTGAACGAAATATTTTGATAATAACGACTATTTTGAAAAAGAAATATTTGAAATAGAATATTTGAAAATAGGAATATATGAAGCCGTGTTGATTAGATTGACGCCATTTTGACGTGAACGATATTTATATCGATTTTATTCATTTAAAAATGAATATCGAGATATGAATTGAATTGAAACGATTTTGAAATGAATTGAATTGAAAACGATTTCGAAATGAATTGAAAACGAATTCAAATTGAATTGAATTGAAAGCGAATTTAAATGAATTCAAATTGAATTGAAATTCGAATTGAATAGAAAAGAATTTTAAAACGAATTTATAAAGAAGAATTCAATTTTGATTTGAATTGAAATGGAAGTTGAAATTGCTTTTGAAACGAATTTAAAACCATTTATAAAATTCGTTTTAAATAGAATCGACGAAATATATATTATATATATTATATATATAATATAATGGCCTGAATAGAACGCGCCGCGCCGCGGCAGTTCGTGAATTTCGACCATTTATTTCAAACGGACATTGCGGGAGATCCGACCGTCGGATTCTCCTAAAACCGGAACCGTTGGGTTCGTATCGAAAAGAGTTTTCTAACGAATGTTAAAAATTTGAAATCTAACGGTTGGATTTGGAGATACGTCCAAATCAAATTCGAAAAAGGTCGCTGTAAGTGCAGTTCGATGGCCATTGATGGAAATCGACTGTACGGGCCTTGATAAAATTATTAAAAATAGTAATAATTTATGTAAAATCATAAGAAATGATTTAGAAAGGATTGGGATGAAAAACTCCATATTTGAAAAGATAAAAATAGATTTTTATCGAAATGAACTAGTTTTGAACTAGAATTATAATTCTATTTATTTTTAAATAAATAAATTGAATTCGAAGAGGGTTTTAAAGATAACCAAAATTTCCAATGATTGCATTGGAATGGATTTGAATCGAAATTGTCTTCGGAATATTTCGATGTTGGAATTCGGGATTATACAGATGTTGTTATGGAAATTTGAAAGATATATATATTTATATCGTTATTTCCAATACGACATTTGTTAATCGTAGAATTTGATATTGAATATAAGCCGGGATATTTTCTATTCAGAGCCTTGTATTTAATATCAAATGTGATTTGGGTTTGTCGTGAATGGTGTCTTCACTAACACTGTTCTTGAACCCAGTTGAGAAAAGATTAAATCTTTTTATTTAGATTTAATGAAGTGTACCAATTAAATGATATTTAATTGGAATTGAATTGGTATTGATTTTTGGGTTTATCGTGAACAGGGTTTTAAATAACACTTGTTCTTTAACCCGATAATTAATCAAATGTGATTTGGGTTTGTCGTGAATGGTGTCTTCACTAACACTGTTCTTGAACCCAGTTGAGAAAAGATTAAATCTTTTTATTTAGATTTAATGAAGTGTGCCAATTAAATAATATTTAATTGGAATTGAACTGATATTGATTTTTGGGTTTATCGTGAACAGTGTTTTAAATAACACTCGTTCTTTAACCCGATAATTAATGAATGTGACTTTGGGTTTATCGTGAACCGTGTTTTAAATGACACGGATTCTTTAACCCGGTTAAAGATTAAAACTAAGTGGAGTTTTAATGAATCTTTAATTAGATTGAAAAGATCGAAAATGGAGTATCACCAGTTTTGCTCCAGGCGATAGTTAAATCTTTAATTAGATTTGAACGTGAAATGGTAATTGAATTTACCGATAACACTGGTGTTAGATATGAAGTATTACCAGTTTTACTTCATGGGATGAATAGGTTGGGATTGGGAAATTAAAACAAATGATTACTTCGGTAAGGTTCGCTAATCCCGACTAGTTTGAATTGATATTCAAAAATGGATTAAAGAATAAATTCAAGGAATTTATCTTTGATAAAATTAATGGGAATCTTTCCCTATGAATGTGAAATTTAGAAACTAACTGTCGGTTGGCCAAGCAGAATGGTTTTCTGGATATTGATCTGATGTTGGTTTCGGCCTTCGGGGTTAATATTTGGGGAATTATTCTCTTGATTAATTTACGGTTAGTGACTAATGAATTGGAATGAGGCGTATGTTGTGTTTGTGTAACACTTTTATAATATATACGCGAGTTATTCGGAAAGACCGGGTTTATCCCATTCTGAATAACTGATACGACGATAAGTCGAAGATGAAGACGATGGTCGAAGACCGGAGGTCTTCACGTCGTTTGGGTGATAACTGATGATCTTGATTGGGCTGTACACCCAAAAAGATGGAAACAGTTGGTGATCGTCCAGACGTACTTGGGGATCGATGGATATGCGGGGTACTAGGTGCCTCCGGTTTCGTTCAGACCCAGAACGGACTTGTAAATGGACTGTGTGTCTGACATTGGATTTTAGTCCGTGTGATTGATCTCTATTAAATATATATCTGTTTGGCGGCGGAGAATTTATTCTCTTGCTTAACGCCCTTCTCTGAGACGTACGAGCTCAGGGGTTATATATTGATGGATATCAAACGCATGGAGTGAATTGCCTCTGTGGCATGCCTAAGTGGCAATTGATCGAGGCTTCTGTTGAAAAGCAAAGTCTTGTGGTGATGATCAAAGCACGGCCTTTGTGGCGTAGCTTTGTGTAACGTTAACTTCGCGAGTTTCACACCCGGTATGAACCAAAAACGGGAGACGGACGTCAGGGGGGACATGCGTTTTCTTTCTAGCTAGAAGTGGCGTCAGTGGTTTTACACGCCCTGACGAGTTTGACTTATGTGGTTGTTGCTGTTGCGAGGCGCCTCGGATTGATCGGTCGTTCTCGAACCGATGGAGTCATTCGTTGGCTCATTTACGCCCCAAAGGGCGGAGAAACGCATTGTTCAGGCATTATAATCCACATCGGTGGACCGGCCCTGAGGATCCAAGGTACGGTTGCGGCTGTGCCTGAGACTCGGGCTAGACAGTCTCGAATCGGTTGAGGACTATCTTTTGCCTCGGTTCATAGAAGGAAATCCAATTTCCAAATACGTGACATTTGCGGTTTTAGTTGTAATCCTATATATGGCGATATAGTGGGATGGGGCGCTCATGCCGCCTATGATTGATACTTATGATTTGAAGTTGTTTATGCACTATGCACTTATAATAGTATCAAATGATGTGTTTTAAACGTATCAAGCATTCTTTGGCTGTTATAAGGGAAAACCCTATCCTCGACTGCGTTGCATTGTGTGATGGGACCTGGGTCTTATAACAGCTTCATTTTTCTTTACTTAGCATTGCGCTGTTTGTTTTATGCACTGGTATTCTTGGGAGGAAACCCGTTCCGTGTTATACGGCGTGGTCCCTTGATTTACCTAATGATTTAAAATAAAGATTAATAACTGTTTTAGTTCTCACACCAGTCACATGACTGACCTGGAGTTTATTGTTTTAACCTAAACTCTGGGTGCCCTTATTTTCGACACGGGCAGCTAGTAGTTTTGGTTTTGCAGATTTATATTCACAGGATCCTGGTTTGCAGCTGGAATGATATCCGGAAAGCTTTGTATCCGCATATCTCTTCTAGTTGTGTATTGTATTATTTTCCGCTGCTATGTATTTAAATGTAATTTAAATCTCTGATATTTCTGTGTAATATTTATTCATACTCTGTATATTCTTGTAATCTGATGCATTGTTGTAATATACAATGAAATGTTCTTCTGCATGCGTTTTGTTGTGGTTTGTTCTCGAACTATCCGACGCTTTCCTTTACGGGGAAGTTGCGGGTTTTTACATCTGCATAGTTCCCTCAATGTTGTTACATGCAATGTGTATCTTGAGTTTCTCATACCAGACTGATGTCTGACGCTTGGTTTTTATTTTCCCTAAAACCATCACGTACTCCTTCGAGTAGGCTGAGTATGGCAGGTTTTACTTTGTATGCTTTGGAGCTTCCAGAAGAGAGTTAGAGTTAGTTATTGTCCTTTTTATATCTGCTGCATCCTATGTTGTACATCAACATTTATGAGGACAAGTTGTTATAAATGTCCAAGTCGATGATAGGTTAGTCTTCTCTAATAGTTGTAATCATACAGTTTTATTTTGTAAAGATCATTCTTTATATTATATGTTATCGTTCCATTGTGAGATTCTTATATTGTCTTCTTCTTCCGTAGTCTATTTTCTTTTTATTTTATTTCACCCTAACTTTTCATCTTTCCGGCACTTGGGTGCTCGGCACGTGAATACCATGGATGTATTAGTGTCGACATTTAAGGGTCGAAAAGTCGGGTCGTTACATTTGGAAAGGGAAGCCGGTAGGCTAGAGCTCTATTGCTCCATCCCTACTTGATAATTCACTATACTTCATAGCCATTTATCGATAAAATGATTTTCGGTCATTTTGTCAATATTTTACCAAAAATATATTTTTGAAAGCATTTTTCCCAAACGAGTCTAGTATCATTAATTATCAATTAAATGATATTTAACAAGGTTATAAAATCTCATTTATAACATTTAACAAGATTACAAATTGTTACAATATTCAAGGATTAAGTGTTCGATTTTCCTGGTCTTTACAAGAGTTGTATACATGTATCTGTACAAACAACTTAAACCAAAAGGAAAAAAATATACCTATCAACCTATTATCACACTGTCCTACACAGTTTTATTTATAACAATATGCATACAACAAGTTATTAATATATACATATGCATAAAACATTTCGAAAATGAAAAGCAAGTCAAACTTGTTTAATTTTCAAGACCATATTCATAGTTACAGCTGACCCATCCTTTTACATTGCCCTTTTATCTTGAAACAGTTTCAGGTATATTGGCACTGTTGCTCCCTTTGCACCCCTGTATAATTTTTTTTAATCATAAGGTTAGGGTGCTTTAATACGTCAAATATATGTTATATGCTACGTTTAAGTCAAACACATCGAATGTATTTAAACTTAGCTAAGCACTGTATTTATCAACATGAATCATATATTATGTATATGTATGTTTATCAGTATAAACATATACTAACAGCAGTTGAGCATTACCAAAACCTACTGCATTTCATTCTTATATAAGAATTTACTAGCCAACTATACAAAATACATCCATTTAAAATATATAAAATATTATTAGCAATGTAAACAGATCTAACATGGTGACTGGCACACCTCTTCAAATCTGGTATAGGGTTAAAACCCTGTTTTTAACATTGACTTATAACCCAGATTTTATAACTATTTATAGTATATGACACAGATATGTATATCTATATATAAATGGGTATATATATATATATCCTTATATCAAAGAATATGTAAGATAAACTATTTTAACTTAGCAGATCCTTTGATATTTATTCAATTGATTTTAAAATATGGTTTTTGATTTCATCTTAAATATCAAACAGAGTCATTACAGAGTTTTAAATATCCATATTTTAGATCTACACATTGTTCCAAATACTATTCAGTTTTGGATTAGACCATATCTTATCTAAACCAGAATTGGACATTCCAGTATAGTCATGTGAAATAATATCGAATACTAATTCGGATTCAATAAAAGAAACAAAACAAGAATTTTGTTTATCATGAAACAATTTCATTTCTAAATCGGATGTTTATAAATTGAGGTTGGATGATGCTGTAATAAATTTTAGCATGATTTGCATATATATATATATATATATATATGTGTGTGTGTGTGTGTGTGTGTGTGTGTGTGTGCCGGTGACTAATCAAATTTTATTCGCCACTGCTAATCAGATACAAGTCTGATCAAAGAAGATATCAATACAACAATATTAAACAAGGATCATTATAGTATCTACATACTATGATTTATATTAATCAATACAACAAGTAGGGCATTAAACATGTATCCAGTATTTAAATACCATCAAGCTAATATATACGTCATAAGTGTTACAGCATGAATAGATGTCAATTAACACGTCAATAGACATTCATATATATATATATATATATATATATATATATATATATATATATATGTGTGTGTGTGTGTGTGTGTGTGTGTGTGTCTGAAACTTACCAAAACAGTTCAGTAGTATTAAATCAAGCATATTCAATTTCACAAATCTAACAACTTTGATTCAGTATTGAAAGAAATTATATTTTATTCAAACATATACATAAAATTATATTATAAGTAACAAAAGTACTTATAATCAAAATTTAGTATGTAAGACAAGACATACTTGTTCAATTTGAAATCATTTCAGAACCAGTGATTAAAACAGAATTGATGAATCAAAGTGGTAGAAGAGTTGTATTCATTGACAAACTCAACGAATTCATGCATATGTTAAATTAGACAATACTTATTGTATGATTAACATATGAGAATTGGCAATCCTGATTTGTACTACAGAATGGATATCATATTTTAATTAAAATTTCATTTCGAATAACAAATCGAATTTTGTTCATGTTTTCAATGAAAGGAATCTAAATTCAAAACAAGTTCTTAAGTTGTAGAAACAATTCATATTACCACAATACTTTCATGTTACTGATCAGCAAAACTAAAGTAGGATTAATACAAAATATTAATCCATATATTCAAATCCCACTTTATATCAAATATTAAGGTATTAACAATTAAAAGGGTTTTTCATGAGGGATGCATATATATACATACATATATATATATATATATCTTCAATATCACTTAAAGTTCACATTATCAAATATGATGAGCAAGAAATGGTAACTTAATAAAATTAATATCATAAATACTAATCAAGATTCTATTCTGTTTTATAACAAAAGAAAATTTCGAGTTTATTCTGAAATCAATTCATTTCAGAACAGTAATAATAATATGGTATGGTATAAACATTTTAAACCAAAAGAATCAACCAATTATTAAATCAACAATTCCATTCCATCTTATTTTATATCACATATAAAATCATTTATAATGAAATGATTTCATTGTATTAATGAGTTTATATGTAACAACCCATAATTTTTAGTATATTTAAATTAAGATTAAAATAAATAAATGGGATAATACTGGATAAAAAATTAATTTTGTTGATTATAATGATGATGATCATTTGAACGGAGTATAAATAATTTTTTTATTTAGTCTAACAACTTTGAATGGGTGGGTCAGAAGGCGAAGGAGGTGGAGAACACTGACTTCAAATTGTGGTACACGGGAGAAGTACGTAACAAGAATGGGGTAGGCATATTGATTGACAAGAACCTTCAGAACAGTGTGGTTGACGTCAGAAGACGAGGGGATAGGATCATCCTAGTTAAGCTAGTAGTTGGCGAGGCAGTTTTGAATGTCATTAGCGCATATGCCCCACAGGTAGGTCTAAGTGAAGAAGCCAAAAGGAAGTTCCGGGAAGACTTGGATGTCATGGTTAGGAATGTGCATAGTAGCGAGAAACTTTTTATAGGAGGAGACTTCAATGGCCATGTTGGCTCATCTAGCGGGGCTTTTGAGCGAGTGCATGGTGGTTTTGGATTTGGCAGTAGGAACCAAGAGGGTGAAGATATTTTGAATTTCGCTCTCTCTTTTGATCTCATGATTGCTAATACCTTCTTTAGAAAGAGGCAATCACATCTGATCACCTTCAGTACTGGCCAACAGGCTAGCCAGATTGACTTTGTCCTAACTAGAAGAGATAGTAAACGAGATTGTGTTGATTGCAAGGTCATACCTGGAGAATGTGTCGTCTCACAACACCAGTTGTTGGTATGCGTGTTTCGTCTTCGGGTGGTGAAGGATAAGAGAGCGAAGATTAGCAGGACGAAATGGTGGAAACTCAAAGGAGATGCTTCACGGGTGTTTAAAGATAGAGTGATGGGAGAAGGAGCTTGGAATGTGGAAGGAGAAGCAAATGTCATATGGAATGCGATGGCAACTTGCATTCGGAGAGTCTCCACTGAGGTATTTGGGATAACAAGAGGAAGCAAGCGAGAACCCAAGGATTCGTGGTGGTGGAATGACGAGGTGCAAAAGGCTGTCAAAGAGAAGAAGGAATGCTACAAACGCATGTACCGTCATAGAAGCGAAGAGAACATGCACAGGTACAAAGTGGCAAAGAAGACTGCAAAGAGAGCAGTGAGTGAAGCAAGGGGACGAGCGTACAAAGATTTGTATCAAAGGCTAAGTACAAAGGAGGGCGAAAAAGACGTTTACAAAATAGCTAGGCTACGCGAGAGGAGGACAAGGGAGTTCAATCAGGTTAAATGCATTAAGGATGAGAATGATAGACTTTTGGTGAAGGAAGATGAGATAAAGAATAGGTTGAGAGAATACTTTGATAAGCTTTTCAACGAAGAAAGTGATAGCTCTTCGATCGAGTTGGAAGACTTAGCCGATAGCAACAATAGACATTTTGTGCGGAGATTTCAAGAAGCTGAGGTAAAGGAGGCATTGAAACGTATGAAATCAGGCAAGTCGGTAGGGCCTGATGATATTCCTATTGAGGTGTGGAGATACTTTGGAGATGCAGGGATAAGATGGCTAACTAAGTTGTTCAACAATATTTTCAAATCAAACAAAATGCCAGATGAGTGGAGGAGAAGCATTTTAGTTCCAATCTTCAAGAATAAAGGAGATATTCAAAGTTGCACAAACTACAGAGGAATTAAGCTTATGAGTCATACAATGAAGATTTGGGAGAGAGTTTGCGAGCAATGTTTGAGAAGGTTAACAAGTGTCTCTAGGAATCAATTTGGTTTTATGCCGGGAAGGTCAACCACTGAGGCGATTTTCTTGGTTAGGCAACTTATGGAGAGATACAGGGAGCAGAAGAAAGATCTCCACATGGTTTTTGTTGACCTGGAGAAAGCTTATGACAGAGTACCGAGGAGCGTTATGTGGTGGGCGGTAGAAAGGAAGAGAGTGCCATCAAAGTATATTACCCTTATTAAGGATATGTACGAGGGGGTTGTGACTAGTGTTAGGGCATGCGATGGTGAGACTAGAGACTTTCCAATTAACATAGGGTTACATCAAGGTTCAGCTTTGAGCCCCTATATTTTTGCATTAGTGATGGATGAAATCACAAAAGATATACAAAGGGAGATTCCTTGGTGTATGCTCTTTGCCGATGATGTTGTGCTGATTGATGAAAGTAGAATAGGGGTTAATCGACAACTGGAGTTGTGGAGGGAGACCTTGGAATCAAAGGGTTTCAGGCTTAGCAGAACTAAAACAGAGTATATGAAGTGTGAGTTTAGCAGTGTCAGGTCAGATGACGGAGATGTTACCCTGGCCGGTAGAGTAGTACCCAAGAAGGAATCATTTCGATACTTAGGATATATGTTGCAGTTTGATGGAGAGATTGATAAGGATGTTAGTTTTAGAATTCAAGCAGGATGGGTGAAGTGGCGACTAGCATCTGGCATTCTCTGTGATCGGAAGATTCCTCAGAAGCTTAAAGGAAAGTTCTATAGGACAGCAATCAGACCTGCAATGTTATATGGTGCAGAATGTTGGCCTACTAAGAGGCAACACGTCCAGAAGATAAGTATAGCAGAGATGCGAATGCTGCGTTGGAGCTGTGGGCATACCAGACGAGATCGGATTAGAAATGAGGATATTCGGGAAAAACTTGGAGTTGCACCTATTGAAGAGAAGTTAGTACAATACCGCTTGAGATGGTTTGGAAATATCCAACGTAGACCATACGATGCACCTGTACGCGCTGGAATTCTAGGTCGCGCCGAAGGCCCAAAGAGAGGTAGAGGTCGACCTAAATTGACATGGGAGGTGATAATAAAGAGAGATTTAAGTAACTGGAGTTTATCGGAAGAGCTGGTAGTTGATAGGAGTGCATGGAAATTGGCAATCCATGTACCAGAACCATAGTGTTCCTCTTTTTTTTTTTTTTGACTTTATTTCACGTTTACTGAACCTTTTTACTTTTTATTTACTATTTTAGATTTTATTTCACTTTTACTGAACATTTTTACTTCTTCTTCTTATTATTATTTAAAAAACCTTTATTGGACGACTTTTTATTTGATTGGTTATTTTAAACCCTTTTATATATATATATATATATATTATTATCATCATTATTAATTTTATTTTATTTTAATTTTGGGTTCCATATCTAGCCAACCCCAACTTGTTTGGGATATATGGTTTTGTTGTTGTTGTTGTTGTTGTTGTTATTTAGAAATGTTGTAATATGGAATTAATATTTTAATTAAATTTAAGTTAAAAGGGATTCAAATTTAATTTGTTAAAGGGTGGAATTCCAAGTTGTTTAAAAATAACTGAAATTCAAATCTAAGTTCAAATAATCAATTTGAGGACTTATAATTTGTGAAATAAATTTATAAAATTTATTTAAGTTAAAATTTGGTTTAAATGGAATTTTATTAATATTAAATTTAAATTAAATCAGCTAAATGAATAACTGAATATTTTATTAATAAATTAACTATGAAATTTAACTATTTGGCAATTGTCTCAGAATCTAACGAAACCAGTTTCATCGGATCTGAAACGGTGAATTATGGCAGGATTTCAAATTGCGTTACAATCGGACGTGTCGTTTGATCGTACGAAATAAAACTTGAATGGGATCAATGTAATAATATAACTGTTGCTTCTCATTATTAGGCCTCTTATGTCTATAAAGATAAAACCCAACTACCACCTCACCAACTCATTTCTCACCCATGTATATTTTCTATTTGCCGATTTCTTTCTCCAATGGTAGAAACAAATTCTATACCCTAGAACAGAAATAAAATTTCAAACTTTAATTTCAAATCTCCACAAACCCTAACAAATTATATATCGATTCGAAGCTATCGACGATACGAAGCTATGGGT
This sequence comes from Allium sativum, assembly GCA_030737875.1. Classification (NCBI taxonomy): domain Eukaryota; kingdom Viridiplantae; phylum Streptophyta; class Magnoliopsida; order Asparagales; family Amaryllidaceae; genus Allium; species Allium sativum. The sequence goes on from CM060927.1 coordinate 273,341,171, forward strand.
AAAAGTTATTATGACATGCAGTGAGCGGTTGTGCCAGAATTTCTGGTCAAAGTTTTGAAATCTCGAAACCCTAAGTGTAAAATTAGGGCTTTTTGATCGAGATCTTAATCAAGGAATCCATGATATGGGTGTTGTCGAGAAGGAGGATACGAATCCATGGGTGGTGTTAGTTTGACCGATAGTAGTCTAGGGTGGTCGGAATTTGAGAATTAGTATTCGAAATGGAGGTTTGGGGTTGACGCTGCGAGGGCGGAAGACATCGCCGGAGTTGGCGTGGAGGGTCTCATCAAAAGTGGTTTTCGAGGAGGGTTGGAATGGAGTTGGTTGGAGGCCTTCAGGGCGTCGAAATGGTGAGCTTTGGTCGGTCAAAGTTGCGGCTGCTATTGGGTTTTCCGCGAAGTGCAACTGTAGCGGGTAGAAGATTGAGCGGGAGGAGATGATGATGTGGCGTGGTTTTATTAGGTGAGGTTATTATTTAATTAATTTATATATTTTCAAATTTCAAAGGGTAAAACACTAATAACTTTTTCATATTAACCCGGATTTGGACGCGGTTGGGTGCGTTGGAATCATGGCGGAATTGGGGACGATATGAGACTAGTTTGGCTGCGTTTGGAGACTGTCAAATTTTGGGGCTCTGGTCGGATGTTCGATCGATTTAAATACCCGAAGGTGAGTGATTTTCTCACTCACGAATAACTAAATTATTCGCATCTTTATTAAATTAAATTATGAAATAAGTTTGGTTGCATGGTTGTGTTTGCTTGATGGTGTGTTGCTTAATATTAACATGCAAGTGTGTTAACATGCAAATCTAGGTCGATGATTAGTCATTTAATTAAATTTTAATTTCTAGTTGGAAATTCTAATCCTGGCAAATACTAAAAATAATTTAATACTGATCAGCTGAATGGAATGGTTGTGATGGATGTTTGGTTGAAATTTATTACTGAATTGAGATTGACACTGCTAATGCTCCGTATTCAGTATAGTGTATTCGCATGTTCATTGTGACGATTAATCCCATTTACCCTTGATGTTACGGGCATCGAATAAACTCGGGATTAATCGATTTAAATAAATTAAGAACACATAGTGAAATGATAAATCTCTGTGACCCTGATTTGGATTGAAATGATAGATCCATCCCTGAAATATCAAGAAATTAAATAAAAAATCACTTGGCCATAGGATAGAAATTATATATGGACATCGGTTGGTTAAATGATTTTTTTTATACATTTGGAAATTTTATTTGATAGAAATTTCATTTAAAAGAAATGTGCCGATACTCGATAAATCCATTTTCTTTAAGGATCTGAACTTGGAATCTTTATTAAAAAGGTTAAGGAAATTATCCCAAAACAAAGTGGAAATTCTTAAATTAGGATTTGGATATTATTTGGAATTATTCGAATTAATGGTGTGGATTTGAAGGTAATAAATTCTCATGGAATTTAATTTTTGAATAATGGAAATCGAGGGTATTCTGAGTTGTTTTAACTCAGATTTAAATATAGATTTGAATTCTTGAAATCGAACGCTTGTTTTGAACGATGTTTGTAATAAGATATGGAAACTAAATGAACTCCACTGAGACTGGAGTATAGATTCAGGTATTTGAAATTCGGAAGAAAGGAACAATTACGGCTTAAAGGATTTTTATTTTTTATAAGATTATATATATATACCCTGCTTGATTTCAAGTAAACTATTCTTTTTCTTAAATTTATTTATTAAAACCTTTAATCAATAAGCTATTTTATTATAAATGAGTTTCCCTTATATTTTATTACTTAAAATTATTTAGTAAACTTTTAATTTATGTATATAAATAGCGATTTAATTTATCTTATTTTATTCTAACTATTATATTCTATATATATTTTATACAAAGATTTTTCTTTACAAGCATCTATTTTCCTAATTATATTTTATGAATTGTAAATTTATTCCGAATGGAAAGTGTTTGGATTTAAATCGTTGGGTCAATGGAATTGGAATAAAGCTATTTGAATATGAATCGATTTTGAAATATTATATGATTATAATATACGGATATGAAATATATTCTAGTTTAGAATATAATCGGGTTTGGTATTTTCGACCACAAATCGATTTTTGAAATGATTATGATTTTGATATGAAATATATTCTACTTGAATATGAATCGATTTTGAAATATTATATGATTATAATATATGGATATGAAATATATTCTAGTTCGGAATATAATTGGGTTTGGTACGATTACGATATGTTGATATGAAAATTATATTCTTTTTGAATATAAATTGGGTTCAAAACGAAACATGATATTTTGGATACAAAGCGAACCTTTGTGAAATGTAAAAGAACCGACCGATGTGGAAAATGTAAACGTTAGTTGTTAAAGAGGCCGGGGTCGACAAGTGGCATACTGTCTGTCTGTGTTGATACCACTTTAACAACTGTGAATGTTATGACGTATCCAGAATGAAATATGATGACTTGGAGGTAATTTTGGATTGATGAAGACGAACGATGACAAAATAGCCTTGACCTTCGGGTTATAATTGAAATGACTAAAACAGAAGCTATACCGTGACTAATTGAGGTAGCACCTTTGATCGAATACACTTCTCTGATACTATTTCTATAACTATGGTGATGATTTGGGCCCTTTTGATATGGGTGTGTGATCCGACGTGGGCGTTAGTGGCTGTTATGCGTTACCATCGGTCCGGGAGTGCAATTGATAGAATCCTACCCTTGGCATTGCCTCGAGTGCCTTGTCATATTTATCCTTATAGAGCCCCATGTGATTTTGATTTGTATCGTACCTATGGTGTGCCCTCTGATGCCATCAGTTACGATGGGTTTACGGTACTGTACAGACTACGGTATTATAAACAGTGTAATGGTAAAAAAAGGTAATCCCGCTTACGCTATTTTCATTATGTTTACATTACTGAATAGACATTAAAATAATAGCGTATTATACTATGCATGTATTAGTTTTACGGATCCTTGAGAGATGGAAAATCCTGTAACATCTCTTGAGTTACTGCACCCATGACACTGATGTTATTTTGTATTTTAATTTGATTAATATGAAAATGATTTAGTGTTGATCCGAGTGTTTGTTGTGTTTTCTTTTTATGCAATACGCTCGGGTCAACAGAAGTTGCAGTTAGCGAAGATTTCAATAGCTTGGAGGATGAAGACGAGGATTTGGTATACATATATCAATTATAAGTATGTATTCCCGCTGCATTTATTTTCGTTGCTTATTATGTACATCTGTATGTATATGTAACTCTGATAATCATTAAATGTTATAATCATTCTATACATTTCAACTGTTTTTAAACTGCTATTTTTTTATTATATGTTATCCTTCTGTTGTGAGATTATGTGTTTGGTTTTGCTCTTCTTTCTTCCTTTTTCTTCTTTTCCCAATAACTACCTGTATTTGTGGTTTGTTTGGGTCGACATATGTGGATTATTATCGATTTGAACGGTCAAATATCCAGGTCGTTACAGTTGGTATCAGAGCGATGGTTAGCGATAACCTTGGCTCTGTTTGGGAATTAACTCACTAGAGATGGGGTTAGAAACGCCCTAGAATGGGTTTGAGTGATATGAGAGAGCGTACTTGTATTTTTGATATAAATTGGTTTTATATTGTGTTGACTTGTTCTGTTGAATATTTATGGATTCTGATCGATATGTGGGATGCCTTAGAATCGATAGAAATTTCTAAATAATCGAACAGAATGATCGACATAATATGGCTTTCGATTATATTTTAAAATATATCAAATATATTATTGGTTCAAGTGTATATATATATCAGTTTTAGTAGGTGGTAATATTAAGTTATCACCTATATGGTTGATTTAAATAATAAATCTAATAAGGAAAATTTAATGAATTTAGGAAATATTTGGAATGAAATGATATCTTTAGGTATAATTGGGTGCAAACGGTTTGCGATTGAAATGGAAATGAACTTGAGGACTTAATGCTGGTGCTTTTGAAAATAGTTTGCCAAAGTTTTGAAATAATATCATATTATAAGAAATAGTTCTGGAAATGGTTTTCAAAGGATTTTAAATAGAATAAGAGTGTAATCCCTTCTTAGACCTTAGAAACGACTTTGGTAATGAGTGCACACATTTTCGATGTTATTCTGAAGAGTTTAAGTAGGGGAGACCACTCAATGGTTAATATAGCTTGTTTGTCAATGGATTTTGGATTTAACTTCTTATGATATGAATTTTATGTATGGGTATTAGTATATGTTATTTAAAGTGGAATTTAAATTTAAACCAGAATCGAAATTCCTATCCTTGTGTTAATTAAGGATTTGGATTTAAATTTTATATGGTATGGTTTCTATAAAATTTTATAAACATATATGTTATTTTCAAACTTAGAATAAACCCGAAATCAAAGTACTAAGTTCATTTTGACTAATAATATTGCTTTAAGTACTAAAGCAACTCGATTCATTGAAATTTTATATTTCAAAACCAAGAAATGGACTTAAGAAGTAAAAAATTGTCATTTAAACTCTGTAACATGGTCGATGATTAAGTTTAAACAACTCCAAATTTAGTCGATACAAGTGTTAGTGGAAATTTAAATTAACCGTGAAATGGAATTCAACTGAAATCAACTAAAATAATTGGAAGATTAGGTTGGGTAATAAAAGTGACATCCCACGACTTGGAATAACTTATAAGTATATAAAGCTAGTTCGAGGAGGAGTTAAAAGGGAAATTTGTGTTGTGATAAAATATGAATGATCGATAAATTTAAAAATGAAGGCATAGAAAAATTAAAATAGTAAAAAGAAGAAAAAACCTTAATTAAGATATTATATTGAATGTAAATATGGGTATGAATAATGAAATGAATGGAATGCAAATCATTTTTGTCAAATGAAATATTACTTAAATTGAGTAGAGCAATCAAGTTAAACAAGTTAACTTAAGAATCGAATAATAATTGTTGAGAACTAAGTATAAAAACTTGAGTCATGAATAGTCCTTAATTCAACTCATGATTTGTGAATCAATAACTAAATTGAGTTAATGGGATAAGAAAATGGTAAAATGAAGGAAAATAACTGCCAAAATGAGAGAAAGAAGATGTAAATATAAAATTTGGTTTATTCAAATTTAAAATAATAGTTAAATGAATTCAAAAGTTGGATTTGAGATATTGAGATGTGATATAAAAATAAATTTAATCGTAGTTGGATGGATTTAATAAAGTGAAATCAACTTAGAGAAATAAAATAAGTCGATTTAGAATTTGTATAGATAGTTGGGTTGAATAAGTAAAACTAGGTCCATACTAAAGATTTATGGGTAGGTAAGTAAATAAATCTGGTAAATGAGATAAAGTAGAACGGTTTATATAAAAATCATAGCTAACCTTAACCCATGTTATACCGCTTACGTACACTGACGATGTCGTCGCCTGGATCTCCTCTGACTCGTTCTGTTAGCTTCCTCCTCATTCATTCAATTGCTCAGGTAATTTTATTTTCGTTTCATTCATTAACTTTCTAATTGTTGTCTTAAATTGTGTCGTTTTCTTTTATCTTCTTGGAATTGTTTGAAGAGAAGATAGTATGCTTCCAAGCATAGTTAAATCTAGGGTTTAGTATAGGAGCAGTGTCGGCCTAGTTTGTATCCATTCATTTTCTATTGGTTGTAAAGGAAATGCTAGGTGTCTTTTGTTCATATCAAAGTATAGCATTTAAACTCAAATTACATCTATTATTTTTATTCGAGCAAAAGTGCATGCGCCAAGCATTTTGTTCGAGATGGAGCACAGAAAATGGAAAAAATGAAGGAAATGTTGTCTGCATATTTGATGACTTGGAAAAAAATTCATATGGCGCCTTATCTTGATTGTCTTGGTCAGGGAGTTTGTACAGTTGTGGCTTCATATACAAGCTGGAACGGAAGGCCATTGCATGCTGATCGGTATCTAATTACTGATATTTTGAAGTATAAGTTAGGATTTAAGGTACTAATTCTCTGTAAAATTTGCTTTTAAATAACAAACTAAATTTATGATTCTTAATACCAGAATGCATTTTTGAAATTGAAGTGGTAAAAAAAAAACCTTTCAGTCGAGAAATTGTAATATGTATAATACTATATATGAACAGGATACTATAACGGTGTCTATTTCAAATGCATAACCCTGTTAGAGTTTAACCACCTGAAAGTACATATGATTTGTATGCGTAAAACATTATGTTTTAATCTCCTAGTTATTGTATTGCAATATCATCAAAATTAAAAATTTAAATCACATCATTACCAAGACTCTAGTCGTTGAAGTGAAAGTCTTGAACAAGCTCCTCTTTTGGCTCTAAAGCAATGTATAACTAAAATTCATGTGCATGAATTTACTTTTCTCCCTTTTATTTTTTCCTAAAAATATCTTCTCCGATTGTCTATTTTCAATCTGGTCCGGATAGACGATGACATGAAATACCAGATATAATTAATGGGCAAATTTTAGTATTAGGCTTTGAGGAAAAAACTTATTCCGCTTTTATATGTTGGTCGAAACTTATTATAAAAATATGTCTGCCTATCTCGTTTTTACTAGCTTAGGAATTTGTCCCCATTAAATTTTACATTTATTATGCTAGGGATAAGTATTTCAGGAGTATCTTATCTTTTGAATCAACGATAAAAAGAATACAAAAAACATAGTAGTACGTATGCTGGTTTACATTTGTATTATAAATTTATAACCAGATGACAACTGAATATTCATGCGAACATGGATTTGTAATATCGGATTGGAATGTATTGATAGACTGACTACGCCATAGGGGTCAAACTCCTGCTATTGTGTTTCTGCTTCTATAAAAGTTGGAATTGACATAGTAAATATCGCACAACTAGCATCACAAGTTAACCTCACCCCAATTATCATTTTTATTATGCTTGAACCTGATTTTTTTTCTTTTCCCTAGCAGATTATGGTGCCTCATAGACATGACATATTCCTTGAGGATTTAATACACTTGGTGGAATCAGGTGATATTCCCATGTCCCGGATTGACGATACTGTAGAACACATATTAAGAGTAAAATTCATTGCTGGATTATTTGAGAAAACATTTTTCAAATCGATCTCTGTTGAGTACAGTTGGATGCATGGTGCGCTTTTAATTTTCCTTGCCTTTTACTTTGGATTCTAGTAATTCTCTATACGTATTCCTAATTTTTTTTCCATTGGATTTGAATTATAATGATCCTTTTTCCTTCCTTTGCTTCCATACCCTTGCTCTCAGTGAACGATAATTTTTTTTGATTTACTTTCTTTTTCCATTGTATTTAGTTTTTCAACAAACTTTGAACACTCAACTGTCAAATTGTAAATTACATTACTGGTAGGAGCATGCAACATATAAACCATTACGTTAGAACAAATAATATGAGAATTTTAATTGTTTGTGAAGTCACTCGTGTAGTTTGAACCTTACATTGTTTAGATATTTCAATATAATTTACTTCCAAATTATTCTGATAAATTATTTTAAGAACACCGGGAACTAGCACGCAAGGCAGTTCGAAAATCTCTGGTGTTGCTAAAAGATGGAAAGGATAATAAATCATTTTTACCACTTGATAGAAATGCTAAAAGGATTCCTGTTACTGGAATACATGCTGATAATATTGGATATCGGTGTGGTGGTTGGACCATAATATTGGAAAAATAACTATTGGTAAGCTTTACATGCACACGCATATTTTCTCAAGGAGACAGTAATTGATTATTTTATCCAATAATAAAATATATGATGTATCAATCTCATATAATGGTCAATTTTCATACATCGATAAGCTAAGAGTACAAGTTTCCAGAACTATAATGCGTTCATTATAACCTGTATAGTCAAGTATAAACCACAAAAAAAACATGCTGTGAATTTGAAACTGAGAATTGTTTAGCAAGGAATTCCAGCCTTTTTCTTTATATTTAATATGGCTTATCAAGTTGCATAATTTATGTAAATAGATTAAACTATGTTTCGTCTATAAACATATTAAAGCTTTAATGTAACTAATTAATATTTTCATGCATCATGCAAATATTATATCCTTAGGGTAAAGATAAATTGGATTAAAAGTTAAGTTGTGGCGTTTGTGAACAAAAATTTGATTAGAGGTTGGGTGTTAAGCCATGTAAAACTAGTGTTATTTTGTAGTTAACCAAAAAAAATCTCTATAGATATAGGAGGCCCAATAATAAGAAGCAACAATTATCTTATTACATTGATCCCATTCAGGTTTTATTCCGTACGATTAAACGACACGTCTAATTGTAACGCAAATTGAAATTCTGTCATAATTCACTGTTCCGGATTCGATGAAACTGGTTTCGTCAGATTCTGAGACAGTTGCCAAACAGTTAAACTTGACAGTTAATTTATTAATAAAATATTCAATTATTCATTAACTGATTTAATTTAAATTTAAATTAAATATTAATAAAATTCTATTTAAATCAAATTTCAACTTAAATAAATTTTATAAATTGATTTCACAAATCATAAGTCCTCAATTTGATAATTTGAACTTAGATTTGAATTTCAGTTATTTTTAAACAACTTGGAATTCCACCCTTTAACAAATTAAATTTGAACCCATTTTTAACTTAAATAACTTAAATTTAATTAAAATATTAATTCCATATTACAACATTTCTAAATAACAAAATAAAAAAATCTATTTATACTCCATTAAAATAATCATCATCATTATAATCAATAAAATTAAAATTTTATCCAGTATTATCCCATTTATTAATTTTAAATCTAAATTTAAATATACTGAAAATTATGGGTTGTTACATTCTCCCCCACTTAAAATCTTTTCGCCCTCGAAAAGAGAACGAAATACGATATTGAGCGTGTGCCTATAATATATATATATATATATATATATATATATATATCAAACCCATACATATAAAATAACATTTATAAAGTAAGTTATGTAGTTGTAAAAATCTCATAAATTTTCTAACTCCCGAAATCACGGAAAATTTCTGCAGCATCTTCTTTATACAGAGAGGTCCGAAAAAACCACAACATGTATAAAACGCAAATATACATCTCATCATTTGATGAGGCATCCCAAATGGGGGAAAACACATATATGCAACCACAAAACCATGTATCACAAATACGTACCTCTTTTAGCGTTGTATTTGCAATTTATTTACCTTAGCGCTTTGGTATTTATTGCAAGCAAGCTCCAACCGTAGCGCACACTCCTTACACCTGCTAAATACTCACATAGGCATAAGAATCAAACATATAAACAATACATAGCAAATGCACATAACCTACACAACATGTATCTAACATTTCAACTACAAAACCAAAATACTCATAACAGGTCAGCGAACAAATTGATGGTTATCACCCCTTAGATGATGAAATTTGACCTTAGCACACAAGCAAAAGTTGTTGCAATCGTTTCAGGCTTTCCGAATTGTCCGGATTCATCGAATTCGGATAATTCATTCAAAAATTGTGACTATTTTAGAGAAGGCGAATGCTTCAGCCCGAATAATGAAAAATGCAGGTCTGAGTTGTTCAACCCAATTTTTAACCTTTTAAACATCAAATTTTTACCCAAAACATTAAGGAAAAGTTTTAGCTCAGATCCTGGGCTTTCCGAATTGTATCCGCACATTGAAATCCGACGCTCCGTTAGGAAGTTATGGTCAAAACAATATTGATATATGCTTCAGTTTTTAATTTTTTGCACATCGTACTATGACTAAAACTTGTATTTCAGCATAGTAACATGAAAATTCCGACATGGCTCTATTAATGAAGTTTTAGCTCAGTTTCTAAGGTTTCCGAAAAGTCCGGATTGTTATATTCCGATCATCCATTCAAAAGTTATGGCCAATTTAGCTGCAGCTTATCGAATATTTCAGATTTTTGCATAGCATCAATTTATTTTATTCGAAGTTTAAATCTTTCGACTCGCAAAAATTGGTAATTCTTTAACACTTCAATTTTTTTATTATTTCCTTACTCGAGAAATGGATTCGAATTCAATTTGTTTACTCCATTCCGATATATCTTCTATACATATTTCCATTTTCATTCCAAACATTAATTCTAGTTAAAACTTGAATTTATTCTAATTTTACTACTAACTTAATTATGTTAAATCCTTAACTCATTTGCATGAATCAATGCCAAAAATTTTATAACTCATTTCTTTCCTAAGTTCTTAATTCTCAATCGATTTTTTTTCGATCTTCTAACTTCCTCTTATTGGTTCAATTCTTTTGACTTAACTAAATTCAACTTCATTCCTTATTTAATTAGTCATTCATTTGAATTAATTCCCGATTTGATTCATTCCAATTATTTAAGTTCATCCTTACCTTATCTTCATTTATATTTGGTTCTAAATCGACCAATTTAAATTTTCCTGAGTTAACTACCATTTATTCTAATTCATTTGACTTAATTGAACCCACTTAGTTCCCAAATCCTTTCGATATTCCAATTCAATAAATTTAGACTTTGGTTATTATTATTTTTTCAACACCTTATTTCATATTTTAAATTTCAAGTTTATTTCATTTCCTCATTCCGATTTTTTTTGGTTAACTTCAAATCTATTTTTGTAACGGTAATAACGAAAAAGAAAAGGAAGGGTTAGAAAGGAGGGGCATGGGAAATTACCATCTTACCCATCGAGTGCATAATCACCAGCTTTTGTAACGGTAATAATCATTGTAACTAGTTACAACGGTAATAAACATGATAAATTAGTAACAAATATAACCACTACTAATAGGGCTCGATAAAATATTACAAAATAGCCTGTTTGGTGTAGTGATTGTTGACCAATCATATCTGAGGTGCCTCGCAATCCATCAACCACATAAGTAAAAATATCTGGGCTCCATACCATGACATCACCCATAGCTAGAAAGAAACGCATGTCCTACGTGAGGTCCTCATCCCTTTTTTGACTCACACCGGGGTGTGAAGCTCACGAATTAATGCTACAACACAAAGATACGCTATTTTAAAGTCATGCTTTGTTCATCAACCACAAGACCCTGCTTTTCAACAAAAGCCTTGATCATTACATCTTAGTATGCCACATTGAAAATTCATACCATACAACTGACGTCTACCAATATATAACCTCTAAGCTCGTACGTCTCAGAGAAGAGTCTTAAGCAAGAAAATAAATTCTCCGCCACCAAAAAGATATATATTTAATAAAAATCAATCAATACAAAATGAAATCAAATGTCAGACACACAATCCATTTACAAGTTCGTTCTTGGTTTGAACGAAACTGGAGGCACCTTATTCCTCATCTCATATGTCCAATACAAGAGAGAGGTCCTCGCATATCCGAACAATCAACAAGTGTGTCCATACAACTACCACTATAACCCCTTCCTGGGAGCTACCCATTTCCAAGGGCATCAATAGTAATCCATCCAATGTGAAGATTGCTGGTCTTGCACCGTCTACATTATCTTCGACTTTTAGTCGTTGTTTAATTATTTTAAATGAGATTTAACTCGGTCTTTTCAAATAATTCTCGCATAAAATATCAAATCAAATTCTTTTCCTTGGTTAAGTCATTGGCCTTTACCATTCATTACCTAATGTAAAGGTCTAATGGATAATTTAATTCGGTCACCGAATTAAATACTCAAGTCATAACATATCTATAATTCATTTTATACGTTTTCATGCCAAATCGTACACAACCATTTTTATTTTACAAACCAAGAAAAATTGGTTTGCACACATTTTAAATCGCTTATAACAATTTGAAATGATTTATAAAACGATTTTGTAAAAATCGAGCTATAGAATTTGTGAATTAGAGAAACTGAAAAGTCACAAACAAAGGAGAAATGAGCCGAAACTCGACCGGGAAAGAGCCTGGATGGGTCTAAACTGTTGACCATGGTCCCTACTGGTCAACAACAGAAAAATAGCCATCAGACATCTGACCACCCAGGACAGACTTCTGAGTTGCAAAAAACAAGTTCCTGAGAGCTTGAACTGACGTCTATTGCTTTGGTTCAGACGTCTGAGCTGAAGCAATTAATTATTTTGCCCGAGAGCTTTGATAGACGTCTGTTGCTTCTGTTCAGACATCTAAGCTGAAGCAATTATCTGAGTTGCAAAAAACAAGTTTCAGAGAGCTTAAACAGATGTATATTGCTTCGGTTCAGATGTTTGAGCTAAAGCAATGAATTATTTGCCCGAGAGCTTTGAAAAACATCTGTTGTCTCGGTTCAGACGTCTGAGCTGAAGCAATTAATTATTTTTCTTGCCTACGACTTCCAAATCAATCTTGGGCAAGCCCGGACCTCTCGTATTGATTCCAAATGTTTAGGAAGGATGCATACACTCTCTAATGCAAAAAAACAACATGCATAAACACACATACATGAGATTGAAATGATTTTGATTATAAGCTCAAAGGTGAACTAAACTCCAATCCAAAGCATGCAAAAGAGATTCAGTGACTTATGAAGACTTAAGATTTTGCCGGGGCGACAATGGAGCTTCACTAGATCACAAAATCAACTAGTAGCATATGAATTAGATTGTGTGGATAATCCGAATCATAATTTTCAATTCAATGAAACATAAACACGTGAAATTGGCTAAGTTACACTGACATATCCATTTCACTAAAATATGCAAACTCAAATGAATATTAAATTACACTTTACAAGCCAATAGATTGTGGCATAGATGTGAATTCATGAATAACTCACCTTTGATCTTAATATGGAAGGAGAAGCTCCAAAACAAAGCAAGATCAATCTCTCTTCAATAAGAACTTAAGATCCTCAACCAAAACACAAATGCACGAATCTTCTAAGAGTTAGGCTTAGGAAAATTTCAGAAATTGAAGAGAGAATAGGTTGGAGAAGATGGAGAAGCTTACCCAAGTTTCTACACTTGATTTCCTTCACAAATTTGGATTCCTAAGATGAACTAGGTCTTAGGGATTTTATTTCCCCTTTCCTTTCCCCCATTTCTATTTTTACTTAAGTGTTTGGATGGAATGAAGAGGAAAGGGCTGGTTTGGCTATAAGGAGTGACCAAGGTTTAGCCATCCAAGCCCTAACCAAGGTCCCAATTTTTACAAACTCGAAAAATATCGATGCTTATAGTTTTCGAACATGCAAACGACATTTTGAACTCAATGGAAGTGGTTTCGAGTCTTAATTCATCTCTATACAAAATGTGACTTTTAGGACAAATACACGATAAATGAAGTTATATTTAAATGAGATATTTAAAATATATTATCGTTAAATATGCGGGTTGTTACAATATGATATCTCATCTCTTGAGGAATACGAGATGCATATCCCAAAGATACGAAATCTCGTGTCCTAAGGGAAACAAAATGCGTATTCCAAGGAATACGAAGAATGAGGAGCTTGATGAGTTGAAGGATAAGAAGTCCCTAAGTGGGTGTCTTTTCGAGGGGTTGTGAGTCCTATACTCGCACGACTCCTTCTAAGCCTGGATCCTGAGTTTTTTGGCGACACTTCACACTTTTGGGCCACGCAGTAGGCCAAGTCAAGTGGGCCCGATATGCTTTTAGGAACCAAACCAAATGGCCGGTTAACACTTACCACCCAAAGTATGTAACACCCCACACCCGCTACGGTCACTCACTAAGGGAATGCCATAACATCGGTGGAGTATTTTAAGTGAATATAGAACAGAAAAATTACAACAAGACAGATATAAGTAATACTTGAGAATTTAAAACATCATTTCATTTCAGCGGAAAGTAAAACATGTTTGGTTACATCAAAACCATAAACAAGAGTCAAGTACATAATATCCATCCTGATAAAACAAAAGTACATAATCCCACTACATAACTTAATAGCCATAATAGAAAAGATAAACTGAGCTTTACATCCACGGTCCAAGCTCCAAAAGATAGATAAAGCAGTCTGATCAAAGCCCATTAGTGCTAGGCCCACTCTGATAACCTGAGGGTTGGGAAAAAGATAAAAACAACGGGATCAGACATAAGTCTGAGCGAGTCCTATAACCTTAACAATACAATCATTAAAGTAATTAGGGTATGATATAAACAAGGTACGGTACCTCTGGGGATAATGACTACACTAAGTAGCCAACTAAACACCGGATGTACTAAGATAACTGAAAAGACGCATTTTCCCACCCAAGGATAATTACTACACTGCACCACCCCAGATCTACCCACCCAAGGGTAATTCCTACACTGCACCACCCCAGTTTTACCCACCCAAGGGTAATTCCCACTTAAGGTTGATCCCACTAAGAGTACTTAGTAATTTTTAATAGTAGTTTCGTGTACCCCTAGCTGACTACATAGGTGCCGTCTGCCCCTATCTCCACTAGGTGTACCCACTACTCCCCAAGCGATCGGCTCCCTAACGTAGATAACCGTGCTGGCCCCACAGTGGGGTGTATCATTCCCCAAAGTGGCAACCTGATAATATCAACGGTGCACGGCTTATACCTACACGATGCAACAACGTCTTACTTACCAGCCCGGGTCCACACACGCATATGAAACCCGTTGGACTTGCGTTGCCACCGCTACCCCGTTTTGGCCTCTTACAGTCAAGCCCAATATGCGTGTCCCGTCCTCGACTTGGGTCGAGCCCACAAAGATACGTTTGGGATATTGGTTGAAATGGGCCCCCACAAGCTACTACTTAAGCTTGTCATTTTATCTAGTGCATCCCACTTAACCCCTTTTTAAAATCATGCCCATTTACATGTTAAGGTTTGGTTAAGTCATCTAATCATATTTCAATTGCCACTTAAGGCCCCCACAAGCTACTACTTAAGCTTGTCATTTAATCATATTTCAATTGCCACTTAAGGCCCCCACAAGCTACTACTTAAGCTTGTCATTTAATCATATTTCAATTGCCACTTAAGGCACCCACTAGATTTCCACATGCCACCCAAGGCACTTACTTGATTCCCACATGCCACCCAAGGCACTTACTTAACCCTTTAATCATGTTTAATTACATGTTCCACTTCGGTTAAGTATTCTAATCGTATTTTCTATTGCCACCCAAGGCAACCCACTAGTTTCCTTATGCCACCCAAGGCACCCCCACTAGTTACTACATGCCACCCAAGGCACCCACTTAACCCCTCATGCCTCACTACATGCTAATTTGGTTAAGTGTTTCTTAATTAATTAAGATCGTAACCTTTGTAAAGACCTCTCATATTAGACTATCTTTTATGGCAGCTGGATATGCCGGTTGGTTCCGGGCAGCCTTACACCATAACAGAGTCTAACCTCGTGTCTTTACACTTGTCACGTATTTAGTTTATGACTAAGACCTCTCACATTGGGCCAATCATTTGTAGCCGCTGGATTTGCCGGTCGGTTCCGGGCAGTCTTATGCTACAAAAGGGTCCAACCTCGTGTCTTAGTCGATTAATTACACCTAATTAATCACCCCCATAATTTGTATTAATTATTCCTAATTAATTACAAATTTCAAGAATATGGGTAGACCTAACTCAATAGGTAAATTCCCAATTCCATAATATGGGTAGACCTAACTTAATAGGTAAATTCCCAATTCCATAATATGGGTAGACCTAACTTAATAGGTAAATTCCCAATTATGTCCATTCACTTTATGTTATGCTTAAGCATACCCATTTCACACCATTTTATTAACATGCATATTAACCCCATCGTTCCCCACGTAATTCGTTCTCATAACATGACATAATAAAGGGAAGATTCATCACAAATGTCATGGGTTTAACCAACATAGCATATAACTTTATCATGGGTTTAAAAGGTGTCAACTTGCATATATGAGCATACATTAAACCCAACTAGCATTTAACCCAATCTTGCATGAAGTACATATGTCACAAAGGGGGTAACTTGCATATGATTCTTATGTCATACAAAGGTGTGAACTTGCATAGCATGTCACATGTTAACTTGCATATAACCAAACACATAACTTGCATAACATGTTACATATGAACTTGCATATAATCATGCACATAACTTGCATATAACCAAACACATAACTTGCATAACATGTTACATATGAACTTGCATATAATCATGCACATAACTTGCATATAACCAAACACATAACTTGCATAACATGTTACATATGAACTTGCATATAATCATGCACATAACTTGCATATAACCAAACACATAACTTGCATAACATGTTACATATGAACTTGCATATAATCATGCACATAACTTGCATATAACCAAACACATAACTTGCATAACATGTTACATATGAACTTGCATATAATCATGCACATAACTTGCATTACATGTTACATATGAACTTGCATATAATTTCACATATAGCTTGCATAACATGTTACATATGAATCAATGTTCAACATAGTGTTTTGCATAATGAGCATCATAAAACATAGCATTATACTTGCATAACATATAGCATAAAACTCGCAAAACACACAACATACACTATACTAAACTTGCATAAACACATTGATCCACAAACATAGCCATATCTTATCATATCCTATCATAATCAATTTAACAATTGATTATTAAGGCTATAGAAACTCACCACTAAACTCCAATAAGCAAACCCTTGCCAAAAATCACCCAAAAACTCTAGCCTTGAAAATAAAGCTTGCAACTTGATGATGAATGCAAGCTAATGACCACCCATACAACTTAAAAATGCTTGTATGAACATGAAAGCCTTCATAGAAATAGTTTAGAAAGAGGATGGAGGCTAGGGTTTTGAGTGGAGGCCATGATCATAGAAAATTTTGGCATAGTTTAGTTAGAGGATAGAAGTATGATCATTTAGGGCTAGCTTAGGGTCTTATTTATAGATTAGGCAAGTGTTTTAGGCCATTAGATTAACCCTAAATTAGATTAGGACCATCAGATCTCGGAAGCTTCCAGAAAACAGCCCCAAAACACAGCCAAACCTTAAAATGGTGAATCAGGTTAAACTGGCCGAGCACCCCCTGTCGACACCCAAGTCGACAGGGCTGTCGACTTGGTCCTAGCCAAGTCGACTGCCCAGTCGACAGGGCTGTCGACTTGGGTAGCTAGGCGGGAATTTTCCCACCTGCGCCCAATGGCCCCAATTTCGAAATTTGAACCTGAATTTTAAATCTGTTTTGAACTTTGAATTTTCTGTAAACTTCATTGGGCCATAACTAGGCCATACGGAGTCCGATTTACTGAATTTCGGACTCTATTTCACGTATTTTTCCGAGACGAACGCAATGACGCAGCCCGTTTCCCCTAATTCTCACATCTGAGATTATTTATTCTGCAATTAGTGAATTTTAGCATTAACTGAAATTCGGGGTGTTACAAAGTACGTCTTGTCCTGGCATTATGTGTTTTGAGTTGAGTCATTCACCTCTGAAGCTGGAATGATCTCCAAGGTATGTCGAGCACTTGGTCACGACCATTACGCTGAGCATGTTGAGGATTCTAATTCTTTGGTCTTTAGTGGACATCTAATTTCTGTCTACTCCAAGAAATTAAACGTTAGTCGTCGACTTCCACTTATGTTAGGATGTAAACAGGTCGTTGTCGACATAGTATTGCGTATATGTTTACACATTTTCATGTGGTTCCACACGATGTGATCAGAGTTTGTGATGAAACATAATCGGTAGACAGGTTTTCGGCTTACGATTGCACGAGTTGGTTTTCAAAAACGATATTGAATATCGAATCTGATCGCTTGGCATATGCTCTTGAGTCGTCAAAACTGGTGAGTGTATGGTTGGTTAACGAATCGAATTGAGTTCGATGATCGTGGTTCCGAAAGCGCATGCACATAGTCATAGCCGGAGTCATGAGTTACGAATTTTCTAGAGTTGAAAATTCGGTTCTTTTTTTTTAAATGAGAGATACAAACTTCATTCCTCGAGGGATGCAAAATTCGTATCATGGGAGCATGCTAAATTGCATCCCAGATGGACACAAAGTTGTGTTATAATGAGATGTGAAATTTGTATCCCAAAGAGATGCGAAATCGCATCCCAATAGGATACAAAATTGGATCCTGAGTTATTTTACCCCTTCACATAAATACCAGGATTTGAATCCCTCCCTCTTCTCACTTGGCATTCTCTTCGCATCCAGAGGACAAAAGAATTTCCCCAGAAACTAACGCCTCTAGTTAGACCTCGAAAATGCATGGCCAAATCTGAATCGAATTTAGGTGGGTTCGAATCTCATGCCCGATTCGATTTATGTGTTTTTGACATGGAGTTTGACCCGGATTCACGGTGTTTGAGGGTCGAGATCGTTGTCGTCTCCTCAGCTATGGCGATTTACGATGAGACAATGCGGGGAGTCGATGATTTGTGGGAGATTGAGGAGGAGTGGATACAATTATTCATATTCTTGAGTGGATTCAGAGAGGGAGAAGAAGGAGAGGAGGCGAAAGGGAAATGAGGAGAAGAAGGAGGATTCAAAGTTGGTTCTTCGCATCCCGAGGTTGCAAAGGGGATACAAAATTTTGATTTCATATCCCCGGACAGCAGGTGGATATGAAACATCGATTTCGTATCCCTAAGAAGGGGATACAAAATTCGAATCCCATGCCCCTGTCGGAGTCAAAATTTCCCAAGTCCTAGGATACTAAATTTGTATCCCTAGGACTTAGAGGATTCATGTCTGGTGGGATGCGAAGTGAGGGGTTTTCTAGGATGCGCATTTTGTTGAGGCAAGCGGGATGCGAAATTGAGCTCGAGGATTCGAATTTGCACTAGGTTGGGGATGCGGAATTCGCATCCCTAATACTTAAGCTATTTCGAGTCCTTAAGGGGAGTTGGATACTAATTTTTGTACTAGGTCGCTCCATCCTGCTATGCCTAATTAAAATTCAAATCCTAGGGGATATTTCATAAAATTTGTATTGTTTTTGTGACATTGCATGATCGATCAGACAAGGATTTGAACGCATTGACTAATAACACCATTACGCTCAAACAAGAACTGATAACTCAGACTTGCACATAGGATTAGAGTATAAACTTGAACTATGGACATGTGACTGAACTACCGATCTTCGAATTTGATTCCTGATCCCAATCACGACGTAATCGTGACTTGACGCGAACCCGATGACATCTGTAACAACCTGGATTTTGGAACCAATTAATTTTTTTATTTCTAATTGATTTAATGGATTTTAAGAATTTAAAATGATTTATTTTGAGATTTAACGATTTAAAATTTATTTTAGTCGAAGTTAGAACGTATGAATTTAAAATTTAATTAAAACGAACTCGAAATGGTGTGCTAGTTTGAAAATTGGATTTTTAATTTCAAATGAATATACAAAATTCAATGTAAATCAGATTTCAGTAAAACAAGAAACGTTAGAATCTGTTTGATTATATCTTTCTAACGAATGTAAGAAATTGAGATTTTACTTTATAAAATATAAGTTATGTCCAGTTTAAAATTTAGAGTAGTCGCTATGGAATTTATTTATATTTTAAATATATTTAAGCCCTTAAAAATAGCCATTTTGCAAACGACTTCCATTTTTGACGAAACTACTTTTGTTGGATCTGGAACATCAAATTATAATTAGGTTTAAAATTTCATAATTTTGGGAATTAATATGTGAGCATAGTGAATTTAAATGTGTTTTCAATTTTAGTCTGAATTTAATAAACCAGTTAAAAAGGCAATTTTTTAAACGGTCTCCAAATACGTCGAAATTAATTTTTTTAGGACCGTATCATCAAAACATAGCGAGATTTCAGAATTCATAATCTTTGGAGTCAGTATATGGCCCTGGTAAATTAAAATGTACGTTCGAATTCAATATTGACTGTTATAATAATTTATATTTTAATTTTGATGAAAACTGATCGAAAAAGTCGAATTGGCTAAGAAAACATATCCCATTGTGTCCGGAATGGGGGTATTTGGTTAGGAGAAATAGTAATTGGGTTTGATTTGGAGTTCAAATGCAAAATCTCGCTTTCACGAATTAAATAATATTATATATATATTAACTATTAAACCCTATTCTCTTTGTTTTTTCTAAGCCCCCATTCTAAGCGATTGAAGGCGGAAATCGTTCCAAACATCTCCCTCGAATCATTTCCAATTCGTTCAATGATTCCAGAAATTTCCAAAGGGAAAATCGAAGTACTAAGAGAGGGCTTCGATTTGGTATGGGGTTGGCCAATTATCGTGGAGAGATGAGCTCGATTTCTAAGCTCAAACTCACCGACTTTGGGTGCGGATTTCAAGGTGGGGGCCCCACCGAGTGGTGCGTTATTCAGGGCAGAGGTCGGAGGCTTTGGCAGCTTCGATGTGGTGGTGGTCGAAGGTGTAACGAACTGCAAATCCGTACTCTCTGAGTTGACTACATACATCACACGTCCAACCCAAATATCATAGAAATACGAATCATTTTATTAGAAGAAAAAAGTAGAAGAAGAACAGAAATAAGAACACAAAATCTCACAACGCTGCGGAACAAAATATAATATATCATATCTTTTGGAATACAAAATTTTAACTGTATAACATACACTTATCAGAGCACAACACTTACAACACAACGAAAATAAAAATACGATATATCTAACACTGAAGCCTCCCACTCCAAGCTCCTTTACATAGATCTATAAATTTTGAACTACTTGACTGCCCATGCAAATTTGGGCACCCAAGAGTTTAGGTAAAACAAAACAAAATAAACTCTGGGTCAGTCATGGGACTAGTATGAGTAAACAATTTTAAAACAGTTTGAGAAAATAAATGATATCTCATAAGACCACATCGTATAACACGGAACGGATTTTTCCCTTATGAGAATCCAAAACACTTGATTTAACTTTCAAAATCCTTTTGAAAGAAATGATAATCTTTATATCAAAACTCTTTTGATATTATAATAGTGTCTAAATCAAATAAATACAATCTAGTGGAACGTTTGCATCTCACGTTCCACATATATATAATATACAATCAAAACCGCAAGCACTTATTGGGTAATGAATTTCCAACTATGACAAGGTATGGAATCGCCTTCTGATAGTATATCTTTAGATGAGAATACACTGGGTTCAACAAGAACATCTTATAACCCAACCACACATGACCAACCACTCATTTCGCTTGAGTGTATCGAATGTATATCACCAACGGTTGGGTTCAGCAACCGTTTCCCGAATGGGACAACATCGAATAGAATAAGGAATTAAATGAATTACTCTAGATAGGTGATAATACACCCTAACGGGAGCTACCCACATAGCCATGTTGTCTGCCTGATTTATTTCATTTCCCGGTTGTTGAGGCCTGAGGCTACGACTACTTATCATTCATTGATAACACAATCACTTTGAATGCCACATTGTCAGATCTGTTGATCATTAATTGATTTGCACAAATATATTTTGGATATTATGCTAAGAGAATAGATTCTCCGCCACCGTATATATCTATACAGACCAACATATTCGATCATTGGAAATACTATGTCAGGCATTCGCCTATATACTTCGTTTTGGGACTGAACGAAACCGAAGGCTCAATTTCTGTTAATAGAAAAAGTCCTTGTATTTTACTCCGTCCTCGATTATCTTCATATACTCTGATTCGCAATGCTACTGCCCATACGGAGTGGTTCACGGATAATAATCCAGCTGGTCTCTCCATATGGACAACGATATTGGCAAATACTTCGATAGTCGATTATTTAACTATCGAAGAAAAACAAACACTCATCCCAAGCATCAAACAATCACTGGACACCTTAATTAATTATTAAATCACTTCTCCATTTCTTTATCAATATTTGTTAACCAAATATTTTCAATAATCATCTTGGCCTCTTACGCTATTTGGAAAATATTTCCATATATCGCCTTCTTTTATTTTCTATATTTAGAAAATACCTTCTATTTTTAATTGGAAAATATACCAATTAGTTATCTCTTTTCCGAACTCAGTTATTTTTATACTTAGGAAATATTTATGATATATTTCCAAAATTTCACTTACTTGGGTTAAAACAAATGTTGTGTAAAACATCGTTACAACCAACCCAAAATACTGCATTCAACTAACTCTTATTCAAACATTTCTCTTTGAGACTGGATCTTGCTATTTATCGATTAAAAATGAAATCAATCAAGTTGGGGTATAACTACCTCTCAGATCTTGACTGAAAACATCCTTAACTTCAAAACAGACAAGACCACTTACCTCAAATAATCAACATAATAAAATCCAGTTATTCATTTTTAAAACTGTATACGTTTTTCTTTCTAATTTGACCAGATTTAATTATAGATTTTCTTTTAGTTTATAATATTCTATTTCTAAGTTCGTTTCCTTATCGAATTCTATATATATTGATACATTGATTTCTAACTATCAAAATTACTTAAAAATATTCTTACTCCTTAAATTTTCGGAAAATTTCGCCATAAACTCCTTTGTACAGGTTACTCGGTACATCTACAAAAAGCCTCTCTGGGCTCTTTCCATTCAAAAAGAAAATTAAAAAGCCAAGTGGCTCGTTGATTCGATGCATAAAACCTCATATGGAATTTAAACATGTACCTTTTTATCGGGCACTAAATTTATAAACTTCATTCTCTTCATTCCATACCTGTTTAATACATATGCATCCATTTCTAATTTATTCCAACTTAATCTGGTCATTTTAACTTAATTCGCTAATTTATTCTTTAATCGGCTCTTTTTGCCCATTTCATTTTCTATTTGAACATATCAATTCAAATATAAATATTTACTTGCTTACAAACCCATTTGAATTCCATTTTCAGTTCAATTTCCATATTTAATTTCGAATATGAATTACAAACCCCATCACTTATAAAATGTCCAGTTCAACCCAAAAGTCCATTAACTATTTTTTTTCTAATTCATTAATTCTATTCAATAATTTAAAATGTGATTTTTGTTTCAAAAATATCATTTTTATTTACATAACTTGAGTTCGTATTTATTTTATAACTCAAATCCTAATTTTTCTAATGGAAATTAGGATTTTATTTAGTTAAAATCCTTATATTTATTTAAATAAACCATTATGGTTTTTAAACAATTTTGGCGCTAATTTTCTGAAAATTTGATTTTGATATAACTCAAAATCTATCAGACGAAATCCATATTTTTCTCTTCCATTAGAAAACAATTATTCAACCGGTCCTGACAATTCTTGTTTCAAAGAATTCTGACTTAAATTGAGTTATATATACCCAATTGAAGTTCGAAACGCCAATTTACAAACTGTCGTGCTGCGGCGAGTTCGTTTTAATTATATTTAATATATAAACATTTTAAACTTCGTTTTCATATAAATTTTAACCTCATTCTAATACATTTTAATATATATTAAACAAATTTTACAAATTCAACTAAATATTTATAATCTTCCCTAACAATCGATTATTTTATAATTAAGTTATAATTTATTTATAATTAAATATTCTATATCGAATTCCAATCCTTTATAAATAAATTATTTATAAAATTCGATATAATCAAATTCTAATTTTTAAATCCTTTGATTTATCTCAGTTCAGTTTATATTCTGAATATCGGAATAATATCCGTCCTCCCCATTCCGAAACGACTTCCAATTCAATGTTAAATTCATATTTGAATTTAAATTCCAAAATTATCAAATGATAATTTATTTCAATAAATTTATAACACTTTTTACAAATTCAACTTCCTTGTTCATAAATTAAAACAAATTCCATTTCAAATCTACCTGAAAACCCAATTCATTTTATATTCCGAACCCTGGAATAAAACTGTCGTTCCTTTTTGAAATGATTTCAAATTATATTTTAAATTCATACTTGAATTTAAAGTCACTAATTATCTCTTGATAATTTTCTCACCATATTTATAAACATCATTTATAAATTTACTTGTTTTATATTTAAACAAGTCCATTTCGAAATCTATTTAAAACCAAAATCTTATTTTGGAATATTCTATTTATTATACTTATCTATATAAATATAGAATTTATTTTCATATTTAAATTTAACTCCTATTTAATACAATCCTAATATTTTTTCTGAAAATATTTATTCAAATAAATTCAATTTAATCGAATTCAAATTATAAATCCATACTGATTTATTTTCAGTTCAATTTATATTCTGAATTTCATCGTTTACTTCTTTAAAACGATTCTCCATTTCTATTTTTAAATTCACATTTGAATTTAAATATTCAAATTATCAAACGATAATTTTTCCACTTCACTTATAAACACCGTTTATAAATTCATTTCAATTCCCTGATTATCCAATGAAAATCATTCCATTTTATTTATAAAACCGTTCATAAATTTACTTCAATTTCCTGCATTTTTCAATTTATAAACATCTTTATCAATTCAATACTTATTCAAAGAAAGTTAATATTTCTATAGCTCAATAAAAATTAAAATTCTATTTAAAAAAAATAGATTTCCCCTTTTAAATCTCAGATATCCTTTTCACGATATTTTTATATATCACTATTTTGGCCCTAGTGATATTTAAATAATCAAACCACTCAATTATCAATTAACACATAATAATATTTTTGAGGAATCCAGTTGGATCCCTCCAGCCTGTTTTTCCTGCATCCACAAACGTTAGCCAACATAAATAATACCCATCCTATTTCAAGGCAGGATATCGCGGTATAAAAGGTCATCCACTATCATAGCGTTGGGCATATAGGGTCATCCGCTAATGATACTGCGGCCATCCGCTAATGATACTGCGGGAATCCAACCATTAATATATATATATATAATAACCACAACAACCAATCCTAAATACCTAATATATATATATATATATAATAGCCACAAAAATATTTAAAAAATCCAAATAACCAACAAACAGTATATAAAAATTATATAACTAAAATCCAGAGAAGGAGTTTACTCACTTGATTTTATTTGCTGAATAACCAATGAAGCTTATTATGCAGATTTCATAATGATTCTTCCAACCGTCTGTTTTTCAATGTAACAACGATAGTAATAAAATTTCAGTTATCGAATTAGACTAATTTAATTTAATTAATTTCCCACATATCCACCAATTCCAAATTAACCCTTGATTTTACTTAAATGATTAGTCTACACAATTTATTTCTTTACTAACTAATTTCCTTTATACAAACTAGTTATGCATAAATTAAATTACCAATTATATACACTAATTTTCATGCATTAAAATTATTTCACATAAATAAAAATACTTAAGTTAATTTCTTATCTCAAAATAAATTAGTACCTTAATCATCTCATTTAACTTGTAAATTTATTTCCGAAGTTTTCTATTTGAATTAAAATGTAATTAACACTTAATTAAGAATAAATAAATAATTTATTTTTACCTTAATCAGCATTACTTTATCTTTCTTTCCTAAAATCACGGCTGGTTGTAAAATAACTGAACCAATCCACCACAGTATCAACACTCCATTCTCATTTATCTGCATTCCAACCTCGTACTCCAGTCCAGTTCGTCGTCAAACCAACGTCGACTTTACAACAGCATCACGATCTCCCAACACCACTTCGATTTGAACTCGTGAACCTTTAGTCGTGAATCCCCAAAATTGTGAGTCCCCTTCTCATGTTCTTCTTCACAACTGCGAGCTCCATCACCCTCCAAAAACACCAGCTCCTTTATTCCGCAGATTTGAAAACCGTGATCCCCAAAACTGTACCCTAGTTGAACGCTGCTTAACGCTCGAACATCGAAGATAGGTATCACACAAAATTTGGAATTGTGGCTGTGAAGTCCGTGAACGATCAAGGTGGAGGCGGGTTTTGATTTTAAACTTCCGATTGAATTTAGAGAAAAGGGGTGCTTTGAAATCGTTTATTTTAAATGAAACGAGGATATGAATTAGCTTCGAAGGAAAAAGGATATTGGAATTTGAGGGATTTAAATTAAATAATAAGGGGAATGGGATTTTTTTCAAACAGAAGATGGA
The DNA here is from genome assembly GCA_030737875.1 of Allium sativum. NCBI lineage: Eukaryota > Viridiplantae > Streptophyta > Magnoliopsida > Asparagales > Amaryllidaceae > Allium > Allium sativum. The sequence goes on from CM060927.1 coordinate 273,367,276, forward strand.
TGAGAGGAGATCCAAAATCAAGAATAAGCTAGGAGTCGCGTTTATATAATGAAGAATACTTCAGTATGAAGTAAATAAGTCTACTATCGGGTACAGCTTGGTGATAGACTAAGTACGTATGTATTAATTTGATTTGATTTGATTTAATGCTTATCCCCTAAATTTAAAATCAATATATCTCAGGGTTTTGAACTCAAATTTGAGCGCAGCAACCGGCATTTCTGGCGTTATACCACTACTCTGGACACATGGGGACAAGTTTCAAAGCCTCAATTGATCATCTGGAGGGAACATTATTTTAAATCGATATCAATTAAATTCAGAATGATTTATTCCTCGATAATATATTATTATTATTATCATATATATTCAAATAGAATTTCTATAAGTCATTTGAATCATTCTGACTAAGTTTTAAATTTCGAATTGAATTATTTCAGATTCTCGTATTACGATAAATATATATATACACACTTGGAAAAAATCGTATTTTGATTATTAAATCGATAAATCAATATAAAAATTGATTTATATTACAAACTCAATATTTAAAACAATATAAAAAAGTTTAAAATTAATTGACACAAATCCAGGTCGTTACATTCTTCCCCCCTTAAAAAAATTTCGTCCACGAAATTACTAAGGTAGGAAAAATTCCTTGAACCCATTTACTTTTCAAACTCACTTATGTTGAAACTCAACTCTTTATATTTCAACAAATTTTAGTTCAACCAAAACTTTTGGTTTCCATTTATATGACACACCATATATGCTCATATTCAATTAATTTGAATGATTTACAACTAATATGTTTACATTCAATTCATATTCAAGTCATATTATTCAACTTATTCCAATTGATTTTGATCAATTTATTTCTTTTCCATTCTTTTAATGTAATAACCTGAAAATCCGTTCCAATTTGAGCTGACTAAAAACACAAGTCCAACCCCAAATTAAACTGAAAATACTGGTCATTAATGAAAGAAATTAGAGGGTGAGGAAAGATAAGATAGAAACTTAGAATAGAAGAAGAAGAAGAACACAACATCAGAGTAACAAGACCTCACAGCGGAACGAATAACATATAATATATATAACATAACTTGAAATATAATCTTTATATGTATACAATAACATTATCAGAGTACAACACTTACAACACAGCGGAAATAACTATAACTATAATCCTGAAGCCTCCTGCTCCAAGCTCTTCTAGTATATCTGTAAATCCCGACTACTTGACTGCCCGTACAAAATTGGGCACCCAAGAGTTTACGGAAAACAAAACAAAATAAATTCCGGGTCAGTCATGGGACTGGTATGAGTAAAACGGTTTAAAACAGTTCAAGCAGATAAATGATATCTCATAAGACCACGCCGTATAACGGAACGGGTTTTTCCCTTATGAGAATCCAAATTATCTTTATATCAAAAGCCTTTTGATATTATAATAATGTTTATCAACCACAATAATAATAATCATCTAGCAGTAACGCTTTCATCTCACGTTCTACATATATAGTATACAATCAAAACCGCAAGCACGTATTGGGTAATGGATTTCCAACTATGACAAGATATGGAACCACCTTTCGCTAGTGTACCTCTAGAGAGGAATACACTGGGTTCAACAAGAACATCTTGCAACCTGGCCACACATGACCGATGACTCATTTCGCTTGAGTGTATCGAATGTATATCACCAACGATTGGGATCAGCAACCGTTTTCCCGAATGGGATAGTAACGACAATAGATTTTTAGAAATAAATGAAACTCTAGATCAGGTGATTATACACCCTACTTCGGAGCGACCGACTTAGCCATGTTGCCTGCCCGATTTCTGTCATTTACCGGTTGATGAGGCTAGAAGCTACGCTTTATCATCACACCAGATTCACTTTGAATGCCACATCATCAAATCCATCAAATCACCGATTGACGTCCTCAACCATACATTATGTGTTAGCTAAAAGAAGTTTCCTTCTCCGCTTCCACTCTTGGTACGGCTGGAGAAATCAATATACGTGATCGTCTGGAAATACTCTGTCAGACATCCGTCCACACAAGTCATCCAGGAACAGGATGAACCGAAGGCACTATTCAATACATCCATCTTAGACACCGTTATCTAAGACTTATACAATAGCCCTTGCACTTTACTCCGTCTTCAATTACCTTTGGCATATATGATTCGCAACGCTTATGCCAATACAGAGTGGTTCTTTGGATAATAATCCAACCGGTCTCTCCATATTAACAACGTTAAAATGGTCAAAACTTCGATAGTCTGTGATTTAACTATCGAATAAAACAAGTGTGCAAACAACGATATTATTTCCAAATGGAAATTCTATCAATCAATCATCAATCATATATATATATATATATATATATATATTCATATTTCCTTATTTTCTATGTTTAGAAAATATACGTAAATACTGGAAAACATTTCCATTTCTTGTTTTCTATATCAGAAAACATTTCTGGTTCTTATTTGGAAAACATTTCCAAAACTCCTTCATTGGACTTAGACAGATGTTTAAACAAACCATCGTGATGCCAACTCAAACCATTACGTTTATTAACTAAATTCCTTTAACCCACCTTCACTATCGAACCTTAACCATTCCTTAGTAAAAAATGAAGTCAATCAAGTTGGGGGTAATACTACCTCTCAAACCTTAACTGAACAACGTTTCTAACCTTGAAATAGACAAAGTTCACCTTAAATTTCTTTAACAACTTCCTTACTTAACCCTTCTTTCGAGTAATTATATTCGATTAACTCTATTTGTTTAATTCTTTTTTATTAACTCTATTTACTTAACTCCTGTCGAATAAACTATATTCGATAACTCCTCTAACTCTATTCGAATAAAATATATTCGATTAACTCCTCTAATTCCATTCGAATAAACTATATTCGATTTATTCCTTTAACTCCATTTAACTCTATTCGAATAACTAAATTCGATTAACTCCCTTTTAACTCTTCTTCGAATAATTAATATTCGATAATTCCTTTCACTTTATTCAAATTACTAATATTCGATTAACTCGATTGATTCTATTCGAATAAACTATATTCGATTAACTCCTTTACTTTAACTCTATTCGATTAATTCTAACTGGTTAACTCTTATTCGAATAACAAATATTCGATTAACTCTATTCAGCTAACTCGACTCGACTAACCCCTTTTCGAATAACATATTCGATTTACTAACTTTCGAATACCTTATTCGATTGACTCCCTTCGAATACCATATTCGATTTAACTCTATTCGAATAACTAAATTTGATTAACTCCTTTTCGAATAAACTATTCATTTATAAAGATTTACTTTTAGTAACGGTTCTTCACTTTACAAATGATTTCCTTTTTAGTAACGTTTTCCTTTTTATAACATCCTATTCGGTTATAAACAAATTTCCTTTTTATGACTCTATTTATTTCTAAATATTTCCTTTCTAATTCTATTTGTAAATGGTTTTACAAATATCTCCTTTTCGATTTAATTTGTAAAGGTTTTACAAATATTCCTCTTTCGATTCCATTTGTAAATGGTTTACAAACCTTTCTCGTTCTAATCTGTTTGCAAATGGTTTGCAAATAATTCCTTTAGGGTTTCATTTCTGAGTATTTTCTATTTATAAATAATCCCTTTATAAATAAATTTCTATTTATAAATATTCCATTTATAAATAATTCCTTTTATAAAATCTCCTTTGATTGTTATAAATATTATCTCTTTTATAAAATCCTTTGATTTTATAATTAATCTATTTTCAATATTCATTTTGAAAATTCCCTTTTCACCATTCCGGTATGTTATGGTATTTAACACATCAAATCACGATGACTAATATCGTCCAAACACATATAATCAATCACAGATTATAAATCACATCATATATCACAATATATGAAAAACAGTAAAATAAATGTTGAGGAACCCAGTTGGATTCCTCCAACTTGTTTCCCTACATCCACAGATGTTACACAATAAAATCAACATTACTTTCAGTTCCATATGATATATTCTGTTAAACAGAATCAATATAGAAATTCAACTAACTGACTAGCAGTTCAATCAAACAACCAACACACAGTCAATCAGCCAATATTTAACAGTTCTAAAAATACAAAATGAATTTATAAACTGTTCAAAGTTAGTGAGATTTACTCACATTGGACGATCATCGTTAATATCGATAACCATCGCTTGATTCTGACGGACGTTTTATTCCGTGTTATTTCCGACGTGCTCCAATCCATTCTGAACTAATTTGTAGCGTGGTTTGTGTTCATACCATTCCAACGTAGCAGACCATTTATGAAACCATTCCTCAGCCCATCACCCCACTCGATTATTCCGACCCGCCTTTAGTGGTATACCTTCTTCCTGAAAACGTATCCTCTTCAGTAAACATTTTTAACAACTCTTTCCGAGCTCTTGGAGGCCTCAAGCTTTCCATCTCTTTTCTTTATAAATCAAACAGAGAATATCAAAATTCTCCTCATCAATTGTTTGCACAACAAACCTTCCCTTTCTTCACTCATTTGCATGCGCCTCCAATTGTCTATGCACATGCCTGGACCCCCTATCTCCTTATATGTGAAAACAAACTCCAGACCATACACTCCAAAGAACCGCAGCAGTACACATTCAAGCACTGCCTTTAAATCCCGTCCGCCTAATGCCTTTCACGTTCTTCTCCCTTCTACAGACCCTCACCCTTCTTTGCTACTCTTTTCAGTTCTCCTTAGCACGCTCGCTCATGTTCTACACAGTTTTGAAATGAATACCAGCACCATCTCGTTGAACATACAGACTGCATCACCAATTAACTCGTTTCCTCCATCGTTCTACAACAACAACAAATCGCGGTCAGTTTTCAAAGCCTTCCACCTCTTTCCTTTAACTCGAACTCACCTCCTTCTCGCCATTTCCGTCGCCCAGCATTTTCCACCCATCACAGTAAAACATCGAACAAAAATCATGTTCGGATTCCTGGAAATGCCACCAACGAGTGCTATACTCCTCACTAAACCCTAATACACTCACCAATTCTTCCAACGATGCTTCGATTTCGAAGGATACTCAACCCTAGATCTGACTGTGGGTCAATGCTGCGAGCTTCAGGGTGTTCGAACCCTTTGAATGCTATATGGAAATGAAGAGATTCGAGAGCTGATTTCATATATATTTATGCTTGAATTTATAGAGGAGAATAGGGTTTTACTTTGAATTTTTGAAGTGGGAATTCGTTCGTTACTGAAGAACAAAAGAGAACGACAACGCAAAGTTTTACTGTGGAATTAGGTTTAGGAAAACTTAGAGAGGGTATTTATAAGGGGCTTAGATATTTTCCCTTGATTATTATATTAATATATATCCTATTCTATCTATATTTATTGTTAAAAAATCCTATGACCACACACGATACCCAAAAATCATGAAAATTGACATGTAGCTAGAGTTCGACATTACGGTCCCAACGAAACTGGTTTCGTCGAATTCCGACTTCGTATGCTCACACAACGTATTTTTAACCGTCGAAATACTGACTGTTTCTCACTCTAAAAATTCGTACGACCACACAGTGACTCTAAAGATCACAAAATTGGAAATCTAACAACTATTTGACATTGTGGATCCAACAAAATTAGTTTCGTCGAATTCCGACTTCGTTTGCAAAAGTGGCTTATTTTTGTAGCTCAGTTGGTTAAGGCATTGGATTTGTAACATGGAGGTCGAGGGTTCGAACCCCGGCGGCAACATAATTTTTATCTCTGTTTTAAAGAGGGCCAACTGAACATGCAAATATATGTACATATACAAATTAAAAATTTGAAAGGATAAGAACGTACATATAAGGAAATAAAGAAAATATATGTATATACATGAGAATATATATATATATATGCAGAAATATATGTATATGAAAGATAAAATTTAAAATAAGGCTATAGTAAATGAAATATGGAAAGAATTAAATAACGGTGCAACATCGTTTGAATTTTGAAAATAAAATGAAAGTTGTGCGTATATATATATATATACGCGTAAAATGGTCGTTAAAGGAATTGTATACATATAAGAATATTTCATGTGAATAAAACAGTTAAATAAATTCCAGGAATTCAAAAGTTCGAAATTCAAATTTCTGCGCCAAAACAGCTTGTGGGACCCAATGCTGACTTAGCACTGCATGTACGATAATATTTGGCTAGATTCATCTGCGAACCTGGACTATTTTCTTAACTAGGTTCAATGCTGACTCAGCGCTGCGTGTACGATAAGGTCTTGAGCAACTATATAAACAGCCCTGGTCTTCTTCTCTATTCACAATTCTTCTCTACCCTTATGCTGCAAAGATTCTTGGTAAACATGGCTTCCTTTCCTCCTCTTAATCAAATAATAAATAAAATAATATATATATAATAAATCAAGACGAGGAGGTGCTGCTCAAAGACTTTCAAAGAGGAGATTCAAGCTAGAATTCAAGTGAAGATTCGAACGACTGCAACGACCGTTTTTCTACGAATCATAGCAACGCCATCTTTCTATTCTAATCTAATCTCTGTAAGTCAGTTATTTCTAGATTTGAACGTTTCTCTTTTCGTGACATGAAATTAAAGGAATAAAAGAGTATGCCAATTCTTTCTATTGAATCAGTGCCTATTTCTTTGGACCAAATTAAGAACTGTTATGATTTCGAGGACAAATAAGACTGTAACTATGAAACTATGGACCTTAGAACCATATGCCTCTTTGACTATGAACATTGCCTAAGACTATGAACATTGCCTAAGACTATGAACATTGCCTATGACTATGGACATTGCCTATGACTATGTACATTGCCTATGACTATGACTGTGACCATGAGAATTATTTCCATGACTATAGCCTATACCTTTGATTAGGAAGCAAACTATTGTCTATGACATAAATGGGACAACTGTGATTAAGCACCTATGGTTCATGACTAGGAAAGTGTTTAAAATTTTGTGACTGTGAACCCGATTATCTATCTTGTCTGTTCTTTGGTTTTAGACCTTGGGAATTTACCTATTAAGTTAGGTCTACCCATGTTCTTGAACCTACGCCTTTATTCTGTCTATTCTTGGTTTTAGACCTTGGGAATTTACCTATTAAGTTAGGTCTACCCATGTTCTTGAACCGACGTCATTATTCAACCCTTTTTATGCCAGTTAGTATGTCTATCTTTTGCATAGCATCTTTGGTTCATTCCCTATTTTCTACGAGCCTAGCTTTATTTATAATCTAGACTGAATCACGATTATACGAACGGTGGGAATGCGGTTTGGGCAAAATATGAAATTTACTAGAAACATAGTTATAAACTAGGAAATTGGCATAAATTGGGAACATGTATTATGGCATGTTCATAGAAATGCAAATTGGATAAATTTGACATGAATTATATGATGTGTAATTTGAATCTAACATTGACATGTAAATCTAGCATTTACATGAATAGTGAACTAGAGTAATAAGTCTAGTTTGACGTAAATTAGAATGTTGAATCGGAATTAGTTTAGCTAATTTGGCACGATAAGTATATTGGCATAAATGTGAAATTGGCCATAATTGAGAATAACTATCAGGATTAGAAAAATCATGGTTAGTGACACTTAATTTGGTAAAATCCACATACCAAAAAGCATAAATATGATTTAAAAGGGGAAATGGGCCATAAGAATAAATGTTAACAATTTACATTAAAAGAGTAATTGGGAAATAAGTAAATTAGGATTAATTTACTTATAGAATTTGTCCTAAAAGAGGAAATGTAAATTTAGACAAAATTAAAGGTTTATTAACGGCATCTCTTTTAATGACACACCAAAAAGTTCTAGGGTGACAGAGAGGATAGTGTCTAGGCTTGAATTTGGAAAATACAAGTTTCCTGCTCTCCCTGGCTATCCCTTACTGATCCGACGAACGGGATGGTTACTTTCAAAACTTGATTTGAAAATAAGTTGAAACCCTTTGAACTTAGAAAACACGAATATGCCTAACCCGAGGTTAGACTGAGTTGCGATGTAAACCTGCCCGGAACCAACCGGCACATCCAGTATTCGCAACAATACCTGTCTAATGTGAGTGGTAGTGGCTTTAATTTATTTAGTTAAAGCTAGAACAAGAATAGTAGGGTTAAGTTAACTAAGACACTTAACCAGTTCAACATGATAACTAGACTGATGGGTGGGGTTAGGTTTAGACTGACACTTAACCATTAATAATAACATGATAGTTAAAACAGACGGGCCAGGTTAAGTTACAAAGGAATACTTAACCAACACAGAATAAATGGGTAGGGTTAAGAAATAAATACTTAACCAATATAACTTGGTTTGTGGTAGGGTTAAGTCAACATGAGTTACTGACAACACTTAACCAGTTTAACAGGGTAAATGAAGAGGGTTAAGTTGGCTTGAATTGACTAATGACACTTAACCAATCCAAATTGACGGGAAAGGGAACTAAGTAGAAAACCTTAGTTAAGAAAACAACGATTCTGGAAACTAAGTGGTAAATCTTAGTTAGTAAAACTAAGTAGTAATTCTTAGTATAACACGGGAAGGAGTGAATGTCCATCTGAATAGAAAGAAGGCTCCAACGAATTGGGATACGAAGCCCGAGGCTTCGAGGGGACGTGAGGGTACTCTTGGTATCCCTCTGTGAGGCTGCAGATGATCCGCCTGGGCGCACAGAGGTTAAGGTCTGCGGTAGAAGAGCCAAGGGTATGCCTTGGTTGCAATATATGGCAACCAAAAGACTAGGATGGACCAGCGTGATTCGGCGAGAAGACGGAAGCCCTGTGATAGCAACTCGTCGTCTACCTACCATCTTCAGTCAAGCGAGACACATGAAGCGGGAAGGCTGGAGGACTCATACGGACCACAAACTTGCTATCTAGTTGTGGTTGCGGGGTGTTGTTGGCCATAGAATTAGTGGGGCAGATAGGGGCCTTCGTACAGTTCTCATTTTACAAGGGTGGCCTTCCATTAGTTGAGGGAGGGGTCGAGTGGGACCATAGCCACTGGAAAAACAGACCTTAACATCTGCATCGGCAGATATTGAAAGCTCCTGACCGAGTTCCGTATTTCTAGAGTAGCCCTGACACGGGACTCGGGTAGCACATTACAGGACATGTGCATCTAGACAAGCGATAACGATTCGCGATACATGCGTGGGGAAAGTCTAGGAACATATACCACTCTAGGTAGTGTATCCTAGACTAAAGGGCATCGTTCGACAGGTAGCATAATCCCTAGTTTGGAACTAGGTGGCATAAATCCTGAATACAAGAAGCTTTCAACAGATAGCGTAAACTCTAATTGAATCTAGAAAGCACTTGATATAAAACCTAGACTAGATCTAGGTGATAAATAATCAACGTACGCCTGAAGGCGACGGATACTACAGGGATTGGGATCACGTTATTGTTACTAGTTGGAACACTAGTTAGGTGGTGCAGAGATATAGAAACGAGTATATCGCGGTAAAAGCGAAGCAGAGAAAGTGTTGTAGTATATCCAGTTTATCTTGTCTTAGCATGTCTTGTGTGAATCTTAGCTTGTTAGCCTTATCATCATGGTATTATCTTGTATTCAGTTAATTCATGTTGTTCTGTTTTCCCTGTTCACATGCTAGAAGTTACTGACTTACTCAGGCTTTATGTCTGACTCTGTTTTTCTTTCGCTTCATTTCTTCCGTCCCCCCCCCCTCCCCAGGTAGTTGAGGAGGGAATAGTATAACTCAGGATTAAATTGGACCGTTGCTCTTTCCCAGCTTGAAGATTTGATGAAGTTGTCCTTGGATTCTCTTTCAGATGCTATTGCTGGCTTATGCTACATTGGGGGAATATAAATGTATTTTTATGCTTCTTTATCTAGTAAAGACAGATGATACTCTGATATTGTAAAGCAATCTTGTACAATCTATTTTATCAATAAAGCAAAGTTTTATTTTCTGCTGTTAATTGTTTGTCTGTCTTGTAATTTATCTGCATCTTTTACCCATAATGCTCCACAGAACTTAGTGCATTCCCTTTGTGAGTGACACTAACGGACGTGGGGTGTTACACATGGTATCAGAGCTGAAGGTTACCAGATCAGATAAAGGATTTGAAAAATTATTTTCAAACAGCTTTAAAAGAAGCATTTTCAAAAGAAGAGATTTGTTTTAAAGGCATATTCCCCAAAGCCATACGCACTATCTTCTCTTCCTCTATTTAAATTCTTGTCTCCTTCTTTCTTGAGTCTCTGGGGCTCCTGGCTTTTTGGGAGGTAACCTCATCGAAGGGCAAAGTAGTGCCCGGCTTCCATCCATAGCCGTAGTTGTTTCATCTACAGGCAGTTTTCTTTCGAAGCTTATAGGGTTTTCCGGACGATGGAGGCAGTTTTCGAGAGATTTGTCAACATGACTACACACGGAAGGGGGATGAGGAGTTTGGCTAAGGAGCACAACCCAAGGATAAGGAATTCATGGATAGGGACTTGGCTCACCAAGGAGGAAGGAGTTATAAAGCGTAAGACAAGAGGAAGTAGCTTTTCTATGATATAATAGGGCATATAATTAAGGACAAGAGCAAGAACGAGGAACAAGATTTTCATAAGGGCAAGAACCTACTTTCGCCACCAAGCGTACCTAGGAGAAAGGTAGTAAAAGTTCTCTTGGAAGAGTCTAGTTTTGATATTCGTACTATTTCCTTTGGTTTTATCGCTTCGCATTTGTTCATATCCACTTCCATAGTTGAGTCTCTGCACCATAGTACTTGTATAGTAGAAAGGTCCCACTAGAGTCTCAAATCCAATTATTGGTCCGACCAGTTTATTTTTGGTTAGTAGGGATTTGAGAATAACTATCGAGTCTGCTTATATCATCTCACGTAGATCGTTTAAATTCAAAGGAGATATTCCTTAGGTGCTTGTCTGATATTGGTTTAGGCCTTTGGGGCTTGTACTTGAGGAATGTCGAGTTCGGTTTGGATGGTTTGCGGGAGAGATGAATAGTTGTGGTAGGCACTCCAAAGAGCACGCAGTGACCTTTCGACTCTTATAGTTATGGCATGACGGATAAGAGGGAAACCTCTAATCATCTTAGTACGTATACTTGGTACCGTGATTGACATCTGTTTATTTTGGAATTGGAGGTCGGAAACTTCACAATCGTGAAGTTAAATTAGTTAATATACAGTGGAGTAAAGCTCAAGAAGGCTAGATACTAGCGTCATACCCTTTTTCTTAAGGGTGTATCCTTGATTTCTTTGTTTAGGAGCTTTGCGCATAATTGTTTCTCTCTTTCCAAAGTATATCACCTAGGTCGTATCTTCGATCCTTAGGTAGAAGCCAATGGATGTAAACATGTATTTGAAACATGTTATGGTTGATGGTTGCAAGTGGTTGCTAATGGTTGCTTGTGAATGCATATGCATACGTATTAGACACTAGATCAGTTCAGACGTTTTCATATTGCATTTACAGATATGTATTTAAGTTGAGCCTGATATGTTATCATATGGATGTTGCATATGGATGAATGTCCGTGCACGCATGTAGTATTTACATAACTAGGGATGCTTATATACATGATTGGACGCATGGCACCGACATGATTCGCATTAAGGAGGTCGACTGAATCAGTAGACCGCCTGATTTTACAGTAGATAAAGACATATACACACACTATGCATATGAACATGAAAGCATTAGAAATCTTTTAAGGACAATGGATGCCTGTGATTGGATGGTTGAGTAGATGGGTGATTCGATGGTAGAACACATTCTTCCTAACTAGAAGATTTCGGGGACGAAATCCTTTTAAGTGGGGGAGAATGTAACACCCCGTATTTTTAACGTAATTATAAATGTATATATATCCACAGATAGGATTAATATGGTGATGTATAATGAAAATTAATTAATATATGAAAAAAAAAGATTGGTTGCATGCGATGTAAATATGTTGCATGCACTGATTTGCAAACATAATGCATTAACATTAAAAGAAAAAGATTCATGCATTGGTTTAATTTAAGTATTGTAACTAACATGAAAAAGAGAAGTAAGGAAAGAACAAAAATTATCATTGTTCTAAGACTTATTAACAAAAGACATTGTAGCTCAGTTGGTTAAGGCATTGGATTTGTAACATGGAGGTCGAGGGTTCGAACCCCGGCGGCAACATAATTTTTATCTCTGTTTTAAAGAGGGCCAACTGAACATGCAAATATATGTACATATACAAATTAAAAATTTTGAAAGGATAAGAACGTACATATAAGGAAATAAAGAAAATATATGTATATACATGAGAATATATATATATATATATATATATATATATATGCAGAAATATATGTATATGAAAGATAAAATTTAAAATAAGGCTATAGTAAATGAAATATGGAAAGAATTAAATAACGGTGCAACATCGTTTGAATTTTGAAAATAAAATGAAAGTTGTGCGTATATATATACGCGTAAAATGGTCGTTAAAGGAATTGTATACATATAAGAATATTTCATGTGAATAAAACAGTTAAATAAATTCCAGGAATTCAAAAGTTCGAAATTCAAATTTCTGCGCCAAAACAGCTTGTGGGACCCAATGCTGACTTAGCACTGCATGTACGATAAGATTTGGCTAGATTCATCTGCGAACCTGGACTATTTTCTTAACTAGGTTCAATGCTGACTCAGCGCTGCGTGTACGATAAGGTCTTGAGCAACTATATAAACAGCCCTGGTCTTCTTCTCTATTCACAATTCTTCTCTACCCTTATGCTGCAAAGATTCTTGGTAAACATGGCTTCCTTTCCTCCTCTTAATCAAATAATAAATAAAATAATATATATAAAATAAATCAAGACGACGAGGTGCTGCTCAAAGACTTTCAAAGAGGAGATTCAAGCTAGAATTCAAGTGAAGATTCGAACGACTGCAACGACCGTTTTTCTACGAATCATAGCAACGCCATCTTTCTAATCTCTGTAAGTCAGTTATTTCTAGATTTGAACATTTCTCTTTTCGTGACATGAAATTAAAGGAATAAAAGAGTATGCCAATTCTTTCTATTGAATCAGTGCCTATTTCTTTGGACCAAATTAAGAACTGTTATGATTTCGAGGACAAATAAGACTATAACTATGAAACTATGGACCTTAGAACCATATGCCTCTTTGACTATGAACATTGCCTAAGACTATGAACATTGCCTAAGACTATGAACATTGCCTAAGACTATGAACATTGCCTATGACTATGGACATTGCCTATGACTATGGACATTGCCTATGACTGTGACCATGAGAAATATTTCCATGACTATAGCCTATACCTTTGATTAGGAAGCAAACTATTGTCTATGACATAAATGGGACAACTGTGATTAAGCACCTATGGTTCATGACTAGGAAAGTGTTTAAAATTTTGTGACTGTGAACCCGATTATCTGTCTTGCCTGTTCTTTGGTTTTAGACCTTGGGAATTTACCTATTAAGTTAGGTCTACCCATGTTCTTGAACCTACGCCTTTATTCTGTCTATTCTTGGTTTTAGACCTTGGGAATTTACCTATTAAGTTAGGTCTACCCATGTTCTTGAACCGACGTCATTATTCAACCCTTTTTATGCCGGTTAGTATGTCTATCTTTTGCATAGCATCTTTGGTTCATTCACTATTTTCTACGAGCCTAGCTTTATTTATAATCTAGACTGAATCACGATTATACGAACGGTGGGAATGCGGTTTGGGCAAAATATGAAATTTACTAGAAACATAGTTATAAACTAGGAAATTGGCATAAATTGGGAACATGTATTATGGCATGTTCATAGAAATGCAAATTGGATAAATTTGACACGAAGTATAAGATGTGTAATTTGAATCTAGCATTGACATGTAAATCTAGCATTTACATGAATAGTGAACTAGAGTAATAAGTCTAGTTTGACGTAAATTAGAATGTTGAATCGGAATTAGATTAGCTAATTTGGAACGATAAGTATATTGGAATAAATGTGAAATTGGCCATAATTGAGAATAACTGTCAGGATTAGAAAAATCATGGTTAGTGACACTTAATTTGGTAAAATCCACATACCAAAAAGCATAAATATGATTTAAAAGGGGAAATGGGCCATAAGAATAAATGTTGACAATTTACATTAAAAGAGTAATTGGGAAATAAGTAAATTAGGATTAATTTACTTATAGAATTTGTCCTAAAAGAGGAAATGTAAATTTAGACAAAATTAAACGTTTATTAACGGCGTCTCTTTTAATGACACACCAAAAAGTTCTAGGGTGACAGAGAGGATAGTGTCTAGGCTTGAGTTTGGAAAATACAAGTTTCCTGCTCTCCCTGGCTATCCCTAACTGATCCGACGAACGGGATGGTTACTTTCAAAACTTGATTTGAAAATAAGTTGAAACCCTTTGAACTTAGAAAACACGAATATGCCTAACCCGAGGTTAGACTGAGTTGCGATGTAAACCTGCCCGGAACCAACCGGCACATCCAGTATTCGCAACAATACCTGTCTAATGTGAGTGGTAGTTGCTTTAATTTATTTAGTTAAAGCTAGAACAAGAATAGTAGGGTTAAGTTAACTAAGACACTTAACCAGTTCAACATGATAACTAGACTGATGGGTGGGGTTAGGTTCAGACTGACACTTAACCATTAATAATAACATGATAGTTAAAACAGACGGGCCAGGTTAAGTTAAAAAGGAATACTTAACCAACACAGAGTAAATGGGTAGGGTTAAGAAATAAATACCTAACCAATATAACTTGGTTTGTGGTAGGGTTAAGTCAACATGAGTTATTGACAACACTTAACCAGTTTAACAGGGTAAATGAAGAGGGTTAAGTTGGCTTGAATTGACTAATGACACTTAACCAATCCAAATTGACGGGAAAGGGAACTAAGTAGAAAACCTTAGTTAAGAAAACAACGATTCTGGAAACTAAGTGGTAAATCTTAGTTAGTAAAACTAAGTAGTAATTCTTAGTATAACACGGGAAGGAGTGAATGTCCGTCTGAATAGAAAGAAGGCTCCAACGAATTGGGATACGAAGCCCGAGGCTTCGAGGGGACGTGAGGGTACTCTTGGTATCCCTCTGTGAGGCTGCAGATGATCCGCCTGGGCGCACAGAGGTTAAGGTCTGCGGTAGAAGAGCCAAGGGTATGCCTTGGTTGCAATATATGGCAACCAAAAGACTAGGATGGACCAGCGTGATTCGGCGAGAAGACGGAAGCCCTGTGATAGCAACTCGTCGTCTACCTACCATCTTCAGTCAAGCGAGACACGTGAAGCGGGAAGGCTGGAGGACTCATACGGACCACGAACTTGCTATCTAGTTGTGGTTGCGGGGTGTTGTTGGCCATAGAATTAGTGGGGCAGATAGGGGCCTTCGTACAGTTCTCATTTTACAAGGGTGGCCTTCCATTAGTTGAGGGAGGGGTCGAGTGGGACCATAGCCACTAGAAAAACAGACCTTAACATCTGCATCGGCAGATATTGAAAGCTCCCGACCGAGTTCCGTATTTCTAGAGTAGCCCTGACACGGGACTCGGGTAGCACATTACAGGACATGTGCATCTAGACAAGCGATAACGATTCGCGATACATGCGTGGGGAAAGTCTAGGAATATATACCACTCTAGGTAGTGTATCCTAGACTAAAGAGCATCGTTCGACAGGTAGCATAATCCCTAGTTTGGAACTAGGTGGCATAAATCCTGAATACAAGAAGCGTTCAACAGATAGCATAAACTCTAATTGAATCTAGAAAGCACTTGATATAAAACCTAGACTAGATCTAGGTAATAAATAATCAAGGTACGCCTAAAGGCGACGGATACTATAGGGATTGGGATCACGTTATCGTTACTAGTTGGAACACTAGTTAGGTGGTGCAGAGATATAGAAACGAGTATATCGCGGTAAAAGCGAAGCGGAGAAAGTGTTGTAGTATATCCAGTTTATCTTGTCTTAGCATATCTTGTGTGAATCTTATCTTGTTTGCCTTATCATCATGGTATTATCTTGTATTCAGTTAATTCATGTCGTTCTGTTTTCCCTGTTCACATGCTAGAAGTTACTGACTTACTCAGGCTTTATGACTGACTCTGTTTTTCTTTCGCTTCTTTTCTTCCGCCCCCCCCCCCCTTTCCCGGTAGTTGAGGAGGGAATAGTATAACTCAGGATTAAATTGGACCGTTGCTCTTTCCCAGCTTGAAGATTTGACGAAGTTGTCCTTGGATTCTCTTTCAGATGCTATGGCTGGCTTATGCTACATTGGGGGAATATAAATGTATTTTTATGCTTCTTTATCTAGTAAAGACAGATGATACTCTGATATTGTAAAGCAATCTTGTACAATCTATTTTATCAATAAAGCAAAGTTTTATTTTCCGCTGTTAATTGTTTGTCTTTCTTGTAATTTATCTGCATCTTTTACCCATAATGCTCCACAGAACTTAGTGCATTCCCTTTGCGAGTGACACTAACGGACGTGGGGTGTTACACAAACTGTCGTTTATATAATATATTCGTTATTCAAATTCAATTCTAAACTGAATTAAATATCACAGATGATCCAGTTCACACCATATCGCCATTTCAGCCAATTCTGATTATTTCAAAATTAAATAAATTATTCTATTATTTAATTTAATTAAATATTCACTATAATTTAATTTAATTAAATATTCACTATAATTTAATTAATGACAATTTATTTCCCTAAATCACTATTTATATAATTAAATAAATAAATTATAATACCTCTGCCAATGCGGGTCATTACAATCTTTCCCACTTAAAAAATTTTCGTCCTCGAAATTGGTAAAAGGTAGAGGATGACCCTATCTACTGGTTAGAACATATTTGTTCACTTCTAAACTTCAGTTCCAACTGAACCAATTTAATTTTAATTAAATTTTTAATTAATTCTTATCAACGAAAATTTTCAAAAATCCTGAAATTTTCTAACTCCTTAACTTTTCGAAAAATTTCGCCAGCATCTCCTTTGTACTGGTCAATATGTCAAACTCCAACTCGCCTCTCTGGGACATCTCCAACCCAAAAGAAAATCAAATAGCCAAGCGGCTTGCCAATTCGGCTCATAAATCTCATGCTTATATCGAATATAAACTTGTACCTTTTTGTTGGGCATATCAACTCTATCACTTTCACCTGCTGTCAATTCATCATATACAAGTGTTATCCCAGTCAAATTCCAATCTGTTTTTATCCACAACACCACAATTCGCTTGTATCTGAGCCAAATATCATTTTAACTCGAGTTTCTTCTCGATTCCCAACTCTTAACTTGATTATCCCATTACACTTCAAATTTGAATCTTACAGTACAATTTGTCTTGATATCATTTTAATTCAATCTCATTTACCACTTTACTGGCTTTACTTTAATTCAATTTTGCTTTCACAAATTTCTGTTAAATTTGTTTTTAATTCAAACGGTCTTTCCCTGGGAGTTTTTAAACAGTTTACTCTTTTCAAAAATCAAATTTTCCTTTTGAACATGCCACTGAGCCCTTAATTAATATTCCATTTGTTAAATCACTTCTCTATTTCTTTATCAATATTTGTTAACCAAATATTTTCAATAACCATATTGGCCTTTTTCGTTATTTGGAAAACATTTCCGAATATCGCCTTCCTTTATTTTCTAAACTTTAGAAAATATATGCTATTTATAATTGGAAAATATTGCAATTATTTATCTCTTTTCCGATCTCATTTATTTCTATACTTAGGAAATATTCTTTATTATATTTCCAAGCTTACACTTATTTGGGTTAAAACGGATGTTGTATAAAACATCGTTACAACAACCCAAATACTATATTCAACTAACTCTTATTCAACATTGATCTTCGAGCCTGAAATCTTACTATTTATTTGTTAATAATGAAATCAATCAAGTTGGGGTATAACTACCTCTCAGACCTTGACTGAATAACATTTATAACGTCAAAACAGATATGACTACTTACTCGAATAATCAATACCATACAACTACTTATTCACTTTTAAACATGTATACGCTTCCTCTTTCTATTCTTACTAGATTTTATTCTTAGTCTTCCTTTTTGATTTTACTATTCTATTTCTATGTTCGTTTCCTTATCGACTTCTATATATATATATATATATATATATATATATATTAATACGTTGATTTCTAACTATCAAATTATCTTAAAAATATTCTAACTCCTTAAATTCCCGGAAAAATTCGCCATAACCTCCTTTGTACCAGGAGCATCGGGATATTTCAAATAGCCTCCCATGGCCCTCACCAATCAAAAAGAAAAAGAAAAAGCCAAGCGGCTAGCCGATACGGCGCATAAAATCTCATATATGAATTAAATACATACCTTTTCGTCGAGCATTCTATTTTTATACCTTCATACCTTATCCATACCTATCTCATGTATATTTATACCTGCCCAATCTATTTCAACTATACCCGATCGTTTAACTCAATTCGTTAATTAATTTGTTAATTAACTCTTTAGTCTATTTCACTTTTATATTTGAACATGACATGTTCAAATATATTTTATCTTGCTTATTAACTAATTTGAATCCAAATTTCAAATTTAAGTTCTATATTCGATTTCGAATATCCATTTACAAATCCAATTCACCTTTTAAAGTTCAACTTCAAACTCAAAACTCGATTAACTAATTCCTCTTTGACTTAGTTAATTCTATTCAGTTTCTATTCAAATTTTATATCACTTCTATTATTCAAATCTATATATCAAATTCTATTCAAATTCTATTCAAATTCTATATATTCAAATTCTATTCAAATTTTATATATTCAAATTCTATAGTTTAAATTCCATTTGAATTTTATATTCAAATTCCATTTGAATTTCTATATTCAAATTCTATATTTGAATTCCATTTGAATTTCTATATTCAAATTCTATATTTGAATTCCATTTGAATTTCTATATTCAAATTCTATATCACTTCCATTGAATTTCATATATTCAAACTCCCTTTGAATTTTTATATTCAATTTCTATTTCAAACTTTCTTTATTCATTCTTTATTATAAATCCCATTTTGAAATTCAACACAACTTGTCTTTCCCAAAACAAATTCAAAACAGTATCTCTGTTAGTAATTCGTCACTTACAACTCGAAAATGAATACTGATGATGCAGCTGTCATCATCAGAATCTATTTTCCAGCGATCGAAGTGAGTTCAATACTATAAAACCATTTTTAAACATTTCCACTTTGAAATTCATTTCAAAATATAATTCACATTGCTTGTAAAATAATTTAAAATCTCCCAAGATCTAAAAATTTCCTTATTTATAATTCAAATCCATTTACAAACACTTATCCAATTTTCCAGAATTTTAATTCAATTTCTGGTTTAAATTTCATATTTAACTCATCTGATTTCACGTATTTCACTTATATGAATTCTGATTGGTTATTTACATAACCATTTAATTTATAATCTTACTCGATTATAATAACAACCAATATATCCATTATATTATAATTTTGATATATATCTTTTCTACATCAAGATATACCTTGGGTAAACTTATTTTAATTTACCCTTTTTCAAAACATATCGTGTCGACCCATCGTATTCGAGTGTTTAGTAACTCCTACCGATATAGTGGATCAAACTGATCGACCAGAACTCATAAACGACTCAACCAATAAATCTCCACAATATAAAACAATTTTTATATCAATAACAAATACGCTCACTCGTATATATAGACTCAACTCAATCTAGGGTATTATCAACCCTATCTCTGCTGAGTCACGCCACAGAGCCAAGGTAATTCACTTAATCTTATGCTCTGATACCAATTGTAATGACCTGAAAATCCGGTCCAATTTGAGCTGACCAAAAACACAAATCCAACCCCAAATTAAACTGAAAATACCGGTCATTAATGAAAGAAATTAGAGGGTGAGGAAAGATAAGATAGAAACTTAGAATAGAAGAAGAAGAAGAAGAACACAACATCAGAGTAACATGAACCTCACAGCGGAACGAATAACATATAATATATATATAACATAACTTGATATATAATCATTATATGTATACAATAACATTATCAGAGTACAACACTTACAACACAGCGGAAATAACGATAACTATAATCCCGAAGCCTCCTGCTCCAAGCTCTTCCAGTATATCTGTAAATCCCAACTACTTGACTGCCCATACAAAATTGGGCACCCAAGAGTTTACAGAAAACAAAACAAAATAAACTCCGGGTCGGTCGTGGGACTGGTATGAGTAAAACGGTTTAAAACAGTTCAAGCAGGTAAATGATATCTCATAAGACCACGCCGTATAACGGAACGGGTTTTCCCTTATGAGAATCCAAATTATCTTTATATCAAAAACATTTTGATATTATAATAATGTCTATCAACCACAATAATAATAATAATAATCTTCTAGCAGAAACGCTTTCATCTCACGTTCTACATATATAGTATACAATCAAAACCGCAAGCACGTATTGGGTAATGGATTTCCAACTATGACAAGGTCTGGAACCACCTTTCGTTAGTGTACCTCTAGAGATGAATACACTGGGTTCAACAAGAACATCTTGCAACCCGGCCACACATGACCAATCACTCATTTCGCTTGAGTGTATCGAATGTATATCACCAACGGTTGGGATCAGCAACCGATTTCCCGAATGGGACAGTATCGACAATAGATTTTTAGAAATAAATGAAACTCTAGATCAGGTGATTATGCACCCTACTTCGGAGCGACCGACTTAGCCATGCTGCCTGCCCGATTTCTGTCATTTAAACGTTGATGAGGCTAGAAGCTACGCTTTATCATCACACCAGATTCACTTTGAATGCCACATCATCAAATCCATCAAATCACCGATTGACATCCTCAACCATACATTATGTGTTAGCTAAAAGAAGTTTCCTTCTCCGCTTCCACTCTCGGTACGGTTGGAGAAATCAATATACGTGATCGTCTGGAAATACTCTGTCAGACATCCGTCCATACAAGTCATCCAGGAACAGGATGAACCGAAGGCACTATTCAATACATTCATCTTAGACACTGTTATCTAAGACTTATACAATAGCCCTTGCACTTTACTCCGTCTTCAATTACCTTTGGCATATATAATTCGCAACGCTTATGCCAATACAGAGTGGTTCTTTGGATAATAACCCAACCGGTCTCTCCATATTAACAACGTTAAAATGGTCAAAACTTTGATAGTCTATGATTTAACTATAGAATAAAACAAGTGTGCAAACAACGATATTATTACAAGATTGAAATTCTATCAATCAATCATCAATCATATATATATATTCATATTTCCTTATTTTCTATGTTTAGAAAATATACGTAAATACTGGAAAACATTTCCATTTCTTGTTTTCTATATCAGAAAATATTTCTGGTTCTTATTTGGAAAACATTTCCAAAACTCCTTCATTGGACTTAGACCGATGTTTAAACAAACCATCGCGATGCCAACTCAAACCATTACGCTTATTAACTAAATTCCTTTAACCCACCTTCACTATCGAACCTTAACCATTCCTTAGTAAAAATGAAGTCAATCAAGTTGGGGTAATACTACCTCTCAGACCTTAACTGAACAATGTTTCTAACCTTGAAATAGACAAAGTTCACCTTATATTTCTTTAACAACTTCCTTACTTAACCTTTCTTTCGAGTAACTATATTCGATTAACTCTATTCGATTAACTCCTTTTTATTAACTCTATTTACTTAACTCCTGTCAAATAAACTATATTCGATAACTCCTCTAACTCTATTCGAATAAACTATATTCGATTAACTCCTCTAATTCCATTCGAATAAACTATATTCGATTTATTCCTTTAACTCCATTTAACTCTATTCGAATAACTAAATTCGATTAACTCCCTTTTAACTCTTCTTCGAATAACTAATATTCGATAACTCCTTTTACTTTATTCGAATTACTAATATTCGATTAACTCGATTGATTCTATTCGAATAAACTATATTCGATTAACTCCTTTACTTTAACTCTATTCGATTAATTCTAACTGGTTAACTCTTATTCAAATAACAAATATTCGATTAACTCTATTCAGCTAACTCGACTCGACTAACCCCTTTTCGAATAAAATATTCGATTTACTAACTTTCGAATACCTTATTCGATTGGCTCCCTTCGAATACCATATTCGATTTAACTCTATTCGAATAACTAAATTCGATTAACTCCTTTTCGAATAAACTATTCATTTGTAAAGATTTACTTCTAGTAACAGTTCTTCACTTTACAAATGATTTCCTTTTTAGTAACATTTTCCTTTTTATAACATCCTATTCGGTTATAAACAAATTTCCTTTTTATAACTCTATTTATTTCTAAATATTTCCTTTCTAATTCTATTTGTAAATGGTTTTACAAATATCTCCTTTTCGATTTCATTTGTAAAGGTTTTACAAATATTCCTCTTTCGATTTCATTTGTAAATGGTTTACAAACCTTTCTCGTTCTAATCTATTTGCAAATGGTTTGCAAATAATTCCTTTAGGGTTTCATTTCTAAGTATTTTCTGTTTATAAATAATCCCTTTATAAATAAATTTCTATTTATAAATAATTCCTTTTATAAAATCTCCATTGATTGTTATAAATATTATCTCTTTTATAAAATCCTTTGATTTTATAATTAATCTATTTTCAATATTCATTTTGAAAATTCCCTTTTAACCATTCTGGTATGTTATGGTATTTAACAAATCAAATCACGATAACCAATATCGTCAAAACACATATAGTCAACCACAGATTATAAATCACATCATATATCAAAATATATGAAAAACAGTAAAATAAATGTTGAGGAACCCAGTTGGATTCCTCCAACCCGTTTCCCTGCATCCACAGATGTTACACAATAAAATCAACATTACTTTCAGTTCCATATGATATTGTAACGACCCAGAAAATCTGAACCAATTTAAATTTTTTTAAATTGGCTAAAATAATGGATTTTAAATATTTAAAATGAATATTTTAAATAATGGCAATGAAAACTAAGTTTGAATCGACAATTGAAAACGAATATAATTAATTATAATTATATATAGAATTGAAAATAGCGCGATAGTTCGATAATTCGATTTCAAACTTCAATTGAATATACCGGGTGCAAAACAATCCGGATTTTAGTGAAACCAAAAACATTAAGATCTAATTGATGATATCTTTCTAACGAATCTGACCAATCGAAATTTGATAGCGGGAATCAAAAGATATGTCCAGTTGAAAATTCTGAATAGTCGCTATGGAATTCAGGCCCTTAAAAATGGACATTTTGCAAATGACCTCGGATTTCGATGAAACCACTTTTGTTAGATCCGCAGTGTCAAGTTATTGTTAGGTTTCAAATTTCATAATTTTTTGAATCAATATGTGAGCGTGGCAAAAGAAAACGCGTTTGACCAGTTTCAGTTGATTTTAATCGACTGGAAATTGGCCATTTTTCCAACGGTCTCAGAATTCGACGAAACTAGTTTTGTTAGGACCGTATCGTCAATACGAAGCTAGAAAATATTTTCCGAGAATTTTTCTAGTCAGTATGTGACCCCAGTAATTTGAAATGTACGTTTAAAATTCAATATAGAGATTTAAATGAAAATTCAAAAGGAAACTGATTGTAATGATCAAATCAGCTTGCGATACATATCCCATTGTGTTCAGAATGGGGGTAAAACGCTATGGGCGACAGGCGGTGGGCCTCGTTTCGAGATCGTATGTAAAAGTCAACTTTTTGCAAAATTAAATAATTAAATAATAAAAAAAAAATATTTTCCCTCCCTTTATCTTTCTTCCTGCCCCCCCCCCCCCCCGTTCATTTTTTATTTCAAACGAAAAGAAGAAAAAAAAAAGAAAAAAAAAACCTAAGGACTATCGACAGACCTCCCCCCCTAAACCGAACGCCGCCATCACCGCCTGTCCCCCCCCTCCATCGATCGAAGACCCGAAGCCCCCCCCAGATCGCACGAGCTCCGACGAAGCCCCCCCCCCCCGTTCGCGACGCTGAAGCCGCCGCCCCTCGAAGCAGCTCCGACGCCGCCGAGCTTGACTTCCCCCCCCCCCCCCCTCTCTATAAGTATTTATTTTATTTTATTTTATTTTTTATTTTACTTCTGAAAGATTTCGATTTTTATGTATTTAAAAACTGAAATTTTAATTAGGTTTAAACTGAAATTTTAATTAGGTTTAAACTGAAATTTTAATTAGGTTAAAACTGAAATTTTAATTAGGTTTAAACTGAAAATTTAATTAGGTTTAAACTGAAACTTTAATTAGGTTTAAACTGAAATTTAATTAGGTTTAAAACTGAAATTTTAATAAAGATTTAAAACTGTTTTTTTATATAAAGGATTAAAACTGATTTTAATTTTAAGTTAAAAGAAAAAGGTTTGAACTTTAAACTGATTTTAATTTTAAGTTAAAAGAAAAAGGTTTAAACTTTAAAAAGATCAGATTTGTAGAAAAGAAAAAATCATATTTTTATATATTGAAAGTCGAGAAAAAATCATATTTTTATATATTGAAAGTCGAGGTAAAAATCATATTTTTATATATTGAAAGTCGAGAAAAAATCATATTTTTATATATTGAAAGTCGAGAAAAAATCATATTTTTATATATTGAAAGTCGAGGTAAAAATCATATTTTTATATATTGAAAGTCGAGAAAAAATCATATTTTTATATATTGAAAGTCGAGGTAAAAATCATATTTTTATATATTGAAAGTCGAGGTAAAAATCATATTTTTATATATTGAAAGTCGAGGTAAAAATCATATTTTTATATATTGAAAGTCGAGGTAAAAATCATATTTTTATATATTGAAAGTCGAGGTAAAAATCATATTTTTATATATTGAAAGTCGAGGTAAAAATCATATTTTTATATATTGAAAGTCGAGGTAAAAATCATATTTTTATATATTGAAAGTCGAAGTAAAAATCATATTTTTATATATTGAATAGCATCGTAAAAATTCGATTTTTACCTATGTAGAGAATACGGGCAACGAAGCGACAAAAGGCGAGATAGGCGAAGATTTCTTTAGGTGAAGTGTCGTGAAGTTGGATAGCTATTGGTGAGATTTCTGATTTAAAAATATTATATGTGTGTGAAATGAAAGTGAATAGCTATATATATAAATTGTTATATATAAATATATATCTATATATATATACGCCCCTCGTCCACAAACCATGGACGATATTTATTGGTTGAAATTGTTGTGAAAATTGATTGATAGTGAATGATTGTTTGGGATTGTTTGTGATTGATATTGGTTGATTGTGGTTGAAAAATACCCGTTTGTGATTGTGAAATATTTGGTTGAAACCACATAGGATTAGTTTGTGGAAATGAAATAAATATATACATGCCGCCTGCGTGCGAACTAGATGCATGAACCCCATTGTCAAAAACCGCGAGGTTTTAAGGTAGAGCGAGGAGCCGTACTAGGGACGGTCCCGGTTTAACTACCCTGCCGTTATGCTGCCGAAATTTTGATAATATTTGTGTGTTTGAATTATTTTCATATGCTTAAACTATATTTATTCATTGATTAGAAAACATTCATGTGTTGAATTGATATTCATTCGTTGATTAGAAATTCATGTGTTGAATGGTATTCATATTTTGAAATAAATTGTTTGATAATAAAAATCACCTTTTATCGACTATATGAACTGTGTAAAATAATCTCATTTCAAAAGAAATTGTTTTAGGATAAAAATCTTATTTTTATCACCTATAGGAACTATATAGAAGAATAGTGTTTTGAAATGAATTGTTTTACAATAAAAATCACATTTTTATTGTATGCATAAATCGTTGAAGTGTGAAGTGTTAAAAATAACCACTTGTTCAAAATAAACATATATGAGTTGAAATATTCATTAATTAGCTAATGAAATGATTTGCACCTATTTATGTAACATTAGAATGAATGGTGTTTTTAAACCAAATTGAAATCAAATATGAAGTTGAATAGAAAAGGATAAATGATAAGAACTGTATATATATGTATATGCATATTTATTGAACAGGTTATAGCAAAGGGGCTAGAGAAGAGGAATAAAATTTTGTGCCCGACAAATAGGTACACATTTACTGTTTTGTTTGGGTGATGATTTTATGAGCCTGTTGGCTAGCCGCTTGGCTTTTTCTTTTTCTTTTTGAGATTAGAAGGACCGGGAACGCTATTTGCGATTTCCCGATGCTCCCGGTGCAGGGGAGGTTATGGCGAAATTTTCCAAAAATTTAAGGTGTTAGAAAAATATTTGAAGTGAAAACGATATGGAAATCATTGAATGAACTATATGTATATAAATATATAAATATAAATAAAATTAAAACGAAACGAGGCCGTGCAGTTCGTATTTTGAAACCGTGATTTCAAACGACTAGTACGGGAAATCCGACCATTGGATTTTCCCGAAACCGCAACCGTCGGGTTCGCCTTGGAAATATCTTCCCAACGGCACCAACCTTGTAAAAATCCAACGGTTTGATTGTCTGGAATGTTTAATTCAAATCTGAAGAAAAACAGCGCCAGAAACGATTATATTTATATATATATATATATATATATATATAAATATAATTATATTTAATCGAATAACGACGCTGTAGTTCGTAATTTGAAATCGAAAATTCAAACGATTGTACCGGGAGATCCGACCGTCGGATTTTCCCGAAACTGGAACCGTTGGATTTGTTTTGAAAAGACCTTTCTAATGATGTAAATTTTGTAAAGATCCAACGGTTAGATTTTCAGATATGTGTAAATCAAATCTGAAGAAAAACAGCGCCACGGCCGCCTTATGGCCCGAAGCGTCGTTTTGAATAAAATGGCTATTTTAAAATAAATAAAAATAGCGATAAATAGTTATAAAATATCATAAGCGATATGGAATGGAAATAAACTGAATTTGCTTGATTTATGTGATGTTTGATGGTTGAATGTGTTTGGTGTGAAAATTACATTAAAGGACAAAATTGGTGTTGTCGAATAATTTAACCATTGAAATAAATTGAATTGAAATTCTAAATATACGTGAATTATTTGAGAAGGCCGAGTTAATTCTCATTTCAAATAATTGACCGACGATTGAAAGTCGAAGATAAAGACGGTGGTCGAAGACCGGAGATCTTCACCTCGTTTGGATGGTAACCGAGGTCCTGATTGGGAGGCATCCCGAAATATGGATAATGAGTGGTGATCGTCCAGACGTACGTGGTGATCGATGGGTTTGCGAGGTATTTAGTGCCTCCGGTTTCGTTCAGACCCAGAACGGACTTGTAAATGGACTGTGTGTCCGACATTGGAATTTGTTCTGTGTGATTGATAGCCATCAGTTGCACGGTGTGAATTGCCTGTGTGGCATGCTAAGATGCAGTGATCAGGACTTCTGTTGAAAAGCAAAGTCTTGTGGTGATGATCAAAGCACCGCCTGTGTGGCGTAGCTTTGTGTATAACGTGAATTCGCGAGCCTCACACCCCGGTATGAACCTAAAACGGGAGAGTACATCAGGGAGGGCCTGCGTTTCTTCCTAGCTAGGGTGGTGTCAGTGACCTACCAGCCCTGACATTTATATACTTTTCACCTATGTGGTTGTTGCTGTTGCGAGGCGCCTCGGTTTGATCGGACGATCCGGGTCCGATGGAGTCATTCGTTGGCTCATTTACGCCCCAAAGGGCGGGGAAACGCAGTGTTCAGGCATTTTAATCCACATCGGTGGACCGGCCCTGACGATCCAAGGGTCGATGCGCTCTGACCCTGAGGCTCGGGCTAGGCAGTCTCGAATTCGGTAAGGACTATCTTTTGCCTTGGTTCATGACGGAAAACCAATTTCCAAATACGACATCGTGCGGTTTTGATTGTATACCTATATATGGCGACATAGTGGTATGGGGCATTAATGCCGTCTATGATTGATAGTTATGATTTGAAATTGCTTTCAAAACATATAAACACTAGCAATAATATCAAATGCCTTTGTTTTATTCGTATCAAGCATATTTTGACCGTTATAAGGTAAAAACTCTATCCTCCGGTTTGCGTTGCATTGTGTGATGGGAACTGAGTCTTATAACGGCTTCATTTTTATAAAAAGCATAGCGATGTTCAAAAAGAAAGATTTGTTTTAAAGCACTGGCAATCCAATGGAGTAAACCTGTTCCACGAAAGTGGCGTGGTCCTGCGATTTGCCAATTATATATGTGTTGAGTGGATTTCTCATACCAGTCCCATGACTGACTCGTAGTTTGTTTCACTTTCTAACTCGGGTGCCCCTTTTTCTACACGGGCAGCCTTGTATTCAGGTTTAGCTGGTTCTTTTTCTGGATAGCTGGAGCTGAAGATGGATTCTATCATTTATTTCCTTTTATGCTGTTCAGCTCCTATTGTACATATTTTGTTTATTTCCGCTGTAGACATTTATGTATAGCTGAACTGTATTTGTACTAAGTAAGATCCTGTATACTGTGTAACTCTGATGATTACTTTTATCCAGTATATTCTATTGTTCATTTCATGGTGTATTTATTTAATTCTGTTCTGCTATTATCTGTTTCTGTGTTATATTCCAAAGATAACCTTGTTTCCGTCTGAACGGGAATTCGGGTCGTCTCATCGTGGTATCAGAGCTTTCGTTAAGCTTAGTTCTGGAATATAACATTTGAACGAACTCGTCAGAAATAGAACCAGTAGTGTTCTTGGACGGGTAACTCTATACAGATAGGATCAGCAATATCCTAGTATGAGTATAGCAGAATCAGAACAACTCGTTAGAGATGGGGTCAGAAGTGCCTCAGAACGAGTCGAGAGTAATATGTTTTTAAATAACGTATTTGTGATTATATATATATAGTCTGGTTTTAGAAATATAATTTTTGAATATATAAAAGATATATATTTTAAAAGTTAAAAAGGTTAAAAACAATTGGATTGGTTGTTGTGTTGTGTGATTGTAGATTTATCAAACCACTTTCGACTTTGTTCCTTTTCGGGGACGAAAAGTTTTAAGTGGGGGAGATTGTAACGACCCAGAAAATCTGAACCAATTTAAATTTTTTTAAATTGGCTAAAATAATGGATTTTAAATATTTAAAATAAATATTTTAAATAATGGCAATGAAAACTAAGTTTGAATCGACAATTGAAAACGAATATAATTAATTATAATTATATATAGAATTGAAAATAGCGCGGTAGTTCGATAATTCGATTTCAAACTTCAATTGAATATACCGGGTGCAAAACAATCCGGATTTTAGTGAAACCAAAAACATTAAGATCTAATTGATGATATCTTTCTAACGAATCTGACCAATCGAAATTTGATAGCGGGAATCAAAAGATATGTCCAGTTGAAAATTCTGAATAGTCGCTATGGAATTCAGGCCCTTAAAAATGGACATTTTGCAAATGACCTCGGATTTCGATGAAACCACTTTTGTTAGATCCGCAGTGTCAAGTTATTGTTAGGTTTCAAATTTCATAATTTTTCGAATCAATATGTGAGCGTGGCAAAAGAAAACGCGTTTGACCAGTTTCAGTTGATTTTAATCGACTGGAAATTGGCCATTTTTCCAGCGGTCTCAGAATTCGACGAAACTAGTTTTGTTAGGACCGTATCGTCAATACGAAGCTAGAAAATATTTTCCGAGAATTTTTCTAGTCAGTATGTGACCCCGGTAATTTGAAATGTACGTTTAAAATTCAATATAGAGATTTAAATGAAAATTCAAAAGGAAACTGATTGTAACGATCAAATCAGCTTGCGATACATATCCCATTATGTTCAGAATGTGGGTAAAACGCTATGGGCGACAGGCGGTGGGCCTCGTTTCGAGGTCGTATGTAAAAGTCAACTTTTTGCAAAATTAAATAATTAAATAATAATAAAAAAATTCCCTCCCTTTATCCTTCTTCCTGCCCCCCCCCCCTCCCCCCGTTCATTTTTTATTTCAAACGAAAAGAAGAAAAAAACAAAAAAAAACCCTAAGGACTATCGACAGACCGCCCCCCCTAAAGCGAACGCCGCCATCACCGCCTGTCCCCCCCCCCTCCATCGATCGAAGACCCGAAGCCCCCCCCCAGATCGCACGAGCTCCGACGAAGCCCCCCCCCCCCCCCCCCGTTCGCGACGCTGAAGCCGCCGCCCCTCGAAGCAGCTCCGACGCCGCCGAGCTTGACTTCCCCCCCCCCCCCCCCCTCTCTGTAAGTATTTATTTTATTTTTTATTTTACTTCTGAAAGATTTCGATTTTTATGTATTTAAAAACTGAAATTTTAATTAGGTTTAAACTGAAATTTTAATTAGGTTTAAACTGAAATTTTAATTAGGTTAAAACTGAAATTTTAATTAGGTTTAAACTGAAAATTTAATTAGGTTTAAACTGAAATTTAATTAGGTTTAAAACTGAAATTTTAATAAAGATTTAAAACTGTTTTTTTATATAAAGGATTAAAACTGATTTTAATTTTAAGTTAAAAGAAAAAGGTTTGAACTTTAAACTGATTTTAATTTTAAGTTAAAAGAAAAAGGTTTAAACTTTAAAAAGATCAGATTTGTAGAAAAGAAAAAAACATATTTTTATATATTGAAAGTCGAGAAAAAAATCATATTTTTATATATTGAAAGTCGAGGTAAAAATCATATTTTTATATATTGAAAGTCGAGAAAAAATCATATTTTTATATATTGAAAGCCGAGAAAAAATCATATTTTTATATATTGAAAGTCGAGGTAAAAATCATATTTTTATATATTGAAAGTCGAGAAAAAATCATATTTTTATATATTGAAAGTCGAGGTAAAAATCATATTTTTATATATTGAAAGTCGAGGTAAAAATCATATTTTTATATATTGAAAGTCGAGGTAAAAATCATATTTTTATATATTGAAAGTCGAGGTAAAAATCATATTTTTATATATTGAAAGTCGAGGTAAAAATCATATTTTTATATATTGAAAGTCGAGGTAAAAATCATATTTTTATATATTGAAAGTCGAGGTAAAAATCATATTTTTATATATTGAAAGTCGAAGTAAAAATCATATTTTTATATATTGAATAGCATCGTAAAAATTCGATTTACCTATGTAGAGAATACGGGCAACGAAGCGACAAAAGGCGAGATAGGCGAAGATTTCTCTAGGTGAAGTGTCGTGAAGTTGGATAGCTATTGGTGAGATTTCTGATTTAAAAATATTATATGTGTGTGAAATGAAAGTGAATAGCTATATATATAAATTGTTATATATAAATATATATCTATATATATATACGCCCCTCGTCCACAAACCATGGACGATATTTATTGGTTGAAATTGTTGTGAAAATTGATTGATAGTGAATGATTGTTTGGGATTGTTTGTGATTGATATTGGTTGATTGTGGTTGAAAAATACCCGTTTGTGATTGTGAAATATTTGGTTGAAACCACATAGGATTAGTTTGTGGAAATGAAATAAATATATACATGCCGCCTGCGTGCGAACTAGATGCATGAACCCCATTGTCAAAAACTGCGAGGTTTTAAGGTAGAGCGAGGAGCCGTACTAGGGACGGTCCCGGTTTAACTACCCTGCCGTTATGCTGCCGAAATTTTGATAATATTTGTGTGTTTGAATTATTTTCATATGCTTAAACTATATTTATTCATTGATTAGAAAACATTCATGTGTTGAATTGATATTCATTCGTTGATTAGAAATTCATGTGTTGAATGGTATTCATATTTTGAAATAAATTGTTTGATAATAAAAATCACCTTTTATCGACTATATGAACTGTGTAAAATAATCTCATTTCAAAAGAAATTGTTTTAGGATAAAAATCTTATTTTTATCACCTATAGGAACTATATAGAAGAATAGTGTTTTGAAATGAATTGTTTTACAATAAAAATCACATTTTTATTGTATGCATAAATCGTTGAAGTGTGAAGTGTTAAAAATAGCCACTTGTTCAAAATAAACATATATGAGTTGAAATATTCATTAATTAGCTAATGAAATGATTTGCACCTATTTATGTAACATTAGAATGAATGGTGTTTTTAAACCAAATTGAAATCAAATATGAAGTTGAATAGAAAAGGATAAATGATAAGAACTGTATATATATGTATATGCATATTTATTGAACAGGTTATAGCAAAGGGGCTAGAGAAGAGGAATAAAATTTTGTGCCCGACAAATAGGTACACATTTACTGTTTTGTTTGGGTGATGATTTTATGAGCCTGTTGGCTAGCCGCTTGGCTTTTTCTTTTTCTTTTTGAGATTAGAAGGACCGGGAACGCTATTTGCGATTTCCCGATGCTCCCGGTGCAGGGGAGGTTATGGCGAAATTTTCCAAAAATTTAAGGTGTTAGAAAAATATTTGAAGTGAAAACGATATGGAAATCATTGAATGAACTATATGTATATAAATATATAAATATAAATAAAATTAAAACGAAACGAGGCCGTGCAGTTCGTATTTTGAAACCGTGATTTCAAACGACTAGTACGGGAAATCCGACCATTGGATTTTCCCGAAACCGCAACCGTCGGGTTCGCCTTGGAAATATCTTCCCAACGGCACCAACCTTGTAAAAATCCAACGGTTTGATTGTCTGGAATGTTTAATTCAAATCTGAAGAAAAACAGCGCCAGAAACGATTATATTTATATATATATATATATATATATATATAAATATAATTATATTTAATCGAATTACGACGCTGTAGTTCGTAATTTGAAATCGAAAATTCAAACGATTGTACCGGGAGATCCGACCGTCGGATTTTCCCGAAACTGGAACCGTTGGATTCGTTTTGAAAAGACCTTTCTAATGATGTAAATTTTGTAAAGATCCAACGGTTAGATTTTCAGATATGTGTAAATCAAATCTGAAGAAAAACAGCGCCACGGCCGCCTTATGGCCCGAAGCGTCGTTTTGAATAAAATGGCTATTTTAAAATAAATAAAAATAGCGATAAATAGTTATAAAATATCATAAGCGATATGGAATGGAAATAAACTGAATTTGCTTGATTTATGTGATGTTTGATGGTTGAATGTGTTTGGTGTGAAAATTACATTAAAGGACAAAATTGGTGTTGTCGAATAATTTAACCATTGAAATAAATTGAATTGAAATTCTAAATATACGTGAATTATTTGAGAAGGCCGAGTTAATTCTCATTTCAAATAATTGACCGACGATTGAAAGTCGAAGATAAAGACGGTGGTCGAAGACCGGAGATCTTCACCTCGTTTGGATGGTAACCGAGGTCCTGATTGGGAGGCATCCCGAAATATGGATAATGAGTGGTGATCGTCCAGACGTACGTGGTGATCGATGGGTTTGCGAGGTATTTAGTGCCTCCGGTTTCGTTCAGACCCAGAACGGACTTGTAAATGGACTGTTGTGTTCGACATTGGAATTTGTTCTGTGTGATTGATAGCCATCAGTTGCACGGTGTGAATTGCCTGTGTGGCATGCTAAGATGCAGTGATCAGGACTTCTGTTGAAAAGCAAAGTCTTGTGGTGATTATCAAAGCACCGCCTGTGTGGCGTAGCTTTGTGTATAACGTGAATTCGCGAGCCTCACACCCCGGTATGAACCTAAAACGGGAGAGTACATCAGGGAGGGCCTGCGTTTCTTCCTAGCTTGGGTGGTGTCAGTGACCTACCAGCCCTGACATTTATATACTTTTCACCTATGTGGTTGTTGCTGTTGCGAGGCGCCTCGGTTTGATCGGACGATCCGGGTCCGATGGAGTCATTCGTTGGCTCATTTACGCCCCAAAGGGCGGGGAAACGCAGTGTTCAGGCATTTTAATCCACATCGGTGGACCGGCCCTGACGATTCAAGGGTTGATGCGCTCTGACCCTGAGGCTCGGGCTAGGCAGTCTCGAATTCGGTAAGGACTATCTTTTGCCTTGGTTCATGACGGAAAACCAATTTCCAAATACGACATCGTGCGGTTTTGATTGTATACCTATATATGGCGACATAGTGGTATGGGGCATTAATGCCGTCTATGATTGATAGTTATGATTTGAAATTGCTTTCAAAACATATAAACACTAGCAATAATATCAAATGCCTTTGTTTTATTCGTATCAAGCATATTTTGACCGTTATAAGGTAAAAACTCTATCCTCCGGTTTGCGTTGCATTGTGTGATGGGAACTGAGTCTTATAACGGCTTCATTTTTATAAAAAGCATAGCGATGTTTAAAAAGAAAGATTTGTTTTAAAGCACTGGCAATCCAATGGAGTAAACCCGTTCCACGAAAGTGGCGCGGTCCTGCGATTTGCCAATTATATATGTGTTCAGTGGATTTCTCATACCAGTCCCATGACTGACTCGTAGTTTGTTTCACTTTCAAACTCGGGTGCCCCTTTTTCTACACGGGAAGCCTTGTATTTAGGTTTAGATGGTTCTTTTTCTGGATAGCTGGAGCTGAAGATGGATTCTATCATTTATTTCCTTTTATGCTGTTCAGCTCCTATTGTACATATTTTGTTTATTTCCGCTGTAGACATTTATGTATAGCTGAACTGTATTTGTACTAAGTAAGATCCTGTATACTGTGTAACTCTGATGATTACTTTTATCCAGTATATTCTATTGTTCATTTCATGGTGTATTTATTTAATTCTGTTCTGCTATTATCTGTTTCTGTGTTATATTCCGAAGATAACCTTGTTTCCGTCTGAACGGGAATTCGGGTCGTCTCAGATATATTCTGTTAAACAGAATCAATATAGAAATTCAACTAACTGACTAGCAGTTCAATCAAACAATCAACACACAGTCAATCAGCCAATATTTAACAGCTCTAAAAATACATCATGAATTTATAAACTGTTCAGAGTTAGTGAGATTTACTCACATTGGACGATCATCGTTAATAACGATAACCATCACTTTATTCTGACATACGTTTTATTCCGCGTTATTTCCGACGTGCTCCAATCCATTCTGAACTAATTCGTAGCGTGGTCTGTGTTCATACCATTCCAACATAGCAGACCATTTATGAAACCATTCCTCAGCCCATCACCCCATTCGATTATTCCGACCCGCCTTTAGTGGTATACCTTCTTCCTGAAAACGTATCCTCTTCAGTAAACATTTTTAACAACTCTTTCTGAGCTCTTGGAGGCCTCAAGATTTCCATTTCTTTCCTTTATAAATCAAACAGAGAATATCAAAATCCTCCTCATCAATTGTTTGCACAACAAACCTTCCCCTTCTTAACTCATTTGCATGCGCCTCCAACTGTCTATGCACATGCCTGGACCCCCCCCCCCCCCCCATCTCCTTATATGTGAAAACAAACTCCAGACCATATAATCCAAAGAACCGCAGTAGTACATATTCAAGCACTGCCTTTAAATCCCGTCCGCCTAATGCCTTTCACGTTCTTCTACCATCTACAGACCCTCACCCTTCTTCGCTACTCCTTTTCAGTTCTACTTGGCATGCTCGCTCACGTTCTACACAGTTTTGAAATGAATACCAGCACCATCTCGTTGAACATACAGACTGCATCACCAATTAACTCGTTTCCTCCATCGTTCTACAGCAACAACAAATCACGATCAGTTTTTAAAGCCTTCCACCTCTTTCCTTTAACTCGAACTGAAACGACCCGAACTTCCCTGGTCTCCGAAGAGAAGAGAAAGAACGAATTGTTTTGAGAACACGACAAAATAGAACGCAGGCGGAAGGACATTTCATTGTATGTTACAACAATTCCATCAGAATATAAGAATATACAGAGTATAAATGAATATTACACAGAAATATCAGAGGTTACAATACATTACATAGCAGCGGAAAATAATACAATACACAACTAGAAGAGATATACATATACAAAGCTTTCCGGATATCATTCCAGCTGTAAACCAGGATCCTGTGAATATAAATATGCAAAACCAAAACTACTAGCTGCCTGTGTCAAAATAGGGGCACCCAGAGTTTAGGTTAAAAAAATAAACTCCAGGTCAGTCATGGGACTGGTGTGAGAACTAAAACAGTTATTATTCTTTATTTTAAAGTTAGGTAAATCAAGGGACCACGCCGCTAACGCGGAACGGGTTTCCTCCCAAGAATACCAGTGCATATAACAACAGCGCAATGCTAAATAAAGAACAATGAAGCTATTATAAGACCCAGTTCCCATCACACAATGCAACGCAAGCCGGAGGATAGGGTTTTTACCTTATAATAGCCAAAGAATGCTTGATACGTTTAAAACAGATTATTTGATACTATTATAAGTGCATAGTGTATAAAACAACTTCAAATCATAAGTATCAATCATAGTCGGCATAAGCGCCCCATCCCACTATGTCGCCATACTAGGCTCTACAAATAAAACCGCAAATGTCACGTATTTGGAAATCGAATTTCCATCTATGAACCGAGGCAAAAGATAGTCCTCAACCGATTCGAGACTGTCTAGCCCGAGCCTCAAGACCCAGACACAAGTGAGCCCTTGGATCCTCAGGGCCAGTCCACCGATGTGGATTAAACTTAAACCCTGAACATGCGTTTCCTCGCCCTATGGGGCGTAAATGAGCCAAAGAATGACTCCATCGGACCCGGATCGTCCGATCAAACCGAGGCGCCTCGCAACAGCAACAACCACATAAGTCAAACTCGTCAGGGCATGTAAAACCACTGACGCCACTTCTAGCTAGAAAGAAACGCATGCCCTCCCTGACGTCGTCTCCCGTTTTGGTTCACACCGGGGTGTGAGGCTCGCGAATCAACGCTACACAAAGCTACGCCACAAAGGCCGTGCTTTGATCATCAACCACAAGACTTTGCTTTTCAACAGAAGCCTTGATCACATTACCACTTAGGCATGCCACATAGGCAATTCACTCCATGCGTTTGATATCCACCAATATATAACCCATGAGCTCGTACGTCTCAGAGAAGGGCGTTAAGCAAGAGAATAAATTCTCCGCCGCCAAACAGATATATATATATATATATATATATATATTTAATAGAAATCAATCACACAGACTAAAATCAAATGTCAGACACGCAGTCCATTTACAAGTTCGTTCTGGGTCTGAACGAAACCGGAGGCACCTAGTACCCTGCATATCCATCGATCTCCAAGTACGTCTGGACGATCACCAACTGTTTCCATCTTCTTGGGTGTACGGTCCAATCAATATCATCAGTAATTATCCAAACGACGTGAAGACCTCCGGTCTTCGACCACCGTCTTCATCTTCAACTTATCGTCGTATCAGTTATTTAGAATGGGATAAACCCGGTCTTTCCGAATAACTCGCGTATATTATAAACAAGTGTTACACAAACACAACTTACGCCTCATTCCAATTCATCAGTCACTAACCGTAAATTAACAAGAGAATAATTCCCTAAATATTAACCCCGAAGGCCGAAACCAACATCAGATCAATACCTCTGAAACCATTCAACTTAACTAATCTCCAATTAGTTTCTGATTTTCTTAACTCCTTTAGGTCTAAGAATAGTATTATTGAAGATACCGTTCACGACAACCCAAAATCACGTTCCATTAATTATCGGGTTAAAGAACAAGTGTTATTTAAAACACTGTTCACGACAAACCCAAAATCAATACCAATTCAATTCCAATTAAATATTATTTAATTGGTACACTTCATTAAGTCTAAATAAAAAGATTTAATCTTTTCTCAACTGGGTTCAAGAACAGTGTTAATAAAGACACCATTCACAACAAACCCAAATCACATTTGATATTCAATACAAGGCTCTGAATAGAAAATATATCGTCTTATATTCAATATCAAATTCTACGACCAACAAATATCGTATTGGAAATAACGATATATAAATATCTTTCAAATTTCCATAACAACATCTGTATAATCACGAAATCCAACATCGCAGTATTCCGAAGACAATTTCGATTCAAATCCATTCCAATGCAATTATAGGAAATTCTGGTTATTTTCAAACCCATTTCAAATCCAATTTATTTATTTAAAAATAAATAGAATTTTAATTCTAGTTCAAAACTAGTTCATTTCGATAAAAATCTATTTTTATCTTTTCTGTGAAAACCCGTAACTTCCCCGTAAAGGAAAGCGCGGATAGTTCGAGAACAAACCACAACAAAACGCAGACGAAAGAACATTTCATTGTATTTTACAACAATGCATCAGATTACAAGAATATACAGAGTATAAACAAATAAATATTACACAGAAATATCAGAGATTTAAATTACATTTAAATACATAGCAGCGGAAAATAATACAATACACAACTAGAAGGAGATATACGGATACAAAGCTTTCCGGATATCGTTCCAGCTGTAAACCAGGATCCTGTGAATATAAATCTGCAAAACCAAAACTACTAGCTGCCCGTGTCAAAATAGGGGCACCCAGAGTTTAGGTCAAAACAATAAACTCCAGGTCAGTCATGGGACTGGTGTGAGAACTAAAACAGTTAATCTTTATTTTTAAAGCTAGGTAAATCAAGGGACCACGCCGTATAACACGGAACGGGTTTCCTCCCAAGAATACCGGTGCATAAAACAAACAGAGCAATGCTAAATAAAGAAAAATGAAGCTATTATAAGACCCAGGTCCCATCACACAATGCAGCGCAGCCGAGGATAGGGTTTTCCCTTATAATAGCCAAACATGCTTAATACGTTTAAAACAAATCATTTGATACTACTATAAGTGCATAGTGTATAAAACAACTTCAAATCATAAGTATCAATCATAGGCGGCATAAGTGCCCCATCCCACTATGTCGCCATACTAGGCTCTACAAATAAAACCGCAAATGTCACGTATTTGGAAATTGGATTTCCGTCTATGAACTGAGGCAAAAGATAGTCCTCAACCGATTCGAGACTGCCTAGCCCGAGTCTCAGGATCAGAGCTCGAGTGACCATAGGAGCGACAGGGCCGGTCCACCGATGTGGATTAAAATGCCTGAACACTACGTTTTCCCGCCCTTTGGGGCGTAAATGAGCCAACTAAATGACTCCATCGGTTCGAGAACGACCGATCAATCCGAGGCGCCTCGCAACAGCAACAACCACATAAGTCAAACTCGTCAGGGCGTGTAAAACCACTGACGTCACTTCTAACTAGGAAGAAACGCATGCCCTCCCTGAGGTCCGTCTCCCGTTTTTGGTTCATACCGGGTGTGAAACTCGCGAAGTAAACGTTACACAAAGCTACGCCACAAAGGCCGTGCTTCGATCATCAACCACCAGACTTTGCTTTTCAAAAGAAGCCTTGATCATTTGCCACTTAGGCATGCCACACAGGCAATTCACTCTATGCGTTTGATATCCATCAGTATATAACCCCTGAGCTCGTACGTCTCAGAGAAGGGCGTTAAGCAAGAGAATAAATCCTCCGCCGCCAAACAGATATATACTTAATAGAAATCAATCACACAGACTAAAATCCAATGTCAGACACACAGTCCATTTACAAGTCCGTTCTGGGTCTGAACGAAACCGGAGGCACCTAGTACCCCGCATATCCATCGATCTCCAAGTACGTCTGGACGATCACCAACTGTTTCCATCTTCTTGGGTGTACAGCCCAATCAAGATCATCAGTAATCACCCAAACGACGTGAAGACCTCCGGTCTTCGACCATCGTCTTCATCTTCGACTTATCGTCGTATCAGTTATTCAGAATGGGATAAACCCGATCTTTCCGAATAACTCGCGTATAATTTAAATAAGTGTTACACAAACACAACATACGCCTCATTCCAATTCATCAGTCACTAACCGCAAATTAATCAAGAGAATAATTCCCCAAATATTAACCCCGAAGGCCGAAACCAACATCAGACCAATATCCAGAAAACCATTCTGCTTAGCTAACCGACAGTTAGTTTCTGATTTCACATTCATAGGGAAAGGTTCCCATTAATTTTATCCAAGATAAATTCCTGAATTTATTCTCTAATCTTCCTTTGAATTTCGATTCAACTAGTCGGAATTAGCGAACCTTACCGTAGTAATCATTGGTTTTAATTTCCCAATCCCAACCTATTCATCCCATGAAGTAAAACTGGTAATACTTCATATCTAACACCACGGTGTTATCGGTAAATTCAATTACCATTTCACGTTCAAATCTAATTAAAGATTTAACTATCGCCTGGAGCAAAACTGGGGATACTCCATTCTCGATCTTTTCAATCTAATTAAAGATTCATTAAAACTCCACTTAGTTTTAATCGTTAACTGGGTTAAAGAATCAGTGTCATTTAAAACACGATTCACGATAAACCCAAAATCACCTTCCATTAATTATCGGGTTAAAGAACGAGTGTTATTTAAAACACTGTCCACGATAAACCCAAAAATCAATATCAATTCAATTCCAATTAAATATTATTTGATTGGTGCACTTCATTAAACCTAAATAAAAAGATTTAATCTTTTCTCAACTGGGTTCAAGAACAGTGTTAGTGAAGACACCATTCACGACAAACCCAAATCACATTTGATATTCAATACAAGGCTCTGAATAGAAAATATATCGGCTTATATTCAATATCAAATTCAACGATTAACAAATGTCGTATTGGAAATAACGATATAAATATATATCTTTCAAATTTCCATAACAACATCTGCATAATCACGAATTCCAACATCGAAATATTCCGAAGACAATTTCGATTCAAATCCACTCCAATGCAATCATTGGAAATTCTGGTTATTTTTAAAACCCTTTTCAAATTCTATTTATTTATTTAAAAATAAATAAAATTATAATTCTAGTTCAAAACTAGTTCATTTCGATAAAAATCTATTTTTATCTTTTCAAATATGGAGTTTTTCATCCCAATTCTTTCTAAATCATTTCTTATGATTTTACACAAATTATTACTATTTTTAATAATTTTATCAAGGCCCGTACAGTCGATTCCCATCAACGGTCATCGAACTGCACTTACAGCGACCTTTTTCAATTTTGATTTGGACGTAACTCCAAATCCAACCGTTAGATTTCTAATTTCTAATATTCTTTAGAAAGCTCTTTTCGATACGAACCCAACGGTTCCGGTTTCAGGAGAATCCGACGGTCGGATCTCCCGTAATGTCCGTTTGAAATAAATGGTCGAAATTCGCGAACTGCCGAGGCGCGGCGCGTTCTATTCAGGCCATTATATTATATATATAATATATATATTTCGTCGATTTCTATTCAAAACGAATTATATAAATAGTTTTAAAATTCATTTCAAAATCTATTTCAACTTCCATTTCAATTCAAAGCAAAAATTGAATTCTTCTTTATAAATTCGTTTTAAAATTCATTTCTATTCAATTCAAATTTCAATTCAATTTGAATTCATTCCAATTCGCTTTTAATTCAATTTGAATTCGTTTTCAATTCATTTCGAAATCGTTTTCAATTCATTTCATTTCGAAATCGTTTTCAATTCATTCCATTTCGAAATCGTTTTCAATTCATTCCATTTCGAAATCGTTTTCATTTCATTCCATTTCGAAATCGTTTTCAATTCATTCCATTTCGAAATCGTTTTCAATTCATTCCATTTCGAAATCGTTTTCAATTCATTTCATTTCGAAATCGTTAAAATCGATATAAATATCGTTCACGTCAAAATGGCGTCAATCTAATCAACACGGCTTCATAAATGTCTATTTTCAAATATTATATTTCAAATGTTTCTTTTTCAAAATAGTTGTTATTATCAAAATATTTTGTTCAACACATGACCAATCTCAATGGATGAGTACTGTCAACACATGAACCTTTATTTTATATTATAAAGATGTAAATTTTATTACTAAAATATTTCGTTCAACACATGACCAATCTAAATGGATGAGTACTGTCAACACATGAACCTTTATTTTATATTATTCTTTATTTTTCAAATTGGAATGAGGCCCAATCAATTACCATATAAAGTAATTATATGGATTCCATACAACACATGTATATAATAGCATTGAAAAATAATCAACCATCAACCAAAGTGCACTACACTGTATAAGCATCAAATATAGATATCTAACGCTTATAACAGCCTGTCAATCGATCGATCGACATATTTAATCAATCAGGATGAGTGAACTTCAAATTTCATCCTAACACCCGTGTGGGGTTTCAAACAATCAAACACATATTTTATTTGTGCAGTTGGGCGATGTGTAAAATTTATCGTCCCAATCAATGTCCTTTAAATAGGTGTACATAAACAAACCGTCCGGTTTGTAAATGAATATTTATTTATTCACACTCACGTTAAAAATTATATTTTTAACGATAAAACATTTTTATTTTAACATATGAATTTCTATTCAGTTCATTCTTTAAATAAAATGATAATTTTATTTTCTAACTTATTTTTAGAAAATTTCGGCGGCATAACGGGACGAGGCCTAGCCTTATCCCCGGTCTAGTGAAGGCCCACGCCATTCACACATCAATCAAATCAATTTCATTTCACCAAACAATTCAATTCAAACCAAATGAACTAACCAACTACACATCCAAACAATTTAACGAACAAGCCATCTATGGTCTGTGGATGACGGGTGTCGGGTGCTACTAAGCACCGTCTGCATCCTAGTATATATATATATATATATATCTAGAAAAAGAAATTTAGAGTGAGAAGTTCTCACCGATAGCTATCCAACCATCTCGACTCTTCTTTTGCAGAAGTCTTCGTCGTTCTCGCCTTTTTGTCACCTTCGTTGACCGTAGTCACTACATATATATAAAAATCGAAATTTTACTTTACTATTCAATATATAAAAATCGAATTTTTACTTCGTTATTCAATATAGAAAAATCGAATTTTTACTTCGTTATTCAATATAGAAAAGCCGAATTTTTACTTCGTTATTCAATATAGAAAAATCGAATTTTTACTTGGAAGCATATGTATATTTTCCCTTTTCTTTTTCTTTTCTATCTTCTTTTTTTTTTTCCTAAAAAAACATATTTCTATATTCAAAACAATTCTTTTTACATTTTAAAAGTAATTCTATTTTATTATATAAAACATCGCCATTTTTATTTCTAAAAATCAAAGCCATTTTTATTTCTAAAAATCAAAGCTATTTTTATTTTATATAAATCAAAGCTATATTTATTTCTAAAAATCAAAGCTATTTTTATTTCTAAAAATCAAAGCTATTTTTATTTCTAAAAATCAAAGCTATTTTTATTTCTAAAAATCAAAGCTATTTTTATTTCTAAAAATCAAAGCTATTTTTATTTTATATAAAACTGATTTTAAATTATTTTCTTTTTCTAAATTTTCAGATTTTAAAACCATGCACTTACTAAATAAAAATAAAATAAAATAAAAATCACCTCAATCTCCTTCTCGTTTTAGAACCCCTGCCACCATCGATTGAAAAAAAACTGGCCTCCGCACCTCCAAAGATGATCGGAACCGAATCCGACCCTGCCCCTCTGACCGCCTTCGAATTCCGCGCCTCCTGCCAGAGTTCAGGCGAACTCGGTCGCCTCCAGCGTCGGAAAGTTGGCCACGAACTCGACGACATTGAGGAGGAAGCGGAGGAGGTGTCGAGCTGGGGTGGAGCGATGTTAGTGGAGCGGAGCGACTGGGTGGAGGTGAACGCCGGTGGAGCGATGGGGCTAGGCGACGAGGCTCGTGGGTTTTTTTATTTTTTTATTTTTTTTATTTTACTTTTCAGATCTGAACGATATGAAGGAAGGGGGGAGTACATGAGAATTTATATATTTTAATATTATTTTAATTTTTTTTAATTCAAAAAGTTGACTTTTACTTTTGACCTCAAAACGAGGCCCACCGCCTACCGTCCATAGCGTATTACCCCCATTCCGAACACAATGGGATATGTATCACTAGCTGGTTTGATCGTTTGAATCAGTTTCCGTGGAATTTACATTCAAAATCATTATATTGAATTTTAAACGTACATTTCAAATTACCGGGGTCACATACTAACTAAAAAAATTCTAGAAAAATATTTTCTAGCTTCGTATTGACGATACGGTCCTAACAAAACTAATTTCGTCGAATTCTGAGACCGTTAGAAAAATGGCCATTTTCCAGTCGATTAAAATCAACTGAAATTGGTCAAACGCGTTTTCCTTTGCCACGCTCACATATTGATTCGAAAAATTATGAAATTTGGAATCTAGCAATAACTTGACACTGCGGACCCAACAAAACTGGTTTCGTCGAGATCCGAGGTCATTTGCAAAATGTCCATTTTTAAGGGCCTGAATTCCATAGCGACTATTCAGAATTTTCAACAGGACATATCTTTTGATTCCCGTTATGAAATTTCAATTTTTCGGATTCGTTGGAAAGATATTATCAATTAGATCCTAATGTTTTTGGTTTCGCTAAAATCCAGATTGTTTTGCACCCGACACATTCAATCAAAGTTTGAAATCGAATTATCGAACTACCGCGCCATTTTCAATTCCTTTTATAAATATAAATAAATATTTATATTCTAACGACGACGTATATAATATATACGTTTGAATTATATTCGAAATAAATTTTCCGTCGATATTCTTTAAAATAATTCATTTTAAATAATCAAAATTCGCTAAAATTGCCAAAATAAAAAATTTAAACTGGCCCAGATTTTCGGGTTGTTACATTTTCAAATATGGAGTTTTTCATCCCAATTTTTCCCAAATCATTTCT
The DNA here is from genome assembly GCA_030737875.1 of Allium sativum. Lineage (NCBI taxonomy): Eukaryota > Viridiplantae > Streptophyta > Magnoliopsida > Asparagales > Amaryllidaceae > Allium > Allium sativum. The sequence goes on from CM060927.1 coordinate 273,412,205, forward strand.
TATAATGTTACACAAATTATTACTATTTTTAATAATTTTATCAAGGCCCGTACAGTCGATTTCCATCAACGGCCACCGAACTGCACTTACAGCGACCTTTTTCAAATTTTATTTGGACATAATTCCAAATCCAACCGTTAGATTTCAAATTTATAATATTCGTTAGAAAGCTCTTTTCGATACGAACCCAACGGTTCTGGTTTTAGGAGAATCCGACGGTCGGATCTCCCGTAATATCCATTCGAAGTCAATGGTCGAAATTCGCGAACTGCCGCGGCGCGGCGCGTTCTATTCAGGCCATTATATATATAATATATATATATTATATATATTTCGTCGTATTCCTTTCAAAACGTATTTTATAAATCATTTTAAATTCATTTTCAAAACAATTTCAACTTCTATTTTAAATTCAAATCAAAATCAAAATTTTCAACATAAATTCATTTTAATTTCATTTCAAATCGATTCAATTCAAATTAATTTCTAATTCAATTTCAGTTTGAATTCATTTCTATTCAATTTCAATTCGAATTCATTTCTATTCAATTTCAATTTGAATTCATTTCTATTCAATTTCAATTCGAATTCATTTCTATTCAATTCTAATTCGAATTTCAATTCTTTTCAAAATATCAGATTTTGAAATCACTTTCGATATTCGTTATAAAATGAATAAAATCGATATAAATATCGTTCACGTCAAAATGGCGTCAATCTAATCAACACGGCTTCATATATTTCTATTTTCAAATATTCTATTTCAAATATTTCTATTTCAATATTTCTTTTCCAATATTATATTTTCAAAACTGGAATGAGGCCCAATCAATTACCATATAATGTTAATTATATGGATTTTCTACAATACATGTATACAATAACAACGATGAATAATCAACCATCATCCAAAGTGCATTCTACACGGTATAAGCATCAAATATAAATATTTAACGCTCATAACAGTCTGTCAATCAATCGATCGACATACAACTAACTATTGGGATTAGTGTATGCCATATATCATCTCAATACCCGTGTGGGGTTTCAAACAATCAAACACAGATTTTATTTGTGCAGTTGGGCGATGTGTAAAATTTATCGTCCCAATCAATATCAGTCAAATGTGTGTATATAAACAAATCGTCCGATCTGTTTATTTTTATTTCATTTCATATACACGTTAAAAATTCTATTTTTAACTATAAAATATTTTCCACTACAAAATATTTTATTTCATCTATATAAATATTTTATTTCATTTCACATCACACAATCAACTACACATCAAAATCAAACAAACAAGCATACAAGCCGTCCATGGTCTGTGGACGACGGGTGTCGGGTGCTACTAAACATCGTCTGTATCCTAGTATATATTATTAACTAGAAAACAAATTAAAAGGTGAGAAGTTCTCACCGACTAGCTAATCCAAACATCTCGACTCTTCAAATGTAGAAGTCTTCGCCGTTTCTTCTTTCATCATCTTCATCATCCATATTCACTACATATATAAAAATCAAATTTTTTACTTTGCTATTCAATATATAAAAATCGAATTTTTACTTCGCTATTCAATATATAAAAATTGAATTTTTACTTCGCTATTCAATATGTAAAAATCGAATTTTTACTTCGCTATTCAATATATAAAAATCGAATTTTTACTTCGCTATTCAATATATAAAAATCGAATTTTTACTTCGCTATTCAATATATAAAAATCGAATTTTACTTTGCTATTCAATATATAAAAATTGAATTTTTACTTCATTAAAAATGACATCTTTTCTTCATTAAAAATCCAATCTTTCTTCGCTAACAACACATATACAAATCCGACCTTTTAACTCGCTCTTTCCTAGTATAAAAATCAGTTCTTTTTATAAGCAAAATCTAATCCTTTCTCTTAGCTAAAAATATAATTTTTATATTCATTCCAATATGAACATTATATAAAACTGAAAATCAAAAATTATAAACAATGTAAACAATAAAAACTTACTACTTGCGGGCTGAGGAGGGTTGAGGGGGCGTTTCACGTTGAAGAGGAGGGGGAAATCGGAGTCGCTCACGTCGCCGGAGCCTGGAGGCGGAGGGTGGCAGCAATCGGCAGCGCAGGGGGTGGGTGCGGTGGCCAGGTTGGGCGGTGGGTGGTTTTCGAAGTGGGTCGGGGGTTCCTGGGTCATGCGAGGCGGAGGGTGGGTTGGAGGGAGAGAAGGGGTGGGAAGGGTGTGATGAACGGCGACGGAGCCCCTCCCCCCGGCGGAGGCGCGATCGACGATGGGCAGCAGGCCTTCGCCCCCTTATTTTCTTTTTTCTTTTTTATTTCGATTGAGATGGTCAACGGGTGGAGGGGGCTGAGGGAGAGTATGGAGAGAGGGGTTTATTTTATTTTATTTCATTTTATTTCATTTTATTATTTAATTCCCTAAAGTAACTTTTATTGTCGAACTCGAAACGAGACCCACCGCCTGTCGTCTATAGCTAATTACCCCCATTCCAAACACAATGGGATATGTACCGTAGGCTGATTTGACCGCTTCGATCAGTTTTCGTCAAAATCAACATATAACTCTATATATTGAATTTGAACGCGCATTTCAATTTACCGGTGTCACATACCAACTCGAAAAATTCCAGAAAAATATTTTCTTGCTTCGTTTTGACGATACAGTCCTACCAAAACTAATTTCATCAAAATCTGAGACCGTTTGAAAAATGGCCATTTTCAAGTCGATTAAAATCAACTGAAACTGGTCAAACGCGTTTTCCTTTGCCACACTCACATATTGAATCGAAAAATTATGAAATTTGAAACCTAGCAATAACTTGACATCACGGATCCAACAAAAGTGGTTTCATCGAAATCCAAGGTCGTTTGCAAAATTCCCATTTTTAAGGGCCTGAATTCCATAGCGACTATTCAGAATTTTCAACTGGGCATATCTTTTGATTCCCGCTATGAAATTTCAATTTTTCGGATTCGCTGGAAAGATATTCCCAATTAGATTCTATTACTTTTGATTTCACTAAAATCCGGTTTATTTTGCACCCGGTATGTTCAATTGAATTTTGAAATCGAACTATCGAACTACCGCGCCATTTTCAATTCCTTTTATAATTTAAAATAAATATTTATATTCTAACGACGATCTATATAAATATATACGTTCGAATTCTATTCAAAATAAATTTCTCGTCGACATTATTTAAAATAATTCATTTTAAATAATCAAAATTCGCTAAAATTGCCAAAATAAAAATTTTAAATTGGCCCAGATTTCCGGGTTATTACAATCTCCCCCACTTAAAACTTTTCATCCCCGAAAAGGAACAAAGCCGAAAGTTGTTTAACTAATCAACTCAACTTCCATTATTTTGACTACGGCTTAAGTTCTTCAACTTTTCAGTTTCTAAGAACTTTTCAAAATTTTCAAAAATTTGGCTAACACCCTAAATTTTCGAAAAATTTCGCCATAACCTCCCCTGCACCGGGAGCACGGGAAAATCCCGAAATTTCCATACAGGCCCTCTGATCTCAAAAAGAAAAAGAAAAAGCCAATCGGCTCATAAAATCATCATCACCCAAACAAAATAGTAAATTATGATAAACATGTACCTATTTGTCGGGCAAACAATTTATTCTTCTGCTCTAGCCTCTTTGCTATGACCTGTTCAATGTAAGTACATGTATATGCAAGCAAATGCGATAAATTTCCAATACAATTCACTATTTGGTTCAAATTGGCTATATGGTTCAAGTTTTAATTAATCAACCCTAATCAACAACACAACCATCAATCAATTAGTTGATTAGCTTTTCAAATTCATAACTTTGATATATAGTCAAAAAATCACATTTTTGATGCCAAATCACAAAAATAAGCCCTATCTAGTTTCGGTTCTCACACCAGTCAATTGGAAATTTATAGAAATCTCACTTTCAAAACTCGAAAATAAATACTGGCGATGGTGCCCTGCCACCAGAATTATCTCCGGGCACTAGAGGGATTTTATATCTACCCAGTATATTAAAACTTCGAATACACGTTTGCAAGACATATATGCAAAAAATATATATATTGGATTGCCCAAATTAATATAAATAAATAATCAAATACGAATAATTGATTTAAATTTCAAAACAAAAATCGTTTTCATTTTAAAAATATACTCTTCACACTCGTTCTAGGATACTACTGATCCCATCCCTAACGAGTCATTCCTATTGGATATTACTAATCTAATATCTGATGAATTCTTTCGTATGGTTCTAATGTGTCTTGTCCTCTGAGCTCTGTAAATCGAAGCTCTGATACCATGCTGAAACGACCCGAACTTCCCCGGTCTCCGAAGAGAAGAGAAAGAACGAATTGTTTTGAGAACACGACAAAATAGAACGCAGACGGAAGGACATTTCATTGTATATTACAACAATTCCATCAGAATACAAGAATATACAGAGTATAAATGAATAAATTACATTCGATAAATATCAGGGATTACAATAAATTACATAGCAGTGGAAAATAATACAAAGCACAACTGAAGGTGATATACGGATACAAAGCTTTCCGGATATCGTTCCAGCTGTAAACCAGGATCCTGTGAATATAAATCTGCAAAACCAAAACTACTAGCTGCCCGTGTCAAAATAGGGGCACCCAGAGTTTAGGTTAAAACAATAAACTCCAGGTCAGTCATGGGACTGGTGTGAGAACTAAAACAGTTATTATTCTTTATTTTAAAGTTAGGTAAATCAAGGGACCACGCCGCTAACGCGGAACGGGTTTCCTCCCAAGAATACCAGTGCATATAACAACAGCGCAATGCTAAATAAAGAACAATGAAGCTATTATAAGACCCAGTTCCCATCACACAATGCAACGCAAGCCGGAGGATAAGGTTTTTACCTTATAATAGCCAAAGAATGCTTGATACGTTTAAAACAGATTATTTGATACTATTATAAGTGCATAGTGTATAAAACAACTTCAAATCATAAGTATCAATCATAGACGGCATAAGCGCCCCATCCCACTATGTCGCCATACTAGGCTCTACAAATAAAACCGCAAATGTCACGTATTTGGAAATCGGATTTCCATCTATGAACTGAGGCAAAAGATAGTCCTCAACCGATTCGAGACTGTCTAGCCCGAGCCTCAGGACCCAGACACAGGTGAGCCCTTGGATCCTCAGGGCCAGTCCACCGATGTGGATTAAACTTAAACCCTGAACATGCGTTTCCCCGCCCTATGGGGCGTAAATGAGCCAACGAATGGCTCCATCGGACCCGGATCGTACGATCAAACCGAGGCACCTCGCAACAGCAACAAGCACATAAGTTAAACTCGTTAGGGCGTGTAAAACCACTGACGCCACTTCTAGCTAGAAAGAAACGCATGCCCTCCCTGGCGTCTTCTCCCGTTTTGGTTCACACCGGGTTGTGAGGCTCACGAATCAACGCTACACAAAGCTACGCCACAAAGGTCGTGCTTTGATCATCAACCACAAGACTCTGCTTTTCAATAGAAGCCTTGATCACATTGCCACTTAGGCATGCCACACAGGCAATTCACTCCATGCGTTTGATATCCACCAATATATAACCCCTGAGCTCGTACGTCTCAGAGAAGGGCGTTAAGCAAGAGAATAAATTCTCCGCCGCCAAACAGATATATATATTTAATAGAAATCAATCACACATACTAAAATCCAATGTCAGACACGCAGTCCATTTACAAGTTCGTTCTGGGTCTGAACGAAACCGGAGGCACCTAGTACCCCGCATATCCATCGATCTCCAAGTACGTCTGGATGATCACCAACTGTTTCCATCTTCTTGGGTGTACGGCCCAATCAAGATCATCAGAAATTATCCAAACAACGTGAAGATCTCCGGTCTTCGACCACCGTCTTCATCTTCGACTTATCGTCGTATCAGTTATTTAGAATGGGAAAAACCCGGTCTTTCCGAATAACTCGCGTATATTATAAACAAGTGTTACACAAACACAACATACGCCTCATTCCAATTCATCAGTCTCTAACTGTAAATTAACAAGAGAATAATTCCCTAAATATTAACCCCGAAGGCCGAAACCAACATCAGATCAATACCTCTGAAACCATTCAACTTAACTAATCTCCAGTTAGTTTCAGATTTTCTTAACTCCTTTAGGTCTAAGAACAGCATTATTGAAGATACCGTTCACGACAACCCAAAATCACGTTCCATTAATTATCGGGTTAAAGAATAAGTGTTATTTAAAACACTGTTCACGACAAACCCAAAATCAATACCAATTCAATTCCAATTAAATATTATTTAATTGGTACACTTCATTAAGTCTAAATAAAAAGATTTAATCTTTTCTCAACGGGGTTCAAGAACAGTGTTAATAAAGACACCATTCACGACAAACCCAAATCACATTTGATATTAAATACAAGGCTCTGAATAGAAAATATATCGGCTTATATTCAATATCAAATTCTACGACCAACAAACATCGTATTGGAAATAACGATATATAAATATCTTTGAAATTTCCATAACAACATCTGTATAATCACGAAATCCAACATCGAAATATTCCGAAGACAATTTCGATTCAAATCCATTCCGATGCAATTATTGGAAATTCTGGTTATTTTCAAACCCATTTCAAATCCAATTTATTTATTTAAAAATAAATAGAATTTTAATTCTAGTTCAAAACTAGTTCATTTCGATAAAAATCTATTTTTATCTTTTCAAATATGGAGTTTTTCATCCCAATTTTTCCCAAATCATTTCTTATGATTTTACACAAATTATTACTATTTTTAATAATTTTATCAAGGCCCGTACAGTCGATTTCCATCAACGGCCACCGAACTGCACTTACAGCGACCTTTTTCAAATTTGATTTGGACATAATTCCAAATCCAACCGTTAGATTTCAAATTTCTAATATTCATTAGAAAGCTCTTTTCGATACGAACCCAACGGTTCCGGTTTTAGGAGAATTCGACGGTCGGATCTCCCGTAATATCCATTCGAAGTCAATGGTCGAAATTCGCAAACTGCCGCGGCGCGGCGCGTTCTATTCAGGCCAATATATATTATATATATATACATATTATATATTTCATCGTATTGCTTTCAAAACGTATTTTATAAATCGTTTTAAATTCGTTTTCAAAACGATTTCAACTTCTATTTCAAATTCAAATCAAAATCAATTTTTTCAACATAAATTCATTTTGATTTCGTTTCAAATCGATTCAATTCAAATTGATTTCTAATTCAATTTCAGTTTGAATTCATTTCTATTCAATTTCAATTCGAATTCATTTCTATTCAATTTCAATTCAAATTCATTTTTATTCAATTTCAATTCGAATTCATTTCTATTCAATTTCAATTCGAATTCATTTATATTCAATTCTAATTCGAATTTCAATTCTTTTCAAAATATCAGATTTTGAAATCACTTTCGATATTCATTATAAAATGAATAAAATCGATATAAATATCGTTCACATCAAAATGGCGTCAACCTAATCAACACGGCTTCATATACTTCTATTTTCAAATATTCTATTTCAAATATTTCCATTTCAATATTTCTTTTCCAAAATTATATTTTCAAAACTGGAATGAGGCCCAATCAATTACCATATAATGTTAATTATATGGATTTTCTACAATACATGTATATAATAACAACGATGAATAATCAACCATCATCCAAAGTGCATTCTACACGGTATAAGCATCAAATATAAATATTTAACGCTCATAACAGTCTGTCAATCAATCGATCGACATACAACTAACTATTGGGATTAGTGTATGCCATATATCATCCCAATACCCGTGTGGGGTTTCAAACAATCAAACACAGATTTTATTTGTGCAGTTGGGCGTGTGTAAAATTTATCGTCCCAATCAATATCTGAGAAATGTGTGTATATAAACAAATCGTCTGATCTGTTTATTTTTATTTCATTTCATATACACGTTAAAAATTCTATTTTCCGCTATAAAATATTTTCCACTATAAAATATTTTATTTCATCTATATAAATATTTTATTTCATTTCACATCACATCACACAATCAACTACACATCAAAATCAAACAAACAAGCATACAAGCCGTCCATGGTCTGTGGACGACGGGTGTCGGGTGCTACTAAACACCGTCTACATCCTAGTATATATTATTAACTAGAAAACAAATTAAAAGGTGAGAAGTTCTCACCGACTAGCTAATCCAAATATCTCGACTCTTCAAATGTAGAAGTCTTCGTCGTTTCTTCTTTCGTCACCTTCGTCATCCGTATTCACTACATATATAAAAATCGAATTTTTTACTTCGCTATTCAATATATAAAAATCAAATTTTTACTTCACTATTCAATATATAAAAATCGAATTTTTACTTCGCTATTCAATATATAAAAATCGAATTTTTACTTCGCTATTCAATATATAAAAATCGAATTTTTACCTCGCTATTCAATATATTTAATATATAAAAATCGAATTTTTACTTCATTAAAAATGACATATTTTCTTCATTAAAAATGAAATCTTTACTTCATTAAAAATTCGATCTTTCTTCGCTAACAACACATATACAAATCCGACCTTTTAACTCGCTCTTTCCTAGTATAAAAATCAGTTCTTTTTATAAGCAAAATCTAATCCTTTCTCTTAGCTAAAAATCTAATTTTTATATTCATTCCAATATGAACATTATATAAAACTGAAAATCGAAGATTATAAACAATGTAAACAATAAAAATTTACTGATTGCGGGCTGAGGAGGGTTGAGGGGGCGTTTCACGTTGAAGAGGAGGGGGAAATCGGAGTCGCTCACGTCGCCGAAGCCTGGAGGCGGAGGGTGGCAGCAATCGGCGGCGCATGGGGTGGGTGCGGTGGCCGGGTGGGTGCGGTGGTCATGTTGGGCGATGGGTGGTTTTCGAAGTGGGTCGGGGGTTCCTGGGTCCTGCGAGGCAGAGGGTGGGTTGGAGGGAGAGAAGTGGTGGGGAGGGTGTGACGAACGGCGGCGGAGCCCCTCCCCCCCGGCGGAGGCGCGATCGACGATGGGCAGCAGGCCTTCGCCCCTTGATTATTATATTAATATATATTCGTTCGTTCGTTACTGAAGAACAAAAGAGAACGGCGGCGCAAAGTTTTGCTGTGGAATTAGGTTTAGGAAAACTTAGAGAGAGTATTTATAAGGGGCTTAGATATTTTCCCTTGATTATTATATCAATATATATCCTATTCTATCTATATTTATTGTTAAAAAACCCTATGACCACACACGATACCCAAAAATCATGAAAATTGACATGCAGCTAGAGTTTGACATTACGGTCCCAACGAAACTAGTTTCGTCGAATTACGACTTCGTATGCTCACACAACGTATTTTTAACCGTCGAAATACTGACTGTTTCTCACTCTAAAAATCCGTACGACCACACAATGACTCTAAAAGTCACGAAACTGGAAATCTAACAACTATTTGACATTGCGGATCCAACAAAATTTGTTTCGTCGAATTCCGACTTCGTTTGCAAAAGTGGCTTATTTTTACAGCTCTGAATGACCCATTTAAATATATAAATATATTTAAATATAATTAAATTAAATATTTATAAATAAATATTATCGTCTATATTCATAGTGGAATACCATACAGCTCTAGAATATTCCTATATGAATTTCTAACTCGATATTCACTTCTGGGTCAACCCGATATTCGATTTATATTGAAATTCCTTTTTAAAATATAAATAATTCCTTTATAAGTTTCAAAGGAATTCCACAACGACTTTTCTGAAATTTGATTTGGACGTGAATCAAAATATACACGACAAAATCTCGATTTTTCTCTTCCACTAGAAAGATATATTCCACCAGCTCCACACGTTTCTTGTTTCACAGAAATCCGGCTTAAAACAAATCTTGTACATTCAGTTGAAGTTCGAATCGCCAATTTACAAACTGCAGCGCCATTTCAAGCTCGATTTTAATTATATTATAATTCTATGTTCAAACTGTCATTTATATAATATATTCGTTATTCAAATTCAATTCTAAACTGAATTAAATATCACAGAAGATCCAGTTCACACCATATCGCCATTTCAACCAATTCTGATTATTTCAAAATTAAATATATTATTCTATTATTTAATTTAATTAAGTATTCACTATAATTTAATTAACGACGATTTAATTCCCTAAATCACTATTTATATAATTAAATAAATTAATTATAATACCTCTGCCAATGCGGGTCATTACATTTAACTTGTTTAGTTAAATTTAAATTTTATAATTCGAACTCTCGGGTTTTTATTTCAAATCCTTTTGAAATCACATAGATATAGACATATATTTATAATCATCTCAAATTCAAAATATTTGAATTTTCCAAAACAACTTGTTTACTTTGAAACAAATTTCCATCAAAACTCTTCTAAGGTAGCAATTCATCACTTAGAAACTCGAATATGAACACTAATAATGCTGCAGTCATTATCAGAATTATTTTCCAGCCACGAAGGTAAGTTCAGTGCTTAAACAATTTCAAAACCCATTCAAAATCCTTTTAAAACACATCTGTATTATTCTAATATACTTCAGAAAAATATTTTCCCAAACACCCAGGATTTTAAACTTCAAATTCTGGTTTGCATCGATTCTAGTTCACCTCATTTGTATATATCATTTATATACAAGTTATATTTGGATATAGATAACCATTCCAATTTTATAATCTCATTTGATTATAATGATATCAATCAACACATCCATATAATATAATAATTTCAGAAAATTATTCTTTCTATATCAAAATAGAATTTTGGGTAAAATTACTTCGTTTACCCATTTTAAAACAATACCATGTTCAACCTTCTGTTCAAGTATTTATAAACTCTTATCGACGTCGTGCCGTCCCACTATTCAATCAGAATTCATAATCCACTCAACAGACTAGCCAATACAATATAAAACAATTTTCTACAATTAACAAATACGCTCTCTCGTATATATACACTCTACTCATTCTAGGATACTATTGACCCTATCTCTAATGAGCATAACCCATCAAGCCAAGGTATTCGCTCAACCTAAGTTATGATACCAACTGTAACGAACCGCAAATCCGTACTATCTGAGTTGACTACATACATCACACGTCCAATCCAAATATCATAGAAATACGAATCATTTTTTTTAGAAGAAAAAGGTAGAAGAAGAACAGAAATAACAACACAGAATCTCACATCGCAGCGGAACAAAATATAATATATCGTATCTTTTGAAATACAAAATTTTAACTGTATAACATACACTTATCAGAGTACAACACTTACAACACAACGGAAATAAAAATACGATATATCTAACATTGAAGCCTCCTGCTCCAAGCTCCTTTCCATAGATGTGTAAAATCCAGAACTACTTGACTACCCGTACAAATTTTGGCACCCAAGACTTTAGGTAAAACAAAACAAAATAAACTCTGGGTCAGTCATGGGACTGGTATTAGTAAACAATTTTAAAACAGATTGAGAAAATAAACAATATCTCACAAGACCACGGCGTATAACAAGAAATGGGTTTTTCCCTTATGAGAATCCAAAACACTTGATTTAACTTTCAAAATCCTTTTGAAAGAAACGATAATCTTTATATCAAAACCCTTTTGATATTATAATAGTGTCTAAATCAAATAAATACAATCTAGTGGAACGTTTGCATCTCACGTTCCACATATATAATATTCAATCAAAACCGCAAGCACTTATTGGGTAATGAATTTCCAACTATGACAAGGTATGTAACCACCTTCCGATAGTACATCACTAGAGGAGAATACACTGGGTTCAACAAGAACATCTTGTAACCTGGCCACACATGACCAACCACTCATTTCGCTTGAGTGTATCGAGTGTATATCATCAACGAATGGGATCAGCAACCGTTTACCGAATATGACAACATCAAATAGAATAGGGAATTAAATGAATTTCTCTATATAGCTGATAATACACCCTAATGGGAGCTACCCACATAGCCATACTATCTGCCCGAATTTTGTCATTTCCCGGTTGTTGAGGCCTGAGGCTACGGTTACTTATCATTCATTGATAACACAATCACTTTGAATGCCACATTGTCAGATCCATTGATCATTAATTGATTTGCACAAATATGTTCTTGATATTATGCTAAGAGAATAAATTCTCAGCCACCATATATATATATATATATATATATATATAGACCAACATATTCGATCATTGGAAATACTCTGTTAGACATTCGCCCATATACTTCGTTCTGGAACTGAACGAAACCGAAGGCACAATTTCTATTAATAGAAAAAGTCCTTGCATTTTACTCCATCCTCGGTTATCTTCATATAATCTGATTCGCAACGCTACAACCAACACGGAGTGGTTCACGGATAATAATCCAACCGGTCTCACCATATTGACAACAATACTGGCAAATACATCGATAGTCGGTTATTTAACTATCGAAGAAAAACAAACACTCATCCCAAGCATCAAACAATCACTGGACACCTTAATTAATATTTCGTTAATTAAATCACTTCTCCTTTTCTTTATATTTATTTGTTAACCAAATATTTTCAATAATCATCTCGGCCTCTTACGCTATTTGGAAAATATTTCCATATATCGCCTACCTTTATGTTCTATATTTAGAAAATACCTTCTATTTTTAAATGGAAAATATTCCAATTACTTATATCTTTCCCGAACTCGGTTATTTTTATACTTAGGAAATATTTATGATATATTTTCAAAATTTCACTTACTTGGGTTAAAACGAATGTTGTGTAAAACATCGTTACAACCAACCCAAAATACTGCATTCAACTAACTCTTATTCAAATGTTTCTCTTTGAGACTGGATCTTTCTATTTATCGATTAAAAATGAAATCAATCAAGTTGGGGTATAACTTCCTCTCCGACCTTGACTGAAAACATCCTTAACTTCAAAACGGATAGGACCACTTACCGCGAATAATCAACATCATAAAATCTAGTTATTCATTTTTAAACCCGTATACGTTTTCTTTCTAATTTGACCAGATTTAATTATAGATTTTCTTTTCGTTTTTAATATTCTATTTCTAAGTTTGTTTCCTTATCGAATTCTTTATATATATCAATACATTGATTTCTAACTATCAAAATTACTTAAAAATATTCTAACTCCTTAGATATTCAGAAAATTTCGCTATAACCTCCTTTGTACGGGTCACTCGGTACAACTACAAAACGCCTCTCTGGGCCCATTCCATTCAAAAAGAAAATTAAAAAGCCAAGTGGCTTGCCGATTCGGCGCATAAAACCTCATATGGAATTCAAATATGTACCTTTTTGTCGGGCACTAAATTTATAAATTTCATTCTCTTCATTCCATACCTGTTTACAATATATGCGTCCATTTCTAATTTATTCCAACTTAATCTGGTCATTTTAACTTAATTCGCTAAATTATTCTTTAACCAGCTCTTTTTGCCCATTTCATTTTCTATTTGAACATATCAGTTTAGATATAAATATTTACTTGCTTATAAACACATTTGAATTCCATTTTCAATTCAATTTCCATATTCGATTTGGAATATGAATTACAAACCCCATTCACTTATCAAATGTCCAATTCAACCCAAAAGTCCATTAACTAATTTTTCTTCTAATTAGTTAATTCTATTAAATAATTTAAAATTTGTTTTTTGTTTCAAAAAAAATTTTTTATTTACACAACTTGAGTTCGTATTTATTTTCAACTCAAATCCGGATTTTTCTAATGGAAATTCATATTTTATTTACTTAAAATCCTTATATTTATTTAAATAAACCATTACGGTTTTTAAACGATTTCGGCGCTGCTTTTCTAAAAATTTGATTTTGACATAACTCAAAATCAATCAGACGAAATCTAGATTTTTCTCTTCCATTAGAAAACTATTATTCAACCGGTCCTGACGATTCTTGTTTCAAAGAATTCCGACTTAAATTGAGTTCTATATACCCAATTGAAGTTCGAAATGCCAATTTACGAACTGCCGTGCTGTGGCGAGTTTGTTTTAATTATATTTAATATATAATCGTTTTAAACTTCGTTTATATATAAATTTTAACCTCATTCTAATATATTTTAATATATATTAAACCAATTTTCCAAATTTAACTAAATATTTGTAATATTCCCTAACCATCGATTATTTTATAATTAAGTTATAATTTATTTACAATTAAATATTCTGTATCGAATTCCATTCCTTTATAAATAAATTATTTATAAAATTCAATATAATCAAATTCTAGTTTTTAAATCCTTAGATTTATCTCAGTTCGGTTTATATTCTGAATATCGGAATAACATTTGTCTTCCTCATTCTGAAACGACTTCCAATTCATTGTTAAATTCATATTTGAATTTAAATTCCTAAATTATCAAATGATAATTTATTTCACTAAATTTATAACACTGATTATAAATTCAACTTCCTTGTTCATATATTAAAACAAGTTCCATTTCAAATCTACCTGAAAACCTAATTCATTTTATATTCTGAATCCTGGAATAAAACTGGCGTTCCCTTTTCGAAATGATTTCAAATTATATTTTAAATTCATACTTGAATTTAAAATTACCAATTATCTCTTGAAAATTTTCTCACCATATTTATAAACATCGTTTATAATTTTACTTGTTTTATATTTAAACAAGTCCATTTCGAAATCTATTTAAAACCAAAATCTTATTGTGGAATATTCTACTTATTATACTTATCTATATAAATATAGAATCAATTTTCATATTTAAATTTAACTCCTATTTAATACAGTCCTAGTATTTGTTCTAAAAACATTTATTTAAATAAATTCATTCTAATCGAATTCAAATCATAAATCCATACGGATTTATTTTCAGTTCAATTTATATTCTGAACTTCAGAATAAATTTCATCGTTTACCTCTTTAAAACGATTCCCCGTTTCTATTTTTAAATTCACATTAGAATTTAAATATTAAAATTATCAAATGATAATTTTTCCACTTCATTTATGAAAACTGTTTATAAATTCATTTCAATTCCCTGGTTATCCAATGAAAATCATTCCATTTTATTTATAAACACCGTTTATAAATTTACTTCAATTTCCTGCATTTTTCAATTATAAACATCGTTTATTAGTTCAATACTTGTTCAAAACAAGTTAATATTTCTATAGCTCATTAAAAATTCAAATTCTATTTAAAAAAAATAGATTTCCCATTTTAGATCTCAGATATCCTTTTCATGATATTTTTATATATCAATATTTTGGCCCTAGTGATATTTAAACAATCAAACCACTCAATTATCAATCAACACATTATATATGATAATATATGTGAAAACAAACAAATAATAATATTTTTGAGGAATCTAGTTGGATCCCTCCAACCTGTTTTTCACACATCCACAGACGTTAGCCAACATAAATAATACCCATCCAGCATCGAGGCAGGATATCGCGGTATAAAAGGTCATCTACTTCATAGCATGGGGTGCATAGGGTCATCCGCTAATGATATTGCGGGCATCCGCTAATGATACTGCGGGAATCCAACCACCAATATATATATAATAACCACAACAAACAATCCTAAATAACTATATATATATATAATAGCCACAAAAATATTTAAACAATCCAAACAACCAACAAACAGTATATAAAAATTATGTAAATAAAATCCAGAGAAGGAGTTTACTCACTTGATTTTATTTGCCGAATAACCAATGAAGCTTATTATGCAGATTTCATAGTGATTCTTCCAACCGTCTGTTTTTCAATATAAAAACGATATTAATAAAATTTCATTTATCGAATTAGACAAATTTAATTTAATTAATTTCCCACGTATCAACCAATTCCAAATTAACCCTTGATTTTACTTAAATGATTAGTCTACACATTTTATTTCTTTACTAACTAATTTCCTTTATATAAACTAGTTATACATAAATTAAATTACCAATTATATAAACTAATTTTCATGCATTAAAATTATTTCACACAAATAAAAATACTTAAGTTAATTTCTTATTTCAAAATAAATTCATACCTTAATCGTCTCATTTAAATTATAAATTTATTTCCGAAGTATTCTATTTGAATTAAAATGTAATTAACACTTAATTAAGAATAAATAAATAATTTATTTTTACCTTAATCAGTATTACTTTATCTTTCTTTCCTAAAATCACGGCTGGCTATAAAATAACCGAACCAATCCACCACAGTATCAACACTCCATTCTCATTTATCTGCATTCCAACCTCGTACTCCAGTCTAGTTTGTCGTCAAACCAGCATCGACTTTACAATAGCATCGCGAGCTCCTAACACCACTTCGATTTGAACTCGTGAACCTCTAGTCGTGAATCCCCAAAATCGCGAGTCCCCTTCTCATATTCTTCTTCACAACTGCGAGCTCCATCACCCTCCAAAAACACCAGCTCCTTTATTCGGCAGATTTGAAATCCGCGATCCCCAATACAGTGCCCTAGTTGAACGCTGCTTAACGCTCGAACATCGAAGATAGGTATCACACAAAATTTGGGCGATGTGGCTGTGAAGTCCGTGAACGATCGAGGTGGAGGATGGTTTTGATTTTTAAACTTCCGATTGAATTTAGAGAAAAGGGGTGCTTTGAATTCGTTTATTTTAAATGAAACGAGGATATGAATTGGCTTTGAAGGAAAAAGGATATTGGAATTTGATGGATTTAAGTTAAATAATAAGGGGGATGGGATTTCTTTCAAACAGAAGATGGATGAGAGGAGATCCAAAATTAAGAGTAAGCTAGGAGCCATTATTATATAATGAAGAATACTTCAGTATGAAGTAAATAAGTCTGTTATCGGGTACAGCTAGGTGATAGACCAAGTACGTATGTATTAATTTGATTTGATTTAGTGCTTGTCCCCTAAATTTAAAATCAGTATATCTCGGGGTTCTGAACTCTTATTTGAGCGCAACAACCGACATTTTTGTCGTTATACCACTACTCTGGACACACTGAGACAAGTTTCAAAGACTCAATTGATCATCTGAAGGAGATATTATTTTAAATTGATATCAATTAAATTTAGAACGATTTATTCCTCGATAATATATTATTATTATTATTATTATTATCATATATATTCAAATAGGATTTCTATAAGTCATTTGAATCATTCTGACTAAGTTTTAAATTTCGAATTGAATTATTTCAGATTCTCGTATTACGATATATATATATATATATTCGGAAAAAAAATCGTATTTTGATTATTAAATCGATAAATCAACATAAAAATTGATTTATATTACAAACTCAATATTTAAACAATATAAAATGTTTTAAAATAAATTGACACAAATCCGGGTTGTTACAAATGGGGTGCAGGCAGAGTTAGGCGTGCGCGATAGTGGAGAGAGCAAGGTCGACGATGGGTTTGGGGGTTATGTAGTAAGGAAGAAGGGTAATAACCTTAATTCAAGTAATTATGTTTTAATTAGGATTAATTAATTAATATTATGTAATTAACCTTTAAAATGTCGTATCTTTTTCACATGACAACGGAAAATTGCAAACTCAGGTGTGTCAGAATCGTGGAGTCGAGCTCTACAACATGGAACTGACCAGAATAGAAAAGGAGAAATCTGGATTTTTAACTAAATTAAATGCTTATTTAATTTAGCTTAAAAATAAAATCTTCGAATAAAGACCGACGGAGTAGAAACCAATGTGAGAACTCTCTCACTAAAATATTTGTATTATAACTGAATGTAGCAATTGCCAGTGTTAATTTTTATCTGTGTTAACTATCATAAACTGTTATACGTTGCCTGTTAGCTCACTTCATTGTTGTTTGAAAACCATGGATGTTTTAATGGACTGTATTGTTTGTTGACCGTGATTCTAAACAAAATAAATGTTAACATTAGTGTGGTAGTTGAAATTAAATTATAAATATCCATTTATAATTTAAACAGTGAAAATTGGTTAATTAGAAAAAATAATTCGAATCAAATTAGAATTGGTTAAATTCATTAACCAGTGATTAATTTGAATTCACTGTTGTAGGTTGAAACCCCACACGGGTCTGGGGATGATAATTAATTCACATCTCCCTTGGATTTAATTGTTAATCAACTGATTGATTTACTGTCTGTTATAAGCGTTATTAAATTATTTAATGATTATAGAGTTGTAAATTGCACTCTATATGTGAATTGAATGTTAATAGTTGTTTATCACTTTTTTGAATACATGCGATGTATGGAATCCGTATAAATAAAATTATATGGTAATTGATTGAGTCTGCTTCCAATTCACAAATAAAGAATATTCTTAAAATAATATTCAATGAAGAGTCAAAACATGATTTTAATGCCAATTTTGGATGGACAAGAAAATATTGAAATATATGAAGCCGAATTAAGTAGATATATTATTTATTTTATAATGAATATCGAAAAGGTGTGATTTCAAAATCTGATATTTTGAAAATATTATCATTTTAATATTATAATGATATGGAATGTTCAATTTTAATTTAAAATTGAAATGGAAGTTGGAATCGTTTTTAAAATGAATTTATAAACGATTTATAAAACACGTTTTGAATAGAAATCGACAAAATATATTATATATATTTAAATGGTTTGAATTGAACGTATCGAGCAGCGACCGTTCGCGAATTTCAACCATTAACTTCGAATTGGCGTAACGGGAGATCCGACCATCCGATTCTCCTAAAACCAAAACCGTTGGGTTCATATCGGAAGATCTTTCCAATGAATACAGGTGATTAAATTTAAACAGTTGGATTTCAAATTATGTACAAATCAATTTCAGAAAAGGTCGCTATGGATGCAGTTATGTGGTCGTTATTGGAAACCAACTGTAAGGGCCTTAATAAAATTATTAAAAATATGAATAAATTATGTAAAATCATAATAAATGATTTGGAAAGACTTTGGATGAAATACTCCACTTTTGAAAAGATAAAAGATACTTTTATCAAAACAAGTTGTTTTGCAACTTGGGATAAGAACTGAAAAGAATTGAAATGATTTTAATCTAACTGGAATTTTCCTATGTATGAATTGGAATGGATTTAAATGGAAATAATCTTCGGAATATTTCGATATTAGATTCTGTGATTATACGGATATCTTTGAGGAATTTGGAAGATAAATATATCGTTATTCCCAATACGATATCCGTTAGTTTCAGAATTTGATATTGAATATAAGCCGATATGATTTTTATTCTGAGCCTTATATTTAATATCAAATTGGATTTTGGGTTTGTCGTGAATGGTGTCTTTATTAACACTGTTCTTAAACCCAGTCGAGGAAAGAATAAATATTTTAATCGAGATTTAAAGAAGTTTTCCAATTAATTAATATAATTGGAACTAAATGGTAGATTATTACGGGTTCATTGTGAACGATGTTTTAAATGACATTAGTTGTTAAAACCCGATTAAAAGTGAAGTTATAATTTGGAGTTTATAAATATTATAATTTAGACTTAATGGAATTTTCCAAAGTAAAGTTTTCCAATTTAAAATAATAAATTGGAATTGAATGGAATTCGATTTGGTAATGATCGAGATGAGTTGCTGAAAAGAAAGACCGTTACTATTTATGGAATTTAAATGGATTTGTCGTTATTTCGTTTATAGTATTAGTCTGATACTGGAATTTATATCGATTATATACTGTTATGATTTCTGTGTAGATTCCATATTGATGGAAGATGATTTTGGGTTTATTGTGAATGTTGTTTTAAATGACATTGGTTCTTTAACCCAGTTAAAGACAGGATTTATTTCCTAGTTTTGAATAATCATCAAGTAATGATTTTTGAGATTAAAACTAAACTAGAGTTTTAATGAATCTTTAAGTAGATTAAAATGAGAACGGGATAACTAAATTTATCGAATTCAAGAAATGATCGAGAATGAAGTACCGCCAGTTTTACTCCATGCGATAGTTAATTCTTTAATTAGATTTGAACGTGAAATGGTAATTAAATTTACTGATAACGCTGTGGGTGTTAGATATGGGGTATTACCAGTTTTGCTCCATAGGATGAATAGATTGGGATAATAAAATAATAAATGACTACTTCGGTAAGGCTCGATAATTCCAATTAGTTTTATAAACCCTAATTTGGTTTAGAATTGTTAAAGAATAAAATAAAATCTTTTAAAATGATATCCAAAGGAAGATTAAAGTATAAGGTTAGAAGAACTTATCTTTGATAAAATTAATGGGAACCTTTCCCCTAAGATGTGAATATTTGAATAAAAGAATATTTTGAATTGGAATGAGGTGTATGATGTGTTTTTCTGGCACTAGTTTATCGATTATAAAATACGTGAGTTATTCGGAAAGACCGGGTTTATCCCATTCTGAGTAACTGATACGACGACTAAGTCGATGATATGAAGACGATGGTTGAAGACTGGAGATCTTCACATCGTATGGATGATTACTGATGTCTTGATTAGGCTATACACCCAAGACAAGGTAATAAGTGGTGATCGTCTAGACGTACTTGGAGATCGACCGGATATGTGAGGGCCTCTCTCTTTTGTATTGGACATATGAGACGAGGAATAAGGTGTCTCTGGTTTCGTTCAAACCTAGAACGGACTTGTAAATGGATGTGTGTCTGAAATTGGATTTCATTATGTGTTGATTGATTTCTATTAAATATATATCTGTTTGGTGGAGGAGAATTTATTCTCTTTCTTAACACCCTTCTTTGAAACGTACGAGCTTAGAGGCTATATATCGATAAACATCACTTGTATGGCGTGGATTGTCAATGTGGCATGCTAAGATGCAAATGATCAAGGCTTTTGTTAAAAAGCAGAGTCTTGTGGTTGATGATCAAAGCACAGCTTTAATTAGCACCGCTTTGTGTATAGCGTTAATTCATGAGCCTTGCACCTCGGTATGAGTCAAAAATGGGATGAGGACCTCAGGGAGGACATGACGTTTCGTTCTAGCTAGGAGTGGTGTCATGGTATGGAGCCCAGACATTTTTACTTATATGGATGATGGAATGAGGCTCCTCGGATATTGAGTTTCTAATGGCTCAGTGATAGGCCCTATAGGAATGGGAAACGTGTGTTCGGGAATAACCAATGCACTAAAGTAAGTGTGGACCGACCCTGTCGCTAACCAGGGTTACCCGTAGGTGTGATCCTGAGGCATTGCTAGAGTGTCTCGGATCGGTGAGGACGATCCCTTGCCTCGACTCATGGATGGAAATCCAATTTCTAATACGCAATTTTTCGGTTTTAGTTGTAAACCTATGTATGGTGACATAATATATGGTACCTATGCCGCCTATGATTGATACATTTATATTTGAAGTTAATTTTGGCACTATGCGCTTATAATAATATCAAAATGATTTGTTTTAAACGTACCAAGTATGTTTGGCTATTATAAGTGAAAACTCTATCCTCCGGCTTGCGTTGCATTGTGTAATGGGACCTGAGTCTTATAATAGCTTCATTTTTCAAAAAGAAATGCTTTGTTTTATGTTTTAAACTAGTATTCATGTAGAGTAAACCCATTCCGTGACATGCGGCGTGGTCCCGTGATTTACCTTATCTTAAAGTAATGTTAATAACTATTTATAGTTCTCACACCAATCCCATGACTGACTCAGAGTTTATTGTTTCTACCTAAACTCTGGGTGCCCATATTTTCCACATGGGCAACTAGTAGTTTGATTTCTCATATATTTATTTTCACAGGATCCTGGATTATGGCTGGAGATATATTCGAAATGCTTTGTATCCGTGTATTTCTTTCAGTTGTGGTAGTTGATGTTTTCCACTGTGCATTATATTTATGTGTATATATTTCCACTATTTTGTAATTTGTAAATCTTTGATATTTATTTTTCCGTTGTAAATTATTTATTCGTACTCTGATATATTCTTGTACTCTGATGTAATTGTTGTAATAGTAATGAAATGTTCTATTGTTTGTTTTGTGATGAGTCATGTTCTCAACACATTCCGGGCTCCTCCGTCTCTTCGGGGATCGGGGATCGGGGAAATCTGGATCGTTTCAGTTGGTATCAGAGCTTTGGTTTACAAAGCTCAAGAACAAGACACATTAGAACCAAATGAAAGTGTAACAACCCGGAAAATCTGGGCCAGTTTAAAATTTTTATTTTGGCCATTTTAGCGAATTTTGATTATTTAAAATGAATTATTTTAAATAATATCGACGAAAATTTATTTTGAATATAATTCGACGTATATATTTATACGCGTCGTCGTTAGAATATATATAATTATATATAATTATAAATGGAATTGAAAATGGCGCGGTAGTTCGAAAATTCGATTTCTAATTTCAAATGAATATACAGAATTCAATATAAGTCAGAATTGAACGAAACAAGAAATATTTGAATCTGTATAACTATATCTTTGTAACGAAGTTAACAAACTGAGATTTCATCTTAGAAATGATAAGATATGTCCAGTTTAAAATTAGAAATAGTCGCTGTGGAATTTATATATATATAAGGCCCTTAAAAATAGCAATTTTGCAAATGACCTCGGATTTCGACGAAACCAGTTTTGTTGGGTCCGTGGTGTTAAGTTATTGCTAGGTTTCAAATTTCATAATTTTTCGAATCAATATGTGAGCGTGGCAAAGGAAAACGCGTTTGACCAGTTTCAGTTGATTTTAATCGACTGGAAAATGGCCATTTTTCAGACGGTCTCAGAATTCGACGAAATTAGTTTTGTTAGGACCGTATCGTCAATACGAAGCTAGAAAATATTTTTCTGGAATTTTTCTAGTTAGTATGTGACCCCGGTAATTTGAAATGTGCGTTTAAAATTCAATATAAAGATTTAAATGTAAATTCAATGGAAACTGATTGCAACGATAGAATCAGCTTGTGATACATATCCCATTGTGTTCGGAATGGGGGTAATACGCTATGGACGGCAGGCGGTGGGCCTCGTTTCGAGGTCATATGTAAAAGTCAACTTTTTAATAATTAAATAATAATAAAAAAAAAATATTATTATCTTCTCCCCTTTATACTCCAGGCCCCCCCCCCCGTTAGAAATCCGTTCAGATCTAAAACAAAATAAAAAAAAAAAAAAAAGATGAAGAAAATCGCGCTCCTCCTCCAGCCTTCCACCACCACCGCTGCTCGCCGCAACTCCCTCCTCAGCTTCCTCTTCCACCGCCGCTTCTCTCCTCCTCTCTCCGCCTTCTCCCTCCAGTCCCGAAACCCCCCATCTCCAATCGCGAGACCCCAGTCGCGAATCCAAGCCCCCCCCTCGACGAAGCCGATGGCCCCCCCCTCGACGAAGCCGATGCCCCCCCCCCCCCTCGACGAAGCCGATGGCCTCCCCCTCTTCGCATACGGTAAGCATTCCTATTTTTACTTTTATTTTATTTTTATTTTAGAGTTTAAAATTAAATAGGATTTTTTAAAAAACAAAAAAAAACTGAAAACTGATTTTAGATAAAAACTGAAAATTGGTTTTAGGTTAAAACTGAAAATTGATTTTAGTTTAAAACTGTAAATTTTAAAAAGTTTAAAACTGTAAATTTTAAAGAGTATTAAAAACTGATTTTTAACATAATTTAAAAACTGATTTTTAAAAGATTAAAACTGAATTGATTAAAAAAAAAAAAAAAAAAAAAAAAAAAAAGCTTTGATTTTTATAAACGAGATGATAGGATTTTTCAAGGAAGAAAAATAGAATTTTCATATGTCGAACTTCGATAGAAAAATAGAATTCTTATATGTTGAACATCGATAGAAAAATAGAATTCTTATATGTTGAACATCGATAGAAAAATAGAATTTTTATCTATTGAACTTCGAAATAAGAATATGATTTTTATATACTGAACTTTGAAGTAAAAATTCGATTTTTATATATAGAACTTCGAACTAAAAATTCGATTTTTATATATTGAACTTCGAACTAAAAATTCGATTTTTATATATTGAACTTTGAAATAAAAATTCGATTTTTATATATTGAACTTTGAAATAAAAATTCGATTTTTATATATTGAACTTTGAAATAAAAATTCGATTTTTATATATTGAACTTTGAAATAAAAATTCGATTTTTATATATTGAACTTTGAAATAAAAATTCGATTTTTATATATTGAACTTTGAAATAAAAATTCGATTTTTATATATTGAACTTTGAAATAAAAATTCGATTTTTATATATTGAACTTTGAAATAAAAATTCGATTTTTATATATTGAACTTTGAAATAAAAATTCGATTTTTATATATTGAACATCGAAATAAAAATTCGATTTTTATATATTGAATAGCGAAGTAAAAATGTGATTTTTACGTATGTAGTGAAAGCAGCAACGAAGGTGACAAAAAGGCGAAACGACGAAGACTTCTGCAAAAGAAGAGTCGAGATGGTTGGATTGCTAAAAGTGAGAATTTCTCACCTTTCAATTTTATTTCTAGTTATATATATATATACTAGGATGCAGACGGTGCTTAGTAGCACCCGACACAATCGTCCACAGACCATGGACTTGTTTGTTTGGCTGTTTGGTTATTGATTGTGATATTGGTTTGAATGTGGTTTGTGGTGTGAAAAATCGAATCGATAAATTGGTTAGGATTAGACGTGCGCCGTTATAAGGCGAAGGAGTAAGGCTAGGTTAGACTCTTACTCCAAATTTTGTGGTTTGCATAACTAATTTATTTGATTGATGTGTGAGTGGCGTGGGCCTTCACTAGACCGGGGATAAGGCTAGGCCTTGTCCCGTTTCTAGTATCGTGCCGTTATGCCGCCGAAATTTTCTAAAATATGTTAGAAAAATAAAAATATCATTTTATTGAATAAATGAATTGAATAGAAATTCATAGGTTGAAATAAAATGTTTTATCGTTAAAAATATAATTTTTAACGTGAATATGAAAATAGTGAAGTGAATAAATAAATATTCATTTACAAACCAGACGGTTTGTTTATGAACACTTATTTGAATGACATTGATTGGGACGATAAATTTTACACATCGCCCAACTGCACAACTAGAATCTGTGTTTGATTGTTTGAAACCCCACACGGGTGTTGGGATGAAATATGAAGTTCACTCATCCTGATTGATTAAATATGTCGATCGATTGATTGACAGGCTGTTATAAGCGTTAGATATCTTTATTTGATGCTTATACAGTGTAGTGCACTTTGGTTGATGGTTGATTATTTTTCAATGCTATTATACATGTGTTGTATGAAAATCCATATAATTAACTTTATATGGTAATTGTTTGGGCCTCATTCCAGTTTTAAAATAGAAATATTTGAAATAGAAATATTCGAAATGGAATATTTGAAAATATCAATATATGAAGCCGTGTTGATTAGATTGACGCCATTTTGACGTGAACGATATTTATATCGATTTTTTTCATTTTAAAATGAATATTGAAAAGTGATTTCGAAATCGAATATTTCGAAATGAATTGAATTGAAAACGATTTCGAAAAGAATTGAATTGAAAACGAATTCGAAAAGAATTGAATTGAAAACGAATTCAAAATGAATTGAAAACGATTTCGAAATGAATTGAATTGAAAACGATTTCGAAATGAATTGAATTGAAAACGATTTCGAAATGAATTGAATTGAAAACGATTTCGAAAAGAATTGAATTGAAAACGAATTCAAAATGAATTGAAAACGATTTCGAAATGAATTGAATTGAAAACGAATTCGAAAAGAATTGAATTGAAAACGAATTCAAAATGAATTGAAAACGATTTCGAAATGAATTGAATTGAAAACGATTTCGAAATGAATTGAATTGAAAACGATTTCGAAATGAATTGAATTGAAAACGATTTCGAAAAGAATTGAATTGAAAACGAATTCAAAATGAATTGAAAACGATTTCGAAATGAATTGAATTGAAAACGAATTCGAAAAGAATTGAATTGAAAACGAATTCAAAATGAATTGAAAACGATTTCGAAATGAATTGAATTGAAAACGATTTCGAAATGAATTGAATTGAAAACGATTTCGAAAAGAATTGAATTGAAAACGAATTGAAATGGATTCAAATTGAATTGAAATTTGAATTGAATAGAAATGAATTTTGAAACGAATTTAAACTATTTATATAATTCGTTTTAAATAGAAATCGACGAAGTATATATTATATATATTATATATATAATATAATGGCCTGAATAGAACGCGCCGCGCCGCGGCAGTTCGTGAATTTCGACCATTTATTTCAAACGGACATTGCGGGAGATCCGACCGTCGGATTCTCCTAAAACCGGAACCGTTGGGTTCGTATCGAAAAGAGCTTTCTAATGAATGTTAGAAATTTGAAATCTAACGGTTGGATTTGGAGATACGTCCAAATCAAATTCGAAAAAGGTCGCTGTAAGTGCAGTTCGATGGCCGTTGTTGGAAATCGACTGTACGGGCCTTGATAAAATTATTAAAAATAGTAATAATTTGTGTAAAATCATAAGAAATGATTTGTGAAAGTTTGGGATGAAAAACTCCATATTTGAAAAGATAAAAATAGATTTTTATCGAAATGAACTAGTTTTGAACTAGAATTATAATTCTATTTATTTTTAAATAAATAAATTGAATTCGAAAAGGGTTTTAAAAGTAACCAAAATTCCAATGATTGCATTGGAGTGGATTTGAATCGAAATTGTCTTCGGAATATTTCGATGTTGGAATTCGTGATATTACAGGTGTTGTTATGGAAATTTGAAAGATATATATTTGTATCGTTATTTCCAATACGACATTTGTTAGTCGTAGAATTCGATATTGAATATAAGCCGATATATTTTCTATTCAGAGCCTTGTATTGAATATCGAATGTGATTTGGGTTTGTCGTGAATGGTGTCTTTACTAACACTGTTCTTGAACCCAGTTGAGAAAAGATTAAATCTTTTTATTTAGATTTAATGAAGTGTACCAATTAAATGATATTTAATTGGAATTGAATTGATATTGATTTTTGGGTTTATCGTGAACAGTGTTTTAAATAACACTTGTTCTTTAACCCGATAATTAATGAATGTGATTTGGGTTTGTCGTGAATGGTGTCTTTACTAACACTGTTCTTGAACCCAGTTGAGAAAAGATTAAATCTTTTTATTTAGATTTAATGAAGTGTACCAATTAAATGATATTTAATTGGAATTGAATTGATATTGATTTTTGGGTTTATCGTGAACAGTGTTTTAAATAACACTTGTTCTTTAACCCGATAATTAATGGGATGTGACTTTGGGTTTATCGTGAACCGTGTTTTAAATGACACTGATTCTTTAACCCAGTCACAGATTAAAACTAAGTGGAGTTTTAATGAATCTTTAATTAGATTGAAAAGATCGAGAATGGAGTATCACCAGTTTTGCTCCAGGCGATAGTTAAATCTTTAATTAGATTTGAATGTGAAATTTAGAAACTAACTGGCGGTTAGCCAAGCAGAATGGTTTTCTGGATATTGATCTGATGTTGGTTTCGGCCTTCGGGGTTAATATTTGGGGAATTATTCTCTTGATTAATTTACGGTTAGTGACTAATGAATTGGAATGAGGCGTATGTTGTGTTTGTGTAACACTTTTATAAAATATACGCGAGTTATTCGGGAAGACCGGGTTTATCCCATTCTGAATAACTGATACGACGATAAGTCGAAGATGAAGACGATGGTCGAAGACCGGAGGTCTTCACGTCGTTTGGGTGATAGCTGATGATCTTGATTGGGCTGTACACCCAAGAAGATGGAAACAGTTGGTGATCGTCCAGACGTACTTGGAGATCGAAGGATATGCGGGGTACTAGGTGCCTCCGGTTTCGTTCAGACCCAGAACGGACTTGTAAATGGACTGTGTGTCTGACATCGGATTTCATTCTGTGTGACTGATATCGGTTGCATAGGATGGTATGCCTGTGTGGCATGCTAAGATGCAAATGATCAAGGCTTCTGTTGAAAAGCAAAGTCTTGTGGTGATGATCAAAGCACGGCCTTTGTGGCGTAGCTTTGTGTAACGTTTACCTCGCGTGTTTCACACCAGGTATGAACCAAAAACGGGAGACGGACCTCAGGGAGGGCATGCGTTTCCTTCTAGATAAAAAGTGGCGTCAGTGGTTTTACACGCCCTGACGAGTTTGACTTATGTGGTTGTTGCTGTTGCGAGGCGCCTCGGATTGATCGGTCGTTCTCGAACCGATGGAGTCATTTGGTTGGCTCATTTACGCCCCAAAGGGCGGGGAAACGTATTGTTCAGGCATTCTTAATCCACATCGGTGGACCGGCCCTGTCGCTCCAAGGGACGATGCGTTCTGTTCCTGAGACATGGGCTAGATTGTCTCGAATCGGTTGAGGACTATCTTTTGCCTCGGTTCATAGACGGAAATCCAATTTCCAAATACGACATTTGCGGTTTTGATTGTAAACTTATATATGGCGACATAGTGATATGGGCCGTTCATGCCGCCTATGATTGATACTTATGATTTGAAGTGTTTTATACACTATGCACTTATAATAGTATCAAATGATTTGTTTTAAAACGTATCAAGCATTCTTTGGCTGTTATAAGGGAAAACCCTATCCTCGACTGCGTTGCATTGTGTGATGGGACCTGGGTCTTATAACAGCTTCATTTTTCTTTATTTAGCATTGCGCTGTTTGTTTTATGCACTGGTATTCTTGGGAGGAAACCCGTTCCGTGTTATACGGCGTGGTCCCTTGATTTACCTAGCTTTGAAAATAAAGATTAATAACTGTTTTAGTTCTCACACCAGTCACATGACTGACCTGGAGTTTATTGTTTTAACCTAAACTCTGGGTGCCCCTATTTTTGACACGGGCAGCTAGTAGTTTTGGTTTTGCAGATTTATATTCACAGGATCCTGGTTTACAGCTGGAACGATATCCGGAAAGCTTTGTATCCGTATATCTCTTCTAGTTGTGTATTGTATTATTTTCCGCTGCTATGTATTTAAATGTAATTTAAATCTCTGATATTTCTGTGTAATATTCATTTATACTCTGTATATTCTTGTAATCTGATGCATTGTTGTTATATACAATGAAATGTTCTTCTGTATGCGTTCTGCTGTGGTTTGTTCTCGAACTATCCGACGCTTTCCTTTACGGGGAGGTTGCGGGTTTTCACATTTGGTATCAGAGCTTTGGTTTACAAAGCAGAGAACAAGGCACATTAGAACCATACGAAAGAATTCATCAGATATTGGGTTAGTAAAATCCAATGGGAATGACTCGTTAGAGATGGGATCAGTAGTATCCTAGAACGAGTGTGAAGAGTATATTTTTCAAATGAAAACATTCTTTGTTTTGAAAATTTAAAATCAATTATTCGTATCTGATTACCTATTTATATTGAGTTGGACAGTCCAGTATATAAAGATTTTGCGTATACGTCTGATCCGCGTGTATTCGAAGTTTTAATATATTGGATAGATATAGAATCATACTCTAGTGGCCCGAAGATGATTCTGATGGTTGAGTACTCATCGTCAGAATTTATATTCGTGTGACGAAGGTGTGATATCTATATATTTCCATTAGACTGGTGTGAGAACCAAAATTAGATAGGGCTTATTGTTGTGAATTGGCATCAAGAACATGATTTTTGTATATGTATTAAAATTATGAATTTGAAACTCTAATTCACTAATTGATTGATGTTTGTGTTGTTTGCCTATTTGTTTGCTAATTTTGAACCATTTTGCCTAATAGCATCAAATATTGGATTATATTGAAAATTGGTCGCATTTGCTTGCATATACATGTATATCATTGAACAGGTCATAGCAAGGAGGCTAGAGCAGAGAATAAAATTTGTTTGCCCGACAAATAGGTACATGTTTACTACATAATTTCCTGTTTTGTTTGGGTGATGATGATTTTGTGAGCCTATTGGCTAGCCGCTTGGCTTTTTCTTTTTCTTTTTGAGATCTGAAGGACCGGGGAAGCTATTTGAAATTCCCCGATGCTCCCATTGCAGGGGAGGTTATGGCGAAATTTTTCAAAAATTTAGGGTGTTAGCCAAATTTTTGAAATTTTGAAAATTCTCAGAAACTGAAAAGTTGGAGAATGGAAGCCAGATCGAACGTAGAGTTAATTAATCAAACCACTTTCGACTTTGTTCCTTTTCGGGGACGAAAAGTTTTAAGTGGGGGAGATTGTAACAACCCGGAAAATCTGGGCCAGTTTAAAATTTTTATTTTGGCCATTTTAGCGAATTTTGATTATTTAAAATGAATTATTTTAAATAATATCGACGAAAATTTATTTTGAATATAATTCGACGTATATATTTATACGCGTCGTCGTTAGAATATATATAATTATATATAATTATAAATGGAATTGAAAATGGCGCGGTAGTTCGAAAATTCGATTTCTAATTTCAAATGAATATACAGAATTCAATATAAGTCAGAATTGAACGAAACAAGAAATATTTGAATCTGTATAACTATATCTTTGTAACGAAGTTAACAAACTGAGATTTCATCTTAGAAATGATAAGATATGTCCAGTTTAAAATTAGAAATAGTCGCTGTGGAATTTATATATATATAAGGCCCTTAAAAATAGCAATTTTGCAAATGACCTCGGATTTCGACGAAACCAGTTTTGTTGGGTCCGTGGTGTTAAGTTATTGCTAGGTTTCAAATTTCATAATTTTTCGAATCAATATGTGAGCGTGGCAAAGGAAAACGCGTTTGACCAGTTTCAGTTGATTTTAATCGACTGGAAAATGGCCATTTTTCAGACGGTCTCAGAATTCGACGAAATTAGTTTTGTTAGGACCGTATCGTCAATACGAAGCTAGAAAATATTTTTCTGGAATTTTTCTAGTTAGTATGTGACCCCGGTAATTTGAAATGTGCGTTTAAAATTCAATATAAAGATTTAAATGTAAATTCAATGGAAACTGATTGCAACGATAGAATCAGCTTGTGATACATATCCCATTGTGTTCGGAATGGGGGTAATACGCTATGGACGGCAGGCGGTGGGCCTCGTTTCGAGGTCATATGTAAAAGTCAACTTTTTAATAATTAAATAATAATAAAAAAAAAATATTATTATCTTCTCCCCTTTATACTCCAGGCCCCCCCCCCCCCCGTTAGAAATCCGTTCAGATCTAAAACAAAATAAAAAAAAAAAAAAAAAGATGAAGAAAATCGCGCTCCTCCTCCAGCCTTCCACCACCACCGCTGCTCGCCGCAACTCCCTCCTCAGCTTCCTCTTCCACCGCCGCTTCTCTCCTCCTCTCTCCGCCTTCTCCCTCCAGTCCCGAAACCCCCCATCTCCAATCGCGAGACCCCAGTCGCGAATCCAAGCCCCCCCCTCGACGAAGCCGATGGCCCCCCCCCTCGACGAAGCCGATGCCCCCCCCCCCCTCGACGAAGCCGATGGCCTCCCCCTCTTCGCATACGGTAAGCATTCCTATTTTTACTTTTATTTTATTTTTATTTTAGAGTTTAAAATTAAATAGGATTTTTTAAAAAACAAAAAAAAACTGAAAACTGATTTTAGATAAAAACTGAAAATTGGTTTTAGGTTAAAACTGAAAATTGATTTTAGTTTAAAACTGTAAATTTTAAAAAGTTTAAAACTGTAAATTTTAAAGAGTATTAAAAACTGATTTTTAACATAATTTAAAAACTGATTTTTAAAAGATTAAAACTGAATTGATTAAAAAAAAAAAAAAAAAAAAAAAAAAAGCTTTGATTTTTATAAACGAGATGATAGGATTTTTCAAGGAAGAAAAATAGAATTTTCATATGTCGAACTTCGATAGAAAAATAGAATTCTTATATGTTGAACATCGATAGAAAAATAGAATTCTTATATGTTGAACATCGATAGAAAAATAGAATTTTTATCTATTGAACTTCGAAATAAGAATATGATTTTTATATACTGAACTTTGAAGTAAAAATTCGATTTTTATATATAGAACTTCGAACTAAAAATTCGATTTTTATATATTGAACTTCGAACTAAAAATTCGATTTTTATATATTGAACTTTGAAATAAAAATTCGATTTTTATATATTGAACTTTGAAATAAAAATTCGATTTTTATATATTGAACTTTGAAATAAAAATTCGATTTTTATATATTGAACTTTGAAATAAAAATTCGATTTTTATATATTGAACTTTGAAATAAAAATTCGATTTTTATATATTGAACTTTGAAATAAAAATTCGATTTTTATATATTGAACTTTGAAATAAAAATTCGATTTTTATATATTGAACTTTGAAATAAAAATTCGATTTTTATATATTGAACTTTGAAATAAAAATTCGATTTTTATATATTGAACATCGAAATAAAAATTCGATTTTTATATATTGAATAGCGAAGTAAAAATGTGATTTTTACGTATGTAGTGAAAGCAGCAACGAAGGTGACAAAAAGGCGAAACGACGAAGACTTCTGCAAAAGAAGAGTCGAGATGGTTGGATTGCTAAAAGTGAGAATTTCTCACCTTTCAATTTTATTTCTAGTTATATATATATATACTAGGATGCAGACGGTGCTTAGTAGCACCCGACACAATCGTCCACAGACCATGGACTTGTTTGTTTGGCTGTTTGGTTATTGATTGTGATATTGGTTTGAATGTGGTTTGTGGTGTGAAAAATCGAATCGATAAATTGGTTAGGATTAGACGTGCGCCGTTATAAGGCGAAGGAGTAAGGCTAGGTTAGACTCTTACTCCAAATTTTGTGGTTTGCATAACTAATTTATTTGATTGATGTGTGAGTGGCGTGGGCCTTCACTAGACCGGGGATAAGGCTAGGCCTTGTCCCGTTTCTAGTATCGTGCCGTTATGCCGCCGAAATTTTCTAAAATATGTTAGAAAAATAAAAATATCATTTTATTGAATAAATGAATTGAATAGAAATTCATAGGTTGAAATAAAATGTTTTATCGTTAAAAATATAATTTTTAACGTGAATATGAAAATAGTGAAGTGAATAAATAAATATTCATTTACAAACCAGACGGTTTGTTTATGAACACTTATTTGAATGACATTGATTGGGACGATAAATTTTACACATCGCCCAACTGCACAACTAGAATCTGTGTTTGATTGTTTGAAACCCCACACGGGTGTTGGGATGAAATATGAAGTTCACTCATCCTGATTGATTAAATATGTCGATCGATTGATTGACAGGCTGTTATAAGCGTTAGATATCTTTATTTGATGCTTATACAGTGTAGTGCACTTTGGTTGATGGTTGATTATTTTTCAATGCTATTATACATGTGTTGTATGAAAATCCATATAATTAACTTTATATGGTAATTGTTTGGGCCTCATTCCAGTTTT
Organism: Allium sativum; assembly: GCA_030737875.1. NCBI lineage: Eukaryota > Viridiplantae > Streptophyta > Magnoliopsida > Asparagales > Amaryllidaceae > Allium > Allium sativum. The sequence continues at coordinate 273,445,762 of CM060927.1, forward strand.
AAAATAGAAATATTTGAAATAGAAATATTCGAAATGGAATATTTGAAAATATCAATATATGAAGCCGTGTTGATTAGATTGACGCCATTTTGACGTGAACGATATTTATATCGATTTTTTTCATTTTAAAATGAATATTGAAAAGTGATTTCGAAATCGAATATTTCGAAATGAATTGAATTGAAAACGATTTCGAAAAGAATTGAATTGAAAACGAATTCGAAAAGAATTGAATTGAAAACGAATTCAAAATGAATTGAAAACGATTTCGAAATGAATTGAATTGAAAACGATTTCGAAATGAATTGAATTGAAAACGATTTCGAAATGAATTGAATTGAAAACGATTTCGAAAAGAATTGAATTGAAAACGAATTCAAAATGAATTGAAAACGATTTCGAAATGAATTGAATTGAAAACGAATTCGAAAAGAATTGAATTGAAAACGAATTCAAAATGAATTGAAAACGATTTCGAAATGAATTGAATTGAAAACGATTTCGAAATGAATTGAATTGAAAACGATTTCGAAATGAATTGAATTGAAAACGATTTCGAAAAGAATTGAATTGAAAACGAATTCAAAATGAATTGAAAACGATTTCGAAATGAATTGAATTGAAAACGAATTCGAAAAGAATTGAATTGAAAACGAATTCAAAATGAATTGAAAACGATTTCGAAATGAATTGAATTGAAAACGATTTCGAAATGAATTGAATTGAAAACGATTTCGAAAAGAATTGAATTGAAAACGAATTGAAATGGATTCAAATTGAATTGAAATTTGAATTGAATAGAAATGAATTTTGAAACGAATTTAAACTATTTATATAATTCGTTTTAAATAGAAATCGACGAAGTATATATTATATATATTATATATATAATATAATGGCCTGAATAGAACGCGCCGCGCCGCGGCAGTTCGTGAATTTCGACCATTTATTTCAAACGGACATTGCGGGAGATCCGACCGTCGGATTCTCCTAAAACCGGAACCGTTGGGTTCGTATCGAAAAGAGCTTTCTAATGAATGTTAGAAATTTGAAATCTAACGGTTGGATTTGGAGATACGTCCAAATCAAATTCGAAAAAGGTCGCTGTAAGTGCAGTTCGATGGCCGTTGTTGGAAATCGACTGTACGGGCCTTGATAAAATTATTAAAAATAGTAATAATTTGTGTAAAATCATAAGAAATGATTTGTGAAAGTTTGGGATGAAAAACTCCATATTTGAAAAGATAAAAATAGATTTTTATCGAAATGAACTAGTTTTGAACTAGAATTATAATTCTATTTATTTTTAAATAAATAAATTGAATTCGAAAAGGGTTTTAAAAGTAACCAAAATTCCAATGATTGCATTGGAGTGGATTTGAATCGAAATTGTCTTCGGAATATTTCGATGTTGGAATTCGTGATATTACAGGTGTTGTTATGGAAATTTGAAAGATATATATTTGTATCGTTATTTCCAATACGACATTTGTTAGTCGTAGAATTCGATATTGAATATAAGCCGATATATTTTCTATTCAGAGCCTTGTATTGAATATCGAATGTGATTTGGGTTTGTCGTGAATGGTGTCTTTACTAACACTGTTCTTGAACCCAGTTGAGAAAAGATTAAATCTTTTTATTTAGATTTAATGAAGTGTACCAATTAAATGATATTTAATTGGAATTGAATTGATATTGATTTTTGGGTTTATCGTGAACAGTGTTTTAAATAACACTTGTTCTTTAACCCGATAATTAATGAATGTGATTTGGGTTTGTCGTGAATGGTGTCTTTACTAACACTGTTCTTGAACCCAGTTGAGAAAAGATTAAATCTTTTTATTTAGATTTAATGAAGTGTACCAATTAAATGATATTTAATTGGAATTGAATTGATATTGATTTTTGGGTTTATCGTGAACAGTGTTTTAAATAACACTTGTTCTTTAACCCGATAATTAATGGGATGTGACTTTGGGTTTATCGTGAACCGTGTTTTAAATGACACTGATTCTTTAACCCAGTCACAGATTAAAACTAAGTGGAGTTTTAATGAATCTTTAATTAGATTGAAAAGATCGAGAATGGAGTATCACCAGTTTTGCTCCAGGCGATAGTTAAATCTTTAATTAGATTTGAATGTGAAATTTAGAAACTAACTGGCGGTTAGCCAAGCAGAATGGTTTTCTGGATATTGATCTGATGTTGGTTTCGGCCTTCGGGGTTAATATTTGGGGAATTATTCTCTTGATTAATTTACGGTTAGTGACTAATGAATTGGAATGAGGCGTATGTTGTGTTTGTGTAACACTTTTATAAAATATACGCGAGTTATTCGGGAAGACCGGGTTTATCCCATTCTGAATAACTGATACGACGATAAGTCGAAGATGAAGACGATGGTCGAAGACCGGAGGTCTTCACGTCGTTTGGGTGATAGCTGATGATCTTGATTGGGCTGTACACCCAAGAAGATGGAAACAGTTGGTGATCGTCCAGACGTACTTGGAGATCGAAGGATATGCGGGGTACTAGGTGCCTCCGGTTTCGTTCAGACCCAGAACGGACTTGTAAATGGACTGTGTGTCTGACATCGGATTTCATTCTGTGTGACTGATATCGGTTGCATAGGATGGTATGCCTGTGTGGCATGCTAAGATGCAAATGATCAAGGCTTCTGTTGAAAAGCAAAGTCTTGTGGTGATGATCAAAGCACGGCCTTTGTGGCGTAGCTTTGTGTAACGTTTACCTCGCGTGTTTCACACCAGGTATGAACCAAAAACGGGAGACGGACCTCAGGGAGGGCATGCGTTTCCTTCTAGATAAAAAGTGGCGTCAGTGGTTTTACACGCCCTGACGAGTTTGACTTATGTGGTTGTTGCTGTTGCGAGGCGCCTCGGATTGATCGGTCGTTCTCGAACCGATGGAGTCATTTGGTTGGCTCATTTACGCCCCAAAGGGCGGGGAAACGTATTGTTCAGGCATTCTTAATCCACATCGGTGGACCGGCCCTGTCGCTCCAAGGGACGATGCGTTCTGTTCCTGAGACATGGGCTAGATTGTCTCGAATCGGTTGAGGACTATCTTTTGCCTCGGTTCATAGACGGAAATCCAATTTCCAAATACGACATTTGCGGTTTTGATTGTAAACTTATATATGGCGACATAGTGATATGGGCCGTTCATGCCGCCTATGATTGATACTTATGATTTGAAGTGTTTTATACACTATGCACTTATAATAGTATCAAATGATTTGTTTTAAAACGTATCAAGCATTCTTTGGCTGTTATAAGGGAAAACCCTATCCTCGACTGCGTTGCATTGTGTGATGGGACCTGGGTCTTATAACAGCTTCATTTTTCTTTATTTAGCATTGCGCTGTTTGTTTTATGCACTGGTATTCTTGGGAGGAAACCCGTTCCGTGTTATACGGCGTGGTCCCTTGATTTACCTAGCTTTGAAAATAAAGATTAATAACTGTTTTAGTTCTCACACCAGTCACATGACTGACCTGGAGTTTATTGTTTTAACCTAAACTCTGGGTGCCCCTATTTTTGACACGGGCAGCTAGTAGTTTTGGTTTTGCAGATTTATATTCACAGGATCCTGGTTTACAGCTGGAACGATATCCGGAAAGCTTTGTATCCGTATATCTCTTCTAGTTGTGTATTGTATTATTTTCCGCTGCTATGTATTTAAATGTAATTTAAATCTCTGATATTTCTGTGTAATATTCATTTATACTCTGTATATTCTTGTAATCTGATGCATTGTTGTTATATACAATGAAATGTTCTTCTGTATGCGTTCTGCTGTGGTTTGTTCTCGAACTATCCGACGCTTTCCTTTACGGGGAGGTTGCGGGTTTTCACAGAAAGAATTCATCAGAGATAGGATTAGTAACATCCTATAAAAATAACTCGTTAGAGATAGGGTTAGTAATACCCTAGAATGAGATTGAAGAGTATTATTTGTAAACGAATTTAGTTTTGAAAATTATTTCTTATTATACGTATTTGAGTATTTTATTTTATATTGAATTTGGATCATGGGGTATATGAGGATTTTGAATATACGTGTAATTAACGTATATCCGAAGTCTCAAATATACTGGATAGGTATAGAATCACACTCTCTTCAGCCGGAGAAATTTTTGATGATGGTTCGAAACATCATCACTGCTTAAGTTCGAGTTTCGAAAGTGGGATATCTATATGATTCCATTTGACTGGTGTGAGAATCAAAACTTAGTTAGAGTTTATTGTTTGTGATTTGGCATTGAAAAAATGATTTTAAGTATATAAAAGCTATATATTTGAAAAAATAATCGACTAATTGATTGTTGGTTGTGATGTTTGGTAATTAGTTTGACTAATTAAAAATATTGGAATGGTGAAATCAATATGTGAATGAAAGGGAAAATTAAGCCAAATCGAATCAAATATTGAACCAAACTGAAAATTGATTGGAATTGCAAACATATACATGTATATATAATGAACAGGTCATAACATGGAAGCTAAGAAGATGAATGAAATTGTATGCCCGACAAAGAGGTACATATTTACTGTATTTATTGGGTTTAATGATTTTATGAGCCGCTTGTTTTTTTTCTTTTTCTTTTTGATTGATGAGGGCCCTGTGAGGCAAGTTGTGGTTTTACCAATCAGCCCGTACAAAGGAGGTTATGGAGAAATTTTTTGAAATTCAGGGTGTTAGCCAAATTTTTGAGATATTAGAAAGTTCTTAGAAACTGAAAAGTTGAAGAACTGGAGTCAAGAGAAGGTTGAGTTGATTAAGTAAACAACCTTCGATACTATCTTCCTTTTCTAGGGCGAAATTTTTTTTAAGTGAGGGAGATTGTAACAATCCAGATTTTGGAACCAATTTAAAATTTTATTTTTAATTGATTTAATGGATTTTAAGAATTTTAAATGATTTATTTTGAGAATTAACAATTTAAAATTTATTTTAATCGAAGTTAGAACATATGAATTTAAAATTTAATTAAAACGAACTGGAAATGGCGTGGTAGTTTGAAAATTCAAATTTTAATTTAAAATGAATGTACAAAATTCAATATAAATCGGATTTCAGTAAAATAAGAAACATTAGAATCTGTCTGATTATATCTTTCTAACGAATGTAAGAAATTGAGATTTTACTTTATAGAATATAAGTTGTGTCCAATTTAAAATTTAGAATAGTCGCTATGGAATTTATATATATATATATTAAATATATTTAAGCCCTTAAAAATAGTCATTTTGCAAACGACCTCCTTTTCCAACGAAACCACTTTTGTTGGATCCGGAACGTCAAATTATAGTCAGGTTTAATATTTCATAATTTCTGGAATTAATATATGAGCGTAGTGAATTTAAAGGTGTTTTCAATTTCAGTTTGAATTTAATAAACCAGTTAAAAAGGCCATTTTTCAAATGGTCTTCAAATTAATTTTGTTAGGACCGTATCGTCAAAACATAGTGAGATTTCAAAATTCATAACTTTTGAAGTCAGTATGTGGCCCCGGTAAATTAAAATGTACGTTCAAATTCAATATTGATCGTTATAATAATTTATATTTTAATTTTAATAAAAACTGATCGAAATAGTTGAACTGGCTTATGAAACATATCCCATTGTGTCCGGAATGGGTGTATTTGGTTAGTGACGACAGTCGTTGGGTTTGATTTGGAGTTCGAATGCAAAATCTCGCTTTTACAAATTGAATAATATTATAAATATATATTAACTATTAAAGCCTAATTCTCTTTGTTTTTTCTGAGCCGCTGTTCTAAGCGATTGAAGGCGGAAATCGTTCCAAACCTCTCCCCCAAATCATTTCCAATCCGTTCAATGATTTCAGAGATTTTCAAAGGGAAAATCGAAGTACTAAGGGAGGTCTTTGATTTGGTACGGGGTTGGTCAATTGTCGTGGAGAGATGAGCTCGATTTCTGAGATCAAACCCACCGACTTTGGGTGCGGATTTTGAGGTTGGGGCCCCACCGAGTGGCCGTCATTCAGGGTGGAGGTCGGAAGCATTGGCGGCTTCACTGTGATGGTGGCTGATGGGGTGCAGGCAGCGTCAGGCGTGCGCAATAGTGGGGGGAGCAAGGTCGACGATGGGTTTGGGGGTTACGACGTAGTAAGGAAGAAGGGTAATAACCTTAATTCAAGTAATTAATTTTTAATTAGGATTAATTAATTAAATTTATGTAATTAACCTTTGAAATATTGTATCTTTTTCATACGGCAATGGAAAATAGCAAACTCAGGTGCGTTAGAATCGTGGAGTCAAGCTCTACAACATGGAGCTGACCACAATGGAAAAGGAGCAAGATGGATTTTTAACTAAATTAAATGCTCGTTTAATTTAGTTTAAAAATAAGATCTTCAAATAAAGACTGACGGAGTGGAAATCAATGTGAGAACTCTCTCACTAAAATATTTGTACAGTTATTTATTTTATAACTGAATGTAGCAATTGTCAGTGTTGATTTTTATCTGTGTTAATTATCATAAACTGTTATACGGTGCCTATTAGCTCACTTCACTGTTGTTTGAAAACCATGGATGATTTGATGGACTTTATTGTGTGTTGACCGTGATTCTGAACAAAAATAATGTCAACATTAATGTGGTAGTTAAATCAAATTATAAATATCCATTTATAATTTAAACAGTGAAAATTGGTTAGTGAGAAAAATAATTAGAATGGGTTAAATTCATTAACCAGTGATTAATTTGAATTCACTGTTATTGGTTGAAACCCCACACGGGTCTGGCGATGATAATTAATTCACATCTCCCTTGGATTTAATTGTTTGTCAACCGATTGATTGAGAGACTGTTATAAGCGTTATTATATTATTTAATGTTTATACAGTTGTAAATTACAATCTGGATGTAAATTGAATGTTAATAGTTGTTCATCACTATTTTTGAATACATGCGATGTATGGAATCCATATAAATAAAATTATATGGTAATTAATTGAGTCTGATTTCAATTCAGAAATAAAGAATATTTTAAAAATAATATTCAATGAAGAGTCAAAACATGATTTTGGTGTCCGATTTTGGATGGACACGAAAATATTGAAAAATATGAAGCCAAATCAAGTAGATACTCGAACGGAATTTTCTATCGATTTTATTTATTTTATAATGAATATCGAAAAGGTGTGATTTCAAAATCTGATATTTTGAAAATATTATCATTTTAATATTATAATGATATGGAATATTCAATTTTATTTAAAAGTGAAACGGAAGTTGGAATCGTTTTTAAAATGAATTTATAAACGATTTATAAAACATGTTTTGAATAGAAATCGACGAAATATATTATATAAATTTAAATGGTTTGAATAGAATGTATTACGCCGCGACCGTTCGCGAATTTCAACCGTTAACTTCGAATTGGCATAACGAGAGATCCGACCGTCGGATCCCCCTAAAACCAGAACTGTTGGGTTCGTATTGAAAAGATCTTTCCAATGAATATAGGAGATTTAAATTTGAACGGATGAATTTCAAATTAGGTCCAAATCAATTTCAGAAAAGGTTGTTATGGATGTAGTTTGGTGACCGTTATTGGAAACCGACTGTAAGGGCCTTAATAAAATTATTAAAAATATGGATAAATTATGTAAAATCGTAATAAATGATTTGGAAAGATTTTGGATGAAATACTCTATGTTTGAAAATATAATATATATATACTATTATCAGAACAAGTAGTTTTGCAACTTGGGATAAGAACTGAAAAGAATTGAAATGATTGTAATCTAACCAGAATTTTCCAATATATGAATTGGAATGGATTTAAATGCAAAAAATAATCTTCGAAATATTTCGATATTGGATTCCGTGATTATACAGATATTGTTGAGGAATTTGGAAGATACAAATATTATTATTCCCAATACGATATCCGTTAGTTTCAGAATTTGATATTGAATATAAGCCGATATGATTTCTATTCAGAGCCTTATATTTATTACCAAATTAGATTTTGGGTTTGTCGTGAATGTTGTCTTTATTAACACTGTTCTTAAACTCTGTTGAGGAAAGAATAAAATTTTAACCAAGATTTAAAGAAGTTTTCCAATTAATCAATATAATTGGAATTAAATCGTAGATGATTACGGGTTCATTGTGAACGATGTTTTAAATGACACTAGTTCTTAAAACCGATTAACAGTGAAGTTATAATCTGGAGTTTATAAATATTTTAATTAAGATTTAATGGAATTTTTCAAAGTAAAGTTTTCCAATTTAAAATATTAAAATGGAATTGAATGGAATTCCATTTGGTAATAATCGAGATGAGTTGCTGAAAAGGAAGACCGTTATTATTTATGGAATTTAAAAGGCTTTGTCGTTATTCCGTTTGTAGTATTAGTCTGATACGTGAATTTATATCGATTATATACTGTTATAATTTCCATGTAGATTCCATATTGATGGAAAATGATTTTGGGTTTATCGTGAACGATGTTTTAAATGACATTGGTTCTTTAACCCAGTTAAAAACATGATTCATTTTCTAATCTTGAATAATCATTAAGTAATGATTTTTGAGGTTAAAACTAAACTAGAGTTTTAATGAATCTTTAAGTAGATTAAAATGAGGATGGGATAATTAAATTTATCGAATTCAAGAAATGATCGAGAATGGAGTACAGCCAGTTTTACTCCATGCGATAGTTAAATCTTTAATTAGATTTGAACGTGAAATGGTAATTAAATTTACCGATAACACCGTGGGTGTTAGATATGGGGTACTACCAGTTTTGCTCCATGGGATGAATAGGCTGGGATTGGGATAATAAAATAATAAATGACTACTTCGGTAAGGCTCGATAATTCCGACTAGATTTATAAACCCTAATTTGGTTTAGAATTGTTAAAGGATAAAATGAAATCTTTTGAAATGATATCCAAAGGATGATTAAAGTATAAGTTTAAAAGAACTTATCTTTGATAAAATTAATGGGAACCTTTCCACTAAGTGTGAATATTTGAATAAAAGAATATTCTGAATTGGAATGAGGCGTGTGATGTGTTTGTCTAGCACTAGATTATTGATTATAAAATACGCGAGTTGTTCGGAAAGAATGGGTTTATCCCATTCGGAATAAATGATATTACGACTAAAAGTCGATGATATAAAGACAGTGGTTGAAGACCGGAGATCTTCACATCGTATGGATGATTGCTGATGTCTTGATTGGGCTGTACACCCAAGACAAGATAATAAGTGGTGATCATCTAGACGTACTTGGAGATCGACCGGATCTGCGAGGGTCTCTCTCCTGTATTGGACATATGGGACGAGGAATAGGGTGCCTCCAGTTTCATTCAAACCTAGAACGAACTTGTAAATTGATGTGTGTCTGACATTGGATTTCATTCTGTGTTGATTGATTTCTATTAAATATATATCTGTTTAAAGTGGCGTAGAATTTATTCTCTTACTTACCACTCTTCTCTGAGACGTACCAGCTTAGAGGTTATATATTGATAGACATCAGTTGTATGGCGTGGATTGTCAATGTGGCATGCTAAGATGCAAATGATCAAGGCTTTTGTTGAAAAGCAGAGTCTTATGGTTTATGATCAAAGCACAGCTTTAATTAGCACCGTTTTGTGTGTAGCGTTAATTCACGAGCCTCACATCTCGGTATGAGTCAAAAACGGGATGAAGACCTCATGGAGGACATGACGTTTATTTCTAGCTAGGAGTGGTGTCATGGTATGGAGCCCAGACATTTTTACTTATGTGGATGATGGAATGAGGCGCCTCAGACATTGAGTCTCTAATGGCTTAGAGATAGGTCCTATAGGACCGGGAAACGTGTGTTCCTTTAGCTATTCATTTTTTATGAAGCAATAAAAAAATTGCACAATGACCCAAAAAAGGCATCCTCTTTTTATTTTGTGAACATAATAAGTCAAATTCTACTGGAGGTGGCCATGTCTTAGAAGGAGTTTCCACCATAGACTATATGGTAGTTAGCGAATTAGAGTATGACTTAAAGTGGTTCTAGGGTTAGAGAATGTTAATGATCGTTTCTTTAACTATTTTGTGAAGTGTGAAATGATAAGGATAAGCCTACCGATACCTTATGGGTGCTCATCCCGAAATAGGTTTTGGACTTAACAATAATTCCCATAATTACCCACTATGTTGTTCAGAGTCAAGTAAAACTTCAAACAGACTTATCTTCCAAACGGTAAGACCATTTTCTGATTGTGACTGCGACATGTAAAGGAAAACCATCATTACAATCTAATAAATGATTTGAAACCATAATTTTGCTCCTCTAAAAATCTATATCCATACAATATTTTCCTAGTCTAAACCGTTCGACAAAGAATTAAGGATGGAAAATTTCACTATTAATCATTTTCCAAAGTTATAGAATAGAAGGACCATATATAAAAATAATACTAATACCTTATGACCCTTTAATATGTAAAATAAAAAGTATTACAGTCTCCTCTTAAGGGATTTACCCTTGAAATTCCGAACAATATTAGTAAGGATACCCCAGCATGTTTAATAATCATATGCAAGCATAGGAAACCATCACACATCAAATAAGCATAAATAATAACAAACATAAAAAAGGTAACATCCAAGCATATCCTAGCATGTAGAATACTACGTTAAATGTTTTATGGTATCGTATACGAAAGTAACAGTGATAAACAAAAAGGCCCACCAAGTAAAGGGCTCTGAATAATCCATCCTTATGTTGTCCTAAGTCTTTCTAGTGCAATCATCCTCACTTTCACTCCACTGAATCTTCATGAACTCCCACTATCTTCCTCTTGAGCTTCTTGTATTATGTCTGAGGATATGAACAAGCTTATGAGGCCTCAAAGCTTTTAATTTATTCCGGATATCTTTTGTTGATATGATGTGATTGGCATGCCTAAGTCATGCACAAACCTCTGTATGTAAGAACCGTGGAACATACTGTACACTCGTACCATTCTTTGAGGTAAGTGGACTCTACTAGCAAGTTTCTTATTCCTCTTTGGTATCGAGAAGGACATATGAATTTTGATGCCAACTTTCCCTTATTACGGGTCAAACTACAATCTTCAATGGAGAGATCTTGACAAACATCACATCATCGATAGAGAACTGTGAATCATTATGTCGCTTACAATAAGTGCTTTTGTCTATCTTGAGCATCTTTCATCCATTGCTAAATGATTTTGATCTTCTCTGAAGTTTGTCTAATCATAATTGGTAGTGCTATCTTTTTTTTTCTTCTCCACAACACGAAGGAGCATTGCATGGTCTTCCATGTAGTTCCTTGTATGGTATCATATCACTTTTTAATAGCTATAATTGTATTCCAATTGAACACGTGTAAGTTATCATCCCACAAACCTCTAGAGTCGAGTTTGCAAGCTCGTAAGAGATCCTCTAAGATATGATCAATCCCAGTGTAGGCGTTATTTTAAGGGTAATAACTTGTACGTAGATACAACCATGTCCCTAATGTCTCTTTCAGGCTTTTTTTAAAACCCGATAGCGTAAAACGGGTCATAAAACCTCAAAACAATACTCTTTGGAACACCATGAAATTGCATTATCCACTTCACATACAATTCAATCAATTTAGCTACCACTTTATTTGACTTGATAGGTATAAGTTTGGTGTTCTTAGTCAGTCAGTTGACTATAACCCAAACGTTATTATACCCTCTTTTAGTCCTCGATAGTTCATAGATGAAATCCATTAATACTTGTTTCCGCTTTGACTCCAGAACTTTTAGCAGTTGCATAAAACCATTAGGTTTCTTGTAACAACTCGGATTTTCAGTATCCGAATATTTAATTTATTTAAATATGAAATGATTATTATATAAGTTGAATAACATGAATTTAGAATATATGAGTTATTTAACATAATAGAATCATGATACAACAATTTGAATATTTGAATTAACCGAATAAGTGAATCTGAAGTTTAAAATAAGATAAAATTAATTTTGAAACATATGTAAAATTCTATTTGAATATTAATGATAATAATAAGTTATTACCAAGAATTGAAGTGCTTGGAAATCGGCTAATAATTACTCGATTTTATTAATACATGAAAATAATGTTTTTGCAAACAGTATCAGAATTCGATAAAACCAGTTTCATCGAGTACGGAATATTGAATCATAGCAGAATGTCAGATTTCGTGGCAATCGAGTTTACTATGTGGATATGCGAGATTAAAACGCTCAACAATAATATAAGTGAATAAAATAATAAAATATCTTACTTATAAATACCCTCTTAACTAAAAATTTAAACGTATTCTATTCCTTTATTTTCTCTGGCTTCAGCAAAGAAAAGAAGTCGCCTCCTCTAAAAAAATTTCAATCAATTAATTCGAGCTCAAAACTCAATTAAATCAAACAATTTCAGATCCTTTGAACTCATATGGGTAAGAGCTTCACTTTTGTAGTCTTGGTTTTTAGTGCAATGGAGTCTAGTTTAGTTCGAACTCGAACAGCCGAGCTAGGGCATTGAGGCACGATCGATTTTGGGAGGCCGAAGGTTAAATTAGTGGTGGGGTTGAACTGGGTGTCGAAGGAGACATCGGTTCGTGGTGTCGTTTTGGTCTCAAGCGATCAGGAGAGAAAAGCAACCATGTTAGTGGTGTTTTAAGGTTGGAGGTCGGATTTTTATCCACAATGGCAGAGCAATGAAGATGGGTACAGGCGAGTCAAGATCGAAGCAAGCAACGCAACGGTGAAGTCTATTCGTCGAATGGAGCACTTTAGCTCCGTATCATCTCGGTTCGTGCACGGTTGTTTCACATTACAAGGAATGGCAGGAACACTATTTTTTGTTTCGGAAAGGATGGTGGGTCAGGTGCATCAGTGAGTGAGGAGAATTAAGTAGTTAGATAAGTATGCTAGTAATTATATTGCTTTATATCTCGTATTAACTTTTATATGCGCTATTTAGTTCATATGACGTCCGAATGAGACGCCATCAGTTGCTTTGGGTTCGTATCGGCTTATACTATGTATCGAACTAGAATGGAAGTAGTCGGGATAGTCTGGAATTTCATCTAATTTCAAACGCCTGTTTGAAATTAGATAAAAACAACATGAAATTGTCGTTTGGAATGGATGGTAAGCTTAACCCATGCTCTTTGACATACTATTATACCATAAAATAGTATTGATCGTTATTTACATATTTATATGTGTGATTGGTTGTTTGGATGATTTGCTGCATAATTAGTTGGTTTTTGGTTATATATACCTGCCCATGGAGCAGATGACTTTTGACACTACCTGCTTGTAGCCGAAGATTCATCTTATATGAATTAACTTATTTGAATTGTATTACATGTATACTAGTGTGTAACCCGTGCGTTGCACACGATAATATTATAAAATATAGCATTTAGAATTTTATTGTTAAAATTAAAAGTTTATTATATAACATACAATGAATCTAACAAAACAGATAAATTATAAATTATTATTGTTGTTGTTTATAAAAAAATGTGGAAAATATGTATTATGTAACTTTTATTTGTTTGACGTAAAAAAATAATTTTATTGTTCTTATTCCTATGAGCAAGTGTTTAAGCTGAAACTAACATATTTAATTATTTTAGATATATTAAAAAATATTATTTATTTCTTTTAAAAACATGTTATTTAAAATTACGTAATTGATTAAAATATATTATCTTAAGAGTAAATCATTCGAATAAATTGAGAAGGATTTTATAATAAAATTATATAAGTCTTACTGTAGAGTTATTTGAAGTTAAAAATAGTTTTTTTTTTAATATAGTGTGTGATAAATTTATTGTTTATGTACATAAACGACGATAATTATTTACAAATTAACTTTATTATTGTTGTTTATGTACATAAATGTATGCATGTGATCTATACATCTACATAGTTAAGCACAAATTTTTTATTATGATTTTTTATTAATATGCAAGTCTACACATTTGTGACTAATGTATAGATTATTAAAATACTTTAAATTCGAGATTTCATAAGCAATTTAAATACATAGGACTTAAATATAAAAAAAAGTAAACAGTCGATGAAGTGCACATAACTATGGAAATGTAAAAATATGGATATTTAAAGTTAAAAATAGAATTCTATAATATAGATAAATTTATTGAGATAAATGAATAATAATTTATGTTTGTTAATGTTACTCATGAATACTATTTATAATATCTAAATTATATACTTAGTCTCATGTTTCTATAAAAATTATTTTTTATTTTTCTTTGCATAAATGCACTTATTTTTTTCTTGCAAAGATAATTGCAATTATTCACTGATTGGTTGGAACTAAATGTGACAATGTTTTTAAAGCATGTTATTTTGGAAAAAACGTATGGGTATTTCAAAATTTAAAGAGTATTCCCTACTATTTATGTTATGTTGTATGTCGCGTGACTTACATGTTTTAGTTTAATCAAAATGCAATTTTATCGTATTTCTCTGATATGAGTGCGACGTATATTATTGAATTTTTCATATTGTCATCAGAACTAATGAATATTGCTTAATTACATTATCTTATTATTTTAAACTTAAGATTGCATAATTAATTTAAACATATGAACTGAAACGTAAAACATATGAGAAAGTGGGGTGAGCTTTGTAAATAATTATAGTAATTTTAAAATAGATATTTTAAGTTAAATGTAGAATTTTATAATGTCATGCATGATAAATATATTTTACCATTTTAAATATAGGTATCATATGTTAAATGATAAACGAATAAAAGATTAAACTTGTAAATATAATAGATTTTTATCTTGAGTGGTTTGAACTTTTGTCATTTACTGAAAATCACGGGGATCTAAATTGTAAATGGTTTGGATGAAGTTATATTTCGTTCTCTATACATGCGTTGAAACCAAATATTGTGGAAATTGTGTTCTAATCAAAAATTGCAATGTGTATAAATACAAGTGTGAACTCGTGCATCGCACACGGGTTGACAAAATTTGAAGGGAAGTAAAAAAGACTTAATAACTTAAAATAGCATACTCACATAAACATAGAAGCAATAGATATACCATGTAGTGTGAATCCATGTTATGTACACGGAAATTCACACATTTTGTTTGACGTGACATTTTAAGAGTTATATCATTTGCTTAAAAGCAAAGCATATGCTTTCAAATTGAAATTTTTCCACAATGATATTTCATCAAAAAGTACTAACCTTAACTAATAAATATTTTTATATAATTTCGAAGAACACAAAATATAACTAATATTTTTATGCAAAAAAAAAAACATATATCAACCATAAGTTAATCGTGGCATGAAACATAACATTTCTAACAATAACAATTGCCTAAATTGAATTGTTAGCAATTAATTCCTTTTGCCGGTTTTGCATCAATTATTATTTGATATTAGTCATGAATCAAATTTAAATTACAACTAAATTAGATATTTAAAATGGAAATTTACTTTAATTAATTGTATTATAGTATCACCAAAATGTAAACGGTAAATGTGGTCGATATAATTTAGAATGTGAAATAAATGCCATTGAATTCATTTACATTTTAAAATAATTATTAATACATATAAATATAAAAGTTTTAATACAACTCAACATCAATACGGTACAATGCAATAAGAAAATATGTTATTGCTTTGTTTAATGTGAGTAAATTATGAAAAATAGTTTTATTTTTAAATTTTGAACTGGAAATAAATAGAGAGTGGAATACGATTAAATATAGCAATTAATTATTATTTATATACTTCAAGCTTGATTTAATTTTTTTGAATTACAGAACTAAGCATGTATTAGCTCTTGTATTAATACTATTTTTGGCTAATTAATTACCATAAATTAAGGTGAAACCATGCTGCTATATAGATTCTTTTTGGAATTTGATTACCGATGCGTTGTTTGATTTTTAAATGTTTGAACATATAACTATCTTGGGATATAACTTCATTTTTGTCACTTTATAATAGCCAGTTGCTTGAAGTATTAATTGAAAATTGAATTCTTTTAAGTTGTGGTATAAATAAATTTAATGCTAATATTTTGTACTATGCTACATTTTAAAATTTCTGACACCAAATATTATGCTAATAATTGACCACTTAAGGCAACAAATATGTCAAATTGCAAATAATTGACCACTTAAGGCAACAAATATGTCACATGATGCTTGTTAATTTGATCCTCAAATTATCGATTTTGTTACTTCTAATATTCCATTTGTAATATTAAGTGTTCATAGTTGAAAGATAGTAGGTATTCTACGTAAATTGGGTTACGATGCATGATTTATATATTATACCGAAATAGAAAACGCAACAAAACCTTAGACATCTCGTCATTTCTATACATAAAAGTGCAAACCCGCACATGGCTTTACGATAAAAAAGTTATAGCATTATACTATAAAGATGGAAGTGCTATAAAGCCCAGATTTCGTAGATCGATGTTTAAAAAGATATGCTCCGTATCATTTTGTGAACATTCAGAAATCTAATGACATGCAATAAAATTTAATTATAAATATATGAAATCAAACAACTTCTATTCAAGAAAAGGATTAGCCTTGATCTCAACTATAAGAAATAATGCAAACCATTCAAAAAGGTTAAGCCACATTTGCATTGAACACACATATATGGTAATAACTTTCAATACATGTATATCCGTCTCACTTTTTCTTTTAAATACATACATAAAATAAACACCATCATCTACAACCACTGCTACACCAATCTGCACCCCTACTAACAACACTAACCCTCTGTCAGTCGACTTTTGCTTCAACCTGTTCCATCTTAACCAAACCTAAACTCCTCCATTTATTCTACAACTGCCTCTATATAACAGCAGTAACCACTCCTCCTATATCAGTTTCACCACTGTCATCAACCAACAACCACCTTTTACAGAATCCAATCCGAAACCCAACAAATCACAGCAAGTCCATAAACATCATATATCTTTCGTCCTGTTCAAACAACCACATCACCAATTAACTTCCAATAATATGCCCAGTCCATTCATTCCTTCAGTTGGCATTTAATTCCCAAACACCAGCCATCAATCACCGCCATTCTCCCATAGATGTCACAACCTACCTAGGTAACCACGTTTCCCAACCCACTGCATCTTCCTTTCCAAATCATAGTTTTATTTGCATGTGATAAAACAAAAGGAACATTTTTGCTAAGCTCTTAATACAGTAAGTTAAAATGACAACTAACAGTCCAAACAAATTATTTGGACATAAATTAATTATGACACTGCTTTTGTGTTTGGAATAAGATATTTGACTTACAAAATGACATATATGGTGGTTATAATACTTACTACCACCTTTACTTCCAGTCGTGTCATCTGTAAACAAATGCCTATGTAAAAAAAATTGATTTGTAAAGATACGTTTCTAGTATCCACCAAGAGATGAAGCCATGTAAACAATTTTTTATTGTGATGCACTGATGCGAATGTAACATAACTTGTTTACATAACGAATACATATATTATCATTTTCCATATGTTAGCAATAATCTACAAACCTAACATCATGAAGAGTCGTATAAAACTTGAATCTTACGTCTTAATTCATGCATTTGTCAATAAAAATGGTAAAAGAAATGAATTCTATTGTAACAAACCTTTTAATAAACACTCATGAACTAATAAACAAAAGAAATGGTATGCGTTCAATAATTCATGAATAATAATCAATTTTATAAAGCGCAACATGCGAATTAAGAGCAACATGCAGCATTTAGGTTAACATTGTGTCTACTATAACAAAAGGGGTACAACATTGTTCGTGGAAAGTTAGCTTGCCACCTTGAGTAAGGTTAGAGCAGATTAAGCAACACTTCTTAAATATTTAAAATGAGAAAACAGGAAGAATTACGTCGCTAAAGCATCAATAAAGGTAATTAAAATATATAAAGAGAGTGTATTTCTCTGGGCAAATTCTATTTCAACCCATGTTATTAGCTAGTAGCCCCCCGAAAAAAGAAAAAAATCGTATACCCCTAAAATTAGTAAGTAGCCCCCCATATTTTCCAAACTTGCCCCTACCTCATGTACCTCATTCCATTTCTCACGAAAAACATTTCCATCGCAAATCCAAATCTTCATCCCTATCGCAAATCATTTCCACGCATAGGAATTTTGGTACAAATCATTTCTCACTCAATTTCGATCGAATTCATCAGAGAAGCCAGCAAAAAAAGGCACGCTCCTTTATAATTTTAGGGTTTTGAAGTTAGGGTTTGGAGTAACTGACCAAATTCTGCTAAGCTGCGCGGTACAAAAGAAATCCACGAAGAGCATACACGTGGTTTGTTATCTTTCCACGTTGGTACTATACGTGGTTGATTATGTATCCCCTCTTTATTACTACTAGGTTCTTATAGTTTCCTAGGACTCCTTCTATGTGGTTTTATATAAAATCACTCAGTTCGTTGTGCATCGGCTGTAGTTGAAAAGTGAAAAAAAAACTTAATTTTTTATTTTTCTTCAATTACCTACTGTGATTGCGATGAGAAATCATCTTCTCCTTCAAAATCCATTGTATTCTTGTTTGGAAATGAAATTTTCCTTGAGTGATTTGAAATCTAGGGTTTTAAGCTTTGGTGTTTTAACATACAGTAAATATTACGTTGTATGAGATGAGATGAGAAGATGACTCCTTAAGGGTACTTTAGTCATTAAAATTTTAATTTTTTAAGGGGGGGCTACTAACTAAAAACATGGGTTGGAATAGAATTAACCATTTCACTATTTCTACAAACTAAAATTTAATTATAATACGAAAGTATAGATTAAATTACGCAGTTGAAAACTTTCCCCAACTTGATTTTTATCTGCTTTGAGTCCATTTTTGTTTCTAAAACCTACTTATATATAAGTTATTTTAAATAACTAATATAAGTATAATTAGAAAACATAATTTCTCATTAGTTCCTCTAAACAACAGTAAAAATCATAAAACATATTTTTTCAGTGGTTCCTCCAAATAATAGTAGTTGTAGCTCCGCTCCAATCAATGATTATACCTAGCAATCATCAATTATAAATAGAGTCGATGACTAATCTTCGTAATAGTTAATTGAACACATAAATAACAACTTCAACATACGATTAAAATCCATGTGTATTCCTTTTTATGCTGGAACTATAAGAGAGGATTTGACAAAGTGTACCATCACCCCTTTTCCATTTTCAAAAAAGTTGATTATCGGTCCAACTCTTTTTTACTATGAATAATACATGTTGTGACTTACCTGGAATGTGGGAGACAGAGGAATCAAATGATAAGTATATGTTCTTATTTTGTATGTATGATAAGATTTCAGTGTATGTAAAATACATATATGTATGAATACAAACACAACATTATTTACGTTTATCTTGTTTCATCGATCAAAGAGTGAAATTACCTATGTAGAGCAAAGATAGCAAGAAAAATGTAAACATTATTAAGAGGTTTAAAAAACAAAGGGTAAATTAATTGTTAAATTCAACATTGGTTTTATTGGTAACCCCAATCAAGCACTTTATTTAGTGATGGGTAGATGATGCCATTGAAACCTAAGGGCATTCTCACAATAAATCATGTCAGTTGTTGACATAAGAAAATTGACAATTGAAAACTAAACTTTCTTCGGAAATTTTATAAAATGTGAAACTGCTATAATGTGCAAACACACAAAGTTATAGTGCCTTGGGTAAATTTAACATTAAGTTTCACCATTTGCATATCTGTTATACAAATAGAAATTCTAAACAAATAATAATTCCAAATTTCTAGTTAGATCCGTTAGCAGACTAACAAAGATTTAAGATATTATAAATCTATTGATTAGTAGACACCTTTAAGTTGTCTGGACCTATGGCAGAGTAAACTCAGCTGATGGCATATCCTATAGGCCCACTTGCATAATGGAAACTGAGGAAAATAAATATAGATGTTGTATCAAGTTTCACAATTAGAAAAGCAATCTATTTGTGACAACTGATCTTATAATGGGAGTGCCTTTAAGTGCTAATAATATTTATATGTGACATTTGGTGGTTCAAGGCTGAAGCACAAAGAAGAAAATCAATGACAGAACAGAAGACGGAAATTTTAATAGGGAGCAAACTTGATTGTAGATTTATACCCTCTTTTGGTGCTATATACAAAAAATACATAGTACAATATGGCTCGTAAAAAGCATTATCTGATTAATGTTCAAAAACCATCAATAGTAGTGTCAATAGCATAATAGAGGTACAAAAAATGTCATATCCGCATACGTATCCAAAATCTCTTTTGAATATGCTATATTTGTATCCATGGATATTGAATAAAAATTGAAATTTATCCTATTTGCTTAGAGATGTACATCTAAAAAACATATGAACTTTTTGTTTGATATAAAATCATTTGGATGCTAAATCTTATAAAATAAATTTCGAGCACTCAATATTCATTTATACGCACATGATTAAATGAAACACCATTACCATGATAAAGCAATAGATATATCAACCGTTTGTCATGCTACAGTAAACATAATATAATGTGATATATTGATAAAAGGTAGACAAATACTGTCTGAGATGGATGTCCTACAACCACATCCATATTTATTTTGTAAATATTGGATATTTTCTTACTGTGGATGTGGGCGTGGACGGATTGTTGATTATTTTGGCATTGTTTGATAGGCCTAAATATATCTAGAATAAAGTAAGTTTTCGAGAATACATTCTTCTACCATTTTTTCTTATTAGTCCAACAAATTTGAGGGCACTTTTGAATGCTTTTTGGAGTTCTTGTTGCTGCTGAACTATGGTATACATTGCATGGTCAGGCTGGTGCACATCAGGTGCAGAAACAACTATACACAAAAGCATATCACCTCACTTATTAGTTAAACATGGATGCAGATTTTCATTCACCTTCGCCACTGGCACGAGTCACATGGCCAAACCCGCTGACATACTTTTTCCCCGTTATTTTAGGTATAATTATATCTACTCGCCAAATACTAACCTACTGAGAAGACATCTGGGCCACTATTACACAGTTATTTGAAACTTATTATTATCTGGTATTTGATTTTGTTTTAAACAATTCATATAGTTAACTCAAGCATTTAATGTGTTGCCAACGAAAAGAAGGTGTAACCATCACTATATATTTCAGGAAACACATGTTCTTTGATATCAGAATAACTTAGATGACAAATACCACAAACCTATAATCATACATGCACGACAAATCCTTTTAATATATTGTTTCATTCAAAAACATTAAGGACACTAATGCACAAAGAAACCGAGGATGCTAAGTTATTATAATCATTTAGCTTTTAAAAAATTACATAATAGGCTATTAGGTGAATACCTCTTATATATCAGTTAATGAATGTACTTATTATCATTTGAACTAAAATATTAATTAGTAAATTAATATTATAATTGCATATAGTAATTTGATTGATTTACTTATACTACATGTACAGTATTATTATTATTAGAGAACATAACTGAATTCAAGTTATTATATAGACATTACCATATTTCATTCAAATATAGTTGTAATGTCCCGGATTTTTCTACCATTTATTTGAAATATTTTATTTATTTAAAATATTGATTTATGTTCAATTAATGGATTTGACAATTTTAGTTTGAATATTCAAATTATAATATAATAATATTTTAATTTTGGGATATTGAGAAAATATCAAGTTTTCATTTTTGAATTCAAATTGGTTACCTTCATATATTATAACGATTCATAAACAAAATTGATTTCTAACATTTTTAATACCGTTTGAACTTAGATTTTTTGATTTTTGATAGTTATATATGTTGATTGAAAGGTAATGATAGTTAACATAATTTTAAGTAATTTGTTTAATAGTTTATAGATGGTGTCATAGTTGACTACCATTACTAATTGTGAATCAATAACGGCTGTAGGTAGGAAAACCAAAGGTAACAAACAAATGGAAATTTGGATTCCAGCGATATAATGTTGCAGTTCAGTTGGAACATTATATTATCAGATCAGGTATAACTTAAGTCATCTAAAAAAAAAATGATACATTGAACAGATATGTTATATTCAAAAGAAAACATAAAATATACATAGATTTACACCATCAAAATTGACAGATTTGGATCTGATAAAATATATTCATATACAGAAAAGTTACAACAATCTCATGGACAGTTTCACATGGTCTAAATCAAATGCAAGAACTACCAGGTCCTAATTTCAACTCTGTAAAATGAAAAGACAATTCAATAAAAAAAAAGGGAGAAAAGAAAAAGAAGGAAAGAAGAGAAAAAAAAATCTGCAACAAATCTCCTCACAGCATCAGTCTTGATCACCACCTGATAATCCTGAAAAGAAGAGAAATGTACAGCTATGAGTAGCTAGTTTAAATATACATAGTTAGGTAAAAGATTTGAATAAGAAAGATACATGCAAACAGTAAAAATATGGCATCAAATCATCTGGAATCGAATCAAACAATGCAATAGCTTACAAGCTAAACAAGCAGCACATACTAGACAATCCAAATCAGAAAATGAAGTGACAAATTCATAGCTTCAACAAATCTAAGCCTAAACAGTTCAAGATCGAAACAGATATATCTATATATATATATGAACAGATATGGAAATAAAATCTTTAGACTAAATCAAAATAGCTAAGACCAATGAAGATCAGAAATAGGTACAGCTAATACATGTGCATCACCAAATCCTAGATAAGTAAAACAGGGAAGAATTGTGTCATCAAATCTTTAAACAATCGAGAAGGATGATATATTTTTTCAGAAGAAAAAAAAAACTCATATAAAGGCTGTCGGCTATAGGCACATGGCAAAATCAGCTAAGAAGTAGCTATACATCTAAATATATATAGCCATGCCTCAAATCTATAAAAAACTGAACAAAGATTTTCAAACAAGAAAGAAATCTAAAATATTAATAACGAAATTGACCATACACAATTCATACAAATCTATGAATAAACAATTTAAGGATCTAAGCAAACAAGTACAGGCAATCCAATATAAGGTCCACATTGTCTCTGTCGAATATCACAAGCAGACCAAGCCATCACAAACAGTTGGGTTTTTGTGTATTTTGACCAAGAGTTTGCACATGGAAAATCTAATGTAATCTGAAATCAAATTTAAACTATTTGGTAGCTGTATACATACGGGTATGACAGTGGACAAATCAACACATATAAATTTATAGGCAGCTCGAGGTAGGTATAAATATGAGCAGTGACAACACATAAAATCCATCACTGATAAGAACATCACACGCAAAAACCATCAAACAGATCGTAGCAGAACCTAGGCGTCTAGGGTTTAGGCAACTAAGTCTAAGCTAAGATTTAACAATTCGTAAATCGCTGTAGCCATTCACTAGTATAAATACGCAGCAGGTATTCAGAACAAACCAGATCAATTTCAACAAAGAGTAAACCGAATTCAAATCCACAAAAGAAATCAAAAAAAAACAGAAATTTAAGTTAGAGTAAAATTACTTAGCTTTTATGGGGAAGGCTTCGACCTAGATGAATCGGAAGGGACGACTTCCGTTAGTTTGAGTGCGGTGATGCCTGCAGTGCTGGACGGAGGCAAAGGTGAGTCGAGATGGAAGCTGTGGGCGGCGGCGCCTCTGGTGAGGGCAGGGGTGTGGGATCCGGTGGTATGGAGCGTCGGCGGCAAGGGTTTAAGGTGGTAGGGTTTCGGTTTTCTGGAATTTGAGAGTGGCGGCGGAGGGTTTGAAATGAAAGTGGATCCGATGTTTTGCTAATGAAGGGTTTCGGTTTTTATGGTAAAAGAGGGGTGCGGGCTTTAAACGTATGGGCTGAAGACAATAAGGTATGGCCCAATTGTATTATATAATAGTTAGTTAATTTTAAAGAAGGTTTAGGTTAGTATATTAGTGATTATTAAAGAATTTTAATTAAGGGGAGTTAGTTTAATTAGTGAAACTTAAACCATTTCATTATTAAGTCTAATTGGTCGTGTTAATTTCATTAATCAGTTTAAAACCATATTTAATTATTTGTTTAATATAATTTAATATGGTTAAGGATATCGTTTTAATTTATATAATTAATTTAATTTAAAACATAGGAATAAAAGGGAATTAGTTAGGGTGTGTATAACGGGATAATTAATTCAATTAAATAAGGATTAGTTTATTTAATAAGGATTTAATTAATTTAACAAAGGCGTTAATATTCTAATATTACAACTCAATTCATATATGAACAGAAATGGGCAGAACAACTCGTGTTACGATCATGACGACAAGCAGAACAAAATCGGAAAGAAGTTGGCAACAGTAAGAATCAAAGGTGAGTTAACCTCACTCAGTTTCCTCCCATTTATATTTGATATAAATTGGGTTTTGTTTTATAGAAATGATTGTCTGCTAGTTATATCTGGTTGATTTGAAATTTGGAATTTAAACGGTTGTTTAAATTCAGTGAATTATAGAATCGTTATTTTTAACGATTAAATCAAATAAAAGAAATTTTCCTTGATTTACACGGTTATAAAATAATCGTGTTTGAAATTATGTGAATTGTTTGCATGATCTGATTACTGATTGAGGGTCGTCCTTTATCATTAGATAAAGGAAACAGTTGGGATTGGCAATTGATTTGATTGATGAATAGTTGAATTGAAATTCAACGTTTGATTTAGTTTAACCAGTATTGGTTGAATAATTCGATATCACCTTTCGTGTCAGAAATCATGGATTTTTATCAAGTGGGTCAACCCTTATGAAATATATAAATTTATTTTAGAATATAAAATAAGTTTAAGTATATTATTCTGAATAGAACAAGTTTTAAAGAGAAATAAGGATTTTTATTATCCAGTTAATCGAGTTAGGATTTAATTGAATAATTGTTATTGAATTGATCAAATATAGTTATTTGAGACAGAGTCAGTCAAACATAGTTATTCAAGATAAGTACCATTTTGTAAGACTGCTAGCGAAATTCGCAGGGCTGCAGATAGCCTACGGTGGTCGGATGTTTCTTGAGTGAATCAGGCGTAATCATTTTTGATCGCTGTGATCTAGAGTCGAGCGAATGGTGTTAAATCAAATAGTAGTAAATCGATAAGTTAATTAAATCGAGTTAGTCAAAGTTGAGTTGATTAGGTCGAGTTGGCAAAAGAATCTTGTTAAATAAGTCAAGTTAGTCGAGTAAGTTAAGCTGTTAGAGTTAACCAGTTATGGTTAATTGATTTAAAGTAAAACGATTGGAATTAAATCGAATTAGAGTTATTCAAATGGGATTAATCAGGTTTGAATTAATCGGGTAGTAATAAAGTGAATAGAATAGTAAAAAGGAGTTTATCGAATATCACTTATTCGAAGAAGAGTCGACGAATGTAATTTATTCGAGAAGTGAATTAAATCGAATATGAGTTATTCGAAGAGATAGTTAATTGGATATGGTTCATCCGCAGGAGAGAGATTTTCGAATACAGTTTTATTCGAAAGAATGATAAATTGAGTATGGTTATTCGAAAAGAAGTTGTGAAAGATTCCGAAGATGAGCCTTGTTTATTTCGAGGTTGGAAATGTTGTTCAGTTAAGGTCTGAGAGGTAATTATACCCCAACTTGATTGGCTTCGTTTTTAACTAAGGAATGGGTAAGGTTCGGTGGTGAAGATTATCGAGTAAATTGAGCTAATAAGTGAAAAGGGTTGAATTGACTAAGTGATGTTTTATTTAAACATCGGTTTTAAAGAGGATGAAGAAGTTGGGAAATGTTTTTTTCCAAACAAAGATCAGAAATGTTTTAGAAATAAGCAAAGAAAGTAATTCTGAAAATGTCCCAGTGGTAATCAAGTATATTTTCTAAATGTAGGAAATAAGGATTTATGTAAATGGGAAATGACTAGGTCAAGAATAATTTAATCCGAAAGGGAATAAACATTGGATGATGTTTGGTCGATAGAAATTTCCATCTGGAAATAATATCGTTGTTTGCACACTTGTTTATTTGATAGTTAAATCACAGACTATCAAAATCTGACCTATGCGATCGTTAGTTCGGAAAGACCGGGATCGAATTCATATTCGAAAAACCATTCCGACCAGCGAATACGTGAAAGGAGATTTGTGCAGATGGAAGAATTGAAGACCGTTGATCTTCATGAGCGGAAGAACCACTGATTGGATTTCTCTGGTTTAGCGGCCGAATATATTTCGACAGTGATTCTGTCGTGATTGGAATCTACGGGTTGCAAGGACTTCTCGCTACTGATCTATGGGGTGATTCCTATATGAAATGCAGTAGGAGAGTACCTTCGGTTCATCCTGTTCCTGGGTGACTTGTATGGACGAATGTCTGACAGAGTATTTCCAATGGGATCACGTACGTTGATTTCTTCAAACGTACGATAGTTGGTGGCGGAGGACGACGGTTCTCTTATCAACTAGAGTATTTTTGTGGACGTCAATTAGTGATGTCCAGAGGATCTGACGATGTGGCATTCAAAGTGAATGATGGCCAGATGTTCGAAGAGAGGAATTCTAGCCTCAAGCCTCATCAACCGGGAGATGACAAAAATCGGGCAGGCAGCATGGCTATGTGGGTCGCTCCCATTAGGGTGTATGATCACCTATCTAGAGGAATTCCATTTGTTTCTTAAATCTATATTCGATGCTGTCCCTTTTCGGGAGGCGGTTGCTGATCCCAACCGTCGGTGATATACATTCGATACACTCAAGCGAAATGAGTGGTCGGTCATGTGTGGGCCGGGTTGCAAGACGTTCTTGTTGAACCCAGTGTATTCGTCTCTAGAGATACACGTTCGGAAGGTGGTCCCCTACCTTGTCAAAGATGGAATCCAATCTCCAATAAGCGCCTGCGGTTTTGATTGTATACTATATATGTGGAGCGTGAGATGCAAGCGTTCCACTAGATTGTTATATACTTGTATTTAGACATTATTATAATATCAGACAAGTATATGATTTCAAAACTGTTTTAGGTCATCGTAAGGTAAAAACCGTCCGTGTTTATGTGTGGATTTGGTCTTACGATTATCCTTTTCTTTTGCAATGATTTTGAACTTAAAAATCAGGATTTGATGATTTACCCTAAATACTGTGCGAGTTTATCTCACTCTGGTTCACCAGACTGACCCGGTGTTTTGTAAATGCTCGGGTTAGCCCGGAGTGTACAGGTTCAGGTTCGAAGCTGTGAAGAGACGGGCTGGAAGAGTTCAGACGTATGATATTATTCCGCTGTGTTGTATGAGGGCAGATTATTATAACTGTCCAGATGTGTTCATGTACTCTGATGATTGTAAGTTTTATCTAAAGCTCTCAATAAAGATTTATTTATATATTATATTTTGTTCCGCTGCGATGTGAGACTCTGTGTTGTGTTCTTCTTCTTCTTCTATTCTTATATTTCTTTCTTTCTTATCTCACCCTCTAATTTCTTTCATTGACAATCCGGCGTTCTCGGGGTTTGAAAAGTCGGCATGAGATACAATACAGGTATTTATGTCGATTTTCGGGGCCGAAAACCGCCGGGTCGTTACAGTGGTATCAGAGCTATTGGTTTAGTGATAACCTTGGCTCTGTGGCATAACTCGATAGAGATGGGGTTAGTCACACCCTAGATTGAGTTCGAGTGTATATATATGAGAGCGTATTTGTAAATTTTATATACAAATGTTTTGTATTGTGTTGTTCGATTGGTTCAGGTGCTGGAAATGTCGAACTGGTGAGAAACACAATATTGTTTTGTAGAAGTTAAATAAAATAACTTTTCCCTGAAATTATTTTGTAAAAGAAATAATTTTCTTGAATTATTTAGATATGGTGTGTTAGTTGATTTGAATAAATTCAAATTTGGTTAAGGATTTGAATTGAAATTCAAACTGAATTAAGTGAAATCGAATCAAATAATTAAGGATGATATTGAAATTAATTAAGAAATAATGTTGAAATTAAACAAATTGAATGGAATTTGGAAATTTAATAAAGAATAATTAAATAGAAATCGATCGAATAAGTGGTTGATATTCAAAGAGGTTGAATTCAATTAAATAGTAAAATTAAATGTGAATTTGGTTGATTGATTATGCTTGTGGTGCCTTGGTTGTTGATTCATGGTTGATTTGTTGTTGGATTAATTGAATTAAATTCATAAGGGGTTAAGGTAGAGCTAAACAAACTGAAACCCAGAAAGTGAAGTGTTATTTAAGTATATATATATAAAAAAAAAATTGGAATTTACAGCATTTTTCTTACCTTAGCAATTTCGAGGACGAAATTATTTTAAGGGGGGAAGAATGTAATGTCCCGGATTTTTCTACCATTTATTTGAAATATTTTATTTATTTAAAATATTGATTTATGTTCAATTAATGGATTTGACAATTTTAGTTTGAATATTCAAATTATAATATAATAATATTTTAATTTTGGGATATTGAGAAAATATCAAGTTTTCATTTTTGAATTCAAATTGGTTACCTTCATATATTATAACGATTCATAAACAAAATTGATTTCTAACATTTTTAATACCGTTTGAACTTAGATTTTTTGATTTTTGATAGTTATATATGTTGATTGAAAGGTAATGATAGTTAACATAATTTTAAGTAATTTGTTTAATAGTTTATAGATGGTGTCATAGTTGACTACCATTACTAATTGTGAATCAATAACGGCTGTAGGTAGGAAAACCAAAGGTAACAAACAAATGGAAATTTGGATTCCAGCGATATAATGTTGCAGTTCAGTTGGAACATTATATTATCAGATCAGGTATAACTTAAGTCATCTAAAAAAAAAATGATACATTGAACAGATATGTTATATTCAAAAGAAAACATAAAATATACATAGATTTACACCATCAAAATTGACAGATTTGGATCTGATAAAATATATTCATATACAGAAAAGTTACAACAATCTCATGGACAGTTTCACATGGTCTAAATCAAATGCAAGAACTACCAGGTCCTAATTTCAACTCTGTAAAATGAAAAGACAATTCAATAAAAAAAAAAGGGAGAAAAGAAAAAGAAGGAAAGAAGAGAAAAAAAAAATCTGCAACAAATCTCCTCACAGCATCAGTCTTGATCACCACCTGATAATCCTGAAAAGAAGAGAAATGTACAGCTATGAGTAGCTAGTTTAAATATACATAGTTAGGTAAAAGATTTGAATAAGAAAGATACATGCAAACAGTAAAAATATGGCATCAAATCATCTGGAATCGAATCAAACAATGCAATAGCTTACAAGCTAAACAAGCAGCACATACTAGACAATCCAAATCAGAAAATGAAGTGACAAATTCATAGCTTCAACAAATCTAAGCCTAAACAGTTCAAGATCGAAACAGATATATCTATATATATATATATGAACAGATATGGAAATAAAATCTTTAGACTAAATCAAAATAGCTAAGACCAATGAAGATCAGAAATAGGTACAGCTAATACATGTGCATCACCAAATCCTAGATAAGTAAAACAGGGAAGAATTGTGTCATCAAATCTTTAAACAATCGAGAAGGATGATATATTTTTTCAGAAGAAAAAAAAAACTCATATAAAGGCTGTCGGCTATAGGCACATGGCAAAATCAGCTAAGAAGTAGCTATACATCTAAATATATATAGCCATGCCTCAAATCTATAAAAAACTGAACAAAGATTTTCAAACAAGAAAGAAATCTAAAATATTAATAACGAAATTGACCATACACAATTCATACAAATCTATGAATAAACAATTCAAGGATCTAAGCAAACAAGTACAGGCAATCCAATATAAGGTCCACATTGTCTCTGTCGAATATCACAAGCAGACCAAGCCATCACAAACAGTTGGGTTTTTGTGTATTTTGACCAAGAGTTTGCACATGGAAAATCTAATGTAATCTGAAATCAAATTTAAACTATTTGGTAGCTGTATACATACGGGTATGACAGTGGACAAATCAACACATATAAATTTATAGGCAGCTCGAGGTAGGTATAAATATGAGCAGTGACAACACATAAAATCCATCACTGATAAGAACATCACACGCAAAAACCATCAAACAGATCGTAGCAGAACCTAGGCGTCTAGGGTTTAGGCAACTAAGTCTAAGCTAAGATTTAACAATTCGTAAATCGCTGTAGCCATTCACTAGTATAAATACGCAGCAGGTATTCAGAACAAACCAGATCAATTTCAACAAAGAGTAAACCGAATTCAAATCCACAAAAGAAATCAAAAAAAAAACAGAAATTTAAGTTAGAGTAAAATTACTTAGCTTTTATGGGGAAGGCTTCGACCTAGATGAATCGGAAGGGACGACTTCCGTTAGTTTGAGTGCGGTGATGCCTGCAGTGCTGGACGGAGGCAAAGGTGAGTCGAGATGGAAGCTGTGGGCGGCGGCGCCTCTGGTGAGGGCAGGGGTGTGGGATCCGGTGGTATGGAGCGTCGGCGGCAAGGGTTTAAGGTGGTAGGGTTTTGGTTTTCTGGAATTTGAGAGTGGCGGCGGAGGGTTTGAAATGAAAGTGGATCCGATGTTTTGCTAATGAAGGGTTTCGGTTTTTATGGTAAAAGAGGGGTGCGGGCTTTAAACGTATGGGCTGAAGACAATAAGGTATGGCCCAATTGTATTATATAATAGTTAGTTAATTTTAAAGAAGGTTTAGGTTAGTATATTAGTGATTATTAAAGAATTTTAATTAAGGGGAGTTAGTTTAATTAGTGAAACTTAAACCATTTCATTATTAAGTCTAATTGGTCGTGTTAATTTCATTAATCAGTTTAAAACCATATTTAATTATTTGTTTAATATAATTTAATATGGTTAAGGATATCGTTTTAATTTATATAATTAATTTAATTTAAAACATAGGAATAAAAGGGAATTAGTTAGGGTGTGTATAACGGGATAATTAATTCAATTAAATAAGGATTAGTTTATTTAATAAGGATTTAATTAATTTAACAAAGGCGTTAATATTCTAATATTACAACTCAATTCATATATGAACAGAAATGGGCAGAACAACTCGTGTTACGATCATGACGACAAGCAGAACAAAATCGGAAAGAAGTTGGCAACAGTAAGAATCAAAGGTGAGTTAACCTCACTCAGTTTCCTCCCATTTATATTTGATATAAATTGGGTTTTGTTTTATAGAAATGATTGTCTGCTAGTTATATCTGGTTGATTTGAAATTTGGAATTTAAACGGTTGTTTAAATTCAGTGAATTATAGAATCGTTATTTTTAACGATTAAATCAAATAAAAGAAATTTTCCTTGATTTACACGGTTATAAAATAATCGTGTTTGAAATTATGTGAATTGTTTGCATGATCTGATTACTGATTGAGGGTCGTCCTTTATCATTAGATAAAGGAAACAGTTGGGATTGGCAATTGATTTGATTGATGAATAGTTGAATTGAAATTCAACGTTTGATTTAGTTTAACCAGTATTGGTTGAATAATTCGATATCACCTTTCGTGTCAGAAATCATGGATTTTTATCAAGTGGGTCAACCCTTATGAAATATATAAATTTATTTTAGAATATAAAATAAGTTTAAGTATATTATTCTGAATAGAACAAGTTTTAAAGAGAAATAAGGATTTTTATTATCCAGTTAATCGAGTTAGGATTTAATTGAATAATTGTTATTGAATTGATCAAATATAGTTATTTGAGACAGAGTCAGTCAAACATAGTTATTCAAGATAAGTACCATTTTGTAAGACTGCTAGCGAAATTCGCAGGGCTGCAGATAGCCTACGGTGGTCGGATGTTTCTTGAGTGAATCAGGCGTAATCATTTTTGATCGCTGTGATCTAGAGTCGAGCGAATGGTGTTAAATCAAATAGTAGTAAATCGATAAGTTAATTAAATCGAGTTAGTCAAAGTTGAGTTGATTAGGTCGAGTTGGCAAAAGAATCTTGTTAAATAAGTCAAGTTAGTCGAGTAAGTTAAGCTGTTAGAGTTAACCAGTTATGGTTAATTGATTTAAAGTAAAACGATTGGAATTAAATCGAATTAGAGTTATTCAAATGGGATTAATCAGGTTTGAATTAATCGGGTAGTAATAAAGTGAATAGAATAGTAAAAAGGAGTTTATCGAATATCACTTATTCGAAGAAGAGTCGACGAATGTAATTTATTCGAGAAGTGAATTAAATCGAATATGAGTTATTCGAAGAGATAGTTAATTGGATATGGTTCATCCGCAGGAGAGAGATTTTCGAATACAGTTTTATTCGAAAGAATGATAAATTGAGTATGGTTATTCGAAAAGAAGTTGTGAAAGATTCCGAAGATGAGCCTTGTTTATTTCGAGGTTGGAAATGTTGTTCAGTTAAGGTCTGAGAGGTAATTATACCCCAACTTGATTGGCTTCGTTTTTAACTAAGGAATGGGTAAGGTTCGGTGGTGAAGATTATCGAGTAAATTGAGCTAATAAGTGAAAAGGGTTGAATTGACTAAGTGATGTTTTATTTAAACATCGGTTTTAAAGAGGATGAAGAAGTTGGGAAATGTTTTTTTCCAAACAAAGATCAGAAATGTTTTAGAAATAAGCAAAGAAAGTAATTCTGAAAATGTCCCAGTGGTAATCAAGTATATTTTCTAAATGTAGGAAATAAGGATTTATGTAAATGGGAAATGACTAGGTCAAGAATAATTTAATCCGAAAGGGAATAAACATTGGATGATGTTTGGTCGATAGAAATTTCCATCTGGAAATAATATCGTTGTTTGCACACTTGTTTATTTGATAGTTAAATCACAGACTATCAAAATCTGACCTATGCGATCGTTAGTTCGGAAAGACCGGGATCGAATTCATATTCGAAAAACCATTCCGACCAGCGAATACGTGAAAGGAGATTTGTGCAGATGGAAGAATTGAAGACCGTTGATCTTCATGAGCGGAAGAACCACTGATTGGATTTCTCTGGTTTAGCGGCCGAAGATATTTCGACAGTGATTCTGTCGTGATTGGAATCTACGGGTTGCAAGGACTTCTCGCTACTGATCTATGGGGTGATTCCTATATGAAATGCAGTAGGAGAGTACCTTCGGTTCATCCTGTTCCTGGGTGACTTGTATGGACGAATGTCTGACAGAGTATTTCCAATGGGATCACGTACGTTGATTTCTTCAAACGTACGATAGTTGGTGGCGGAGGACGACGGTTCTCTTATCAACTAGAGTATTTTTGTGGACGTCAATTAGTGATGTCCAGAGGATCTGACGATGTGGCATTCAAAGTGAATGATGGCCAGATGTTCGAAGAGAGGAATTCTAGCCTCAAGCCTCATCAACCGGGAGATGACAAAAATCGGGCAGGCAGCATGGCTATGTGGGTCGCTCCCATTAGGGTGTATGATCACCTATCTAGAGGAATTCCATTTGTTTCTTAAATCTATATTCGATGCTGTCCCTTTTCGGGAGGCGGTTGCTGATCCCAACCGTCGGTGATATACATTCGATACACTCAAGCGAAATGAGTGGTCGGTCATGTGTGGGCCGGGTTGCAAGACGTTCTTGTTGAACCCAGTGTATTCGTCTCTAGAGATACACGTTCGGAAGGTGGTCCCCTACCTTGTCAAAGATGGAATCCAATCTCCAATAAGCGCCTGCGGTTTTGATTGTATACTATATATGTGGAGCGTGAGATGCAAGCGTTCCACTAGATTGTTATATACTTGTATTTAGACATTATTATAATATCAGACAAGTATATGATTTCAAAACTGTTTTAGGTCATCGTAAGGTAAAAACCGTCCGTGTTTATGTGTGGATTTGGTCTTACGATTATCCTTTTCTTTTGCAATGATTTTGAACTTAAAAATCAGGATTTGATGATTTACCCTAAATACTGTGCGAGTTTATCTCACTCTGGTTCACCAGACTGACCCGGTGTTTTGTAAATGCTCGGGTTAGCCCGGAGTGTACAGGTTCAGGTTCGAAGCTGTGAAGAGACGGGCTGGAAGAGTTCAGACGTATGATATTATTCCGCTGTGTTGTATGAGGGCAGATTATTATAACTGTCCAGATGTGTTCATGTACTCTGATGATTGTAAGTTTTATCTAAAGCTCTCAATAAAGATTTATTTATATATTATATTTTGTTCCGCTGCGATGTGAGACTCTGTGTTGTGTTCTTCTTCTTCTTCTATTCTTATATTTCTTTCTTTCTTATCTCACCCTCTAATTTCTTTCATTGACAATCCGGCGTTCTCGGGGTTTGAAAAGTCGGCATGAGATACAATACAGGTATTTATGTCGATTTTCGGGGCCGAAAACCGCCGGGTCGTTACAATAGTAATATATGAACTTTTATATGATTATTTCAATTTCAAAAATATATTTTTTCGCATGATTTATTTTGTCTATTATTACTATTCACACGACTTTGTTTATTATTATAATTTGCGAACATGAAAATGAAATTTCTGAAACAGTCATGTATATTTGTTCAATAAGTATTAGAAATATAATGTAATGTATTATACACATGATTTTTGCTTAGAAATGCTCTGTATTATTCTAAAACATAATACAGAGTATCTAAAGAGATCTATATTTGACAAAGCAAGCAAATAAATGATTTCAGCAAATAAAAGTGAATAGAAACTCAAATCTGTAAGCATACGGGCCATTAAATCAATTATATCAAATAAGAAAAAAAGACTGCTACTTGAAGCAATTGAAAATTAGAGAACATAATTTACCTACTTAAGGCTATGGATGATGGAAGTAGAGAGTCTATAGATCACTAACTTCCGCCCAGCAGTTCTCAATATCTGTTTCATGCACTATTCCTGTAACATGCCTACAATCAAGCATATCCATTAAATTGAAATAAACCACTTGCAAGTCATCAACTGACAACATATATCATATCATCTTAAAACACAAATTGCTCAGCGCAAAAAATAAATTTTCTTTTGCAGCTCTACTGCGAGCAATCATAAGTAAGAACGCAACTATAACGTTGTTAACCATACTTTCCACTGTATAAGACGAAAGGTAGAAAAATAGAATATGGAGAATAAAATTAAAGATTATGTGTAGTTGTCCTATCTATGAATTAAACCATACTTTCCAAAGTGCGAACATATGCGTTGTACACGGGGTATGCATAACTTTTGTTGCAAGGACCTTGATTTAATTATAAGCATAATACCTGATACAAAAATTCTCCATGTCTAAGTCCAAACTACTCATCCAACGTGAACTCAAAAAATTCGGACTGCCAGACTTACTGATAATAGCATCCATTCGCACAGTATGAAGTTCGAAAAAAAAAACCACCATATTCTTTTAATGGCTTCATACATATACGGTAAATATCTTATTAGCAAACAAATCTTTTAGGATCAAAATACAAAACCTACAGCCAAAACCATTTCATAAAAGCAAAGATATTACTTTCCAAATAAACATACAGATTAGAAGAATAACATGTGATACTATTTATACATGAACTATTTTCTATATGAGACCATTTTTAGTAGTATAAAACAGGAAAGTAACATATAACAATGATCATGAGTGTAAGCTTTTAGACTCTTTCTACTAACACAATTGATATTATAGTAGACATTCTTCAGCTGGCTTATTCCTCTACTTCATCCACGACAACTCAACGGTTATTATACTCGATGACTGATTCAAGATCCAAGCCCCTCACATCTGTCGCTCTGTAAAATTTTATATAACCAAAGGTCTTCCTATAATAAAATCTTTAACGTGGTGGCAGTGCTAAGGTTCTCATAGTGCTTTTTCTGCAAGTACCTCCATTTGTGCTATATTTAATCAATCATAATTAAAAGCTAATTGGTATAAAGATATGAATAGTTTGCATGAGGTGTTAGGTTGTTATTTGAGTAAACGATTGCAATACATACCTTTGACCAAACGATCTGAATCAGCTAACCGCACAATCCGGTAAAAAAATAAGGGGTTAAGAACATATGCAATGATGTGAATGATGGGTGAAATATGTGTGCAAATTCATATGAAATGTAGCCAATTACCAGCTAATGCTGGTTTGAGCCCAAATGAGAAGTCAACTTGCTCAATATGTAGAAAATAGAACGTGCAAAACACTTAGCTTAATGTGCTTTATTCAATGTAAAAACACTAAGCATGTTTCTTATATCTTTATGTACAGCATTAGCGTGATATATATATATATAGACACACACAAATACATACACACATACATACATACATACATACATATATAGAGAGAGAGAGTAAGATATCATTCTACTGAAGTAGGGTTAATTTTCATTCAAGGAATGCAGTAGGAGTGTACAGTGAAATTCCGTGGCTAAGACCAGGCTTTTAAATCTCCCCGAGATCGGCGAGATGAAAAATCCGAGATATTAGCCGAAATCCGAGATTTGGCAGCTAGTTTAGTTATAAGTGTTTCAAGTATCGCCCGAGAGAGCCGAGATATTTTTCCGAGATATTGGCCAAAATTCGAGATTTAAAACCTTGTCTAAGACAACACCTAATTTTCCAAAAATTCAAAATCATCAAAGAAAAAAAATAACTTTTCACTGGTCTAAACAAAATCCAAAATAACTATCCATCATGAAGAATTATGTAATTATTTGCAACACCTATGTAAAAAAGTATATGTCTCGATCCTTTTTATGTAACTTTCTTATATGTAATATAAGTACCCTTTCATTCTAAAAAAAACAATAATTTCTAATAATTTAATTTTATAAAATATCAAAAAAAAATCTGTAACTTTTACATTTCAAATTTGCATTTGGAAAAATTATGCAATAAAATGCCAATTTCAATGTCATAACAATTGATTTTTTTGTATCGTTCTAGTGACTCTAACTTCCAAAATGCTTAAAAGGTTTCAAATGATTTTTCATTTTAGGTTGTACTGTTATATCAAATGCCACTTGATCATTGTTAGATTGAAAGTTACTTTTGTATGGAAACCAATCGAGAAGACATGGATGATAAAGAACTTGTAAAATGTATATTGTACTATTGTCGTCAATATGAACCAAAGCAATACAGAGTCTAAAACAATTGTTTAACTAAAGCAATATGAAACTCATGTTTAACTATCCATCATGAAGAACTATGTAATTATTTGCAACACCTATGTTAAAAAGTATATGTCATTTGAAAATCAAAAACAATAATTTCTAAAATTATGCAATAAAAATGCCAACTTCAATGTCATAACAATTGATTTTCTTGTATCGTTTTAGCGACTCTAACTTCCAAAATGCTTAACAGGTTTCAGATGATTTTTCATTTTAGGTTGTACTGTTATATCAAATGCCACTTGATCATTGTTAGATTGAAAACTACTTTTATATGGAAACCTGTTGAGAAGACATGGATGACTTAGAACTTGTAAAATGTATATTGTTCTATCGTCAACAATATGAATATGAACCAAAGCAATACAAAGTCTAAAACAATTGTTGAACTAAAGCAATATGAAACTCATGTTTCAAATAAAATGTCGAATTCCACTCAGTGCAGCCTAACAGAAAATAAAACCAAAACAATGAGCAAAATTACAACTTAAAAAATATATCTTCCACAAACTGGATGAATGTTTGGGTCATGTCATGTGAGTATTTTGTCTTTCAACTGAGGACAAAGCATAACCATATATAGGGACTTGAATCAAACTCATGGGTACCTAAACCGTATTTTCCATGAAT
This sequence comes from Allium sativum, assembly GCA_030737875.1. Taxonomy (NCBI): domain Eukaryota; kingdom Viridiplantae; phylum Streptophyta; class Magnoliopsida; order Asparagales; family Amaryllidaceae; genus Allium; species Allium sativum. The sequence continues at coordinate 273,483,609 of CM060927.1, forward strand.
CAAATACTTTTTACTTTTAAATTTAATAATAGAAAGCCCTTGGCGAAGTAAATTAAAAATTACATCGGAAACGGTAAAATCAATTCAACTAAAATGTGGTAAATACCTCAGCTTTCACGATATACAGTAATAATTTCTCACCCAATGTGGAACATTTTTCGATCACTTCCTATTTTCTGTTTATTTCTTCATTTTCTCTAGAGAAAAAAAAGGAAAATAAATATCAAAAAAAGATCAGATAAAGTACACTATTGAGCACTTGTATTTTAAATATAAGAAACTTGTATCTCGCATAAAGGAAATGTTATGTGTTCAAGCGCACACATGCACACACATTTTGAAAGATATCATGTTTGTATTAGGGTAAAATATTTTCGTGCAGGAGTATTGTATACCAAGTCAAAAACAGAACATAAGGCTAAATCTAGTATTGTACTAACAAAAAGCCCAAGTTCGAAAAGGAAAAAGAACATATTCCCAACTGAATATATAGAAGTTTAAAGCAAAAAAATATCCAATTTCGAGTTGATTTTAAAAGAAAGCACAACATGAAGTACACGACAGCAGTGAGATAAGAGAATGGGTATCCCGAAGCTGCTGGTAAATAAGAAAATTAAATAAGAAAAAAGATGGTACAAAACAATATTTAGTAAACCTAAGCTTTATTCCAATGCATCTGACTCACAATAAAAACAAACATCTGAGTTGATGTTAAGATATCGTAAAATAGTAAATAAATGATGTTATGACAGCTACCTGACGGAATCGAGCTGAGCAAATGCTGGAAAGCCATCAGAAAAGAGAAGCTAAAAAAGAGGAAGAACGGCTAAGCTTCAGCCGATGAAGCTTCAGATTGACGAAAACTCGTGATTATCCACGATCCGCTTGAGGTTTAACTTAACGCAGCCCAACATGAAATTAGGGTTAGGTAAAAAGCGTGTGGAAGAAAGAACTAAAACATGGGGAGGATAGTTAAAATCTAGATCGTCATTTGATAAGTTCATAAATTAGTTAGCTGTAACAAACCTGACTTTTGATTTACGTCCATGGATTCTGATCCGCAGGAATGAAAGAGGAAGAGAGATAGAAGGGAGAAAGAAAGTGTTTTCCCAATTGCTTGAAATTCGGTGGATCGAAGCGGAGGAACATTTAAATAATAAATTGCAAATAAAATAAGATCTATCAAGTAAAAAATTTAATGTAAAATATGTAGAGATTTCTATGCAGAGAGAGATAAGGAGAGAGAATTAAAGAGAGGACTTTAAAAGTTTATGCTTAACAATTAAATATTTAATAAATATATAGATATTAGATAGATTGATATTGTTGCATGATTTTGAATTGATAAAAGTATCTTGAGAGAATTAAGGGGAATTGAAAGAATCAAGAAAATTAAGAAGAATAAAGAGAATTGAGAGAATTAAGGAGAGAGCTTGAATAGATATATAGATAGATTGATATTGTTGCATGATTTTGAATTGATAAAAGTAGAATTAAGGGGAATTGAAAGAATTGTGAGAATTAAGGAGAATAAAGAGAATTGAGAGAATTAAGGAGAGAGCTTGAAAAGCTTCTGCTTTACTATTATTTAATAGATGTGTTGACATATGAGATGTAATGCAAGAGGACAGGTTACAGGAATCTAACAAGATTCCTCGTTATGATTGTTACGGTATTTGTAATCATATGATGTTATATAAAGTGGTTGAACGTTAAAACTAATTGTGGATCCCATTAGTTATATAACATTGTTATATGTGAAATTGTAGTGAAGTGAATATATTATTATATATAATATATCAAGTTGTCCATTTCATACATTTTGGTATGTTTGGCATAAATGAACTGAATTGTGAAATTATAGAAATTGGAATTGAATGGTTTTGAAATATAAATCATGCTTTTTATTCTTTTCAATTAAAAACTATAGTTTAAGTTATTTTTCTATATATAGATTTTGAAACGAATTAAGCTCGTTTATAATATTTAGAAAAGATTGTGGATTATAACACAGATTATAATAAATGATATAGAAACCAAAAGTATTTTACCTTGTCGGATATTTATTGATACTTAAATCTTTAAAGGAATATTTTAAAAATAAGATTAGGGATAAAAATGGTTTAAGTTTGTCGTGATAATGTGTTAATTACATTCGTCTTTAACCCTCTCAGGTTATATCAATGAAGGTAATATAATTGAATCTTTAAATGAATGTTTCCAGATAATTATAAAGGAATAATTTTGGGTTCGTTGTAAATACTGTTTTAGCAACACTTGTTTTTAAACCCTGGAATATAGTTAGACTACAAATATTTTTATTTAGCGGTTTTAAATATACTTGGATTTATAATAATATGATTTTAAAGATAGAAACAAGTATAGAATCTTTCACGATAAAGATATAGAAGATGTTTTAACTTATAAAGAGAAGAGGTTCTTAATAAACAACGGTTTTACCCTCTTTGATTATATTTTAAAGAAAGCAAATCTTACAAATGAATTTTGTATATACATATACCGCAGGGATAAGTACATAAATAACTTTTTTTAGTATTAAAGACTATAAAGGAATACAGAAATCGTAGAATACATACGTATACCTTTTATGTTTAGAAACTGAATATATAAACAAGTATATTAAGGAATATCAATCAAGTGTTGATTAATAAATGAAATCTTATTAGATGAATGAAACCTTATTCGAGAAAAAAGTATTATTAAATAAATTAATTAATTAATAATAAGAGAAGTTTAATTAATGAAAGACTAATTAAATGGAAAGGAAATTAAAAGCCGTTTAAATGAATTAATCATGCTTTGTGTAATTATCATAAAATAGTGTTTTGGATGTTTATTCATTTGTTATGACGATGCTACTTCCATATACAATCGTTTATTGTATTGCGATTAATCGATCATAGAACTTAACCTTAAATTTATCGATTAGTTTTGAGGTGACCGAGATTGGATTTATGAAAAAAAAAAAAAACTGTCACTTACATCGTTGTCTTCGTGAATGCCTATGCTGCCACTGCCCAAGGTTTTTCCTCAAACGTACTTCCAACCAATCATGCTTTCGTCTTCCATTTCAAAAACGACCTTGTACTACGAGATCACATGGCAACGCAACGTTGCACAAATCAAAAATGGAAGAAACTGCCGCTGAATGAACGGTAGCAGCCCGATCAAGTTTTTTTTTTTTTAAGTCACGCAAGTTAAATGGAGGTCGTCCCTCTAACTGCCCAACAGCAACAAACAACAAAAATATAATATATCTCAAACCAAGTTTATATTTCTAACAGTACAAAAACATGCAACAATTAAAAGCACTCTGGTCTTTCGCATTTTCAATCCATGCACGAACCAACATAACCACAATTCAAGATTTAAAAAACAAACACCTTCCTCGCTCTAAGAACATTTGTTTAGTCTAATATGGCCTTTTAAATTAATTATCCCCACAACCTACTGAAAATACCCTTCTTATCCTTCTTCGTTCTAGCTTCAAGCGAAGGGAAGTCGATCAAGTCGTATGCGACATCGACCACAATCGGATTGCATGGAACGGCTTGAAGTGGCGGAGGAAACCGTTCTATACGGGTAGCGCCTTTCGAGTTCGCAGCTCCAACCACAGACTCGTACACATCAAGCATGTCTTGTAGATATTTCTCCTCCTGCAAGTACAGCAGAGAAAAATCATTCACTTGGTACTAATATATTTAATGCACTTTATCTTGATCCATAGTTCCAGTTCTAATATTTTTCTAAATTAAAGGATCAAGAAAGGAAACCGCATAAGTTTAAAGTTTAAACATCAAAATCAACTTTGACCCTTCTTGGTTTAAAGTTCGAACACTGCGACTTACCTTTTCAATCTTGTTTTCAATACATTGCTACACCCTCAAAATGATTGTACTAGTCGCTATTTGGGGCTTTGTCGCATCTCTGAATAAAGCGAGAGCTTTCTCCATTGCCTAGTCGATCCTGGTCGTGGATTTGGATCTTTTGCTCGTTTGTTTAAGATTTTAGGTGGATTAACGTATAGAGCATAATTTTTCAATGATGTATTTTTAGAAATGGGTCATTGGATAACTGAGGTAACTGGCTAAAGAATTTTCTTCTATTATTTTTTAAAGTCGAGCAGACTGATGAGAGCTCCACAATGATTTGAAAAGGACAAGTTTTTGTAAATTTCCGTGGCTACACACGTTGGTAAGTTTTTAGATTATGCCTGTAAACTCAACCACTTTGAGTAATGAGAAAATAAAATTTGAGAATTAAGCAAAGTCGATCGCTAGTTGCTCGCCGAAAGTGGGATTTGTTCCGTAGTACAGCATTTTTCATAAGGAAATCCATTTGTGCACAGACAACAATTAATTATTGTTGCATGAAATTATGTTTACAAAAAAAAAAAAATTAAAATTAAAATTTTGGGGGTTTTGGAGGTGGGTTTTTTTGGCCCCCGGGGGGGGGGGGGGGGGAGGGGTCCACAAAGGGAAAAAAAAAGTTCCTAATTAAAGATTTGGACATAGCCAAATAACGATAAACATAGGTAAGCTCGATAAGTACAGTACAACCACCCATGGGGATGTTTGACCAACATTGCCTTCTCTAATTTATTTAGAAGCCAACAAACTTTAGCTTTGTTTGGTTTATAATTTTCACGACAATCAAAATGAACCTGGTTAAAAGGAAAAATGAAAATATTCCTCTTCATCCCTTTGTTCAGGGTAGGAGTTTCACCCACTTCCTCACCTCCCCCCACCTCAAAAAAAAAAACTTTTGTTATAACACATTGTAAACCCAGAACATAAAATTCGATGTTCAAATCAAACAGACCCCCCTTTTTTTAAAGCTAACCAAGAACTTTCTGAGAACAAAGATTCTTCAAACACACACATCCATATACTCCATACGTTGCTCACCGCTTTTTTTTTTTTTTTTTTTTTTTTGAAAATTGGTTCACTTTATTATTTATAAAAAACAGTACAAAAGGCAGGTTAGCATACTAACCATTATATAAACTAAAAGCGAGAAAAAACAGCAACTGAAAATACAAGTAAATCTAACTAACATAAATCGGCCCATGATTAGGCCTTCATCCCACTATAGCGTGCAAACTCACTGCACCTGTCTCGAGCCAAGGGCTCTTCTTGTGCATGATCAACAACCGATCATCACCCATAAGACACCAAAACTCCAGGACCAGACTCAATAATATCATGTTTTACTTAAAGAAATGAAGCAGAAAACCCTTCTTCAAGACCCACAGCAGAAGATGCTAATTTCAGGAGACAAGCCCCTCCTGTAGCCATACTGAGCACGTGTGTTATTACACTTGGGATTCAGAACAAATATGTTGTATGCATTTTCTAACTGGAAATAGCCAACAAGAGTTGCAAATATATATTCCATTCAGTCAACATCAACTTGCCATAAGATATCTTCGTCTTCACTAGCATCTGATATATTCAGGTGATTATTTCCCATAATAGCATGCTCAAAAACAGAAGTAACTTTTATACCCATTTGTACTGTACGCACAGAGAAAATTATCGATTACATCTGTTGAAGTCCATGAAAAACTAGCAGATGGTCGATTAATATGAAGAGGCCAAGGGTCACCCCTATCAATCAAGAGAAACCCCAGCCACTTTTTCCGATTTCAGAAGTTTAGCTTGTACAGTCTTGTTCATTCTATCAGAACTGTTCACTCGCCATAGCCAGTGTTCTTTAGTGGTTCATCTACTAGAGCAGGACGTCCATCACTCTCTAGTACAGCAGCTCTAAACAAAACATTGGCTACAAGTTGTAAAGGGACACTTGAGAACATACCACAAAACAGTTCGAACCACCAGTAGTATCAAATAGCAAGTGAGAACCATATCCCATATATGCCAACAGACCATTATCAATGCGCATTTCAAACTATATAACCTTTGGCTTCAGAAGAACCAACTGCTCATAAACACCGTTTTACAATAAGCTAACAACTGATTAAACTGGTGATTTTGGCATCTAGTCTAAACAGCAGGTATTGGTAATAAGAATCATGGATAACATATCTGAAATATAGATGTTGGAAACCACTAGCATGATGACAGTACCCTTATAATACCCAAGACCATTATATTAAGATATCCTACAACACCATGAAAAACTGCACCTCATAAAAGGACTGTAGGTAACGGCCCCAAAGACACATATGAACTGTAGATCCAACGTTCCCCAAAGTTGGTTACCTAAAACAGTTTTGAGGTGAAACAATACATAGCAGTGTTGAAATGATTAACAGTTTGGGGGTGAAGATACATGAAGACCGTATGACTTTATAGATCTGCTAAAATCATCTCCACATATAAATTGGGGAAAACTTGCTAAATGCCACTGGGATATAATTATGAAGAGGCTAACTACTTCACAGCCGATAAAACCAGATCTACATAACTCCAATATTGACATACTATTAATCGGTAGATGTAAACAAATAATCTGCATAACAAGATCTAATCGAAAATCCAAAAAACCCTTAATCCATTAACCCAAGACCAAAACCTTAATCTTACCCAATACAACCTGAAACTGATCTAGCTCAAATCAATGGAAGATCGGTTGGATAACTTGGAACTGAAGCTAGTTCAGCTGCGCCGGCCATGCCGAATCCCAAATTAACAGTGGCTTGATAATCCATAATCAAACTAAACCGATCCAAAGAGATTGAGAAGATAGGAAGCGGATCAGCATATGGATCTCCATGAGGATAATGGATCGTTGAAGGTTGCGATCAGGTTTCGATTAGATTGCAGAAAAAGATCTCGAGGCGGAAAATTTTGAGAAACAAATGGCTTATCAACGAAGATTATTTCACTGAAGGATGCAAATAGATTTAATAAAGAAATCGATCAAAATTAACAGATATAAAAGAGATTAGGGAAAGTTCACGCATGGCGAAAGCAGGCAATCGCCTGTCGCCATTAACAAACTTCCCTAACGCCTCACCGCCAAATATTTATACGAGAAAGATTATATGCATGCACATAAACATGCATGTTCGGCATCAACCAAATTGAGAATACTTAAATTTTAATGATGATGTCATTGTTATCCATATAAAACTGACTAGGTCTACGTGGACATGAGAAAATAAATTTGTAACAGTACAAACCGAAGAGTTAAGCTTTATATTCTATTTCATCTACGTTTCTGTACCAACCAAATATCCACCGAATTCTCCATAACAAAACTTGACAAATTGTTTTTCTAAAAGGGGACACATGCTCTATAGTAAATTTTAATGTTTGGTTATTAAGGCGGATTCTGGTTAAGCACCCGTATCACTATCGTGCAACAGTTAGTTAAAAGGTATGTCTCATAAAGTTCATAAAAACTCCATTATGAAGATAAATTATTATTTGTTGGTCTCACGTCCCCACTCTCCTCTTTCCCACACCCGCGCACAAACAAAAAATCACAGTCATGCAGCATTCACTTGAAACACGCTTTCATAATGGTTATAAAACTTGGATGACCAAAAATTATCTGTTATTAGTTTGGTTTGAAAAAAAAAATATAGGGCTTATGCAAATAGAACCTTCAGAAAAAAAACTGTCAAGATCTGAAATCGTAATAAAGGAAAATGCAACTACCTTCTTAGCTTTTGTGGTAAGTGATATGGCGGAGACTCCTACAGAAAGCTTCTCAGGAATATATTTTTCTTCCATGATTCCCACTGCGTGTTCAATACAACTATTTGATCTGCAATTATCTGACAGTGTCTTCAAATCTTTTATCAGAACCTACAAATATGTAGAGTTCAGGATCATGTTTAATCAACCACTCAAAATTTGAAGGAAAGACATTTTTATTCATTTGCCCTCACGATAAGACATTACAGAAAGATATAGTTAGCTTACTCTTTTTTTTCTTTTCCTTTTTTGTTTATGACAGCATGCATGATTTTTTTACAGTGGCATGAAGAATTAATTACAACAAAAGAATTCTGGTATTTATAATCATATCGATGCTTTAATGATTTTATAAGGGAATTTATAAAGTTATTTATTGAAGAAAAAAAAAAATCAATCTGCAGAAATAATATAGTCTAACTAATAAAAGATAGCTATAGGCCAATATATTCAGTTGCTTGCTCCAGTAACCTTAGCAGTAATTTTCATACATATCCTCCTCTAACTTGTTGCACACTCAAAATCATTTCATGGTAAATTAATAGTCAAACCATTGTTTATAGTGATCATTTAAAGTATGTATATAATTAGATGGGCAATTTCGGTCAGAGAATGAGGTTGTTATAAAAGAAAATATATCAAAACATTCAATTATACCTTGTTTTGATTATCAGTCATCTTAAGTTTCTGCACAGCATTATCGGTGAGCGAACGAGCATGACAAAATAGGGCATATGCTTCAGCTCTTTTGCCAGCAGCACTATATGATTTTGCCAGATAAAAGCACCTACAATATATTAGGGTCAATTCATTTTAGCTCTGAGGTATTCACAGTTATTTTTATACACATATTCAAGTATATCTCAAATTAAATAAACTAAGTACTTAAATCACATTATTCATATATTATTGCATACTTTTATTGATATTTCAAATTTAATATATCAAGTACTCAATCACATTATAATATATTATATATAAGCAAATGAGTTCATGTGTAAAATTACAAAGCCTTAAATAGATGGGGTGATTTGGCTGACATATGTGAAAGCAGCACATTAACTCCATTGATTTAGATTGCTCAGAAAACAAGACTTTAGTGCCGTGATGATTGCAACATCATAAATGAAAATTGGAAAGAAAAAAAACATCTTCATTTCATTATCAAGCTTCTTCAGCCATGCAGAAAATCAACTCATGCCATTAGATAGTAGTGTAGTGTGTTTTCATACAAGTGATGGTCATGACATTACAGTTGCATAAACACTTGAGTAATCACAAAAGTAGGAGTGAGCAAATGGTTGGTTCGGTTTGAACCAATCAAAAATTTTTAAAACCAAAACAACTATTCAAAAACCATAAACCGAACTAAACCAAACCAAAAAAATTAAAACCGAAATCAACCAAACCAATAATATTTGGTTTGGCTTATTTGGTTTACCTTAAATTAATTTGATCTTGTAGGTGTAGAGATAATATAAGATTAAAGCAATTAATTGAATACATATGATGCAAATATTTTCAAAAACAAATTTATCTTCGAAAAATAGTAATATTATTAAAATATTGTGAATAATAGTATTGTTCATGGTGATTTTTTGACTTTAAAATAAATAAATTTTTATATTTGGTTTAATTGGTTGGTTTGGTTTTAAATATTAAAAACCAAAACCAACCAATGAACCAAAATAATTTGAAAACAAAAACAACCAATTAACTAGAAAAACTAAACCAAACCGACCAAACTTAATTGGTTTGGTTGGTTTTAACCAATAAATGCTCACCCCTAAAAAGAATACTACAATGAGAACGAAAAGGAACATAATTTAATAACTTCAGGCCCACAAGGTTATAGAGTCGGACACCTAGAGTATTATGCTTTACTTATCCAGTAGATTTTATCAGCATAGACATCATAAGTTATTTTGAGGAGATAAGGAACATTGAAACCAACTGAAACTTAATGTACACATCACCAGTGGGTTAAGACTTCAGATTTAAATGAGAACGAAAGTAGACCTAACTTCGTAGAATCTGCGCTTTTATGTGAGTTTTTAAGGAATATGTAAGGTAAATTTCTTATGCAAACTCATGTCATATTATCTCTGCATTATTGCGCAGACTTGCTTCCATGTAAGGAATACATTATATAGGATGGGAACCTTTGGCTAAAGTCCCTATTAAGTTTCAAAATAACCAAAATATGTTTGCCAAAAAAGATACGTAAATTAGGTTCCTAGAATTAAGTTAACTAATAATTGTATAAATTTATGCAATTAATTATTCAATGAATAGTTGCTGACATTTATGCATTTATATCCAAAAATTGCGGAAATTTCCGCAATTTTTCAAAGAAAATTTGCGGAAATTTCCACAATTATTCATCAAAAAATTTGCAGAAATTTCCATAAATTTTCATAGAATAATTGCAAGCATTTATGCAATTTTTTAATATAATTATTCGCTGAATAATTGCATAATCTTGTATACTTATTCAGTAATTAAATACTGGGGACCAAATTTACAATCTCTATTTAGGAAGAATTTTTGTGTATTAAGTTTGATTTTAAGGACCTGAGCTAATATTCACTATGTAGCTACAAAGTAGGAGCTATAGGGTCGGATAAGGATTAAGGAATATGGTAAGCCTGTAGTTTATGGTTGTAAACTCAAGTTTAAACTTAGCATTGTATAGGGATGTACGCTAACGAGGCAAAAGTAGACAGCTTCGTAGAATCTGTGCTTTTATGCGAGTTTTAAAGGACCTTGTAAGGTAAATTTCTTACGCAAACTCATTTCATATTATCTCTGCATTATTCAGCAGATTTGCTTCCATGTAAGGAATACATTACATATTATTTGTAGCTGCAAAGTACGAGCTACCGGGTTGTATAAGGAATATGGTAAGCCCATAGTTTATGGTTGTAAACTCAAGTGTAAACTTATCACTGCATAGGGATGTTCGCTAAAGATGCAATACCGATCAACTCCTTAAACCAGACTCTTTACAAAAAAGGAAGGAATCTACTTCACAAAGATACCAAAGCTTTGAAGCATAGGTGCTAAAACGAGGTAATTTAAAAAACAATAAATATGTACTTCAAAATTTACCCACCTTTCTGCTCGAAAGACCGAACACTTGAGTAAGCATTCATCAATGAAAGCAACTTCTTCGGCATTTCTTCCCCGAACAGAACTTACCAAATCAGATAAGTCGGTTAAGTTCTGCAATAACAGGGTAGAAAAATTAATGATGAAAAACCCAAATAATGGTGCTCGTTCAACAGTGGTTGCATACCTGGATTAGGAGATCATACAAACGTACAATCTCATCAGGTTTTGTCATCTTATCACCCTTGTCATCCTTTTGCTTTGTGAATTTGTGTTTGGCAATCGCCACTCGTAGCTGATCTCGCTCTATAGTGCGGTAACCTAAGACAGCACTAACTGCCTTGTCAAGACCGTTCAATTCATCTTTTGTAGACTCGTTGCTAGCTGCAGCCTGCATCAACTAAAGAGTTTGAATATTGCTACAAATTTTGGCGATTAATGCACATACCATGATCCTCCTTTCACTCCTACTTTTTTTCAAAATTAACAAAGACACCCTTCTTTTCACATTTGAATTTTGATACCCCTGCCAGGATATGGTGATATCGCCTCATCAACCACACCCATATTGAACAAGGGAAACCCATCTAAACATGCTCCAACGAAGTGTGGAAACCCTTTTAACCCTGCCTGCTTAAAGTGAGAAAGTTTTGGCAACCACATTTTGCCCTAGCAAGGGCAACAAAGACCAATTTCTATTATTATTATTTTTTCATGTAAAACACTGTCAAACACTTCAAATTCGACTAAATTCGACCACATGTAACAAAGTAAATCATCATTTCAAGCAAATCCAATGAAATAAAATTTATTTTGCTTTCTTAAAACAAACCATGGTTGACAAAATGGAAGGGTTCTAAAAAACGAAAAAGAGTTGTTTTTGCAGTGTTACACATACATATCATGATGTCTTGGAGTTTTGAACTCATAACCTTCTAAACTTCATTATATAGAGTCATATCACTAACCACTTGAGCCAAAGGTTCTTGACATGGTGCATGTTTTCTCGTATTACTAGCGGGGATGAAAGGATGTTCCATGAGCGCAACTAACCCCGGCCTTAATTCAACTAAGGATGACACTGTTCTATTGTTGTTGTTGTTATTATTATTATTGTTATATATATACATACAAACATATATACATATATATATATATATATATATATATATATATATATATATTAAACGCATGGTAATGTGGGCCAATGCAGCAGGAAACCAGAATCATAATATAGGTGCATGCAGTTACAAAATGACCTCTGCTTTTTTTTTTCAATATAACTTCCAATACATAAAAAGTTCAAGCTGCCATCTGACCCCACATTAGCGTTTATGCACCGGAAATCACGAGGAGTATTTGGATGAACTTTTACCATTTAAAAATGACTCTTCTTGGTACATGGGTGATAGGCCTGATAGCCTGCAAGACTGTGTGAACGTGCAGGTTGAATCACTTAATGTGTTAGATATAGTTAAAACTGCGACAATCATCTATTTTAGACCAAACTTATACATTCAAAAAAAGAAGTAAAATCATAGGATATATATACCAAATTATTTCGAATGGAGCTTCTTGCATCCTGGTATGCCGAAAATATTTTCTCAAAAATTGCAAGCTTCTTCTCGGCAGGAAGTGAATCATTTGACGAAGAGTTTAGATCTTTCTCCAGCTCCTGAGCTGATGGGGAAACAAGTAAACTTCAAGGTAGATAAAACCAATTTAATTATAAAATAACTAACACAATTTAACATGATATTGTAGAGTACGCTGTGATAAGGATGCACAAAGTATGGATTGAGTGGATCAGACCAAATACTTCACTCAACCGATATAGATGTGGGTTGAAGGTAGCTCAATCTATATCCGACCCTATATGAGGTTTGGATATAAGTTTTGATTGAAGCATTGGTTGGGTCGGATTTGGTAAGGTTGGGTTGCATTACATGAATCTAATACAAAAACGCGAATATAAATAAATTAAAAAATAATACTAAAATATACAGCCTAAAATATCATATTTTAGCTAGCATATTGCATTATAAATAACTGATTCACTGTAACACATGTTTAGTTAGAATATTATTATAAAACACATCACATAAAATTAATTCACCGCATAATAGAGTAAGAGTTCATTTCAAAATACGTTAAAATGTTATTTAATATCTTTTAGTTAACCATGTCATGTTATTTGGACTGGCATGGAATTTGTTCTTGTATGTTTATTATAGAATACATAAACATTATTCTTGATTTGGACTGCCCTAATTTGAAGTGGACTGATATTAAATTCCTTTTGTATGCAGGGTTAAAATAAGGTTGGATAGTACAAAATAGCACACCCGACCCATAAATGGTACGGTTACTTATTGTAACACGTATTTGACCCAAATTAGGATGGGCAAAGTCGATTTTATGTAGATTGGGTCGAATCGAGTATGGGTTGCGTGCACCCCTAGGCTGCACAGTAGTGCAAGGAGAGGTATTCAAATGAATCAGTAAAGCACGTTAACAGAAACCTTGTGTTACAGGCTGTAAAGCTAGTAGCTATGCTTTTTATTTGCTTGATTGAATATTTTGACCAACAAACTTTGGTAACTGGGAAGCTATAATCAACAATACCCATGTCTCTGGACTCTTTTTTTCTTTTCTTTACATGATCTTTAATATCTACAAGCTATAATATATTGATTTAATGCTATTTAGTATTTCCTCCTTAAGCTGGATATGCAGCACATAACTGAACATTCAGCACATCCACGATTTTCTAATCTATGCAGCAACTAATATTTATAACATTCTGACTTAGTGTTTTTTCTAATATAGTCCAACATAATGCAATTGGTTTAACATGACGATTTTTGTAGTCTCTATTGTAAAAATCATTTTGTGATAACCCCAAACTTCCACGGAATGAAAGTAAGGGATAATCATTTGGAAATTTTCGCTTTTAGAACATTTCTTTGCAGAATTTCCAATACTTCCTTTAAATGCCCTTCATGCTTCTCCTTGGATTTAGAATATATTAAGATATCATCAATGAAGACTAGGACGAATTTGTTTAAAACATCTCGAAAGATTCTATTCATCAAGTCAACAAAGTAGGCTGGAGCATTGCATAGGCCGAACGGCATTACCAGCCATTCGTAGAATATGTCAGGACCTCTGAAGGCTGTCAAAGGTATGCATTCTTCGGCTATGCGCAGTTGATGGAAACATGTGGCTAGGTCCATCTTCGAAAACACCTTGGCTCCATTAAATCATCTATGCGAGACAAGGGGTATTTGATCTTCAATGTTTGCTTATTAAGGTCGCGGTAATCCACACAGAGCCTTAGAGTACCGTCAGACTTGGGGACAAACACCACAGCTGCACCCCAATTGGAAAAACTAGGCCGGATGAGTCCCTTCCATAAAAGCTGCTTAGTTTGGGTTTTCAACTCTTCTTTTTCTTTAGGGGTCATCCTTCGAATAACATGGATTATAGGCCTTGCATTTGGAACGAGATCAATTCGGAAATCAATTTCTCTTCATGGCGGTAAATTGTCTACTTCTTCAAATACATCCGCGTAATTTTTGACAACAGGAATATTCTCTAAAGAAATGGAAGTGATCTCAAGAGAAGACCAAAATGCCTTTCTGTCAGATTTTGAACCATGACAAGGTATAGAAATAACATCTCCAAACTTTGTTTTTGATTTCAACTATTCTATCCGCACATTTATCCTCAACCTCAAATTTTGTTAGCCAATCAAGACCAAGGATGATATCAAACTCGGAAAAATTCATGATAGTTAAGTCAAAAGGAAACTGAAAGTAAGAGTAAGAAATATGCACCCTACAGTATAAATCAAGGACGATAGAACCTCCTACAGGATTATGAACATTAATTGGCTCTTTAAGGCTTCTTTGTTTTAATTTCAATTTCTTGACCGTGTTGCTAGAAATAAAGCTCCTTGAGGCACCCGTATCAAACAAAGCAGTAATATGAATGTTTTTAATAGAAATAGTACCGCCTAAAACATCAGGCTTACCTGCTCCTTCAGAAGAAGTAGGTGCAGAAGAAGATGGTGCACTTGCCCCCTCGTACACATGTGCAATCTGAGCTCCTCTCAACAGTGGACAATTAGGCTTGATACATCCTTTTTGTGGCAGTTATAGCATTCTTTAGTGTCATCGCTTCTGGCCTTCTGCAGTCCTTGCTGTAGTGTCCAAACTTCTGGCAGTTGTAGCATTGCACCTTTGTCTTATCATGGGTTTTAGCAGCTCCAGAACCGCATCCTTCATTCTTCTTTTCGCCTTGCTTCCTCTTATTATTATTGTTGGTCAAGCTCCTTTCTCTATCTTGTTGTGAAACCCTTTTGTCGTTCTCCTCATAGCGACAAGCAAACTCTATCAGTTTATTGAAAGAAAGGTCAATGTGAGCAGTAACCCTGTCAGTGTACTTCCTAGCAAGTCCATTAATAAACCTCTTGTTCTTTTGAAAATCATCATGAATCAATTCTGGGGCATAGCGAGAGAGGTCTTCAAATCTTCTTACATACTCAGAGATAGTTTTGTCGCCTTGCTTCAAGCTGGCGAACTCGTCATGCAGCCTTTCCACTTCTTGCCTTGGAACGTATTTTTCATTGAACAACTCTTTAAACTTGGTCCAAGTCACATTTTCTTCATCTCCTCCTATATTGACCAATTCCCACCAATTCTGTGCTTCGCCTTGGAGCAGCCATGAAGCCGTAAATCTCTTCCTTTAATCTTCTAGCCCTAGCCCTCCAAATATCTTCTCACAATTCTTAAGCCATGCCTGAGCCTGTGTCACGGTCTCCGTACCAGTGAATGGAACACAGGCTCAGACATGACTTAAGAATTGTGAGAAGATATTTGAAGGGCTAGAGCTAGAAGATCAAAGGAAGAGATTTACGGCTTCATGGCTGCTCCAAGGCGAAGCACAGAATTGGTGGGAATTGGTCAATATAGGAGGAGATGAAGAAAATGTGACTTGGACCAAGTTTAAAGAGCTGTTCAATGAAAAATACGTTCCAAGGCAAGAAGTGGAAAGGCTGCATGACGAGTTCGCCAGCTTGAAGCAAGGCGACAAAACTATCTCTGAGTATGTAAGAAGATTTGAAGACCTCTCTCGCTATGCCCCAGAATTGATTCAGGATGATTTTCAAAAGAACAAGAGGTTTATTAATATGCTTGCTAGGAAGTACACTGACAGGGGGTTACTGCTCACATTTGACCTTTCAATAAATTGATAGAGTTTGCTTGTCGCTATGAGGAAAACGACAAAAGGGTTTCACAACAAGATAGAGAAAGGAGCTTGGCCAACAATAATAATAAGAGGAAGCAAGGCGAAAAGAAGAATGAAAGAAGCGGTTCTGGAGCTGCTAAAACCCATGATAAGACAAAGGTGCAATGCTACAACTGCCAGAAGTTTGGACACTACAGCAAGGACTGCAGAAATCCAAAGAAGGCCAGAAGTGATGACACTAAAGAATGTTGTAACTGCCACAAAAAGGGTCATATCAAGCCTAATTGTCCACTGTTGAGAGGAGCTCAGATTGCACATGTGTACGAGGGGGCAAGTGCACCATCTTCTTCCGCACCTACTTCTGAAGGAGCACGTAAGCCTGATGTTTTAGGTGGTACTATTTCTGTTAAAAACATTCCTGTTACTGCTTTGTTTGATACGGGTGCCTCAAGGAGCTTTATTTCTAGCAACACGGTTAAGAAATTGAAATTAAAACAAAGAAGCCTTAAACAGCCAATTAATGTTCATAATCCTGTAGGAGGTTCTATCGTCCTTGATTTATACTGTAGGGTGCCTATTTCTTACTCTTACTTTCAATTTCCTTTTGACTTGACTATCATGAATTTTTCCGAGTTTGATATCATCCTTGGTCTTGATTGGTCAACAAAATTTGAGGCTGAGGTTAAATGTGCGGATAGAATAGTTGAAATCAAAACAAAGTTTGGAGATGTTATTTCTATACTTTGTCATGGTTCAAAATCTGACAGAAAGACATTTTGGTCTTCTCTTGAGATCACTCTCATTTCTTTAGAGAATATTCCTATTGTCAAAAATTACGCGGACGTATTTGAAGAAGTAGACAATTTACCGCCGCGAAGAAAAATTGATTTCCGGATTGATCTCGTTTCAAACGCAAGGCCTGTAGTCCATGCTATCCGAAGGATGACCCCCAAAGAAAAAGAAGAGTTGAAAACCCAAACTAAGCAGCTTTAATGGAAGGGACTCGTACGGCCTAGTTTTTCCAATTGGGGTGCAACTGTGGTGTTTGTTCCCAAGTCTGACGGTACTCTAAGACTCTGTGTGGATTACCGCGACCTTAATAAGCAAACATTGAAGAACAAATACCCCTTGCCTCGCATAGATGATTTATTGGACCAATTAAATGGAGCCAAGGTGTTTTCGAAGATAGACCTAGCCACAAGTTTCCATCAACTGCGCATAGCCGAAGAATGCATACCTTTGACAGCCTTCAGAGGTCCTGACATATTCTACGAATGGCTGGTAATGTCGTTCGGCCTATGCAATGCTCCAGCCTACTTTGTTGACTTAATGAATAGAGTCTTCCGAGATGTTTTAAACAAATTCGTCCTAGACTTCATTGATATCTTAATCTATTCTAAATCCGAGGTGCATGAAGGGCATTTAAAGGAAGTATTAGAAATTCTACGAAGAAATGTTCTAAAAGCGAAATTTTCCAAATGATTATCCCTTACTTTCATTCCGTGAAAGTTTGGGGTTAATCACACATTCTATGCTCCCGTCTTACCGTCAGGCTAGCCTTACCGCCTAACTATTTTCCTAATCCGTCTCAATGAGACTTGCTGCATTACCCAAGCGTATAAACAGGTTTATGAGAATTGACAAATTTTGACTTGGTTCCTATTATAACCATCAAATTGTTTGATTCAAGTGGTTTTTGCTTCATAATTGCTTGCAAAAGTATTAAAACCAATAAAGTCTCATTTTGGATAAATAGATACTAAACAAAATATTAAAATTTTATCCGAAATGTTCGAGTTTATCAAAAATGCTTAGTTTCGATTAATCCTCGCCTATACACTTAATCCCTTTTCCACATTGTCCGTCTAGCTATTTTTGCAACCATGATCATAGCACACACTACATAACTGAAATTGAAATAAAACCATAAGGGTGTTTCTTATACCATCTTAATTGTGATGACCGATGTGTGCTAAGGAGCCACCTGATTTAGACGACAGGGAATACACGGCAACATTCCTCCTCAACCCCACTTGCAACACTATGCATGTGTTCTATGAATAAAATAGGTTTTCCATGTAAAAATAATAATTGGACTTTGCTGAGCAGCGTATAATGGGAAGAGATGAGAACACAGAGTGTATGTATCTGTCTAAAATGTCATAAGGTAAGCATATGGTATGCAACTTAACCAACTGCCCAATATCCAATTTATGTTGGGACACACAAGCCTAGTACTAGTGAACTAGAACAAATTCTATGGTCACTACGCGCAACGTCCAAGCTAAACCTAACAAGAGGCATATGACAATTTTCCCAGGCCCAATGCTTGCAAAAATGCAAACCATATACAGTGTTGTTATTCCATATATGCACAACCCCAGATGTTTGAACCATCTAAGAGTATGATTTGATTCAAAACAGCATACCCGCATGAAGTACCAACGAAAATATGATACTGATACTTACTTATACCACATGAAGTGATTAAATATCACTTTAGCACCACTCAGCAGAAAATTAATTCCAATCAAAAGTGAAACCCATCAAATATACAACAGTATAACCAAATGCAGTGCTACGATGTAGTATTTGATGATATTCAACAGAAAGTTTCACAGTCCCACAAAAAAGAGAGGGTGTAGTACAATTGGATAGTAGCAAACCTTTCAAAATAGAAACTCGAGTCTTGGCATTGCTGATGGGAAATCGATGACCAAGCCAACAAAACTCCGTCATTGATGCTGCTTGCCGAGATCTAGCTTCAGCCATAACAGCCTTAAAGCAAATTGAAAAGAGAAAATGATCGTAATTTAAACATAACTCGGTTTTGTAAATAAGATTCGGAGGATTTCAGGAAAACCATTCAGTTTATGTTTCAACATAATAGAAAATAAATAGCTTCAGACACAAAAGCCCTAAAGCAAATTGAAATGAAAAAAAAAGTCATTTGAAACCTAAACTAGCTTTAGTCTTAAAAAAAGAGGGTAGTTTGCTCTTCTTCTTTTTTTTTTGTGTGTGTGTGTGTGTGTGGGAAGAGAGGCAATATTGGAGCTGCAGTAGTAAATGATGCACCAGTACATGCTCTGTGTTTCAAAGTAAACATGGAAAAAGAGTTTCACAAGCTCATTAACAAAACAGGAAGTCAGTTGCTTTTATATCACTTCTACTATGTTTGGTTGAAAATTCAGAAGGAAATCACCTGATGCATTTCACTACTACATTGCTAATTTCAGCTCCACCTAACTTTCTTATCCGCCAACTGCTCTAGCTTTTATTCAAAATATTCTGATCAAACAAATGTTCTCACTACAACAGTGTACTGTATGCTTTCAACATTTTCTGGAACATTCCATTATCAAGCATGGCTTATGAACATCTTAGAACGAAAAACAGAAGCTATTAGAGTGGATATACTTTCACATGTCTGGTGTGTAGTAGTAAGTGTAAATAGTAGACCAAGACCACTGTTCTAGTGGTTAGGCACTTCGACTTTGATGTAAGAGATCATAAGTTCGAAGCTTGTGTATCGTGATTCAAACACGTAAATAGTATTAACTATTCCTATTAGAGTAAATTTATGTCCACCAGTATGGTGTGAGTTAATGCGTAAATTGCAAAGTACAGTACATAGAAAACAAAAAATGCACCTCTAGTTTAGCTTTGAAAAGGTCTGAAGCAGGGCCCTCCATTTCTCCCATATCTAAAAGCTCGGAAGTCTGTATGTTTGAATCGCCAACCTTATGCAAACAATATTTAATGCTTGGTTCTAACTCTTCCACACGTGCATGACACAATGCCTGATTATGTTCATCTCCATATTTCCCAAGTTCTTCATACACATCACTGTCAACAAGATATAAGTTGGATAGAATATCACAAGAAGCATAGTTCACTTGTCAGTGGTGAGCTCTTGTTCACTATGATGCATTTATTTACAAGTGATGATAAACAAGAGGGATATCAATAAATACTGTACACATTCTAGTTAATGCGGACTCAATTCCCCATATTAAGAAAATCTAAAATACTATCAAAAGCTTTTAACATCGTTACAGCCAAATACATAACCAAATAACTACCGCAAAACTTGGGTTCTTCTGTCTGATGTCCGTTAGTTCAAAGGAAACCGAATGTTATATTCGTCATATTTTTTCTTGAATGTTATCAATTCTAAGCTAAATCGTATCCCCCTCGCTCCCTGAATCTCTGTGATAAATAATCATTTTGTCAACCGACAATTTATTTCTGAGCATACACATTTAATTAGGTAGTCGGTAGCAATTGACTGTTAAATATAACATAACACCACTTATATATGTAATTATAGATCGAATATAGTTTGTATCGACCTAATATATAGATGTAACACGAGTATAGAATCATAAATATAATAAATTCAACGACCAATTAAAGTACTAGGTTATAAAATTTTATAACTTCCATTAATATTTCCTATGGAGGGCGAATATTAACTTCAAAATATAAAGTATTTCCAATGATGAATTGTGGGTTGCAAGCTTTCTGATAACTCAGTTAAGGCTTGTCCCTTCGTTCATTCATCAAGCCTTTTGATGCAGGAACACCGTTCTAACGTGTTTGAATGTATAGTTGTATGCACTACTGCAACACGCAAGTGTGCACACATATATATGTTTATTTATGTCTACATGTATATGTATCTGTATATGTATAATGTATGTATATGTATACATACATTATATATATGTGTGTGTGCGCGCGCGCGCGTGTGCGTGTGTGCGTGCGTGTGTGTGTGTGAGAGAGAGAGTATGATCCTCATCTCCCTCCCTTCCCCACAGCACCCAAGAAAAATGAAACTCCAGATATTTCAGTACTCGCGTCTTTTTTTGGAAGAAAACAGACTTACAAATTCAAAAAATATTAATAAACAAAATGAAGGTCGCAAATGAGATAACTAAATTTCCTCACGACTCTTTCCCTTTAGCTAATCATTTTTTACAAAGCAATAAAAAAAAAAGCACAATGACCCCAAAAAGGCATCCTCTTTTTATTTTGTGAACATAATAAATCAAATTCTACTGGAGGTGGCCATGTCTTAAAAGGAGTTTCCACCATAGACTATATAGTAGTTAGCGATACTTGGTTCCTCCGAATCTCCACATTTTTAACTTGGTGCCTATATATACCTTGTTTTTATAAACAATAGATTCAGTAATCTGCTCCCCCAAGATAGGTAATATGATTATTTTTTACTTGTTATTATTCAGGATCATAGTACCGATGTTGCTAGTTTTGATATTTCAGTATGAGGTCTAAAAAAGGATCACTGCATGAGGTCCATAATTACTGAATTATGAGCCAAGTCTTTAACCAAATATATTCTTTCATTACTAATAAGGTTACAATCCTTCAGTAAAAAAAGTGAACAAATTATATACAAACCTTGCTTTTCTGAAATTTACTAATGCAGCTCTCCAGTTTTTATCTTGCTCAAACAACAGGGTACCAGTCATATAAGATGCATAGGCCTGCAAATAAGCATAAATATGTTTTACATCTTCATTGCAAGATGCCCAAATCTAGTGATGTAAAAGTTAGATGGGTCTACAAATTAATACGTAAGAAAATGAGCCCCCAACATACATAATTTTAAGAAGAATGCAACTAGAAAATGAATATAAGCGGAAAACAACAAAAATGTATATATGTAAAATGCATCAAGCGTGCACATGCTTACACAAACATTCCCATGTACTAGTTCGATGTTGAAGACTAATATGTTACTGCAACAGCAAACATATCATGATCTTATTTCTGACATGTAAATGTGAATTTATTTCCTTTACCAGCATAATTTGAGAAGAAAGGGTCGCAGATTTATAGTAAGTGATAAGGTTCCACAGAAGATGAGGTTGCCCAAATTGTATAGGACCTCATAAACGATACCCTATAACTTATATTGTAATCTTATCATCTACTCTTTATTTTGAAATCTACCTACTGAATTTGAATGCATGGTGGGAAAATTTATGCTACATTGCATGAAACCACTTGTTTTTGCTATGGACTAGCTTTGTTAGATAACTTTTCAGCTACTGTGGCGATCAAAATATTCTAGAAGGAACAACAATAAAGAATTGCCAACACTGCTTCAAACGAATTGCCGACTGTTAAAAAATTGCCAGAAGGGAAACTAGATGTCACAGCAAAATGAGCCATTATGTGTTCCTACATGTACATGGTTCACATCCACTGATAGGCCCCTTGAAAGATCCCAAAAATCTTGATAATATCAGAGGGCAGGGTGGGGGAGGAGGAGGAGGAGGAGAGGTGGAGTGTGGGGTGGGTGGGTGGGTGAGGGATATTGATAAACCTAACTAAAACAAAGAGAAACAACAAATATAATGAAAGACTGTTCATCTAACCAAACTAAAAGCTATGGAGAATACTACACCTCTGCTTCTAAAGATGTTCTAGGATCTGCTTTAGTAGCACATAACTGAGCAAAGAGTGTAGCCCACTTTACTGCCTTGCGTAGTCTACCAAGCAAGTAAATACGTTGGCGTGCATTTGGACCATCTGGCAATTGTCTTTTCTCCATGGCATGGCTCCAAGCTCTTTCTGCCATATACAAAACTATGTGGAGGTACCTAATTCAAAATGAGTAACAACGAAAATAAACATAAAGTACATGACATAATCTGGTGCAACAGAAAAAAATATCACTGAAATTACAGCACATGCATTACTGGAACTATGGCACATAAGTGTTAGCTCATGCATGTGCATGTCCTGTTCTGATATTTAAACTTAAAGCACAACACTAACGTCCATCAAGCAAATATGAAATGATAAAAATCAAATTTCTGTAGATAAAAATATTCTTAGAAAATATTGTTTCCAAGATTAGAATAATGAAACTAAAAGCAAAGTATAAGTGTATAACAAGAAAATAGCAATGGTTTGTATTCAATGCCTGATATTACGAGTGAAACGTACAACGCAAAACAAACCAAATGGTGAGAGTCATGAGAACTAAGCATTAGAAGAAAAACTGCAGAATCATATACCTCGCGCAAAAGAAAATATATAGTCCAGGTATAAAATTCTGAAAATAAGGGCAAAACAATATATTTAACATTATTACTTAAGTGCACCAGGCTATGCTCAAGCATATATTATCATGTCCCTTTATTTATATTCTGGACTACATTTTCAAAAAGATTTTTACAATAGCAGAGTTTCTATTATATTTAACATGTAATTTGTATTTCAAGGAAATTAATTTCTGCATCAATGAGCTAAGTTATATTACAATACCAACCAACCTTAAATCATTAGAAAACAAAAGCTGCAAAGTATTACGCTGAAAGGAAATAAGGGAATGAAGAAGAAAAATGAAGCTGAATTGATACCTACATAATTGGCAATTTTATATCTTGAACCTTGCTAAAAACAACAGATAGTGAAAGTGAAGAAAATACTGAATACATATCACTTAAATATTATATATGTAACTAGCCACTAGATTTACCAAATAATAATATTCAAGATAGCAGTCGATAACAAAGTAATGCGATTAGACTATACAATAGCCGAGGATCAAGGTTTGAAATTCCGGATTCCGGTACCGTTCCGGTCAGCTAGAGATTTTGAGATTTTGGTTCCGTTTCGAAAATTCTGGAATTTCCGTCTTATTTCCGTTTTGTAAATTCCGGTAGCGTGTTTTGCAAATATGTGAAATTATACGAAATTAATATATGAAATTTCAACATAAATGCCATGCACAGCGACTTATAAGTTATAACTATATGATATAGTGTATTTTGTTGTAATGTAAAAAGCCTCATTATTCTCAGCCTGCAGTTTTATTAACAAACAAATTATCTGAAACTTTGTAAAGGTCCTGGTTGTAAGCCCAGCCCACGAAAGATCATACTAAAACCAAATCAATATCTTCAGCCTACTTGAAACGAAAGAGGGAAAAAAAAAACCTAAATACGTTTCGCCGCACCCTTCCTCCCTCCATCGTCCTCCCTTCTTCTATCTGCTACTGCGTTTTTGTTGGTTTTCAGTTTCACCTTCTCTCCTTCTCGTGACTCTTCTGTTTTCTACTTTTTGTCCTCACTCAACTATTTTTTTTCTACTGTGTTTCTGGAAACGGAATTTGACGCAGATTCCGGTCCGGTCATCGCCGGAGCCGGACCGGAATGGACGGGATTCCGGCAAACCGGCCGGAATCTCAAACCATGCCGAGGATGCAAAGGAGCTTAGACAGAAGAAATTGATGCCCACAACAAGAACTGAAGAGATATTACCACACAAATCTGATCATCCATCATGACAAAACATGTGTCAAACTATAGTGGGACCTCTGACAGGTCATCCAGATAGCGGTATTTATCATCACATGAAAATTGATTATAAAGTTATAAACGGTTAGGTGGGCTTGCTAGAGCTTCCAAATCATGTAATTGTTGATAATGCAGGTTTACATGCAGTTATCAATGGTACAATCTATGTAATATTTGGGGTTCATGTATTATAGAGAGTTGTCAGAAATCTCGTAGGGAGTTATCAGAGGCATGCACCGTGCAAGATCAACCTCACATACAAATATACAGTCTTTTAAGTCACGTTGATCAAGTGCTAATATTTCAGTATTGGAATGTATAAGTGTATTGAATGACACATTCAACTTCAATCTAGATTATGTAATAATAGTGGTATGTGCATCATGCTATGCATATTAAAGTGCAAAATAGTAAGTTGACTTAATAGAGACTTGTAGCTTAATTCACCTAATAGACAAGTCTATGTATTTTACCTTAGTTGAGCGTTATATACTTCAGCAAAAATTATTTTTAAAACAATAAGAATAAGAAATGCATTTTCAACCCTATATTCAACAACAAAATAGGGAAGAACTATTATGTACCTTACTTCGGTAACTGTTGACTCTGTGATGGTTCGACGAGTAAATTTACCACGACCATGTGTAAACTTTAATGACTTGTATAACCTTCTCAATCGCGCAGTGCAATACCTCCTGCAAAAAAAGAGCGAAAAGATATTCTTTTTTGAAGAATACATTCAATATCAAACAACTACATAAAGATTGTGTACTTAGTTGAGGACAATAACATGAAATTAATGAGTATATATAGAAGCATATGCACTGTAAGAGTAATATGATATGGATAAAACTATGCTACCAAACAATTAAACAAAGATTGTATGCTTTATTGAAGACAACATGAAATCAACAAGAGATGTATGTTGTTCCCAGCATACAAGGTTATAACATTTTCCCAACAATATTCTGGATAAATGCATAGAAGCATACGCAGTGGAGTAACGTGAACAATGATATGAATAAAAATATGTTACTTCATGCAGAAAGATGAAAAAGGCATGTTTAAGGTTAGAAGTTACAAGTTTTTCAGACTGCCTAACCAACATTCAAGACATACTTGAAAACTCAATTATCAAACAAGCCACAGAGACTCTAAAATATGTCTTCACTGGAAACAGACTCAATATAAATGAGAAATGTAGAACAGATAAGGTATGCGTTAGCATAACAAGTAATTCACGCTATTACTTTAACAGAGAACCTAACACATTCTTTTCAATCAAATACTAAAAAAATTAAAATATTAATTTTTTTAATGCAGGTAATTCAACAATACAATAGTCTAACGACTCTAACTATTATTAACAGTCACTATGTTACGTATTCAACAATAATAAAATAGATAACATATCGACCAAAATATAAACATAAAAAGTTTATATATGTAAATATAGAGAGTAAAAACATAAAGAAACCAAAAATATCACACATAATAACCAAAAACAATTTAAGCTTCCAAAAAATGTTGACACTTTTTGTGACTGCTAGAACCCAAAAACATCTGGGCTTCGTCTAGCATCCCAATAATTTGATGATGTGTAAAAAATGATGTGATATTAAACATATACAGGAAAAGATATGCACCCTTACAAATAAGCATCGTTTTGGTGATATCCTACAATGTTAATGACGTTATATTGTGCAGTTCGTAATTTATATTAATACTTATATTTTTATTTACATTTATTTGTTTACATCCATATATACACACGCACGCATACAAACAAATTTAAATTATATGTGTTTACAACATGTTCCCTAAATCAGATCAAATTAGATTATAAAGCATTTCATTGCAGCTCTGACTTAAATACTGAATTTAACTAATTTTAGCAATTAAATAGTTCTAATCTATTTGATGCTGCATATAGTTTCAAAAGAATGTAGCATTTTCATAGTACATTATAAATTGTATGTTTTTGGAAGATCTGTCTCACCTGTGATTCATAGTAGTAAGTCAATGCCATTCTGTCATACAAAATATATGAACAACATGCGCATTGCATATTGAACATAACTTGAAACAAAATAGCCCTATAACGAATTTATTTCTTGAACCTGAACAGCCGCCAACTTATCAAACTTAATTGCAAAGAAACCAAAAAAAAAATGGTGAAAAATATACCCAGAATTAAGACAACAAATATATCCCTATTATAAAGAAATTTTTGCGAAGGACTTCTAAACAATATTTTCTTCATAAAGATATGACACATTGTATAATAACAAAGGATGCTAATGTCTTTCATGAATTTTCAATAATTCAACATTAAACAAACAACAGTAGTTTTTACATCATCGGTTGATTGTAATAACAGAGAACACGAGCAACAAGTCTTAAGGGACACAATACATGTGTACAGTGCTAATTAACTATCGAACTTCAAAAACACAACCACCATAAACAGTGATACGTCTTCGACAGACTAATATAGTTTATATCACCTAAATAAATTGAACTCTTCCTCTCTACACCGCTATATAACATATCAACATAATTAGCGATATGTGATCAATGAAAAATTACCTATATCTAGTGTAGTCCCGATGCCTCAATCCGTGCTGATTGTGAGCTGACTTCAAAAGCTCCAAAACTGGAATAACGAAATCAAACCGCACTGAGATCAGAACCAATCGATAACACATTTAAAACACACACACACACACACACACACACACACGCAGAAAGAGAGAGAGACGTACCATTGATCGAGTACTTAGGGATTGTATTCTCGTCGATATCCATTTGAGAAGACTCGTTAGCATTCACCATGGCTCCGTCTGCTCAAAAAATAATAGAGTTTTGGTAAAGGAGCAATATTGTAATTAGATTGGTGTGAGGTAAGTAATTTTTGATGTATTTTCAAACAGAATTTGCCTTCGATGATAAATGAATGCGTCGCTGCTCTGAGAAGAAGAATATAAAGATTTTTATTAGGCTTCCAGGGATTAGAAAATTCAGATTAAGCTGTCTACTAAGATCCTTCAAATGGGTTGGATCGGTTCACAATGTACTACTACTAAACTGATTAACCAAATATGTTTATCCTATCATACTCTCCCATCTTTAGTAATGGTTGTTTTGGAAGTGCAATTTTTTTATCAGACCGTGAACTTCCAAAAATACTTTTATATATCTTTAGTCTTACATATCACTTAAAACTAGAATCTAACAATTAAACCTTTTTTTTTTACAAATTCAAACAACATTTCAATACATATTAACTAATTTTAGTAGCACTTAGGATATAGCAAATACACATTCTTTACATTAATGTTCTCGATTAATTAACAAAAATTAACCATGAACTCACATACGAAAACATAGGGGAGGACAAATTACAAAAATAAATTTAAATACCATTTTGGTATGCATTCAAACTATAGTAACGGCAGAAGTATCATGTAAATCATCATACACATATACAAGATAATGAATTCACATTAGAAAATAGATATATCAGAATGCATACATCTTTCATATTTATTTTATTAATAGTTGTCTTGGAAACGCAAACTTTCGATCCAACCACAAATACTCTTACATATATTAACAATTAAGCTTCTTAACAAATTCAAACTGCATCTCTACACGTATTAACAAATCTTAATAGCACTTAAAAATAGGCTCACAAATAGACATTATTTACATCTCATTCTTAATTAATTATTAACACAAACAAAAATAAAACTAATTAAAAATTATATATTGCAACTTAGAAACAAAATTCAAACTAATTACACATTATTTCAACGAAAAATTATAACTGGATATCAGCGCAAATCATTTCTCTTGAATGTGTTAAACATTTACAGGTTCTAAAAAAACATAATTTACGTGCAAAACATACATCACTATCATGCGCGAAACGAGTGCCATAACGGACGTAATCATATATAACTTATTTCCCGGAACAAAGCACATTATGTGACACAAAACTGCCTTATATCTTGCAAAAAACTTTATCATAAGACACAAAACTGCATCATATAGCTATAAACAGCTAAAACAAATAAGTGTCATAAAACACCAAAGTTGTACAGGAAGTACAAAAGGTGTAATAGAAAACCAAATAGCGTCACCATAAAACACAAGAACTGGACTACAACACAAAAGCCACAACAAATTGTCAAATATATTTTAATAATATTGTGTATTCTGCAGATTCGAGAGCAGAAGAAAAATCAGTCTATCACGATATATTTGTTGAAAAAAGCTTGAAAAAAAAATGAATGTTAAAGGAAGAAAAAAAATATACAAAAAATCGAAATTTAGTATTCAAATCAATAAGACGTGCGCTAAGATGGACAATTCATAATCAAGCAATGCACATTCTGTTTAACCAACTCATACCTTTTGTGCAATCTTTTTTACTATAAATTTCAGAATATGGGAAATTTGGATAAACATACTTTAAATTGTGTATCATCGTAATTACAACAATGCATAAAACAAAATTATACAAACATCATCTGTCCCTCAACACTCAAAAATAAATTTCAAAAGCTTAATTTACATAAATCTGTACATGGAGTAGGGGTTAATACAATTTTAACTAATAACAAATAAGATAATAAATATGGTTCAAGGTTTCGTGCGGCACTCCAAAATTCGGGATTACTGGACCGGTGCCCGTGGAGGCGATCCCGAAACCGTCCATCAAAATCGGTTTCGATTTTAGGGCACAGAAAAAAAACCAAATCTCTTCGTACGAAGAAAAGAAGAAGCATGCGAAAACTGAGCACCAAAAGTAACGAGCGAATCAAATAAAATGAATGAATCAAAATCTTCAATTATCAGAATCGCGAATCAACCGTAAATTCGAAACCTTATAAAATCCACAGCTTTGAATTTACACTTACAGCAACAAATCAGATAAAATCAATACTCAGCGATTATACTTTCAGCAACAAATCTTCGTGAGTTAACTTCCTCTCCTTCCTCTGTTTAAGCGAGAAAGCAACGATCCATTTCTTTCGATTTCAAAAGAACCGATTCGATTGAAGCAGCGTTTTTTTTTTTTTTTTTTTTTTTTTTTTTGGGTCGAGAAAAGCAGTGTTTTTTGTTTTTTGTTTTTCGTTGAGAATTCTGGCGAGTGATGCATGCAGGCTCGTGTTTTTAAGTGAGGCAGCGTATTTTTTTTGTTGAGAATTCTGGAAGTAGGAAAATTATTTTAGAGGAAGGAAATATAAGAATTGGGGGCTAGTGCTTTTTAGTTGAAGAGAAATTATATAATTTACCCTTTCCCTCTTCTGTAGTTTTTGGGATTTTTTTCTTGCAACGCTTCTAACTTTGGTGCTAGCACGATCTTTTCCTTTTACATTTCCTGCTAACATTTTCTTTTGTCATATAATTTGTCATTTTAGAAATCTGAACGATAAATTATTTTATTTACTGTAATACTTTAGGGTAGGAAATGTAATTTAAATTTTCTGATAATATTTTTCGCAATTCACAGATACGTTATGGAAAACCGGACAAAATTAAGTTTTCTTTTTGTATTCTATTTCTCTATATAATATATTTTCATGCCAAAATACTGAAAACCAAAATCTAGACCGAAACAGAAACAAAACCGAAACCACCGAAATTCACGAAACCAGCCAAAACAAACAAATTTTCAAATGACCGAAACCGAATTCTCGAATTATTAATGATAGCTGTCAGGACTCCGAATGTTTTAAAAACATCGCTGTTAGAATAAAAAAGCATAGAGAAATAAAAAGGATAATATATATAAAATTATTTGAACCCACATAACCACCATCAAATTTTCATCATAGGATTCAAAGTTGAATTAAAACTGAATACAAAGTGGTAAACGTGGTTTGGAAGGATTAATATATTTTGCTCACATGGATGCTATATATTTTGCTCCATACTAAATTTTAAAGCACAATAAAGTAAAAACATAGAATTTTTTTCCTACAGTCCTAATACATATATGTTGCTATCTTATTCCATCTTTACTAGTGTGAACACGTGCTACGCAAACAGATGTACCAAAAAAATGTTAAAAGACTAAAAATCGAGTAAAAAAATGTCAATAATGTCCTCCAAGTTACTACTAATATGACGAGTGTTATTGATGAATTACACTTGTAAATATGGTTTGGATGATTTAGTAGGTGTAATTTCCATTGTTATCAAAGAAGTTTTTGAAACAGTTGTACCAAAAAAAAAAATTATTCAACTTCCCTCGACGTGCCTTTGACTTGTGTAAAGTCGTAGGTAATATAATATATACAAACTCATATTATGAGAAATTTCATTTTCCTTGTTATTTAGCAAAATAATCTTTGATATTTGTAGCCATTTTAAAATAAAACTATATGTTGTTGAACTGTATAATTTGTTTTATTGAAACCTACTCAAATTGTGTGATTGTAATGAGAAATACAAATGGAAATCTAGGTTAATATGATTTCAGTTTTCATTCAAAACTAGGATACAAGTGCAAACGAGTTATATTTATTAGAAATATGATAAAACTACTATGATGTAGTTTGCATCAGTGTTGTCAATAGCGAATAGCGCAAGGCCTGCGCTATGCGCTATAATGTGTTTTTTTTTTTTTTTTTTTTTTTTTTTTTTTTTTTGCTTACAGAAAAGAAGATCTTAAAAAAAAAAAAAAAAACACAGGAAAAAGGCACAAAAGGAAAAAACTGTATGTTTAAAATCTCCAAAAAGGAAAAAAACGAAAATGCATGTTCAAAAAAGAAAAAGCAAAATAGCGCGCTATTCATGGCTGCGCTATGATAAAATAGCGCGCTATTTTTGCGCTACACGGGACCCCTGCGCTATAAGAACCAAAATAGCGCAACCTGTGCGCTATGCGCTATTTTGCGCTATAGCGCTCGCTATGACAACTATGGTTTGCATGGGTCCCTTTCAATAATGGTTTTATAAATTAATTATTCAAGAAATGAGTTAAAAATCTTAACAAACATATTAGAAAACTCCAAACCATTCTATGCACACATTACAGTACGTATGAGCGGTACACAATGATAATTGGAAGTGATTTTGAGAATTACCGTTCCTCTCGTTATGTGAAAAAAAATGAAGAAAGCTAATTTTCCCACCAATAAGCAATATATCTCCAATGATTATCTGCACTGGACACTTTAATAAGACTTCATGGACAGCTAATTAAAGTACTGCAAATTTGTATTTAAGAAATGAGATAACTCAACTAGCATTATATTCCTACAAGGTAGATGTAATTCAACAATATCAAAATTGAATAAACAGTACAAAAATACAAAATCATACATCACAATTTCGGCAATCCCCATTGTTTTGTAGGATAATGAATCCATTTGATTTATGTCTATGCTAAAACTTATGTCATATATGAATATATTGTGGGTATAATTTGTTTAGCGCAAGTGATGCAGACATATATAGTAAGCAACTTATAGATTAATTAGTCTATACAAACATTGTTAATTATCTTTCTATAGAAGTAATTACTACCATGGTCACAAATTTTAAACTTTAATTAGGTCCGCGTCAGCGCAAATAGTGTTTTATCATATGGACATGAAAATTTACTAAGGAGTAAATGAAAAAAAATTGTCCATCGATTCTAATATCCCAAGTTTAATTATAGCAAATCACGGCAAATATGTATTCATATTTTAGTTGTTAACATTGTTGAAATGGAAGGTCGGTTACTTTCACATAACAAAATTGAGCTGAAGTTCCACTTGTTCCTTATTTTGTAATCTTCATTTTCAAACATTAATGCATATGCATGTAATAATACCAAAGTTTTAAAACGCGAAAGACATACATGAGTTGTTTTCAGGTCTACGAGGCAAGGACTAAGCCTCGGTTGAGACATAAGCTTTTGGGTAAAAATAAAATGCAAAACAAATAAAGAAATTCTGACATTTTAAATTAGCCGACGAAAAAATGGAAAACAAATAACTTAAGATTTAACTTTTAACAAGTACATATTTTTATTATAGATTAAAAATAAATAATTGAAACTCATATTTCTTAAAACTATTTGAATATTCCATCAAACTCCAATTTTGATACATTCTATCAGTTCCAATAGATCCGCAAAATTTATTCCGTGATTCAACAAAGTTTATTGACAAACATTATTTAAATAACAATGAGAAAATCCATTACATTGCTCATGATCATTATTTCATAAACATTCTTACTTGATCATGCCGATATTGAAATTGAAAAGTAAAAAAATGTTAATTTTTTTTATTTTGTTCTTTTTTTCATTAAATAATTAAAGTTTAGTGACTTTTATCGGTGTCAATATCTGCAACTAAAGGTAAAAAATATTAAGTCACATGCCTCAGCTGTTTGAGGCGTGCACTTTATGCGCTTTGTATGCATCAAGTTGTTGAGGCGTAAGTTTTAGAGATAAAAAGTTTTTTGGAATAAGCCTCAAGTCGTTTTATTGCTTATTTCCTCGAGTCGCTCCTTGAGGCGAATATTGAGGCGGAGTTTTTTTTTAAAACAATGAATAATACTATTACTATATATTGCCAAGATTATCATAGCTCTTTGTTCCCATTGGAAGTTAAATTATAAGTTAGTAGCGTTTGTACATTGTTTTCTAGTGCTTCTTGCAAATCACAACTACTAAAAGCATGGTACGTTCTTGAAATGCTATATCAATGATATGTGATCATACAACAAAATAAATTGATTATAATTATTTGTTCACTTAGCTTTGTACTCTTAGATTCATCACAGTTTTGAGTGAAGTTTCAAAACGTAAAACATACGCAAAATGAACCACGAAGAAACATTATAAGAAAACCCCTTGGAAACCAAAAGGAATGAAAACTATTTTAAATAGCTCAACAACATAAACAAAACTCTTATAAAAATTTAAAAAAAAAAAAAAACACTTTTAATGCATGTAGCTTTCAAAAGTGAGTGGGGATTTGCAATGCTAAAAAAAGAGAGAGACCAAGAAGCTGAACTTGTAAACACATATCAGATAGAAGACGATGAAATATAACAGAAGCTAAATGTTTTCTACTGTGTTGTGTCTCCTTTTTCATTCTTTTATTTGGTTAATGATAAATAGTAGGTTTAAAATCATGGTTGTCAAGGCAAAAAAGCCTCAGGCCCATGCCTAGCCCTTTTTTGAGCACCTTAAGCATCATTTTTTCTGTTTTAACAGGGGAAAAAACTGCAATTAAGAACGCATTAAAACTCAATTTTTGACTTCAAAAAAAGCATAAAATTGCAATATTAAGAATAAAACAGCATATGATCGTCACAAAAGAAGCTAAGAAGGCACAAAGTCATTCAATTCAAGTCTACAAACAGCAAAAATACTTCTGCGTTATTTTTATTCAGTACTGAACAAACTGTTTTTTTATTCTTTGATGTTGAAGTGGAGATTTGTAAACACTTATATTTGCTGGTTGCCGGATCTCCAAATGCAAATTGGCTTAATACTAAAGCTATTTGTTCTCCTCAACAACGTTGCACAAGGCGTGCTTTTTAGCGCTTTGGCGCCTTTGGGGGCAATGGGGCTTTTCTAGCGCATTACGCATCGTGGCGCTTTGAAACGTAAACAAGCCCCAGGTTAGCGCTTAGACGCGTCTAGGCGAGAGCTTTAATAACTATGGTTAAATACATATTTTGGAACTGCAACTTTGACTCAAAATTTCGATATGCTAGCATTAGGATTCAATTCTAGATGAAGGCATGTTGCTACAATATCATTTATAAAAAGAAGCAAAGTTAATGGATAGAAAAGAAAAGAATTAGTATTAAAGAAATCTTTTCCTAATAATTAAAGTGAAATTAGAAGAGCAAAATAAGTTTTAAAACCAAAGATGTTTTGTGGCTTAAAAGTCTAATTTACACGCGCGCGCACTCTCTCTCTCTCTCTCTCACACACACACACACACTTACTCTCGCATGCACGCACACACGCACGCACGCACACATACATATATATATATATATATATATATATTGGGGGCGGCTGTTTGAACACAAAATTAGACACAAAGTCTCAATCGTTAGATCTTTTTGTCTTTACATGGAGAGGTGGAATTCATGGGGTGATCCAACAGTGCAAATCAATTGTCACCATTTGTTCCGAAATTTTGTGCTTAAATACTTTCCACACACACACACATAGAGAGAGAGAGAGAGAGTTGCATCCCAAACAGTGCAGCACACATAACTGCCCCTTGATTTCAATCACAAGTTCCCCTTTCTCTCTTTAGACCCACACTCTCAAACTATTATTTAAATACAAATTTGTGGCCAGAATTGAGGCGCTCTTGGGGTGCAGGAAAAGAGAAATGAGGTGCTCGTGGCCAAAATTATCAACATATAATATCTTAGTTTATATGCATAGAAAACCAAAGTAGAACCAGAATCTTTTCCAACAATACTGCCTTCTTTTTAATTTTCAAATCGAAGAAACTGTAAATATATGGAACTTCTGCAGAAGTACATGAATGGAAAGATGCCTTGCGACTTGCAAAATTAATTTATACATTAGCATCTGCCAAAAAAACCAACTTGGTTTTATATACAAAATGCATAGAAAACCGAAGTAGAATCAAAATCATTTTAATAACTCAACAATACTACCCTTTTTGAATTTTCAAATCGAAGAAATTGTAAATACATGAAACTTCTGCAAGAAATATATGAATGAAAAATTTGCAATGTCAAACAAAAAAAATCGCCTAGAAGATTAAAGTAAGCAAGCACATAATAAAGTAATAATAAAAATTTTCTAGCATGCAAGCAACATTAGATACATGCAGTTTAGTTAGAGCATAAAGAGGGAAAATAATTATTAAGCAAACCTTTGCGAGAATTAAATATGGATGAAAAGAGCAAGGTAGTACCTAATTGATAGGTAACCATTGTTCAATATTGTATCTACTCTACAATGAAAGATTGTTCATTGCTTTCTACAATAATCAATACTAAGATCTCCTAGAAATTAGGGATGTATGATACAACAAACCAAATCAGTAAATTTTAATATTAAGTAGTATGAGAAAGTACGCAATTGATAGGTAACCATTGTTCAATATTGTATCTTTCAGAATTTTGCAAGTTGCAAAAATTGTCAAAGAGCATAAAAATGAAAATTTCATCTTAAAAAGGAACCTCAATTAGAAAGCAGTATCAGGTAAAAAGTGCATAAAAAATTTATGGTTGATTTTTTTTTGTTGTAAAAGCATGATTTCTCAAAATAAAAATTCAATTCCTAAAACTATTTTCCAATTCTAACTTTTTTTTAATATTTTATTTTTGAAGCTTTTAATCCAATATGCAAACGTACAACAAAAACTGCTATGGAAGGGAAATCAAGGAAAACATTTTTCAAAATGGAGAAAACAAATAATACAAACTGCTCAACAAATCAATGAGAACTAATACTTCAAAATGGGAAATCAAGGAAAACGTTTTTCAAAATGGAAAAATGCGAAATACAAAACTGCTCAACGAACCTTAAAAAAATATCCAAAGTTGAGTATATGCTCTAAGCAAAGCACTTCTTTTTTTTGAATAACAATGTTAAACGGATAAAATTACAAACACACACCACCACATCCGAAAACTTAACCGCTATATTGGGCATAACCAAATTTCAATCAATAAAACATCACATAAATTACATACTGCACAAAGAACATACTACATCCTAGGGCACAACACATGTGTAATCGGCAAAATCATTCGATATCAAATCTGTAAGGTTAGAAGAAAATTAGGGTATAACAATGCGAGAGTTTGAAACACCAGAATTGCAAACCAAGTGGAAAGCAGAATGTGTATCGAATATTGATAGAACATAACATACGTTGGACAATAACGAAACGAACCATTATACATAAATAGATCTACGAAAAATTCGATAAGCAACGTGAAATCATAAGTAGATTGAGAAAGATAAATTATTTCAAATGAGGAAAGTTGTGTATGATCTGTAAAAAGCAGGACTAAGGAGGTAAGTTGTGTCGGTGTATAGGGCATGAATGGAAAATTGAAACGCCATGAGCATGAAAACATTTGTGAAGGCGATCCAACTTCGAAGCCATCAACAGATGTGCTAGGGTTTTATTGTAAAGGAAAGCGGGAATAGAGGCTAGAAATAGATGTGCAATCTAATTCTGATGGTTTTCTAAACTCTAAAAATTTAGCATTCACTAGTAGGAGAAGAGATAGATACGAACCCCATATTCTTATATATATATACATATATATATATATATATATATATATAATAGACGGTAATGCATGTAAAAATGAAATGAAAATAACACAGAAAGCAAAAACATGTGAGGAAAAAACATCTTTGATGAAAATTGACAAACAAACATCGTTTAAAAGAAACACCTCTATACTCACATCGAGAAGCACTCCGAAGAAATAGATGATAAAATGCATTGAGGCTCGAGCCTTTTTCCCTTAAAGCTTACACCTCAACAACTTGAGTTATACAAAATGTAAAAAGCGGTGCGCCTCACACACTTCAAACTGCTAAGACATCCGACTCAAGAATCTTTTTAGCCTTAGTTACTAATTTTGATACTAACATAAGTTTTTGAACTTCAATGATTTAAAGAAAACAAATAAAGAACAAATCTTACAATAATGAAAATTAGTGTTCTTTTACCTATCAATTTCAGTATCATCATGGCGAAGTAATATTGTTTCAAATACAATAATCAAGAATTATGTAACGGATTCTCTCACTGTTATTTAAAGAAAATTTCTCAATAGACTTCATTTAAACTTCAAATAAATTTGATGGATCAATTTTAATTGGTAGAAGGAATCGAAACTGAAATTTTACACGATCTCCAAATAAAGTATGCACAACTGAAAATAAAACCTTATTGATTTCAGCTATTTGTTTTTTATCTTTTATAAAGAAAGAGACGTACGCCTCTTCAAGTAAGACCTAAATGATTTGTTTTTCAATTTTTTGCATACGTTAATTTAAAATATCAAATTTCACTATACGTTTCGCGTTTTATTTATACCTGGAAAGCTTACACATCAAAGTTTCGAGGCTTACGCCACGCCTCACCAACCTGAAAACACCTTATGTAATCTTTCATGTTTTAAAACAATGCAAACAGAATGTGTAGCTTATTTTAATTTAATAGACAAAAAAGAAAATATTAGTCTATCCCATACATGGCCTTGAACAGTTGATGAAAACACAACCTACATCCTATATTGACAAACTACTTCACTTTTTTTTTTTTTCAGAAACGAGCATGTAGTTCTGCTGAAAATTCAGCTTGAAACATGTTAAATTGAAAAGAAATAAAAATTAACACAAATGGCAATTACAGATGCAATTTTTTGGAAACTCTACAGTAATGAAGTTGGTAAACTGAAAAAGAGTAGAATTTGCACTAGTCATAGCAGAAATGCTGATAAATGGAATATGGAAACTCATATGTCTAGGATCCAATGAGTACCAAAACCTTTAAATACTTTAAAGCACAACTAGGGTACCCAGCGGAAAAAATATTGACAATGCAAAGCAGATAACTAAGAAGGAAGAAAATAAGTGAAATGGTTAAAAAAAAAAATAACTTGTAAGATCCAAGTGATAAAGAAATAAGCTTTAATTATGAATATCTTGCATATAGTGCGCAGAATACGTAAACACTGCTTTATATCGGCTAACCAAATCAAGTGTTCAGAGATTCTGTTAATACTGTAAAGCATAAATGGGGCAAACAATGGAAGAATATTAACAATGCAAAGCAGACAACTATAAGGTAAGAAAATGAGTGAAATAGCAAAGCAGAAAATACAACTTGCAGGAATATAGAAACATTGCTACATAACTAATTCATAAATTTTCTTTTTTTAAGGAAAGATTTAAGGAAAGAACATATAGTTTACTCGAAATTTGGCAAAAGACATGTTAGATTGAAAAGGAGCAAAAATTAAAACGGACGGACAAGACAGACACTAAATGTCAGTACTTCTTTAGTAATGAAGTTGGTGAATTGAAAAAGAGTAAAATTTGTACAGGTCATATTGCACTAATGCTGGTTAATGGGATATTGAAATTGCTATATCTAGGATCCAATCAGTACCAGAAAGTCATTTAATATTTTAAAGCGTAAATGGAGCAACAACAGAAATATATTAACAATGCAAAACAGGTAAAAAAAACAAGTAAAGCAGTAAAAGCAGAAAATACAGCTTGTAGGATCATATGCAGGGCCGGCCCAAGGGTATTGGATGCCCTAGTCGAACAAGTATTTTTGTTTGTTTGGTTGCCCCTTAACTCAACCAGGAAAAAGTACAAAAAAAACTACAATAAAATTTAACATCCATTACAAAATATCAATCAATTACGTTGTTTTGATTACATCAAAATCCAGCACAAAATATTGATCAATTAAGTCGTTCTGATTACATTAACATCCATCACAAAATATTAATCAATCGAGTCATTTTGATTCCATGTCAAAAAATCAAAATGTAAACATAATATCCTAACCCATTAATACATGTTAACGAAAACAGCTCCTCTTGCATTTTTGAAGCAAACATTCGTATTGCAGATTTGACCAATTTAGATTTATTTTTTATTTCTCGCTTGAAATAAATTTGAAACTGAACCAATCAATGATTTTGCTTCTTCACATTTACGTTGCTTCGCATTTATGTTGCTTTTTCATTCTATATTGATATCCCGAATTCGTTACTGGTTCCTAACTCAATTTAAGTTAGGACATAATATTAATATTCATTAATCAGTAATACACTATTTTATACATCAGAAATCTAAAGAACACAAGTTTGAAAAAAGAAATAGACTAACAATAGAAACCCAAAGAAAAGTTTTAAAAAGGGGGGAAATTACAAACCAGACCAACAGACTATTTCAATCATGGAATTTAAGTGTTTATTTCAATCATGATATAATATATACAACGAAATTATTGTGAATTGTATTTATTGAAATACAGAATGTAGTCAGGGACATAATTCACTCAGTTAAAACTGGTACACTTAGTTCAAATTCTGGCATGGTAGGAAAAAAATTTGAAATTGAACTGGAGAACATAATTCACTCACTCATTGTATCCTTAACAAAAGCTTATTTTAATCACAGGGAAAAAAAGATTAACAGACTGACAGATAACCAATCATACAAAAAAAAAAAAAAAAAAAAAAAAAAAAAAAAAAAGCTCACGTTACTTGATCCAAATTCTGATTTGGCGTTGTACTTTGAAACTGAAATTAGGGGTTGCAATTTGAGGGCTGCAGTCTACAAGCACAGCAAATTAATCAATGGAGATGAAGCTGAGCTGTAATCGAAGGAGATAAAGGACGATGTAAGCCTTGAGTAGGCGGCGGGTGCGGCCTTCCTTATTTCGCAGCAGCCGACGATGGTCGATTGGAACAGAACAACAGTTTGGTGTTTTTTAATGGTTTTTTCTTGCTTTTCGATACCCTCGCGCATTGCCCTGATCGTTGATCTTTCTGGACTCTATTGTGGGCCGGGCTTGATCATAAATGCCAAAGAAAGAAGCTTAATTATGAATATTATAGCATACAGAAAGGTGGGTCGTGCTTTGCACACCGAAAGTGTTGGAGAAGAAATATGCATATATATCATGTTTATATGTTAAAATATGTGGAATAATTTATGGTTTATCAGTAAATGCATAGTGTCAACATTAAAGCAGCTCTGAATAGGATAACGTTGCATTGTTTTGTCAACGAAGTGAAGATAGTGCTCGCTGTTATTGAAGATTGCACGAAGTAGATGTTTTTGCAACGTCTCTTTTCCACCGAATGAAGGTAAAACTTACGGGCCAAGTTTTCGTATTTGGTGGTTTGTACATGACAGTTAAGGTGTCTGGTGTGTGTGACATGAAATTAACGTCACAGTTGCGGCTTAGCGATATTATAGGGGAAAAATGCACGTCAACAATTATGCAGCTTCAAAAAGAATAGCGGAATTTAACTGTGTTGTGTACCAAAAATGAACGCTATTCAGGTCATAGTATTCATGAAGGTAAGTAAAAAAAATGGATAAGGGCTACGTACATTTACAGGTACTTAGGATGACGGTGCATCTTCTGACATTGTGCTTTCATGCACTATACTATTCTAGATCGTTGTTAGATGTAAATAAGTAGTTGTGCATTGTTGTATATAACGGTGTTGTATACACAATTATATGATTTTTGTTTGATGATAACAACCAAATAAATATTATTTTAATGTGTTTGATATTGTACTGTTATTGTACATCACAGACTGGAATATAATATTTATATTTAAATAAAATATAACTGTACAGAAATTTAAATATTCACAGTATTTTATTTGAATAGAATATTTTATTTCAATATCAAACAGTACAAATTTTATACTCCA
This sequence comes from Allium sativum, assembly GCA_030737875.1. Lineage (NCBI taxonomy): Eukaryota > Viridiplantae > Streptophyta > Magnoliopsida > Asparagales > Amaryllidaceae > Allium > Allium sativum. The sequence goes on from CM060927.1 coordinate 273,524,455, forward strand.
CTATTTGTTCATCTCTGTATTACACTTCATGCCATATCAGATTTCATATATACAGCTCCTCATTACAGATTAAGTCAGTCACTCTTTTTGTACATACATTCAGTCTCAACACTCATATTTACATACATACACTTTGACACATTCACTAACACTACACACTGTCTTTTTATATTCAGTCTTTTGTCTTCACTGCTCTCTGTCCAGTCCAGTCATCACAGTCAGTCCAGACATCCCTGCTTACCTGTCACATATGAAACACACACACAGTATACTACAATAGAAATAATACTGAATATATGCAAATATAATTTTAATTTTAAAATTTTATTTGCCTCAGTTTTCTGGTGTGTTTCTCATCATTTTTCTGACTTGATCTGATTTGTTAATCCGACTGTGTCTAGACAGTATATATATAGTACAGGGACAGAAAAATTCTCTGATGGTTGTATATGCACACGTGTATATGCATACACGTGTGCACTGCCTCGCCATGCAGTATAGCATCTAAGGAGTAGCCACATGGACCTGCTCGACTCAGTGCACACATAAAAACAACTCAATATAAAGTCAGCAACAATTTTGCACAATATATACATGCAGCAAGTAGTCGAGCAAGTGAATGGTGCATCATGAACATTGTCGATGCAGCAAAGACATCAATACAATGGACAAACATGTATGAAAGCAATAGGGTTAAAAAAATTCAGAAATACAACAAATCAAATGAATCAATTCAATGTGGTCGAGCTCTTTTCAAGATGACACAGCAATAGTGTAGTGTAGCACTGACATGTGCATGTCAGTATGGTGAAGCATGGATGGTACAAACAGCAAGTGTTCACATGAAGACAGCAGCATAGAATGGAGCGTATACAGTGACTACACAAGTGCAAACAAATGTCAAACCAATTTCAAGTGCCAACATGATTACAAGTCCAATCAATTCATCCCACAAATGTACAAGTGAAGTATGACTGAGCATGTATGAACATGGAGAAATTTCATTTCTGCATCAAGGCATGGTTGAACAAAGCAGCTCAATGGATGGTGTATGGACATTTGAGATTGCAATGTTAATGGCACAAATACAAGTGTTCAGGTTCAAGCTACATGTGTAACAAAGCAACAACAACAGCAAGTTCATATCAAGTGATTCAGCTCAAGTAAAGTGATGAAGCAACTGGCAACATAGCTCATGGCACAAATTTATAGGTTCAAGTGCACAAGACAACATGCCAGCAGCAAAGTGGTATTTGTTTATAATCATGCAACTGTATGGAGCAGTATATAAACAAAAAAAGGAGCAACCAGTTTCAAAGTATTCATGCAGCAACTCAAGTACAAGTGAAAAATTGATGCAAGTATACATGGCTATCACAAATGATTGGTGTACATAGCCAAAGCAGTTTCAGTCATAAACAAAATGGTGCAAGAGTGTCAAGATTCATGCAATATAATTCATGCACAACCAAGTGACAAAGATCAAGACAGTTCCAGATACAAATCGGCATGGGTGTGCAAGTGCAAGGTGAAAAATAGCATGGTGTATGGTGCGACAGCCAAGTCAACAGCATGTATATATTCATGATTATGAATGAAGGCAAAAACACGATTTATGCATGGAGCAAGTTTTTAAAGCTCAAGCTAGCATATTCAAAAATCAGCAGACAAAATTAGTGCTTAGCAATGTTTTAATGTGGTTTCCAGAAAATACATTTTTGGCAAGCAATCAAGTCGCAGAAACCACCACAGATTACAGGAATTTTGAATGGAATTCCAGGCAAGCAAATAAAGAATAAAATTGGCAAGAATTTTTTTTCTGCAAATCAATCTTTTATTTCAGGAACCAAAAATGGCAAGAATCGGTTTTGATTTGAAAATGGATTTTTTTTAATATACTTGTCAAGTTTTTATCACAATTCAATCAAGCAAATTCAAATCAAAGCCGAAGTTATGAAAAACCAAAAGGGGAAAGCTATGAAAATCAGAAAAAGAATATCCTTTTTAAAGCATGTTCAATAAATCCAGAAAATCAGGAGTTCCTTATACAAAGAAATTCAAATGCAAAATATTTCCAGAAATGCTTCCAATCAAAAGGGAATATTTGGTAAGTACTAAATCCTACAAACTAGTTTTGGGAATAAATTCAAAGCTAAAGGCAATGTTTTCAAATCGAGGCAACCAGAGGGACCAACAGAGAAAATTCACGCAACAATCAAAAGGGGAAACACGAAATTTCAGATCGAATCAATATTCGAAATCAGAGTAATTGAGGATTTTATAATCCTATATTAGACACCAATTCATCATCGGCAGAAAAGTATCGATATACCACGCAACAATTCAAAAAGAAATCACTGTAAGCCAAAATTCACAAATTCACAGAGCAACATTGAAAATTCAATCAAAGAACCTTACAGGTTTTCGATCGCAAGCAGCGTGGATTGCTCAAATCAGGTTAACCGAGAGTGACAACGAATTCAAGCATTTAGAGAGCCATTTTCTTCATCAATCAAAGCATCGATTTGGGACGAATTCAGAAACCCTAGGAGCGCCGCCATGTTTTGAAGAAGCAAAATAAACGGATTTGATAATTTGCAAATGGGCCGGCCAAGAAATGAAAAGGGGCTTTGGTTTTGGTTTTCTTAAAAAGGGGATGACCCCTTATATTTAAACACCTAGGGTTTTCTTTGTCTATTCAATTTTGTCTTGTTTTTGATTTTCTTCTGTAAACAATTCTGAACAGTTTATCTAGAAGTCTGTAAAATTCTAGAGTTCCAGTCAGGGTGTTGACTGGCAGTCCACTAGAATCTGTAAATTCTAGGGTTACGAGTAACAGGATTTGTAATTCGGGAAATCTGATCGAGGGGATATCAGTCAGTCTAGGGTTTTGAGCGTAGGGTTAGGACAGGAGCCGGCGCTGCGAGTGTACATGGTCTTGTATGCGGGATCTGTTTATAACACCTAGTAGAAACCTTAGGAATGCAGCAGTAGGCAGGTTTTTGCCGAAGCTGGGTATATCTGTGTGTGATTTATTTTCTGCACTTTTATTTCTGCTGCATTCTATGATCTGTTTATTATTTTTGATATTCTGTCAGTTTTTCAATTCAGTTTAAAAACTGTGATAAACCCTATTCACCCCCCCCCCCTCCCCCTCTAGGGTTAATATAGATCCAACATTTGGTATCAGAGCCAGGTATTCGGTTAACTCTAGAGCAATGGTGATTCCTAGTTATCAGTCCATAGAGAGTCAGTCTAGTCACATTCCAAATATTTTTGATGTACAGATTTTTTAAACTGGAAATCCAAAATGGAATTTTATTTAAAATCTATTAATATTAAATGCTGGAATGTTGTTATCCGTGGATTTGATAGTGTAGATATTACTTTCAATACCCGTGCTATGAAAATTATATTTGATTATCTTAGTACTGAACAGTTTAATCTTATCTGCCATTGTTTATCTGCACAGGAAATCTGGGATACTCTCAATACAAAGTATGGAAAATCTGATGACAACTCAGATTTAGATTTATGCTTAACAAGTCATGTAGATGAAACTTCAGATGGATCAGATGATGGAGAATCAACAAATGCTGAAACAGAAAATTTCTCATATGAAGATCTGGTTTACATGTGTCTTGATTTAACAAAATCTGTTGATAAACTCAAATTGAGAAATAAGTCTCTGAAATCTAAGAATTTTGAGATGGTCAGCAAAATTGATGATTTGGAATCACAACTTGAATATGTTAAAAATTCTTCAAATTCAGTTTGCAAAAATTGTTTGAAATTGAAAACCAATCTTGTTCGTCTCAATAAAAATATTCAAAAGTTTGAAGATGAAATTCTGATCTTAAATGAGAACAAGGTTGAGTTATCAAATTTGAATAAGCTTCTGCAAAAGGAATTTGAAAATTTTAAAACAGATATAAATTCCAAATTTGAACTTGCTGAAAAGGAGAATTTGTTGAAATCAAATCTGATTTTAGAAGAGCTTGAAAATGAGATTGAAAGATTCAAGAAATTTGAGTCTGAAAATCAAAAACATTTTGAATCTGAGATTGCTGGGTCCCAAACAAAAATTAATTTGCTTAAAGATGAAAATTTGGTTTTGAAATACGATTTTGAAAGATGTAAGATCACTGAAAATCGTTGCTCAGATTTATTGAAAGAAAATAGTGATCTTAAAACTAAAATTCAGCAACTTGAAACAACTTTGGCAAAATTTTCTAACGGTGAAAAATCTCTGAATATGTTGTTGAAAAATCAATTTTCATCCGGAAATAAAAATGGACTCGGTTTTGGAAAAAATAACATTTTTGAAAAACGAGATTCAAATGATTTGAAAAGTCCCTCAAACTGCTTTGGAAATAATTGTTTTGATAATTTGAACTTTGATAATTCCAAAGGATTTTTGAATCAAAAGCAAAATGTGAATTTGTTCTGTAATAAACCATTTAAACATTCTTGGAACCTAAAAGGAAATAAAACGGGCTCCGTTAAATTTAAACAGATTTGGGTTCCTAAGGGTACAAAGGTTAAATCTGATGGTTTGTTATACAAACAGGTTTGGGTACCAAAAGTGGTAAACATATTTCAGAGTGGTTTTACAAATTTTGTTAGACCACTTGATTCACTCAATTGCTAGGTACCGGTGATGGTTGAGGAACTGCTATGTTGAAAAGAGGTTGATTTCAAGCTGTTCTATTTTTCTGTATTCTTTACAGTTCTTTGGCCAAGATCTGATGAGTTAGAGATTCTGATTTACACTGGATTCTGGTATGATCTCTAAACTCACCTCTGTAAATATTTTCTGTTTTTGATTTTTTTTGCTTATTTCTTCTTCTCACTTCTATCTCTTTCTTCTGTCTTTTCTGATTTGATTTATCACTGCCATATTTTTTTGTGCTTCTTGAATTGCAGTATTCGTGATATTCTAGAAATTTGTTTTGTGTGTATAGAATTCTGATTGTTTTGAAGTTCTTTTTCTGTTTTCTGAATTCCTAACGGTGTTGACGTATTCTTGTTATATCTTGAACACTGTTAATCTGAATTCTAAATTGTTTTGAAGATCTGAAAATTATATGGAAATCCACACACCTTTGCTGTTCTAAGTTTATTCTAATTCATTTTAGAAAAGCTCAAAATATTATACTCATTACAGCACACTGTTATTTACCAGTTGTGACAATTCCAGTAATTTTTAGAATGGCTCGAATATTTTTAAATGTCTTGTCTCAGTGATACATCTTAAAATTCATTTGTATTCATGATTAGTACAGTTGAAATTAATTTGTTTGAAATCATATGAAATTCCTGATCTCACACACCTCCTAAATTTGAAATTATCAACCTTGTGTGACTGATTCATTATATCCCAGAACTTGACATTGATTCAAGTGATTTCAAATAAATTACTTTAATTTTCTAGTTCATGAATACCTCTCAAATTTGATGTAAATGATCTGAAATTATTCTTAGAAATCTTGTGAAAAATTCCTTTGAAAATCTGGTCTTGAAATTCACTCTTATTTCATGATTATCTGATCTAATTATTTGTTTGTTTAAAATCATTTGAAATTATTGATTTATTGAATCTCATACATATCTCAAATCAAAAATTTATAATCTGGTGTGATTGATTCATTAAATTCTGATATTTTCATATTCCTCAAATGATTTCAAGTAAACAGTATTTTAATCATTAGATCATGAATCATCATATGTAGCCATCATCTTGACAAGTATGATTTGAAACAATGTTCTGTGTTGCTCTGATACTGCTTTGAAAAATGTTTGTTCTGGAATCACATGCTTGCTGCTCTGATACATGTGCATAATCTATTATCTGTCTGTTTGGGCTTGGTACTTAATAATTTTTTTTGTCTATGACATTCTTGTTCAGTATCATGTTAAAATTCCTCGTAAATAGAGACACCAAGTGGTATCAGAAGCGCTTTATATTTGTTTCACCCATCTGTACTGAGATTCAAAATTTTCACCTTGTATAGATCCATACATTTTTTTTTGCCTTATACAAATAAATGTACTAAATTTGTCTGGCTGGGTTTGTGTTTAAATTTCTTTAGCCTGAGATGTCCATGATAGTCCATCAGGGTGTAATTAAATTCCTCGATAAGCGAGAACATTTGGTATCAGCTTTTTTTTTCACTCATCTGTTTTTGAATTATCACCCTGTATAGATTCAATTTTTTTTTTAAATCTGTTTAATTTCTTCTTGTAATTGTTTTTCAATTTTAAAATTATTTATTGACTATTCATTCAGAAATTGAAATCAATATCCAAATTGAACTGTATTTGTAATTCATAAAAATTATTATTAGATTTTGAAATTGTGATGAATTGTGACTGCAGTATGTTTCACAACAAGAGGAGAATATATTTGGATTTTCATGACGGTTGAATATTTATTATAATATCTTTGAACTGGCAATTATTTCACGACCATCTCCTTTATCTATCACCCGTCTGCCATCCATCATGATTTAATATTAATTTGGAGAGTTTATTTTTTTTTAAGGAAAATCATCTTATTTTAAAACAGTGAAAATTATTTGTGATAGAAATGGGACTATATTATTTTTTCAAAATTAGTGATAATTGAAAATTTTCAATAATTCCGGTACAGTCGAGCTTATTTCATAATATAATTAATTTAGAAATTTATTTCACAGTCCATTTCTGTACCTACCACATTTCTATCATCCATATTGATTTCATATACCGAGGAGTTTTTTTTTTCTTTATAAAGCTGAAAATGATAAAAATATAATTAATATATAAGAGTGTCTTTAACCTTATTTAAAAATCCAAGCTCTGGTTATGCATGGTTATGAGACGTCTTATAATTTAAGCTGCGACTGATCCCATTTAAAAATCCAAGCTCTGGTTATGCGTGGTCAGTGTGCTCTTAAATAAAAAGGAAATAAAGTGCTAAAAATAGAAATAAATTTGAAATTCTCTTCAGTGTATAAAAACCAGCCTATCTATCCATCTTTCTAATCTGTGAAATGTGTTGAAATATTATGACGTATTATGATTTGTTGATTGATAGATATTGGGATTTGAGATTATTCGATCTTGTCACTTAAATTGAATTATTTATTATAGTCCAAATCCATCACTGTTTTTGTGCTTTATTTTTATAAAAAACCTTTGAAAATAATTGGAAATAATTTTTAACTCTCTCCATTTTATATAAAATTCATCATATATCTGTCGTTCTCTAAAATGTGAAATATGCCTCCAGTTCTTAGAATATTATGATTTTTGTTTGACTGATTGAATTTTATGATGATCGTTCTTCCTCTTAAGCTGAAATTATATTTTTAGTCAATTTTCATCTGTATTTTAAAATCTGTATCCTTTTGATGATAACAAAAGGGGGAGAATGGATTAGATTTTGATTTATGAGTGAATATTTTATAAATATTTTTAATTTTGAAAATTTATTATTATTCATACATTTCACTCATGCACAGTTATAGGGGGGTTGTCTGTTGTAGGGGAGCTAATAAATAGGGGGAGTTCAATATTCATTGTCAAACACATCTATTGTATACAAAATCTTTTTATTTGTTTGTCATCATCAAAAGGGGGAGATTGTTGTATATAACGGTGTTGTATACACAATTATATGATTTTTGTTTGATGATAACAACCAAATAAATATTATTTTAATGTGTTTGATATTGTACTGTTATTGTACATCACAGACTGGAATATAATATTTATATTTAAATAAAATATAACTGTACAGAAATTTAAATATTCACAATATTTTATTTGAATAGAATATTTTATTTCAATATCAAACAGTACAAATTTTATACTCCACTATTTGTTTATCTCTGTATTACACTTCATGCCATATCAGATTTCATATATACAGCTCCTCATTACAGATTAAGTCAGTCACTCTTTTTGTACATACATTCAGTCTCAACACTCATATTTACATACATACACTTTGACACATTCACTGACACTACACACTGTCTTTTTATATTCAGTCTTCTGTCTTCACTGCTCTCTGTCCAGTCCAGTCATCACAGTCAGTCCAGACATCCCTGCTTACCTGTCACATATGAAACACACAAACAATATACTGTAATAAAAATAATACTGAATATATGCAAATATAATTTTAATTTTAAAATTTTATTTGCCTCAGTTTTCTGGTGTGTTTCTCATCATTTTTCTGACTTGATCTGATTTGTTAATCCGACTGTGTCTAGACAGTATATATATATATATATAGTACAGGGACAGAAAAATTCTCTGATGGCTGCATATACACATGTGTATATGCATACACGTGTGCACTGCCTCGCCATGCAGTATAGCATCGGAGGAGTAGCCACATGGACCTGCTCGACTCAGTGCACACATAAAAATAACTCAATATAAAGTCAACAACAATTTTGCACAATATATACATGCAGCAAGTAGTCGAGCAAGTGAATGGTGCATCATGAACATTGTCGATGCAACAAAGACATCAATACAATGGACAAACATGTATGAAAGCAATAGGGTTAAAAAATTTCAGAAATACAACAAATCAAATGAATCAATTCAATGTGGTCGAGCTCTTTTCAAGATGACACAGCAATAGTGTAGTGTAGCACTGACATGTGCATGTCAGTATGGTGAAGCATGGATGGTACAAACAGCAAGTGTTCACATGAAGACAACAGCATAGAATGGAGCGTATACAGTGACTACACAAGTGCAAACAAATGTCAAACCAATTTCAAGTGCCAACATGATTACAAGTCAAATCAATTCATCCCACAAATGTACAAGTGAAGTATGGCCGAGCATGTATGAACATGGAGAAATTTCATTTCTGCATCAAGGCATGGTTGAACAAAGCAGCTCAATGGATGGTGTATGGACATTTGAGATTGCAATGTTAATGGCACAAATACAAGTGTTCAGGTTCAAGCTACATGTGTAACAAAGCAACAACAACAGCAAGTTCATATCAAGTGATTCAGCTCAAGTAAAGTGATGAAGCAACTGGCAACATAGCTCATGGCACAAATTTATAGGTTCAAGTGCACAAGACAACATGCCAGCAGCAAAGTGGTATTTGTTTATAATCATGCAACTGTATGGAGCAGTATATAAACAAAAAAATGAGCAACCAGTTTCAAAGTATTCATGCAGCAACTCAAGTACAAGTGAAAAATTGATGCAAGTATACATGGCTATCACAAATGATTGGTGTACATAGCCAAAGCAGTTTCAGTCATAAACAAAATGGTGCAAGAGTGTCAAGATTCATGCAATATAATTCATGCACAACCAAGTGACAAAGATCAAGACAGTTCCAGATACAAATCGGCATGGGTGTGCAAGTGCAAGGTGAAAAATAGCATGGTGTATGGTGCGACAGCCAAGTCAACAGCATGTATATATTCATGATTATGAATGAAGGCAAAAACACGATTTATGCATGGAGCAAGTTTTTAAAGCTCAAGCTAGCATATTCAAAAATCAGCAGACAAAATCAGTGCTTAGCAATGTTTTAATGTGGTTTCCTGAAAATACATTTTTGGCAAGCAATCAAGTCGCAGAAACCACCACAGATTACAGGAATTTTGAATGGAATTCCAGGCAAGCAAATAAAGAATAAAATTGGCAAAAAAATTTTTTCTGCAAATCAATCTTTTATTTCAGGAACCAAAAATGGCAAGAATCGGTTTTGATTTGAAAATGGATTTTTTTTAATATACTTGTCAAGTTTTTATCACAATTCAATCAAGCAAATTCAAATCAAAGCCGAAGTTATGAAAAACCAAAAGGGGAAAGCTACGAAAATCAGAAAAAGAATATCCTTTTTAAAGCGTGTTCAATAAATCCAGAAAATCAGGAGTTCCTTATACAAAGAAATTCGAATGCAAAATATTTCCAGAAATGTTTCCAATCAAAGGGGAATATTTGGTAAGTACTAAATCCTACAAACTAGTTTTGGGAATAAATTCAAAGCTAAAGGCAATGTTTTCAAATCGAGGCAACCAGAGGGACCAACAGAGAAAAATCACGCAACAATCAAAAAGGGAAACACGAAATTTCAGATCGAATCAATATTCGAAATCAGAGTAATTGAGGATTTTATAATCCTATATTAGACACCAATTCATCATCGGCAGAAAAGTATCGATATACCACGCAACAATTCAAAAAGAAATCATTGTAAGCCAAAATCACAAATTCACAGAGCAACATTGAAAATTCAATCAAAGAACCTTACAGGTTTTCGATCGCAAGCAGCGTGGATTGCTCAAATCAGGTTAACCGAGAGTGACAACGAATTCAAGCATTTAAAGAGCTATTTTCTTCATCAATCAAAGCATCGATTTGGGACGAATTCAGAAACCCTAGGAGCGCCGCCATGTTTTGAAGAAGCAAAGTAAACGGATTTGATAATTTGCAAATGGGCCGGCCAAGAAATGAAAAGGGGCTTTGGTTTTGGTTTTTTAAAAAGGGGATGACCCCTTATATTTAAACACCTAGGGTTTTCTTTGTTTATTCAATTTTGTCTTGTTTTTGATTTTCTTCTGTAAACAATTCTGAACAGTTTATCTAGAAGTCTGTAAAATTCTAGAGTTCCAGTCAGGGTGTTGACTGGCAATGCACTAGAGTCTGTAAATTCTAGGGTTACGAGTTACAGGGTTTGTAATTCCTGAAATCTGATCGAGGGGATATCAGTCAGTCTAGGGTTTTGAGCGTAGGGTTAGGACAGGAGCAGGCGCTGCGAGTGTACATGGTCTTGTATGCGGGATCTGTTTATAACACCTAGTAGAAACCTTAGGAATGCAGCAGTAGGCAGGTTTTTGCCGAAGCTGGGTATATCTGTGTGTGATTTATTTTCTGCACTTTTATTTCTGCTGCATTCTATGATTTGTTTATTATTTTTGATATTCTGTCAGTTTTTCAATTCAGTTTAAAAACTGTGATAAACCCTATTCACCCCCCTCTAGGGTTAATCTAGATCCAACAGTGCATGAGAATTGCTACAGCCTGTACTATTCCACAACACAACATTACATTAATATTATAAGTCACGCATAAAAATTGGTACAAGTAAGCGGTCATACTGTAATAATGGTAGAATAATCGGGCATGAATTTATATCGAAACAGCCAGTGGTACATGCATACGTAGTGAGTAAAAGGTTTGAAATGGTATTGTCTAGTACAGCTCCATCTAGTGCACATAATGGTTTGTACATGATGTCAGATAAGTAGGAAGTTGAACATACATGTAACGTGAACGTTAAAACTCGAACATGTAGGTATCAAATAGGCAAGATGCAAAAACTTGAACAGTTCCATTTTTTCTGTAAAATGTGTAACAATATTGTTGAAGAAATAAAAAAACGAATGAAAGCACCATCAAAACTTGTATTGCAAATAGGTGGTATACACAATGAAACGTACATACAGAAAGAAATAAAACATGGGTAGTCACATGCTCAACTCCTAATAACAATTTTGAAAACAAAACTCATAATGTTTACGACAAATGGAAATGTTGAATAGTAATTTGGTAAAGAAAATTAGTTTATATGCAAATAATGTGTGAAACATTAGAAATTTTGGACAAAAACAAAGCATTGTACATGTATTATAAATAGGTAGCATGTACGGGAATGAAATGACACAGCAATGCATAGAGAAGTGAAATATTTAAATGGAAAGTTAACATAGGGGAAGACAATTGACAATGTACCGGTTGTTGATAGAATGAGGTAAATCATTTTTTGTGCCCCTTCTCTCGTGTTCTGCATCTACTTGGTTGTCACTCTTTCTAATCTTTATCACTATCCTAATGTGAAGGAACGTAAATATAGCGAGTGCATCATACACTGTAACAACCCGCCCGGAATGGGCCTAAATTTCGACTTAGAAAAGGCCCATCGAAATTTAAAGTCATTCTAAACGAGTCGTTGGTTCCTGTAAGGATTGCATTTGCACAGAATATATACATACACAGATGCTTCAAATGGAAATGTCACACAGCGGAAAGAGAAAATATAATACTAAAAATAAGATATACTATTTATTTCAGAACCACAGAAATACAACAGTTACAATTACATCTGTTCAATGGGTACATCAAATAGTTTATTCTCACAAGTTTCCAAAAGAAGTAAAACAATAACTACTAATAATAGCATAACAACTTCGTCTTCTTCGTCAGCTTCCATCATCACTTCGTCCATGGCTTTTACCCCATCTACCGACCTGTTGAATATGTTGAGGAGAGGGGTTAGAACATAAAGTTCCGTGTGACTGAAATATAGTGCTACTTAATGTCCACACCCTATATTTTTAGCAGGTTACATATGTCAAGGTATGTCTACGCAGCACACAACAAACACCAAGTTTCTAACAAATGCGATGGATATCCATGTCAATCGCCCATTAGTGTTTTTAGGGTAAAGACCCAACGAGGTGGCATTCTCGGTCACTTATGGCCATATTAAAGGTGGATTCTTATGATCTCTTATAACCCTGAGGCGGGCCCCTAGCCCTTTCAGACCCTGTCCTAATATGTTAACGTTCTTAAGTCTATACTCTCATTTGTAATATGAGAAATAGTATTGCGAACGTTACAACTTAACTGATATTACCCGATAGGACACCTATGTCGCTTAAGAATTCCCTTGGACAGTTGGTGAGCATGCAACGGCCACATTCTTTCAATTACTAATCTGTCCCTAGTCGAGCTGTTACAAGCTTCTAGAGGAAGTGGACATCCCCGTGAACTACCCTACTTTCTTATCGTTTTATGCCTAACCACTTTTAGAGAAGGAGGGCCCAAAGACTTACTTTAAATCTAATAAGGGTGGGTCCCATGACTCTGATTCCTCTCTAAGGAATAAACCTTCGGAGGGATCCTAGTCCTAACCACTTAAGACCCAAACTAGATAAAAAGAGAGTCGGCCACTTAAGACCTTCTCAAGGCGTAGAAAACCTTCCTATTTTCACATAATAGACATATATATATATATAGTTATGTATACATACACTAGACTTCTCACATTAAACCGTATACTTGTAGATGCTGGATATGCCGGTCGGTTCTGGGCAGACTTCTACTACAAGTTGGTTTAACCTCGTGTCAAGTGTACTAAGTTTTTGAATGACCCATAGCACCTAGACATCTCACATTAGTTGGACCCACTTGTGGTTGTTGGATTTGTCGGTCGGTTTCGGGAAGACTTCTACCACAAATGACAACTAACCTCGTGTCTATGTGTCATTATATATATATATATATATATATATGTATGTGTGTATGTATGTATATGAGTCATTCTATATATGCACACACAAGCAATCAAACATATATTAATTATAAGGACATTTCACATTCGAATCTAACCTAACCGCATTTGTTACATTAATACAACGTTAATTACGTTTATATAAATATAATAATAATAACGCCTAAATAACGTAAGTATTCGTATAAATGGGGAAACGTTCTAATGAGGTGGCAATTGTCAATTTGTCCAATTCAAGGTATACAGGTTAGGTTTTCCATACTTTTACCGCTACAACATAGGCATGATAGCATAATGATAAGATAACAAATAGCACTAGATGGAAAACGTACATACATACAATTGTTGTATATGACATAGTTGTGTACACAATTATATGATTTTTGTTTGATGATAACAACCAAATAAATATTATTTTAAATGTGTTTGTTACTGTACTGTTCTATATATACATCACAGACAGGAATATAATATTTATATTTAAGTAGAATACGACTGTACAGACATTCATATATTCATACAGTATTTTATTTAAATATAAATATTATATTTCAAACATTCAAATAGTACAACTATTTATAACTCCACTATTTATTCAATTCACATAAGATTGTACTTGTAAATAAACTGAATACGATAGACAAGTTTGTTTGACAACAATAAAATAATATTTTATTTCAATCAAATTTGTTTATTACATATATCAGTACAATTCTCTCACAACTTCTCACTACAGTTCATTCATCACTCAGTACATTTTCATATACACTACACTCAGTTTACAGACTCACTCATATACAAATATTCTTATATATTTTTCTCTGTCATCTTCAGTCTTCTGTCTTCACAGCTTTCAGTCAGTCATGTCTTCTTACTTGTCACATGAAACACACATACAGTATACTGCAATAGAAATAAAATTAAATACAAACAAATAAAAATTTATTTTTAAATTTTATTTGCCTCAGAATTACGGTGTGTTTCTCATCATTTTTCTAGACTTAGTCTGATATGCAGGGACAGGAAAAATTGTCTGATGGCTGCATATACACACGTGCATAAATATACACGTGTGCATTGCCTCGCCAATCAAAATACAGTAGCGAGCAACTGAGGAGTAACCACATGGACCATCTCAACTCAGTACTCAATGCAAATCAGTGTGCAAAAATGGTTGGCAAAAGATTGGTCAAATATGAGCAACATCGGTTTAAAATGGGTCAAGTGTTCGAGTTGCATTGCAATTCAATACATGAATATTGGGAGATGTAAGTATCAAAACAGTGTAATATATATACATGCAGTTGTCACAAATGAATGGTGTATACAACCAAACCAGAAGTCATAAATAAACAGGTAAAGTAGTTGGCAAATAATGCATGACAAGCATGCATAGTGGTACAAGCATGGAACAGATGACACAAGAAGTGTTGTAGTCCAGCAAATACATAGATGGACATAGCAGCATATAGGTGAACAAGTGCCAAATCAGTATGGACATTTTTCAGTGCTCATGTACATGCAAGAAAGTAATATGGTGAGTCACTCTACATTTCAGCCTTCCAGCATATACAAGTGCAGATGAACAATCATGACATGATAAATGGAGAAACTGCAAAGCATACATGTACATAGAAAATATGGAGACAAAGTTAATGGCAGCAGCATTTAAATGTACAAATAATACATGTTGGATTCAAGTACAAGTGAACGTGTATGCATCGAACAAAGATTCAAAACTGCTCGACATAGGACTAGGCAGATAACATTTTCAAGACAAGAAACAAATACTCAAACCAAAAATGCAATAATATGGTGCAGCTTCATGATGATATAGGAGCAGCTTATGCATGAATGGTGACCCAGCAAAAGTGGTCGAGCACAATGCTAAGCAACAACATATAAGTTCATATGGCAAACAAAGCAAGAAGAGATCAAGTGTGCAAGTGTGCAAGAATGCATGAGGATTCAAGTATCTGTTCAAAATTAAAATTCCAGAAATCACACAATATCAAAGACCAACTCAAAGTACCAGAAGTTAAGGGATTAATTCAAAAAACTCAAGTTCAATGATACACAGTCTCACGCAATATGATTCCAGAACAGTTTGAAGTTTTCAAATCCAAAGATTTCAAAAGGCCCCAATATTTCCGTATATACCACAACCAAATCATAATACCAAATCAGAGAATTTCTCAGATTCAAAAACCTATTTAACACCCACATCCTCATCAGCAGTAAATCATCCAAGCTCGAACAAAAAAAATTCAAACAGAATCTGAATTGAAAATCCATACCCGAAAACAGAAATTACTTGGATCGGAATCAAGCTTCTTTAATTCAACCCGAGAAGATTGCAATTGGAAATCGAAGGACATCAAAGAGGAGAGCGGCGTTCTTGAATCAGAGAATTGGAACCCTAGATCGCCATCGCCATATTTATTTCCAGAAGCTAGAAAGAAACCCTAATTTAGATTTTGGGTGTCCATCAATGATTAAGGAGGCCGACATTTCATCTTGATCAAGCACAAAGAAACAAGTTGCCGGCCAAGTCATTACAAAAGACAAAGGGTTTTTTAAAGAGGGATTTTATAAATCATAAACTAGGGTTTTTAATTTTGCTTTTCAATTTGTAACAAATTATAGTTTTCTAGTTTGTCTCTAGAACTAGAGAGACGAATTACGGGGTTTGTAATTATGGGAAATCTAGTTTCGGGGATAGAAACTAGTGCAGGGTTTTGAGCGTAGGGTTAAGAACAGTTGGGAGCGAGTGCCGCGAGTTTATAGGGGATTGTAAGCGTAGAGATTGTTTTAACTCCTAGTAGAAACCTTGGGGAATGCAGCAGTAGGCAGGGTTTTGTAGAAGCTGGGTATATCTGTGTGTTATTTATTTTCCGCATTTTTTTCTGATTATTATCTGTGTTGTTATTATTTAATTACTCTGCGAAAATCTACGATAAACCCTATTCACCCCCCTCTAGGGTTAATTTAGATCCTACAAGTGGTATCAGAGAAGGTATTTTTTATTTTATTTTAACTCTAGAGTCATGAATCTGTCTAATAACGCTTTTTCTGAGGGTCAGTCTATAGCTAGGCCATCCATGTTTAATGGAACTGATTATGCTTATTGGAAAGCTAGGATGAAAATTTATCCGAGTTCAGTCAATTATGATGTGTGTGATATTATTGAAACGGGTTATAGATCACCTACTGTTATTGTTAATGGTGTTGAAATTCCTAAATCAAAAGACAGGTGGGATGCTAATGATAAAAAATTATTTTCAACTAATGCCAAAGCGATGAATGCTTTAATTTGTGCTCTTGGTAAAACCAAATTTAATCGAATTTCTCATTGTGAAACTGCATAGGAAATATGACATACGTTGGTGGTCACACGAAGGTACATCTCAAGTTAAGGAATCTCGTCTCGCTCTACTCAGCAACGAATATGAAAATTTCTCTATGCAAAAGGACGAAGATATAAAAGAGACGTATGGACGCTTCTCATCACTAGTCTATAATGCAAAAGCTCTTGGCAAAACTTATACCGAAGTGGAATTGATAAGAAAAATATTAAGAGTGCTACCGATGAATTTTGAAGCTAAGATGACGGTAATTCAAGAATCAAAAGATATGAATAAAGTAAGCATGGAAGAGTTGATCGATAATCTGATTACTTACGAGATGGAGCTAAAAGCAAGAGAAGAATGAAAGAATTCTGAATCAAAGAAAAAGACGATCGCTCTAAATAATACTATTGAAAGTGATGATGATGGTCCCGCTGAAGAGCTAGCCATGGTTTTGAGAAAGTGGGTCAAAGGAAATTACAAGACACAAAAGAAGAATTCAAAAACTAACAAGTCTGAAAGTTCAGACGATGAAGTGTTTTGCGATAATTGCAAGAAACCCGGACATATCAAACCAAATTGCCCACAGCTTAAAAATAAAAAGAAGAAGAAGTTCAGAAGAAAGATGAAGGCTTTTACGGCTACATGGGACGACGAGGAAGGAGAAGAAGTTTCTGAAAGTGATGAAGAGGAAGCTAATTTGTGTCTTATGGCTCAATCTGATTCGGAAAGTAATGAAGAGGATTCAAGTGAGGTATCGAATTTTACTTATAAAGATTTAATTTTAATGTGTCACGATCTCACAAAAACCATTGATTCTCTTGAACTAAAAGTTAAGAAATTGAAATTTGATAGGTCAAAACTACAACGAATATGAAAATTTCTCTATGCAAAGGGACGAAGATATAAAAGTGATGTATGGACGCTTCTCATCACGAGTCTACAATGCAAAAGCTCTTGGCAAAACTTATACCGAAGTGGAATTGATCAGAAAAATATTGAGAGTGCTACCAATGAATCTTGAAGCTAAGATGACAGTAATTTAAGAATCAAAAAATCTGAATAAAGTAAGCATGGAAGAGCTGATCGAAAATCTGATTACTTACGAGATGGAGTTAAAAGCAAGAGAGGAACAAAAGAATTCTGAATCAAAGAAAAAGACGATCGCTCTAAATAATACTATTGAAAGTGATGATGATGGTCCCGCTGAAGAGCTAGCCATGGTTTTGAGAAAGTGGGTCAAAGGAAATTACAAGACACAAAAGAAGAATTCAAAAACTAAAAAGTCTGAAAGTTTAGAAAGTTCAGACGATGAAGTGTTTTGCTATAATTGCAAGAAACCCGGACATATCAAACCAAATTGCCCACAGCTTAAAAATGAAAAGAAGAAGAAGTTCAGAAGAAAGAAGAAGGCTTTTGCTGCTACATGGGATGACGAGGAAGGAGACGAAGTTTTTGAAAGTGATGAAGAGGAAGCTAATTTGTGTCTTATGGCTCAATCTGATTCAGAAAGTAGTGAAGAGGATTCAAGTGAGGTATCGAATTTTACTTATAAAGATTTAATTTTAATGTGTCACGATCTCACAAAAACCGTTGATTCTCTTGAACTAAAAGTAAAAAAAATGAAATCTGATAGGTCAAAACTAGTTCAAGAAAATAACAGTTTAGAAAGAAAACTTGAAAAAGTTAAGAATTCACCGTTTTCAGAATGCGAAAAATGTCAATTTTTGAGTAATGATCTTTTGAAATTCAAAACTGATTTTGAGTTACTTAAAAGTCAAAACCTGAATTTAAAGAATGAAAATCGTGATTTTGAGGAGGAGATTGAAAAGCTTAGAGAATCAGAAAAACTTGATTTTGAAAAACAAAAATAATTTGAAATTCAAATTTCTAAGTACAATGCTAAAATCAAAGCACTTGAAAACGAAAATTTGGTTTTAAAACAAACTGATGCTAAAAAAAAAGGAAAATTGCTATTAATCATTGTTCAAATTTAATGAAAGAAAATGGCGATCTTAAATTTAAAATTCAACGACTTGAGTCAACTTTGACTAAATTTTCTAAAGGAGAGAAATCATTGAATATGTTGTTAAAAAACCAATTTTTTGTTCAAAATAAAAAGGGACTTGGTTTTGGATTTGATCTAGTTGAAAAAAAAAATCCTAATGATTTTAAAAATCCTTTAAATGATTTAGAAAACGATCAAATTGAAATTTTGAAATCTAATAATTTCAAAGGGTTTTTAAATCATAAACAGAATAATAACTCGTTTAAAAATAATTCATTTAAACATGTTTGGATTCCAAAAAATAACAAAATGATTTTGAATCAGTCTAAAAGAATTTGGGTTCCAAAGGGTACGCTAGTGGATGGTAATGGATTGTTATATAAACGGGTTTGGGTACAAAAACGTGTAAACGAAGATAAGAGTGGTAAAACAATTTTTGTTAGACCATTCGATCCTATAAACATTTAGGTACTGGGGATAGGCTAAGGAACAATTGTGTTTAAGAGATAAAAATTCAAATTGTTCCATTTTATTGAATTGTTTAAAGTAACTTGCCATAAATTTCAGAGTTGGAGATTCATTGGATCACATCAATTATGGTAAGTCAGGTATGATCTCTAAACTCATATTTTTATTTTATTTCCTTTTTAGTTTATTTTTTTAGTTTGTATTCCTTTTATTTTTTTAAATAAGGCCGTAACTTTTTTTAGCATATCTTGAACACGGTAAATTGAAATTTTAAAATTTATGATGTTCCTTTATGCAAATGAAATTTCACGCATTTTTAGTTGTTTTGAGTTTCTTCTTATTCACTTTGGAAAATATTGAAAAATCGAACTCAATACAGTAGACTACTTGAAAGCCATGATTGACTAGTTGTGAAAAATTCATTTTTTTTTACTTGGCTTGATTTTGAAATCATTCATTATTGATTGTTGAATTTCTTGGATTATAAAAATTTGATTTTTTTTCAAGTGATTTCAAATAATTTCCTTCAAATTTGATTGTTGACTGTTTCTTGTGCTTGATTTAAAAATTCTCTGAAAATTTCACTTGTGATTCTTGCTTTAAAAATGATCTTGTGCTGCTCTTATAAGGAATTGATTTGATTCGTTTGAATACCTTGGTGATTGGATGATGGTTTGGAAAAAAATAGTGACCGGATTTCTTTAAATTTCATAGGCAATTCAAATTTCATATACAAGTGTTGTTTAAGAGCAATCAGCTTTAGAAATATTAGATAATTTCACATTGTACTGATTGATTTTTGAAAATGATTTTCAACTTGCATTGATATTTTCAAAACTCCTCTTGAAATTGATATTTTCAATTTTTAAAATTATTTTTGATTATTTATTCAAAAATTGAAATTATTGACTGATTTGAACCATTTTGTGACTCATCAAAGTTATTAATAGATTTATGAAATTGTGATGCGTTGTGACTTTGGTATAATTCATAACTAAAGGATATGTTATTTTAAATCTCATGATGATTGGACAGATTTTATAATATCTTTTAATTAGAGCTTATTTCACGACCATCTTCTATATCTACCATATTTCTGTCATTCATCATGGTTTTATTTAATTTAGGGAGTTCTAATTATTCTTGGAAATAAAAATAAAAAATAATAAAGAAAAATAAAAATAAATGAATTATCCTTGGTATTCACTTCCATTTAAAAGTCCTTGCGGTTATGCGTGGGTGAATTACCTTAATCTCTATGTGCTTCCATTCTCACTTAAAAGACCTTTGGGTGGTGCATGGATGGAACTCATTAGAGAGGATAAAGTTAAGTTACTAGTAACCCCATTTAAAAGACCTTTGGGTTATGCGTGGTTAGCAAGTGTTTAACACATTTTAAGCTTATTTAAAATCTTTGAAATTCATATTCAGATATTCAATTTTATTGAACTTTCCTCATTTTATAAAATCCATCGTAAATTCATTCATTCTAAAAGTGAAATTTGCTTCTGATTTAAAGATTATTATGATTTTTGTTTGATTAAATGGGTTTTACGATATATATTCTCTCTTAATCTGAGTTTATACTTCTAGTCTATATTCATCACTGTTTCGATTTCTATTATCCTTTTGATGATAACAAAAAGGGGGAAATGGTCAAGATTTTGATTGATGAGTATTTAATTCAAAAATATTTTAAGATTGAAAATTAAATATCTAGGGGAAGAAAGATCAATTAAATTTCATTATTTATATTTTCCACATATATAGAGAGAGTTCAGTTGTAGGGGGAGCAAACAAATAGGGGAAGCTAGTAAATATGGGGTGTTCAATATTCACTGTCAAACACATTTATTCTGCTCAAAATCTTTTATTTGTTTGGCATCGTCAAAAGGGGGAGATTGTTGTATATGACGTAGTTGTGTACACAATTATATGATTTTTATTTGATGATAACAACCAAATAAATATTATTTTAAATGTGTTTGTTGTTGTACTATACTATATATACATCACAGACAAGAATATAATATTTATATTTAAGTAGAATAGGACTGTACAGACATTCATATATTCATACAATACTATATTTAAATATAAATATTATATTTCAAATATTCAAACAGTACAACTATTTATAACTCTACTATTTATTCAATTCACATGAAATTGTACTTGTAAATAAACTGAATACGATAGACAAGTTTGTTTGACAACAATAAAATAATATTTTATTTCAATCAAATTTGTTTATTACATATATCGGTACAATTCGCTCATAGCTCCTCACTACAGTTCATTCATCACTCAGTACATTTTCATATAGACTACACTCAGTTTACAGACTCACTCATATACAAATATTCTTATACATTTTTCTCTGTCATCTCCAGTCTTCACAACTTTCAGTCAGTCCTGTCTTCTTACCTGTCACATGGAACACACACTGTATACTACAATAGAAATAAAATTAAATACAAACAAATAAAAATTTATTTTTAAATTTTATTTGCCTCAGAATTATGGTGTGTTTCTCATCATTTTTCTAGACTTGGTCTGATATGCAACGACAGAAAAAATTGTCTGATGGCTGCATGTACACACGTGTATAAATATACACGTGTGTACTGCCTCGCCAATCAAAATACAGTAGCAAGCAACTGAGGAGTAGCCACATGGACCATCTCAACTCAGTACTCAATGCAAATCAGTGTGCAAAAATGGTCGAACCAATATGGTTAGGTCAAACGTATCATGGAAATGCAACAATTTCGGACCAGCCCAAAAGAGTGGACAAACACTTAGGATCACACTCAAATTAGGTAATCACAAATGGCAGATCAACAAAATGATCAAGGCAGTGATCATACAACAAAAGAGAAGTGCAAAATTATATGGATAATTCATATCATGGAGTACACACTCAAAACCATCATGGTCGAGCAATACAGGGAAGAAGGCAAGTGGGCACAAATATGAACAGCATCTGTTAAAAATGGGTCAAGTGTTTGAGTTACATTGCAATTCAGCACATGAATATTGGGAGATGCAAGTATCAAAACAGTGTAACATATATACATGCAGCTGTCACAAATGAATGGCGTACACAACCAAACCAGAAGTCATAAATGAACAGGTAAAGTAGTTGGCAAAAGATGCATGACAGGCATGCATAGTGGTACAAGCATGGAACATATGACATAAGAAGTGTTGTAGTCCAGCAAATACATAGATGGGCATAGCAACATATAGGTGAACAAGTGTCAAATCAGTATGGACATTTTTCAGTGCTCAGGTACATGTAAGAAAGTAATATAGTGAGTCACTCTACATTTCAGCTTTCCAGCATATACAAGCGCTGCTGAACAATCATGACATGATAAACGGAGAAACTGCAAAGCATACATGTACATAGAAAATGTGGAGACAAAGTTAATGGCAGCAGCATTTAAATGTACAAATAATACATGGTGGATTCAAGTACAAGTGAACATGTATGCATCGTACAAAGATTCAAAACTGCTCGACATAGGACTAGGCAGATAACATTTTCAAGACAACAAACAAATACTCAAACCAAAAATGCAATAATATGGTGCAGCTTCATAATGATATGGGAGCAGCTTATGCATGAATGATGATCTAGCAAAAGTGGTCGAGCACAATGCTAAGCAACATCATATAAGTTCATATGGCAACAAAGCAAGAAGAGACTCAAGTGTGCAAGAATGCATAAGGATTCAAGTATATGTTCAAAATTAAAATTCTAGAAATCATGCAATATCAAAGATCAACTCAAAGTACCAAAAGTTAAGGGATTAATTCAAAAAACTCTCGTTCAACGATTCATAGTCTCACGCAATATGATTCTAGAACAGTTAGAAGTTTTCAAATCCAAAGATTTCCAAAAGCCCCAATATTTCCGTATATACCATGACAAAATCATAATACCAAATCAGAGAATTTTTCAGATTCAAAAACCTATTTAACACCCACATCCTCATTGGTAGTAAATCATCCAAGCTCGAACAAAAAAAATCAAGCAAAATCCGAATTGAAAATCCATACCCGAAAACATAAATTACTTGGATCGGAATCAAGCTTCTTCAATTCAACCAGAGAAGATTGCAATTGGAAATCGAAGGACATCAGAGAGGAGAGCGGCGTTCTTGAATCAAAGAATTGGAACCCTAGATCGCCATCGCCATATTTGTTTCCGAAGCAAGAAGAAACCCTAATTTGGATTTCGGGTGTCCATCAATGATTAAGTAGGCCGACATTTCATCTTGATCAAGCACAAAGAAACAAGTGGCCCACCAAGTCATTACAAAAGACTAAAGGTTTTTTAAAGAGGGATTTTATTAATCATAAACTAGGGTTTTTTCCTTTTTTTAAAGGGTTTTTAATATGCTTTTCAATTTGTAATCAAATTATAGTTTTCTGGTTTGTCTCTAAAACTAGGGAGACGAATTACGGGGTTTGTAATTCGAGGAAATCTGGTTTTGGGGATAGAAACTAGTGCAGGGTTTTGAGCATAGGGCTAAGAACAGTTGGGAGCGAGTGTCACGAGTTACAGGGGATTGTAAGCGTAGAGATTGTTTTAACTCCTAGTAGAAACCTTGGGGAATGCAGCAGTAGGCAGGGTTTTGCAGAAGCTGGGTATATTTGTGTGTTATTTATTTTCCGCATTTTTTTCTGATTATTATCTGTGTTGTCATTATTTAATTACTCTGCGAAAATCTGCGATAAAACCTATTCACCCCCCTCTAGGGTTAATTTAGATCCTACATCAATTTCAACTTGCATCCTAGGCATGTTGAAATGATTTCAATACTGGATTAAAAATAGAGTATTACATTCACTTACACATGTATGTTTATAATTGATATCTTATCCAATTCACCCTGTTTAGTGTTATGCACATCAAAATGTTTACATTTGACCTTTTTCAATTGTGAATGCATTTAGATCCAAAATAGGATCCAAACCCGATTCAAATCATGAAACAATCATATCCAAACCTTTTTAGGTTACAATCAAATGATAATAAAGGTGAATTACATAAAATATAAATAATAGTAGCAACACCCTTTTTCATCTTTAATCCAGTATCAAAATCCAAAGTCCACAAAACCCAAATAATAATGACAATTCACACGCAATTACAAGATAGAGGATTTGGGGATTTTAATGTTTATTTTATCGATTTCCAAATCCTCCTAGGAATATCTTTCAACAAGATAAACTAATAAAAATATGAATATGTGTAAGTAAACTAGATTCCACTCACAGATCTAGGCGGAATAGAAAGAAATTTGTAGTAGATCTATGTTTTAATCTTTGCGGTCAAACGTGCTCCAATAATCCTCCTAATTATATACATAAGAGACAAGTATTAGAATCTCATATATATATATATATGTGTGTGTGTGTGTGTGTGTGTGTGTGTGTTTATGCCACATTCCAGAATACTAAACTTATGTAAATCAGAAGAGAGAGAGAGATTAAGAATAGAGTTGGAGAAATTAGAAGAAAACTTTAACCCTATTTGTTAATGATATTTTCGTCACCACCGGAGATTGGTCTACGGAAGTGGACCTAAAGGAAAAATAGGTTTATTTAGCTTTCACGAGTTTGAGTTAGTTCACCGTTTCCTAGATATCAAGGTTTTGAGCCCTAAAGATTAGTTACTCTTCCCTCAATGGGGTGAGCATCACGCTTAAGCGACTCAAGAACCAACATTTATCTTGGGATGAGGGTTCCTTAAGCACAACCCTCGATAAGGGCTAAACAGTTTGTAGGAAGGGTTTCGCGCTGACTTCGTGGAAAGGTTTAGACTTGGGTAAGAGCTTGTAACCATGTAGAAAGAAAATAATATGTTGCACTGGCAACAACTAAGAAATTATATGAAAAACTCATTAGGAAATATACTAAGTATTGATCCTCGCTTTATTGATCTTTGATTTAGAATTCACAAGTGATTACAGTCGAAATCCCCAATTTGATTTAGGAATTAAGGTTTACCCTAGAGAAAAAATTACAAGAATGAGAATAAGAAAAATTGTCCTCAAAATGAGACTTATGGGGCCTTATTTATAGGCAAATCAGGGCCCTTTTTGCTGTTGTGCCAGCAATACCCCTTGTTGGCCGCTTTTTCCTTTGGTTACGGAAATCCTAGCTCTCGGCCGCCTCTTCTTCAAATTCTGAAAGCTTTGCCCATGAATCTTTGAGGTGCCAGACCTTGCTTGCGGGAGGAGGGTTCTGGTTTGCGGAACTATTTTCTTGATTGTTTATTCATACACTTTGTATGGGTCTCGAGTTTGTCGGTGCGGATGACTTTCGGAAGGGTTTGGCTTCCGGATGTAGGCTTCCGGTCTTGATATCAACACTTTGCGGAGCTTGCCTTTGTGATTTAAGTGAAAGGTTGTTGGGTCCGTCACCCCTGTCGATATCGACACTAAGCAAATTAGTGTGGATAGCTTGTCTCTCTTCTGGGGTTTCCGACTTACATGTCGGTAAGCTCCTGAAGCGTATCCTTACTTCTCTCGGAGGTTGCTTCCGGTGCTCTGTTAGTTACTTATTAGAGTGTCCTTCTGGTAATCATCTACTGGGGGTCTCGGTAAATGGCTCCCGGATGATTCCCTTGTACTTTTGATGCTTTTGCTTCTTGATGTATCGGTATTAAGCAAGTTAATATCGATAGCCCTTCCTTCCTAGGTCTCAGCGTGTAAGGTTCCTAGTTTTCCTCTTTGTGGGCTTCCGATTCTGGGAGTTCTTCTATTATCTTTCTTTCGTGTTGGATCCATCCTACCGGTATCCTTTCTTTGTACAGACTTTGAGATCTACTGATGATGTCAGTTGCGTAGCTCCCGGATCGCTCCCTTGTGTTGTCGGCTTCTTCTTGTGTTGAACCTTTGCTGATGGAAGATTCTTCGACCCCTTCACCGCCAGCCTGTTACGGAGGTAATTTTGGTAGTAACGTTTTCCCCCTCTAGTGGAGGGGTATTTTCAGCTTTTCAAGTCGAACTTTTTTAATGGATCAATTACTTCCTTCTTCTCGTATATATATATATATATATATTCCCTCCTTGTCTCGCGTTATTAGTTGTAACGACATACGGGAATTCGAATCCCGAATTCCGACAATAATACACAAATCCTGTATCACTTGCCAGAATCCAAGTATCGAAAACACAGACAGTTGTTAGAAAGAATATTAGAGGGTGAGATAAGAAAGAAAGAAATATAAGAACATAAGAAGATGAAGAACCAAACACAACACAAAGTCTCACGTCGCAACGGAAAATATACTTACAATCATCAGTGTATATCAACACATCTGGACAGTTATATTAATATGTCCTTATATGTAATCACACCGCGGAATAATAACCAGATAATATCATACTCTGAACTCCCCCAGCTCGTCTCTTCACCACATGCAATAACCTGAACCTATAAAACCTGGTCTAACCCGAGCATTACAAACATCGGATCAGTCTGGTGAACCAGAATGATGAAAACACACTAAGTTTACAGGTATCACGCAACTTGATTTAAAGTCAAAATATGTTTGGAAGAAAAGGATAACCGTAAGACCAAATCCACACATAAATACAAATGGTTTTTACCTCACAATAACCCAAAACGTTTTCGTAACTAATATCTTTTATGATATTATAATAGTGTCTAAATACAAGTAAATATCAATCTAGCAGAAAGCTTGCATCTCACGCTCTACACACATAGTATACAATCAAAACCGCTAGCGCTTATTGGAGAATGGATTTCCATGACAAGGTATGGGCAACCAGCTTTCCGACAATATACCTCCGAAGATAAGTACATTGGGGTTCAACAAGAACATCTTGCAACCTAGGCTAAACATGACTGACCCCTCACTTCGCTTGAGAGTACCAAATATATCATCACCATGGTTGAGGGCCAGCCAACCGAACCGATAGAATAAAAAATAAAGGAACAATCGAAGGCATTTGATTTCTCCAGACCAGGTAATGACATACCCTTTTAATGGGTGCGACCCACATAGCCATGCGACCTACCCTATTTTATACCATTTCCCGGTTGATGAGGCTTGAGGTCATAATTTATTTATTTTTATTTTTATTTTTAGAACATCTGGACACCATTCACTTTGAATGCCATATCGTCAAATCTGTCAAATCACTAATTGGCATCCACAAATATACTATGGGTATAAAATAAGTGCCCTTCTTTGCCACTGACTCGGTATATTTGTAAAAATCAACGTATGTATTTTTTAGGAAGTACACTGTCAAACATTCGTCCATATAAGTCATCCAGGAACAGGATGAACCGAAGGCACTCTCCTACCACATCCTAGGTATCACCCTATATATTATTAGCGAGCAGTCCTTGCAATTCGAAGATTTCAATCATGACAGAATCACGAGTTATAATATCTCGGGCCGCTAAACTAGAGAAATTCAATAAGTAGTTCTGCTCATGAAGATCAACAGTCTTCATTTGCTCCATCTTCTATTAGCATCTTCACTTATTTGCTGGTTCGGAATGGTTTTCAAATATAAATTGGATCCCTGTCTTTCTGTAACCAACAATCGTATAGGTCAGATTTGATAGTCGGTTATTTAACTATCAAATAAATAATCAGGAAAATAAAATGAGTTTACTTGTTCAGTACCGACATTACATGGCCTCTTTAATTAAAAACAACTAACAATAGTTAATTTAAAACTCTTGAATATTTCAACATTACGTATATAGCTTTTCATTTCTTATTTAACATAAGGTTATTTCAAAATTGTTATATTTTCATACTTAGGAAAATATTCTATAATCATATTCAATTTTCTATCTTACTATCATTTTCAAAACATTTGCTACCTCATTCTTTATTATCTATAATTAGGAAAACAATTCAACTTATCATTCGTAAAATAATGTTATGAAATCTCTCTTGTTTCATTACCTGAAAACAATAATCAACCCTTATTCTTTTAGAATAAACCCATTCCAAATTTTCACTTTTCATTTCCTTTTATCTCGAAGATATCGTTATATTTTCACGCAATCTCTTTTTTTCCTTTTAGTTTGGGAATATCATTATATGTATAAATAGATATAATCTCAAATCTTCCCATTTCCGATTCTTTGGAAATCTCATTATATATTCTTAAATCTTGCAATTAACGTTGCGTTATTGTTTCTCACACGGAAATAATAAATTGTTTTTAACCTCTTTCCCATAACAAACTAATATCATCCTCAGATAACTCTAAAGTCGTTCTTGGGGTATTTATTTACCTCTCAGATCTTGATCACCAATGTTTTTATCTTAAGATAGGTATGAGTTGCAATCCAAAAGCCCAGATTCATTCTAATATCCAATAAATCTCATTAAACTATTTTATTTAAAATATGGTTTATAAAACCTTCTTACTTTTGGAAATATCTCTTTTCAAATATAACTTATTATTACTTAATATGTTGATTAAGTAATTTCTTAATAAAATCACTTCTTAACCTTAACTTCTTTTAAAGAATTCATTTTTTAACTCAAATTATTATTATCAAATCCCATTACTAAATCTTTACCAAATTCAATTACAAATCCCTTTTTAATCTTTTCTTTTTGAAAATCTCATTTTGATTACATTCATTTCTCTCAATTCCATTATTTGATAACGATAATTAAAATTAACACTTCAACTTCATATCTCTTTTTATAAACCTTGTTTACAAACTCAGGTTTAATATAAACCCCTTTTATCTTTATTTCCTTACTTAATTCAAATATTAAGTAAATATTTATTTTAAGCTATTGTATTCGCTTAAAATCCTTTTTATAACTTGTTATAAAAACTAAGGTTTTAATGTAAAATCGTTCATAAACTCCTTTCAGAATTCAATTAGATTTCATTTCAACTTCAATTAATTTTTAAATAAATTTCAAATAAAAAGTAATCTCCTAAATTATTACTAATTTAAAATAATAATTTACATCAATCATTAACTACAGTAGCAGCAGCCAAATTCTTTAATAACTAAATAAATAATAAATATCCTTTTATGATCTATTAAAATTAAAATAAATATTCGTTAAACTATTTCATTAGATTAATTAACAACAAACTAATTAAATAATCAATCCCAGTTAAAACGGTCGACTTAGTTAACTCAAAACATGATTAATTCGTTAGCCAATTCCAATTATATTCCTTCCTTTAAATTAATTAATAATATTATTAATTTAAATAATTTCATTTAACTATTTCTTAAAAACAATTATCCAACTCTTAATTGTAAGGTTAATTCCCGTTCATTTGCTTATAAATCTTCTTAACCTAAGAATTTGTTTCATAAAATCATTTAATACTCGCTTGTAAATTTAAATAATAAATAGTAAATATTTATTTTCTTTTAATAACTTCATTCAAAATAATATATTTCAAAATCTACCTTCAGCTATAAAAATAAAATTTATAACTTCATTTCCATTGATTTACCTGACGGTAAATTAATATTTAGAAAACGATTGATTTATAAGCCATATACTGCCAATTACTCAACCATTATTACTCATTGTTTAAACAAAACAAATGTTGAATTTCATGTCAACGGTCAATAACCAAATCAACCATCCAATTAGAACAGTTCATATAATGATGGTATGAAAATAAATAACACCTAATACATTTGAGGAATCCAGTTGGATCCCTCCAACCTATTCTTCTCTGCACCAAAATGTACGTTCTCACATAAATTCATTCAATTCAATTTAATTGATTAATTCGTTAATAGTAAATAACGACTATTTAACGTCAATCAATTAACAAACAATTCAAATAATTAAATATGTTTATTTTATAAACGTGACCAAGAAGGTAAGTTACCTCCATTGGCTCTAGTCGTTAGAATAACGATTTGGTTTTTCACTGAAATTAAATAACGTTTAATTTCATTGATTAAATCAACATATTAATATATAATTAACAAACAGTCAATCATTAGCAAGCATAACACACAAAATAAAAACCCAATTTATATAAAATATAAGTGGGATGAACTGAGTGAGTTTAACTCACTTTGATTTCCGTTTATCGCTTGAGTGGTTCCGTTAAATTAATCAGCGTTTAATTTAACAATACATTTTAGCAGTCTCTAGTTCTGTCCAAGTCAGTTCCAGACCGTAGACCTCCTTACCACGATTCCAGTGCAATTTATTTCGTTAAATTCTGTTCACATGTATGAGAGATATAAACAATATAATTATATATTTTTTAATGAACATAATTAACTCTTAATTAATTTAAGATTTATCATTAATTACTTTAAATTCACGGCTGATTATCTACTTGAATCCAAGCACTTCTTATCCTTTGCTAATTATTCTACACGAAATAGTTATCACGCAGAGTTACGTACTATTAGCAATAAGTTTTTAAATTAGATAATATAATTACATTGATTACTAAATAATTAGTTAATTAAACAAAATAACTTCCAATTATAAAATCAGGCTGCCTCATTTTCTAATTCTCATATTGCTCATATTCTTAATTCAAGGTTTCCCAATGATTTTTTCTATTCTTCTTTCGATTT
Source organism: Allium sativum (assembly GCA_030737875.1). Classification (NCBI taxonomy): domain Eukaryota; kingdom Viridiplantae; phylum Streptophyta; class Magnoliopsida; order Asparagales; family Amaryllidaceae; genus Allium; species Allium sativum. Next base: position 273,555,209 of record CM060927.1, read on the forward strand.
GGAAAAAGGAATACTAATTAACAATTGCCCCAAATTAACGTTAACCCTTAATTAATAATTAATCAAACTAAATTATGTTTTAAACATATCGGCCGATCCAAAATGCTTATTCCTGTTCGTTCTCCTTTCAGAAACCCTGCATCACTTTGATAATTGTTGTCACCACCCCTATACTTATGATCGAACTCCGATCCGAGATGACCATCAAACTCCCCTTCACATAGTTTACCGATGACGATAACCCCATCTAATTTGATCGTGTCTGTGGCTTCCCAGTTTAGCTCGAATGCGCCGCCTTTCAAGAATAATCCCGGCTACTATGGCGCCCATAGATTATCATCACCATTGATTAAGAGCTACTAGTCGAGATGAAGACATCTGCTTTTGGGAGTTTCGGTTTTTAAGTGATGGATTAAGAGAAAAAATGGAGTAAGAATCGAATGGTATGTGTAATGACCCGAAAATTTACAGTTTGAATTTACAGGTAAATTTTAAATATCTAAGTGATGAGTTGCAGCTAAAATAAATCTCTTTAAAAAATAAAGAGTGATAGTGAAATAGTTTTTACAACTAGTGTACAAAAATATTTAATTCGATGTGAAATTGAAAAGGTGACCGGAAGTCATTTATCAAATTTTCGACCTTTCATCAACCAAAACTTATCAGAAAGGTCGTGACGCTCTCGTGCATGCTAACTTATATAAAGTTAGCATGGTTGTTAAGCGTGAATATATGTATTCATGTAAAGGGAAATTAATTTAGAATAAGAAGCGTATCATGTAAGCTAAAAGACATAAAATAAGAAGCTTATCGTGTAAGCTAAAAGATATAAATTTAAAATAAGAAGCTTATCATGTAAGCTAAAAGATATAAATTTAAAATAAGAAACTTATCATGTAAGCTAAAAGATATAAAATAAGAAGCTTATCATGTAAGCTAAAAGATATAAATTTAAAATAAGAAGCTTATCATGTAAGCTAAAAGATATAAAATAAGAAGCTTATCATGTAAGCTAAAAGATATAAATTTAAAATAAGAAGCTTATCATGTGAGCTAAAAGATATAAATTTAAAATGAGAAGCTTCTTATGTAAGCCAAAAGAAAAGAAAGAGATAAGGAGGCATGTGTCACCATCCTAATGTTTTCATGAGAAATGTTAGACAAGGTCTTAAGGGAAAAAAATATAGGAGTTTAGTGGCGTCTCTTAGAAGCCAAATTTTTAGTGGCTTCTCTTAGAAGCCAATTCTCAGTGGCTTCTTTTGGAAGCCAATTCTTAGTGCCTTCCTCCTTAAGCTATTCTTAGTGCCTTCTTTTTTAAGTGCATAGCTTCTCAAAGAAGCTAAAGAGAGTAATAAGTATGAGAAGACAATTTTGTTTTTTCTTCCTTAAGCTTATGGCTTCTTAAGGAAGCCTTAACACATGTATACTTACATGTTAAGTAATGGTAGGAACATGACAAGTGTCCCTAAGTTAATGACATAAATGCCCTTAAACATGGCTATATAAAGGCACCTACTCTTCTCATTTTCATTCCATCTTTACCACTTTCCTTCTTCTCCTTCCTCCTCCCATATACCTTCCGGCTGAACCCCTCTTTAAATAAAAAAATAAAGCAAAGGAAAAGGAGAAAAAGGAAGGAAAGCCATAAATCTAGGAGCATACAACCCTTAAATAAATTTTAGTGGAGTTTGATAGCTTTTGGTGTGCAGGAATGAATATCGATGCCCATCTCATTAGAGCTACACAATGGTAGATTTACGGTAATTGCGTTTAATTCATATTTAAGCACAAATGGTTAATTAGATAATTGGTATTTATTAAAATTTTATCCAGAGCATTTAGTGATGTTGTATATTTTAAAAAAATAAAATGGTAACTGTCATTGTTTGTTTTGGACGGAAGGATTTTCGGCAATTTTTACTGACCGGAATTTCAGGGGCGTCACAAGTGGTATTAGAGCTTAGGTTAGGTGCCTAAATAAAATTTCATATAAGATTAGAAAAATCATTTATAGAAATTTTAAATTGAAGTTACCTTAATTTGATGAATAAAACTGGACAGGGTAAGGCACCATTCCTTTGACCGAGATTATAAGTAGTACTAATTTTGTGTGTCTGACTTTTGTTTGGTGTTTATACATATATGATTTGTTATCATGCACCATATAGAGAGGTTTAACAAAATCGTAAGTGCATATGATATGTTATAAAGTAACGGAGGAAGGAATGCAATAAGTAATGAATGTAGCAACTTGAAATGGATGCAGCGGAGTGGCTTCGAAGGAATATGGAATAACAACTTGTCAAGGAAGGAATTAAATGGGCTTGGGCAAATAAATTTGAGGAAGACCAAGAGGAGTAAATTGAACACTACATCCATGCAAAACCAAGGTGAGAAAATCTATTTAAATAATTATATCATTACATAATATGATATTAGAGTTATTTAGCATTGATGATGTTAGCTTAAAGCTGCTAAAACATCTCTCAGCAATTCAGTCATAATTTTTGATTATTTGATTGGTTTTGGTCGAAGTTAATCTTATTGGGAAGTTAGATAAACTATCTAGAATATTTACATCCTATATATTTTAAATCTTAAAAGCCTGCTATATAAAAACATTTTTACAAACTGAACTATGTGTTTGACAAAGAAGAAGAAGAAGAAGGGGGTTTATACTTAAGATGATTTTCGAAGTTAAAAGTGTGGATTTTCCAAAATGAAATGGTTATCCATATGGAAGTAATGATTACATTGTATAAAAGTACTTTGAGCCGATACTTTAATTAAACTTATAGAAGTTTTTTTATGGATTATTTCATCAATGATGGATACCTTCGGGTGACGATGACGATGTGAAGTATAAGACACTAGATCTTGGGTAGTGCACTATTACTCTATGTTGGTATCGAGCCGAATAGAGTACATCCTATTTGATGATGGGATGCCAGCATAACACAATAGATCTTGGATAGTGGAACTATTACTCTATGTTGGTATCGAGCCGAGTAGAGTACATCTTATTTGACGACGGGATGCCGACCGCAATTGTATAAAATATCCTAAATTGAGTGTGGATCCACTTTGATGAATATAATCATATTATATATAAAAAAATGTAGATATAATTTGAGTTGTCTATCACTCTCCGGTACATTTTGATGGGTACTGCAACAAGGAGAGCAACACATTATTTGATAAGGTGACTTTGATGAATATAATCATACTAAAAAAAATGAAGATATAATTTGAGGTGTCAATTACTCTCCGGTACATTTTCATGGGTACTGCAACAAGGAGAGTAACTCATTACTTGACGAGGTGACTTTGATGAATATAAACATCTTTTTGAAAGAAAAAAAATTAAAGATATTATATGAGATGTCTAACTTGAAAATATTACTCTTTGGTACATTTTGATCAGTACTGCAACAAGGAGAGTAACTCATTATTTGACGAGATGACTTTGATGAATATGATCCTAGATTTGACAAAAGATTTTTTTTATAAAACTTATTTGACTTAATTAAAAATATTGATTAGAGTATATTTTGGAAATATTACTCTCTGGTACATTTCAATGGGTACCACAATATGGAGAATACATCCTTACTTGATGAAGATGAGTTAGATGAGCCGAAGCACGATGAATCTTTGGTACATTTCGGTGGGTACCACACAAGAAGAGTATGTGTTTACTGGATGATTTGGCATTGGCTATAATTATGTATAAAAAGGGAAAGCTCTAAAATCTATTCCAAATTGAGTGTATGCTCACGGGAAGGAGACTGGGTATCGATGTGGATTGCAAAGAACATAATCCTGAATTCGGGCATAAAAAGAAGCTATGGCGTGCCTAGTCCAGTAATGGCTTGCAGGATTGATAGAATGTTGATCACAAATTGAAAAGTTCGAATCGTATAATATTCAGGCATGTCTTAAAATTTCGATTTATGAAATTGTTTTGAATTATACTTTCAAGAAAAATGCCCTGCATACTTAGAGTTTTATTTATGGAATATTTGGTTTTCTTTTGATTAAGTGTTTCATAGAATTTCGGGGACGAAATTCCTTTTAAGGGGGAAAGAATGTAACGACCCAAAAATATATAGTTTGAATTTACGGGTAAATTTTAAATATCGAAGTGATGATTGTAGCTAAAATAAATCTCTTTTGAAAATAAAAAGTGATAGTGAAATAGTTTTTACAACTAGTGTACAAAAATATTTATTTCGATGTGAAATTGAGAAGGTGATCGGAAGTCATTCATCAAATTCTCGACCTTCATCAACTAAAACTTATTAGAAAGGTCATGACGCTCTTGTGCATGCTAACTTATATAAAGTTAGCATGGTTGTTAAGCGTGAATATATGTATTCATGTAAAGGAAAATTAATTTAGAATAAGAAGCGTATCATGTAAGCTAAAATACATAAAATAAGAAGCTTATCATGTAAGCTAAAAGATATAAATTTAAAATAAGAAGCTTATCATGTAAGTTAAAAGATATAAATTTAAAATAAGAAGCTTATCATCTAAGCTAAAATATATAAAATAAGAAGCTTATCATGTAAGCAAAAAGATATAAATTTAAAATAAGAAGCTTATCATGTAAGCTAAAAGATATAAATTTAAAATAAGAAGCTTCTTATGTAAGCCAAAAGAAAAGAAAGAGATAACGAGGCATGTGTCACCATCCTAATATTTTCATGAGTAATGATGGACAAGTGTCTTAAAAAAAAAGAGCTTAGTAGCTTCTCTTATAAGCCAAATTTTTAGTGGCTTCTCTTAGAAGCTAATTCTTGGTGGCTTCTTTTGGAAGCCAATTCTTAGTGCCTTCCTTTTTAAGCTATTCTTAGTGCCTTCTTTCTTAAGTGCATAGCATCTCAAAGAAGCTAAAGAGAGTAATAAGTATGAGAAGACAACTTTGTTTTTTCTTCCTTAAGCTTATGGCCTCTTAAGGAATCCTTAACACATGTATACTTACATGTTAAGTAATGGTAGGAAGATGACAAGTGTCCCTAAGTTAATGACATAAATGCCCTTAAACATGGCTATATAAAGGCACCTACTCTTCTCATTTTCATTCCATCTTTACCTCTTTCCTTCTTCTCTTTCCTCCTCCCATATACCTTCCGGCCGAACCCCTCTTTAAATAAATAAAAAATAAAGCAAAGGAGAAGGATAAAAAGGAAGGAAAGCCATAGATCTAGGAGCATACATTCCTTAACTAAATTCTGGTAGAGTTCGGTAGCTTTTGGTGTGCAGGAATGAATATCGATGTCCATCTCATTAGAGTCGCACAATGATAGATTTACGGTAATTGTGTTTAATTCATATTTAAGCACAAACGGTTAATTAGATAAGTAGTATTTACTAAAAATTTATCCAGAGCATTTAGTGACGTTGTATATTTAAAAAAATAAAATGGTAAGTGTCATTGTTTGTTTTGGACGGAAGGATTTTCGGCAATTTTTACTAGTCGGAATTTCAGGTGCGTCACAGTAAGGGACGTTGATTTAGTTCAGTGGCGGCTCAGGAATGGTTGATCGCGAAGGGTAGTTCGACGCATAAAATCGGGTTAACAGATGGTGTGTATATATAAGGCGTAAATAATAATATTATTTCATTATAATGAAACTTACCTATGAAGTATCGTGTTGAATCAAGCACATACGTTGTCCAATTGAGATGAAACTCCTAACCCTAACATAGAAAAAAATTCCGGACACGATGGGATAGGCTTCGTCGAATTCCGAGGTCATTTGTAAAAGTCCCTTTATAATCCACAGGTGAGAAATCACACGTTTAAATTTCCTACGGTCACAAAATAAATCCAATCAACTTGAAATTTTGAAATTCTGCTAGTCCTTTTCCTTACGGATTCAATAAAATTTGTTTCATTAAAATCGGAGTTCGTTTGGCTAGTCATTTATTCCTCTAAAGTTTCCCCTGCCTAAATTGGTCAAAATAATATAAACGATTAAATAAAAATCCAGGCGTATATCGTTGCCACGATCAAACGGTAAGTACGATCGATACAAAATTTGAAACAGTAAAATAACTTACTAATACGGATCTAACGGCACAAGTTCATCGCATTCCGAGACTGTTTCTCGGTACACTATTTTTATATGCGAAACAACGCTATTTTGGACACAAAAATATCTGATACCCAAAAATAGCAAACTACCTACCTATCTTGACTCTAAACGTCGATACGAATTCAACGGAATTCGTCTCGTAGCTTAATTCGATTGTTTGCTCAAGTTATACACAAAAATCCACTATTAATTTAATTTAATTTAGTTACATGATATAGAAATGACTGAGCGTTTATAGCTTCTATTGTCACATATGACATCGGTTTGCCACGAAATTTAATATCGTACAATGGCCATTTTAATGGCTTATATATAATATATATAAAAAATATTTACATCCCAAAATAATCAAATTAAATAATAAAAAAAATATTATTATCGTAAATATCCAAATAAAATTATCATATAGCTTCAAATATAAACAATATGGATTATACAACTCAATATCATAAATCTTGAGTTAACGGTATCAAAATTATAATAAAATCCTTTAAATTTATTAAATAAACGTTATCATTTATTAACAAATTCCATAGCAACTATTTTAAAATTTGAATTGGACATAACTAACAATTTATAACACGAAATCTGGATTTTTCTCTTTCATTAGAAAATTATAATCAACAAGATTCAAATGTTTCTCGTTTCATAAAAATCCGACTTATATCGGATCTTATATATTCAATTAAAGTTCAAAACTCAATATTTCAAACTATCATGCTATTTTGAGCTCATTTTATAATTATATATAAATTATACGTTTAAACTTCGTTTTGAAAAACGAATTCACTATTAAAATCCGTTGATATTCAAAATATGATATTTAAAATAAAAAAATAATTTAAATATTTGACTACAAAAAATATGGGACATTACATTAGCTCTGCTTCCTCTTCATCATTTCCTGAAAAATTTATCTTGGGAAAGCATCAACTTAAAATAAGTCTCTTGGTAAGTCATTCATGTTTTGTTTTGAAACTAAAAACGTGATTAGCTAATTTCGAGCTGTGGTGACTATCGGCTTCACTTACATGCACTGATCTTAATCTCCTTACCATCAGTTCTCGGCAATTGATTCTGGACTCATTTGGCAGCTCTTAACTAGCATTTTTACTTTGACTATTCTAGTGATGGCATCGGGGATATAACCTCGTGTCATCATTGAGGTCTTTTTAGAATAATAAGGTTCCTACTTTTTCGGGGATCGTTCTTACCTTATTGCATAAAATTAAGCAGACTTTACCTGGCATCATGGGAAAGAAGCACATTGCCTTTAAGCCTGATGGGAACTGTCCTTTGCCGAATGACCCTTCCACTTCTAGGAAGGTTTGTGTTGTTGAGAAGCATTCCTTGATTTTGTCTCAAGAAAAAATTGATGCTATTCTTTAGGATTTTGGGATTTTGGGTGTTGAAGCCATTCCTCCTCGTGGAAAGGACACCATCTGATCCCTTCCGGAGGGCTATTTTGCCTATTCTGTGATCCACATCTGGCATAGGAGTTTCATCTCCTTCCCCGGCTTCCTCCATCTGTATCTACAATATTTGGGAATTGCTCCCATCCAACTTTTTCCCAAAACTTACATCTACTTGTTAGGCCTAGAATTGTTATCCTTAGAATCGGGTAATGGTTCTTTAAGCCTTTCTATGCTTGATTACTTGGTTCGCCTTTTCAAACTTAGTGACACGAACCCTCAGATCTTCCATGCAAACCCTACAAAGAAATTGTTATCCGAGGGGACATCGAGATTTAAAGACTGGGAAACCCAATTTTTCTTTGTCCACCGCCCTCCCAGCGTTTCCAGCAGCTTTAACACTCTGAGTATACCCAAAAGCACTTTTTCTCTTTTTTTAACCTTTCATGCGTGCTCTTGTAGATTTTACACCCAAACTACTGAGTTTTACGGATAAGGAGGTAATTGATCTCCTTGGCTCTGTTTCCGGGCAATACGGTAACAGGTCCTCAATACTTACCTCTCTACCCTTCGGAGGCACTCCCTGATGCCGGTCGGTCAATCCATTATTGGGCAACCACCCTTGGTCTTGTTTAGTAAAGGGACTTTCTCTTTGTCACTAAGAAGAAATGCTTCTTTCTCTCCCAGTGCTCATTTATTTCTTGATAATCCCGGTATGCCCTCTATGTGGTTCTTTTAACATGGAGTCTGAGATTTTACTCAGTTTTCTTTCGTTGCATATTAGGAGTCGTACGTACCGAGTCCAGTAAGACCGGCTCTGTTTCCTTGGTTCCACGGGCTAGAGTTTCTTCTCTTAAGAATTCATTATTAAAGTCTATGGAGAATGTAAAAAGGAAACTTATGGAAAAGAGCTTAGAAGATCCTTTTCTGAAAAAGTCAAAGAATTCGGTAGGTCCGTGCCTTTGCCCCGACGCAGTCTCTGATCCCTAGAAATTACTTCTCTAAAGAAGGCCCTTTGTTCGAACACTCATCTTGTCGGGTCTTCCAAATTTTCTAATGAAACGCATCACGCAATGGGCTTTTCTTCTTCTTCTTCTGAGGACATTGCCTCTCCCGCTTCTATCAATCCTCCTGCTAGTGATAGCTTTAATGAGTTGATCAGGCAGATTATTTCCTCTTCTACCTTTTCTAATGTTGATCTTTCACCTGACTTCCCCGGTGGTTGTCAAGCTCTGGTCGAACAACTTCTATTGGTATGAATCTTTACCTATCATGCTCACCTGCCTTTCTTTTAACCGTATCATGTATGCCAATTGTGTTATTTATAGGTTATTAAGCAATGGTTTTTGACACAAGATAACTCTTCCGAGCCTTCGTCGGAGTTGTGAGGTTTAAAGAAGAAAACACGTCTTTAAGAAGGAAAAACAAGATCTTATCCTTGCTAAAGAAGGTTTGGTTGTGGAGCGGAGTAAGTTGGAGTCGATTTTAGCGGAAGTAAAGGACTCGAATATCGTGGAAAAGGAAACCCGTTTAGCCATGGCTGAAGAAGTTAGGGCTCCAAAGGAAACTTTGTAAAAAAAACCAAAGAAAATTTCATTGCTTGATTCTCGTTGCTCTTCTTTACAAGGCAACATTCTCTTTTAGAAAAAGACAATGACTCTCTCAAGGCTGAGCTTGGTCGGAAGGATACCTTATTGGCCAACTATGCCAGAGCGGTGAACAATACTAAAATTTTCTCCAAACCACTTTGGACGAAATTACGGTTAATTATTTTGAAGATGCCTTCCTTCTTCTTTATGCAGACAACATGGATAGATGTTCGAAATTGAAATTTTCTTCTCTCGATCCATCTTTAGTAGAAAGATTCATGTCCAAGATATCCTGTTTGAGGGGAAAAGAAGAAATTCCCGCGAGAGATGAGATCAACGCAGTCGAACTTTTGTTTATTGAAGATAACCGTATGCTGATAATGAAAGAGCTCTTATTGAGGTACCAAAAATTGTTGGTGCTAAAGGTGATAATCACCCGTTTGTGGATTCTGCTGAGGATGGGGGAGAGTATAGTGGTGGTCTTGCTGGCGCTGGTTGCACCTTCTTGACTCCCGATGGTCGAGATGAGGCATGTGGAGAGGACATTGAAATTTCCGAAGGTGATCCGGGGTTGAATCCCTCATTCCCTCTGGAGTGCGGAAGGTGGGGAATGATTTGGGCTTTGAGGGCATTTCTTTTATTGACACCTCTCGAGCTTCTGCTCCTACTTCCAAGGTACGATAGTTTCTATGATGCATACTTCTTTTACTTTTCCTCAACAATTTATCTTTTCCCCTTTATCGCTTAGGTGAAGAGAAGGAAATTAGGTTCTAGGGATTCCGCCCTTAAAAAGGCCCAGTCAGAAGTGATTCGTTTAGTAAGGAGATGAACAAACAAATAAATGAATATAACATCTTGTCTAACATATACCATCTCCTTGACAGGGGTGTTGCCAAACTACTTCTTTTTAAAGAAAAGGAAGTTTCCCTATGTTAAGAACCAACCGATTACGATGCGAGAGGCTTTTAAAAGAAAATACCGAGCTCATGACTTTGTTCTGGATGCTAATTGAAGACAGGGACATATTAGTAGACTTTTTGTATCAAATTTACAGTAGATATGAAACAATGGATTTTTCCTTTTTAGGTGATTATAGCGGGGGTTTCTTAGACGTCTGCACAGAAGGTGCCTAGATGAGCATGGTGTGGACTTTCACCCAGGTGAATGCTGGAACCTTCCACGAGTTACCTTTATCCCTAGAGAATTACCTTTCGAAAAACTTAAGTTTAATAAGTATCGATTTATATCCGAGACTTTTAAAAGATCTGTCTTGTATAAGCAATAGGGTTATTTGTAATGAATGCACTTGTTTAGCTTATGATGTAACGAATTATTGTTTCTTCTAATTCCTGTGATATTTCCTTCAGAGTTTGTCTTTTACTTCAAGTTCACTTTCTAGGGCTTTCTTAGGGGACTACATTAAGTTGAAAATAGAATACTGGGAGAAGTCTCTTCTTATTAAGTCTTCCTCATTGGCGCGGTATTGCTTCTTGAGGGACCTTGAGAAGGTTTATACTCAGTAACCTCAGATCCGCCTTGACTTTCTTGGTGGTGAAAAGGATCAGCTTTAAGAGAAATTCGTACATATCGACTGAAGCTGACTCGGGTTACGACAGCCCTCCTCCTGGAGAGTGGGATTATCGCAAGTGTCCTCCGGTTTATACACCCGATGGATTTAGGAGTTCATTTGATTCTCCACTTAACCTCCCAGCCGGCACCTTGGATAAAGTGAGGGAGGCCATCTTTCATTCCGAAAGCCACCCTAAGCACCTGTAATGGTGCATTTGAGAACTAAATCATGCTTATACATAAGTTCCAATATCAGAACAAGGATGCCTTTCCTTCTAGAGATGCACTTATTTTAAAATCCTTTTGTAAATAATTATGCAGAATGTGGGATACTTGGTGTATTATATTTCATATGTAATGGTCTATAATGACAGTGCTTATGTACAAAGTCATAACTTATAGAAGTGTTACTTTAACAAGTGGCCTACAACCTACGATAGAAACGCTCCCCTTTTCATAACTTTATCGTTGCATTGTGCATAAAGTTAACGCATCTTTATTAGATGTTGGTTGAAAAAGATATTTACGGTGTACCACTTGTTCTTACTGAAAGTGATAGCATCACGATATTGCAAGCATAAAATAACTAATGAGTTCACTTATACTTTAGGCAATAGCAAAAGCCTCTTAACGTAACGGGTATTTCCTGGAACTCTCCCCCTGTAGGATTTTTAAGAAACTATGGAGCTTACACCCTAAGGTTCCATTGGAGGGAACCTAAGATACGTGCTTGACCTTTCGCATGAATCTGTATCCTAGTGTTGTGTGATAATATGTATCGCATATGTGCTTAGCATAGTGAATAATGAATTCAGCAAATGTATGGGTTAAGGAATCTTCCTTGAATGATATAGAAGGCTCCTGTCCTTGCTTGGAGGCCTTTTAGGTGATCGCGCTTCAGCCGTTAGGTCGATCGTATGTCCCCTTCTCAAGGATTAGAGCTTCGCGACCCAGATTAGGGCATTAAGAATGGGTTTCCACAAATCACCTTCTAATAGTGATAGGATTTTGATTCACTTCCTGGATTAGGGTGCAAGACTAAGAATCTGCTTCCGATAATAATGGAAATCTGAATCCCGACCGGATTCAGATTACCAAGAAGATCAAGTATCTCGTTTTGATCATAGTTAAGCTTTCGAACCTACCTAGAATCAGCTATTGAAGGTAGGGCCAGAAATCCCTTTCCAGCATTGCTTGAGACCTGAATCAACCCAGATTCAGGTATTTAATAAGAATCTTGAACTAATCCAGATTCGGACATTTAATGGAAGTCCTGAACTAACCCAGATTCCGGTATTTAATGGAAGTCCCGAACTAACCCGGATTCAGGCATTTGATGGAAGTCCTAAACTAACCCAGATTCAGGTATTTAATAGACTGAAGACTGTAACTCCACTCGTGGAAGCAATGTTTTATTACCCCCTTGGGTTTGATTTATGAAGCAGAGGTTGTACTTGCTTCAAGAGCCACTCTCTGCATCGTCAAAGCAGAGGATGTACGTGTTTTGTTGGCCACTCTCTGTGCCTGTGCGTCCGGTGCGCTTGGCTAGCTGATCCACAAGCTGGGCCAAAGGACTTACCCGACCTCCCTTCAAGAGGCGCCTTATCCTGGCCATCATAGGTGATGATAAGGTCTTAGATACTTAAACCGAGCCATCGTAGACACGGAGTTAAGGCTTACTCTTTTGATGCTCTATACTGACCAACATCGGTAATGATAGAGGTTTACACTCCAACCCCTCCAAGAGGTTCCCTATCCTGACCATCGTTGGCGATGATAGGGGTTTGCATTCCCTTCTACGGGTAACGCGAAACTCAAGCAAAGGTAGGACGTGCTTAGTACATAGCAAAGGCGGGGCGTACTCTTCTACGATCAGAGATAGGGCATGCTAATTAGATGCTCCGTCACGGCCGTTTCCGGTGTGGGTCGCAGGCTTACGTTTTTGATGCTTTAACTTGGCCCTTTCTGGTTTGGATGCGGAGAAAGACTTACACATTACCCACCTCCGGGAGGTGCCTTTCTCTAGCCAACTCGGCGGCGACAAGGATTTTTATCCCTTTGTAGTTTAACCCATCTTTGGTTATCTCGGTTCTTAGGAGGGTTTCTAAACCCTAAGTCATGTAGACAATCCTTTTCCTAAGGTTCTTTATTGGACTTAGTTTGATCCTTTTACAAATGCCTGTAGTTGGTCCTGATTGAAGAACTTAATGATTATCCCTTCGAGAATTTTGCTGCAGTTAGTCTCATGTCCATTCATCATATGATAGTGACAATAAGTCCCTCTCAATTTTCTTTCGTATTTGGGTTTCTTTTTTGTAGATGGCCAATAATTGAGCTCGTGTCTGGTTAGGAAATAGATATTTTCCATTGAAGTGGTAAGGTGGTATCCTTTAAGTAGCCTTGGTGTAAACCTCCTTTCTTGTTGCAGAGACTTTGCTCTTCTGTTACCGAACCTTATTGCTCCATTCATGCTCTTGTTTTCTCTTTCCAAGATAGGCTGGGTTCGGAGATCTACCCTTTTGGACCATTTGGAAGCGAAAGGGTTAAAATCGTCTGTTATTTCTTGCTCGAACACCATTCCTTTGATTTGTTTGTGGAAAGCCTTCCTTACAGGAGAGAAGATGTTATAATCCTTTGATGTAGAGCTATTTAGAGGAAAGGTTAGAGTTTTTTTTTATGTAGGAAGGGTTACTACTCTAATAACTAGAATCATATTTTTCTACTTCCCTTTTCCGCTTAATTATTTGCAGAGCTTCCATTCTTAACCTTTGTTCTTCCGTCATTCTTGGGTCAGTAGTACCTGACATATCCATTTGATATCCAAAAGACTCTCGTTGGGACCTCTTGCCCATGGTCTTGCTTCTTCAAAGCTTAGTCCAACCTCAGACGGAACAACACAGTTAAATATGAGGTAAGATTAACCACAAGATCGGAGGTTCAAGCCCTCCTTCTAGCTCCAAAATGTCAAGATATTTTTCGTCAACAACGGAGATATATCTAAGGAAGTGGAGCCAAGAGAAAAATTGATTTATTTAACTTTCTCGAGGTTGAATTAATTCACCATTTCCTAGATATCAAGGTTTTGAGCCCTAAAGATTAATTACTCTTCCCTCAATAGGGTGAGCATCACGCTTAAGAGACTCAAGTACCAACAATTATCTTGGGATAAGGGTTCCTAAACACAACCCTCGATAAGGGCTAAACAACTTATAGGAAGGGGTTTCACACTGACTTTGCGGAAAGGTTTAGGCTTGGGTAAGAGCTTGTAAACATGTAGAAAGAAAATAATATGTTGCACTGTACTGGTAACACCGAAGAAATTATATGAGAAACTCATAAGAAATATACTAAGTATTGATCCACTCTTTATTAATCTTTAATTTAGAATACATAAGTGATTACAACCGAAATCCCCAATTTGATTTAGGAATTAGGTTTTACTCTATAGAAAAGAGTACAAGAATGAGAATGAGAAAAATTGTCCCTAAAATGAGACCCCTGGGGTCTTATTTGTAGACAAATCGGGGCCCCTTTTGCTACTGGGCTAGCAGTACCCCCTGTCGACCACTTTTTCCTTTGGTTCCGGAAATCCTAGCTCTCGGCCGCCTCTTCTTTAAATTCTGAAAGCTTTGCCCATGGTTCTTTGAGGTGTCGGTCCTTGCTTGCGGAAGGAGGGTTCCGATTTGCGGAACTCTTTTCCTGATTTCTTGTTCATACACTTTATATGAGTATCGAGTTTGTTGGTGTGGATGGATTTCGGAAGGTTTTGGCTTCCGGATGTAGGCTTCCGGTCTTGATATCAACACTTTGCGGAGCTTGCCTTTGTGATTCAAGTGAAAGGTTGTTGGGTCCATCACCCCTGTCGGTGTCGATACAAAGAAAATTAGTGTGGATAGCTTGTCTCTCTTCTAGGGTTTCGGCTTGCCTATTGGTAGGCGCCTGAAGCGTATCCTTACTTCTGCGGAAGGTTGCTTCCGGTGCTTTATTAGTTACTTATTAGAGTGTCCTTCCGGTAATTATCTACTGGGTGTCTCGGTAAATGGCTCCCGGATGATTCCCTTGTACTTTTGATGCTTTTGCTTCTTGATGCATCAGTAATCGATATTAAGCACGATAGCCCTTCCTTCTAGGTCTCGATGTGTAAGGTTCCAGGCTGTTCCGAAGGTAATTTTAGTAGTAACACTATTCTTTTATTTTTCTTTCTCTAGAATTTAGCAATGGTGGAGAGGCAGCATGGAGGCAGGGATAGAGAATGATTAGGGTTTCATAGTGTAATAGGAGGGACTATATACAGTTGCCCGTGTGAACATAGATTGGATTAATTAGAATTAATCCAAGCCTTTTATTTTTATATATCCCTAAAAAAAACTAACTGCATAGATTTATTGCGGTGTCCAACGACCGATCGGTGGTTGACAACCCTTAAGGGGGGGGGGGGGGCTATCGACCCCTTCAGGGATGGAACGCCCAATAAGGTTGCGTTGCTGTGTTGTTTATTTTATTTAATACGTTTCTTAATCTCTTAATATTATTCCATATATACAATATACTTTGCCCCCATGATCTTATCTTTAATTCAAGATTTGAATCTTTC
Organism: Allium sativum; assembly: GCA_030737875.1. Taxonomy (NCBI): domain Eukaryota; kingdom Viridiplantae; phylum Streptophyta; class Magnoliopsida; order Asparagales; family Amaryllidaceae; genus Allium; species Allium sativum. Next base: position 273,570,477 of record CM060927.1, read on the forward strand.
TCTTTATTTTAAATTTATCTTGGACATACACACACACACACATATAAATATATATAATCCATTTAATTATATATATATATTTCTACGTTTACGGTCCAAAATCATTTGTTCATAACTTCTTCATACATTGATCGTTTTCAATATATTATATATGAAAATGATTCAGAATCTCGCCACGAATCAAAATAAAAGAATTTCACAGCCAAATTCTTAAGCTGCAAAATCTCATTTTTCGGCCATACTATTTAATTGCTTATTTTTATTTATTTATTAATTAGTAATACTTATGAATTTTACAAGGTGTTACATTCTCCCCCCTTAAAATAAATTTCGTCCCGAAATCTGTTTAAGGGGCAAAAAATACAACTTACTCGAAACATCCATGTTGTATACCCATGTTATTTATAGTTCATCCCTAAACATCCACGACTCGCAATGATTATGAATTGCAGACCCATTAAAGTTAGCTCTACCCTAGCCTATAGGTGTAATAAGTGATGCAATATATATACAAACAACCTAAACAAGCATATATTTCTACACGAGTTCTCGATGCAATGGTGTTGCATCCATTTCCTAAAATCCAATCTGGCAATCATGATGCATCCATAAACGTTATTTTGAGGAAAAGTTACTTGTGAAAATCTCTAGGTGAGTGTGTCTCATCTTATCCTCGGTCTCCCATGTGTTTTCCGCTGGATCATTTCCCCATTATACTCGGACGAGGTGAACAGTTTTATTGTGGAGTCTCTTGATTCCATGCTCTACAATCCTTGCAGTGGCACGGGGCACTCTGGACTCCAACTCGAGTTTTTCTATGTCCCCAATTTCATCAAGCTCGAGTCTAACAGTTTAATCATGAAGGCATTTCCTCAGATAAGATGATACATGAAAAACATTATGGATTCTCGATAGATGTTCTGGGAGATCCACTCGATAAGCTAAAGATCATATCTTCTCAATAACATGAATTGGCCCAATAAATCTAGGAGCCAACTTCCCAGTCTTCCTAAACCGAATAGTTTTTTTAAGTGGGGATACTTTCATGAATACCCAGTCTCCAAAATTAAACTCAAGTTCTCTCGTTTTCTTATCGTCATACGATTTCTAATGGTCTTGGGTTGCCTTCATTCTATGCCTAATTAAGGATATCTACTCCGTGGAATCATGGACGAAGTCTGGTCCGAGTATAACCTTGTCGGTAGTTTCCCACCGACAAGTTGGCGATTTGCATGGCCTCCCATAAAGCGCTTCAAAATGGGCCATACCGATCGTCGTTTGAAAACTACTATTATATGTGAACTCCACAAGCGGTAGGTGCTGCTCCCAAACTCCTCCAAAGTCGATGATGCAAGCTCTGAGCAAGTCTTCTAAGATTCTATTTACTCTTTCAGTTTGGCCATTGGTCCATGGATGATAAGTTATGCTTATATTGAGGGTCGTTCCCAAGGCTGCTTGTAGGCTTCTCCAAAATTCACTCATGAATAATGGATCTCTACTGATATACACGTAAATGTGTATATTTTATCCGCATATTTATCTTATTTTATCTTTTAAATAATTGATATTGCGTATTTATAGCCGTGTTTTCAGATTGATGACAAGAATCATGGTTTAGAGCATTTGATGAATAAAGCATGAAGAATTTGCTGAAAAAGAGTGAAGTTAAAATTACTAAAGCTTGAAGAGTTTAAAGCTTGAAGAACGGTTGCAAATAGAGTTCAGTTGGGTAGATTTGGCTCACTAAAGACTCATATTGTGTTCACATTGGCTCAATTGCAGACCATTTCACTCATGTAGCGTTCACATTAGCTCCTTTGCAAGGCTTCCCATTCATGCACTGCACGCATTCACACTGGCTCACTTACAAGGCCTCTTACTCTACAACCCCGTTCACACTAGCTTATGTGTTATTTGGGCTAATTCTTTAGTCCCACATTATGGAATTTGTCAAGTAGCCTTTGTCATATCAGCTATAAATACACTCTATCTCATTCATTGTAAGACACTCAGTTTTATTCTGTAATCCTTTTCTTGGAATAAAACTCTTCTTTCTCTCTTCTATTTAGATTTTATTGCATTTTATTTATGTCGTTTATTTTCTTTTTATTTTCTTTTCTTTTAGCTATGTCTAGCTAATCCTCTTTGATTAGGGGGTGATGACGCTAATAGATATGATTCAATATGAATCACATAGCCAAAAGATTAGAACTTCATGTATGTAGATCTAGATTTGAACTAAGGGTTAGATCTGAACCTTCATACCCTGTGTCGTTTAAGAGCTGTGCTCCTTCACAGGGTATATTCGAGTTCGATCTAACACTTATCAGATTTAGATTTAATATTTAGGGTTTTAGAAATAAAATAGTGAATCTGTCCTGATAGCCTATGGTTGTTTAAGAGCTGAGCTCCTGCATAGGCTATACTTGTTGTTATTTACATATTTGTTTCTAGAAACCTAATTATAGTTGATTCATGTTTGTGACAGAAACATGAATTAGATCTGTATTTATTCGATTGGCTATTGATGAGTGTGAATCTAATCTATGTCATTATCCCCTAATTGCTTTCTCTTATTAGATAAATCTCTCTTTTTTATTTTATTGCTGTTATTTTCTGTGTTTTCAATCAATCAAAAGTCTGGAATAACTTGAGTGGATTTATTAATTAAAATATTTTTGGTCCTAGAGTTCCACACCCTCTACAACAATCGTTGTTGTTTAGGAAAACCGAACGGATTTTATAGTTGTTTACAATTGTATAATTTGTTCGCAAACAAATTTTGGCGCCGTTGCCGGGAATTGTCGCGAGGACATCAAGAAATGGGCACGAATTTTAGATGAAAAACAAGATTCTGAAAATAAATATATCGAAAACATGCGTAACATTGAACTACTGGCTCAATACACTATTGAACTTTGGCAAAATCTAGAGAAGTTATTACTTGAGGGAATTGATGATGTTGATGAATTTGAGGATTTAATGAAACTTGGCTTGACTTACGTCGAAGAACTTGCTCAAAGAATAGCAGACAGCAAACAAAGTTGCACTAGGATAGTTTATCACATTTCTCTTCTTCAAACTGAAGTTACAAACTTGTACAACAACTACAAATCCCAATCTAGTGACAAACAACTTTATGCCAATGTTTCTTTTGAAACAAATAGTCAGCCATTAACTTTGTCACAACAGTACATAACGATTATGGATGATTCTGATGATATGACTGTTGATGAAAATGAAAATTTTGAAAAATCTCTGATGCAAAACTCTGATTTCTGTGAAACTGAAATTCAAACTCAAACTGATGCTTCTGTTGAAAATTCAACTCTTACTAAAATCGGAAATTTTCAACTAACAACTTTTGAAATTGATGAAAATCTTAATGAAGTTGTTGAAATCTCTGTAATTGATTTGAATTTAAATTCTCTTGAAAACAAAGACGTCAATCTTCAATTTGATCTTCCTCTCTCAGATTCTGAAAATTTTGAAAATTCAGCTACTTTAGATTGTCAACTTGAAAGAAATGACGAAGTTCATAACAACTGTTTTGGTGAGGACGACTATGGTGAGCGAAAACTTCTTGAACTGATTGACGATAATGTTGTTGGGTCTGAAATTAAAATTGAAAACTTTGAAATTCTTGAGGTTGAAAACAATGGGACTGTTGAATGTGATCTCAAATACAATGACAATTTTTCTGAAACTGTTGAAACCCCTTGTGACTTGATCGTTTCAACTGAATCTCACTTTGATCACTTGTTTTTCAATGATAAATTTCTGCAGTATATGAACTCTTTTTGGAATAACACGGTTTTAAGAAAACACAATTCCAGAACTTACTGAAAATTCATTTGTTCGGTTTTAACTTTAGGTTTACGAATGAACCTTTAGTCAGCAACATTTCAAATATCGAAGAAAAACCGAAAAATATTTCTCAAAACAGGTGTGGGGGTGAGAGTGATGCACACATCTCTCAATTTATACATCATCTGAACAAATCAAATTTTGTTTTTGAAACTTTTACTGAACCCCAGCTCGATGACCTTTCTTTAGTTGCTACTGAAATTCAATTTGATTTTAGGATCAATTGTAAGCTCAAAATTTTAAAATTTGCAACTCAAACTTTTGAAAAAACAAAATTTGTTTCTCCAAATCTGAAACGAGATACAAAATTCTTTATGATTTGGTTTTCTGGGCTTCAGCTGTGTCTCATAATCTTGATGAGGCTGATCCATTGGTCCATTGTGGACCGGTTCATCTATTCGATGACTGCGTATTTTCTCAAAGTGTACCCGGTAAGCCGTGCTGACCCTCTTATTTGTTTTTCCCTTTCACTAAGATATGTCTGACAGACTGTGAGGACACAGTCACACTCAAGTGTGGGGGGAGTTTACATTACATCAGCAATCAAATTTTATAAACTAGGTCATTCATTGAACAAGGATTAACTTAAATTCATAAATAACACCTTGGTTCTTGTTTGATAAGTTGAATTTTTGGGTGATGAGAATGAACATTATTTATTCATTGAATCGTAATGTGTCTTTTTAAGATGCTAGTTTGAGACTGTGCAGACGTTAGTCGTGTTCTGGAGTAAGCGTGTCAACCTTTGTTATACATGTTAGAATGTGCAAGTAAAAAATAATCAAAAAAAAAAATTCAAATAAAAATGAGTTTGCACCTACATATGTTGGATTTTCTGAGTTCGTTTTCATGCATAATATTTTTCTCACTCAAATTTTCACACTTGTAAGTTCTAAATTCCACTTGGCCCAATTAAGGAGAAATGACTCATTGTAGCGTTCTTCTTCGATACCCCACATTATTCAAACCCAAGTTTTAGTCGAATTAAATCCATGTTTCGACAAGTTTTTTGTAATAACCCGGAAAATCTGGGCCAGTTTAAAATTTTTATTTTGGCAATTTTAGCGAATTTTGAATATTTAAAATAGATTATTTTAAATAATACCGACGAGAAATTTATTTTGAATATAATTCGACGTATATATTATACGCGTCGTCGTTAGAATATAAATAATTATATAAAATAGAATTGAAAATGGCGCGGTAGTTCGATAATTCGATTTCAAACTTCAATTGAATGTACCGGGTGCAAAACAATCCGGATTTTAGTGAAACCAAAAACATTATGATCTAATTGGTAATATCTTTCCAACGAATCCAACAAATCGAGATTTCATATCGGGAATCAAAAGATATGCCCAGTTGAAAATTCTGAATAGTCGCTATGGAATTCAGGCCCTTAAAAATGGAAATTTTGCAAATGACCTCGGATTTCGACGAAACCACTTTTGTTGGATCCGTGATGTCGAATTATTGCTAGGTTTCAAATTTCATAATTTTTCGAATCAATATGTGGGCGTGGCAAAGGAAAACGCGTTTGACCGGTTTCAGTTGATTTTAATCGACTGGAAATTGACCATTTTTCCAACGGTCTCAGAATTCGACGAAACTAGTTTTGTTAGGACCGTATCATCAATACGAAGCTAGAAAATATTTTTCTGAAATTTTTCGAGTTAGTATGTGACCCCGGTAATTTGAAATGTGCGTTTAAATTAAATATATATTGATTTATGTTTTAATGTAAAGAAAAACCTATCGAAACGGTCGAATTGGCCTGCGAAACATATTCCATTGTGTTCAGAATGGGGGTAATTAGCTGGGGGCGACAGTCGTTGGGCTCGATTTGGGATTCAGATTAAAAGTCAACCTTATGGAAATTAAAATAACTAATTAAATAATATATATATATTATTATTCTCACCTACCCCTCCCTCATTCCCACTTCAGCCCGATCTGAAATTTCTTGACCCAGAATCCGCTCCACCACCAAATCGCTCCTCCGCCGATGTCGATCCTCCCCCCCTGTGCTCCGCCTCCTCCCTCTTCCATCTCCTGCTCCCCCGCCTCTTCTTCACCTCTCTGAAATCGAGCCCACCTGAAACCCCCCTTCTTCCAGCGACGCAGCGCCGTCGCTACCTCGCCCCCTCGTTGACCGCGCCACCAGCGACCCCACACCGACCGCCTCTCCAAAGCGACAGTGCCTCCAGCATCCCTCAGGCGACGCAACAAATCCGAGCTCCTTCCTTGCTCAATTCAAACAACCACGCGTTAAACCCCCTTCCGATTTGAAGAACCCTAGCCACCGTGAATCGCCTGGAAACCGCCACCTGCTCGACGCTGCCAACCCCATGGATCTCCGGCGCCACCAACGAGCATCGACGTCCCTCCCCCTCTTCATTCTTGAGCTGTAAGTGGTTATTTCCATTTTTATTCGTGTAGACCATATAAAAATATGATCTTTATTAGTTTAAAAATAGGAAAATCGGTTTTGTTTTAATTTAAAACATATTATAACAGTCAATTTATATTTATATGTAGTTAAGAAAAAATCGGGTTCTTATGCTTGTTAATATTCGTAGTTTAACAAATGCAAAGGTATAATAAAAATACGTTTGTAATAATAAAAAATGTGATTTTTATTTAATAGAAAGGTGGGATTTTTATTTAGTGAAAGGCGAGTTAAAAATAAAATTCCTATATGATGAGAAGGTTAAAAATATTATTTTTATAAAGGCGAAATCTATATTTTTGAAATTCGATTTTTATATATTGAACAACGAAGTAAAAATTCGATTTTTAAATGTAGGAAGCCATTATAAAAATATGATTTTTATTTTAAAGACATCAGCAAATATAAAAATGTGTGATTTTTATATATATAGTGACTACGGGCACAAGAAGATGATAAAAAGGCGAGAAGAAGAGTCAAAATGATTGGATAGCTTTCGGTGAGAACTTTTCACTCTTCAACTTCTTTTTCTAGTTATATATATATATACTAGGATGCAGACGGTGCTTAGTAGCACCCGACACCCGTCATCCACAGACCATGGATGGCTTGTTTGTTAAATTGATTGGTTGAGTAGTTGGTTAGTTTAATTGGTTTGAATTGAATTATTTGGTGAATTGAATGGATTTGATTAATGTGTGAATGGCGTGGGCCTTCACTAGACCGGGGATAAGGCTAGGCCTCGTCCCGTTTCTAGTATCGTGCCGTTATGCCGCCGAAATTTTCTAAAATATGTTAGAAAATAAAAATATCATTTTATTGTGTAAATGAATAATAGGAATTCATATGTGGAATAAAATGTTTTATCGTTAAAAATATAATTTTTAACGTGAATATGAATATCGTGAATGTGAATAAATAAATATTCATTTACAAACCAGACGGGTTGTTTATGTACACCTATTTGAAGGTCATTGATTGGGACGATAAATTTTACACATCACCCAACTGCACAAATAAAATCCGTGTTTGATTGGTTGAAACCCCACACGGGTGTTGGGATGAAATATGAAGTTCACTCATCCTGATTAATTAAATATGTCGATCGATTGATTGACAGGCTGTTATAAGCGTTAGATATTTATATTTGATGCTTATACAGTGTAGTGCACTTTGGTTGATGGCTGATTATTTTTCAATGCTATTATATACATGTGTTGTATGAAAATCCATATAATTAACTTTATATGGTAATTGATTGGGCCTCATTCCAATTTAGAAAATAAAGAATATTATAAAATAAAGGTTCATGTGTTGACTGTACTCATCCGTTGAGATTAGTCATGTGTTGAACGAATATTTTAATAATAAAATTTACATCTTTATCAATATAAAATAAAGGTTCATGTGTTGACTGTACTCATCCGTTGAGATTAGTCATGTGTTGAACGAAATATTTTAACAAAAATAGTCACACATGGACGGTACTCATTCGTTGAGATTAGTCGTGTGTTGACAAAAAGAAATATTTGAAATAGAATATATAAAGCCGTGTTGATTAGTGGTGCGCCATTTTGACGCGAACGATATTTATATCGATTACATTCGGAATTGAATATATAACGATTTCGAAATGAATTGAATATATAACGATTTCGAAATGAATTGAATATATAACGATTTCGAAATGAATTGAATATATAACGATTTCGAAATGAATTGAATATATAACGATTTCGAAATGAATTGAATATATAACGATTTCGAAATGAATTGAATATATAACGATTTCGAAATGAATTGAATATATAACGATTTCGAAATGAATTGAATATATAGCGATTTCGAAATGAATTGAATATACAAAGATTTAGAAATGAATTTGAATCGAATAGAAAACCAATTTGAATTGAATCGAATTGAAAACGAATTCAAATTGAATAGAAAGCGAATTGAAACGAATTCAAATTGAATTGAAACTTGAATTAAATAGAAACGAATTTTTAAAGAAGAATTCAATTTTGCTTTGGATTGAAATAGAAGTTGAAATGGTTCTTGAAACGAATTTAAAACTATTTATATAACTCGTTTTAAATAGAAATCGACGAAATATATATTATATATATTATATATATATAATATAATGGCCTGAATAGAACGCGCCGCGCCGCGGCAGTTCGTGGATTTCGACCATTTATTTCAAACGGACATTACGGGAGATCCGACCGTCGGATTCTCCTAAAACCGGAACCGATGGGTTCGTATCGAAAAGAGCTTTCTAACGAATATTTGAAATTTGAAATCTAATGGTTGGATTTGGAGATACGTCCAAATCAAACTCGAAAAAGGTCGCTGTAAGTGCAGTTCGATGGCCATTGTTGGAAATCGACTGTACGTGCCTTGATAAAATTATTAAAAATATCAATAATTTGTGTAAAATCATAAGAAATGATTTGAGAAAATTTGGGATGAAAAACCCCATATTTGAAAAGATAAAAATGAATTTTTATCAAAATGAACTAGTTTGAACTAAATTTAAAACCCGATTTGTTTTTAAATAAATAAATTAGATTTAAAAAGGGGGTTTTAAATAATCGGAATTTCTAATATATTAGATTGAATTTGAAATGGGTTTATCGTGAACGGTGTTTTAAATAACACTAGTTCTTTAACCCGATAACAAATAGAATGTGATTTGGGTTTGTCGTGAACTGTGTTTTAAATAACACCTAGTTCTTTAACCCAGTAAGGGGAGTTCTAACGAATCTGTAATTAGATTGAAATGTGAAACTATAATCTAAATTATCAAATTTAGAAATGAGCGGGAATGGAGTATTACCAGTTTAGCTCCAAAGCGATAGTTAAATCTTTAATTAGATTTGAACGTGAAATGGTAATTAATTTTACCGATAACACCACGGTGTTAGATATGGAGTATTACCAGTTTTGCTTCATGGGATGAATAGGTTGGGATTGGGAAATAAAATAAATAATTACTTCGGTGTGGTTCGTTAATCTCGACTAGTTGGAAAAACCATAATTTGGTTTTAAATGACATCCAAAGGAAGATTACAGGATAAATTTTAAAGAATTTATCTTGGATAAAATTAATGGGAACCTTTCCCTAAGAATGTGGAATTTAGAAACTAGTTGTAGGTTGGCTAAGAAGAATGGTTTCCTAGGTATTGATCTGATGTTGGTTTCGGCCTTCGGGGTTAATGTTTGGGAAATTGTTCTCTTGCTAATTTGCGGTTAGTGACTAATGAATTGGAATGAGGCGTATGTTGTGTTTGTGTAACATTTGTTTTTAATATACGCGGGTTGTTCAGAAAGTCCGGGTTTATACCCATTCTGAATAACCGATTCGACGATAAGTCGAAGATGAAGACGGTGGTCGAAGACCGGAAGTCTTCACATCGTTTGGGTAATTACTGACGATCCTGATTGGGCAGTACACCCAAGAGGATGGAAATAGTTGGTGGTCGTCCAGACGTACTTGGAGATGGATGGATATGCGAGGAAAGTGCCTCCGGTTTCGTTCAGCCCCAGAACGAACTTGAAAATGGATTGTGTGTCTGACACTGGATTTTATTCTGTGTTGATTGATTTCTATTAAATATACATCTGTTTGGCGGCGGAGAATTTATTCTTTTGCTTAACGCCCTTCTCTGAGACGTACGAGCTCAGAGGTTGTATATCGATGGACATCAGTCGCATGGCATGAATTGCCTGTGTGGCACGCTAAGATGCAATGATCAAGGCTTCTGTTGAAAAGCAAAGTCTTGTGGTTGATGATCAAAGAACGCCTACGTGGCAGCTTTGTGTATAGCGTGAATTCGCGAGCCTCACACCTCGGTATGAGTTAAAAACGGGATACGAACTGCAGGGAGAGCACGACGTTTCTTTCTAGCTTTGGTGGTGTCAGTGACTTACCAGCCCTGACATATATATACTTTTCACCTTTGTGGTTGTTGGATGAGGCGCCTCGATTATAGGTCTGTAAGTACCGGGAAACGTGTGTTCAGGAATAACTAATCCTCTAACGTAAGTGAGGACCGGCCCTGAAGATCCAGGGGTTACCCAGTGTGCGTAATCCTGAGGCATTTGCTAGAGTGTCTCGAACGCGGAGAGGAGCTTGCCCCTTGCCTCGACTCATGACGGAAATCCAATTTCCAATACGTGTATTGCGGTTTTAATTGTAGAACTAGTATGGCGACATGATATATGGTACCCATGCCGTCTATGATTTATATTTATGATTGAAACTGTTTTGACACTAAACACTTATTATAGTAGCAAATGATTTGTTTTAAACGTACCAAGCATGTTTGGCTATTATAAGGGAAAACCCTATCCTCCGGCTTGCGTTGCATTGTGTGATGGGACCTGGGTCTTATAATAGCTTCATTTTTCGAAAAAGCATTGCGTTGTTTATTGATATGCACTGATATTCTTGGGAGGAAACCCGTTCCGTGTTATACGGCGTGGTCCCTTGAATCACTCTCTTTTAAAGTAAAGTTTTAAATAACTGTTTTAGTTCTCACACCAGTCACATGACTGACCTGGAGTTTATTGTTTTAACCTAAACTCTGGGTGCCCCTATTTTCCGCACGGGCAGCTAGTAGTTTTGGTTTTGCAGATTTATATTCACAGGATCTTGGTTTACAGCTGGAATGATATCCGGAAAGCTCTGTATCCGTATATCACCTTCAGTTGTGCTTTGTATTATTTTCCGCTGCTATGTAATTTATTGTAATCTCTGATATTTCTGTGTAATATTTATTCATTTATACTCTGTATATTCTTGTAATCTGATGCATTGTTGTAATATACAATGAAATGTTCTTCTGTTTGTGTTCTGATTTGTCATGTTCTCAACGTTCAGGGGTTTCGAACGGTCTAGATCGGTTTAACGACTGATTCAGATCGAGCGAAATTCCAGGCCGTCACATTTGGTATCAGAGCTTTGGTTACAGAGCTCGAGAACAAGACACATTAGAGCCATACGAAAGAATTCATCAGATATTGGATTAGTAATATCCAATTAGAATGACTCGTTAGAGATAGGATCAGTAGTATCCTAGAACGAGTGTGAAGAGTATATTTTTCAAATGAAAACAAGTTTGTTTTGAAAATTTAAATCGTTTTATACGTATTTGAATATTTATTTATTTTGAATATGGACAATCGAGTATATATAGATTTCGCGTATACGCGTCATGAACGTATATTCGAAGTTTTAATATATTGGATAGATATAGAATCATACTCTAGTGGCCCGAAGACGATTCTAATGATTGACTAGTTGTCATTAGTATTCATGTTCGAGTAACGAAGGTGTGATATCGATATATTTCCATTCGACTGGTGTGAGAACCAAAACTAATATGGCTAGAACACATTGTTGTGAATTGGCATCAAAAACAAGATTTTCTGTATATATATCAAAATTTATCAATTTGAAACTCTAATTCACTAATTGATTGATGTTTGTGTTGTTTGTTTATTTGTTTGATAATTTTGAACCATTATGCCTAATATAACCAAATATTGAATTGTATTAAAAAATGGGTCGCATTTGCTTGCATATACATATACTTACATTGAACAGGTCATAGCAAGGAGGCTAGAGCCGAAGAATAAAATTTGTTTGCCCGACAAATAGGTACATGTTTACTACATAATTTCCTGTTTTGTTTGGGTGATGATGATTTTGTGAGCCTATTGGCTAGCCGCTTGGCTTTTTCTTTTTCTTTTTGAGATCTGAAGGACCGGGGAAGCTATTTGAAATTCCCCGATGCTCCCATTGCAGGGGAGGTTATGGCGAAATTTTTCGAAAATTTAGGGTGTTAGCCAAATTTTTGAAATTTTGAAAATTCTCAAAAACTGAAAAGTTAGAGAATGGAAGCCAAATCGAACGTAGGGCTGAATAATCAAACCACTTTCGACTTTGTTCCTTTTCGGGGACGAAAAGTTTTAAGTGGGGGAGATTGTAATAACCCGGAAAATCTGGGCCAGTTTAAAATTTTTATTTTGGCAATTTTAGTGAATTTTGAATATTTAAAATAGATTATTTTAAATAATATCGACGAGAAATTTATTTTGAATATAATTCGACGAATATATTATACGCGTCGTCGTTAGAATATAAATAATTATATATAATTATAAAATAGAATTGAAAATGGCGCGGTAGTTCGATAATTCGATTTCAAACTTCAATTGAATGTACCGGGTGCAAAACAATCCGGATTTTAGTGAAACCAAAAATATTATGATCTAATTGGTAATATCTTTCCAACGAATCCGACAAATCGAGATTTCATATCGGGAATCAAAAGATATGCCCAGTTGAAAATTCTGAATAGTTGCTATGGAATTCAGGCCCTTAAAAATGGAAATTTTGCAAATGACCTCGGATTTCGACGAAACCACTTTTGTTGGATCCGTGATGTCGAATTATTGCTAGGTTTCAAATTTCATAATTTTTCGAATCAATATGTGAGCGTGGCAAAGGAAAACGCGTTTGACCGGTTTCAGTTGATTTTAATCGACTGGAAATTGACCATTTTTCCAACGGTCTCAGAATTCGACGAAACTAGTTTTGTTAGGACCGTATCGTCAATACGAAGCTAGAAAATATTTTTCTGAAATTTTTCGAGTTAGTATGTGACCCCGGTAATTTGAAATGTGCGTTTAAATTAAATATATATTGATTTATGTTTTAATGTAAAGAAAAACCTATCGAAACGGTCGAATTGGCCTGCGAAACATATTCCATTGTGTTCAGAATGGGGGTAATTAGCTGGGGGTGACAGTCGTTGGGCTCGATTTGGGATTCAGATTAAAAGTCAACCTTATGGAAATTAAAATAACTAATTAAATAATATATATATTATTATTCTCACCTACCCCTCCCTCATTCCCACTTCAGCCCGATCTGAAATTTCTTGACCCAGAATCCGCTCCACCACCAAATCGCTCCTCCGCCGATGTCGATCCTCCCCCCCATGCTCCGCCTCCTCCCTCTTCCATCTCCTGCTCCCCCGCCTCTTCTTCACCTCTCTGAAATCGAGCCCACCTGAAACCCCCCTTCTTCCAGCGACGCAGCGCCGTCGCTACCTCGCCCCCTCGTTGACCGCGCCACCAGCGACCCCACACCGACCGCCTCTCCAAAGCGACAGCGCCTCCAGCATCCCTCAGGCGATGCAACAAATCCGAGCTCCCTCCTTGCTCGATTCAAACAACCACGCGTTAAACCCCCTTCCGATTTGAAGAACCCTAGCCACCGTGAATCGCCTGGAAACCGCCACCTGCTCGACGCTGCCAACCCCATGGATCTCCGGCGCCACCAACGAGCATCGACGTCCTCCCCCTCTTCATTCTTGAGCTGTAAGTGGTTATTTCCATTTTTATTCGTGTAGACCATATAAAAATATGATCTTTATTAGTTTAAAAATAGGAAAATCGGTTTTGTTTTAATTTAAAACATATTATAACAATCAATTTATATTTATATGTAGTTAAGAAAAAATCGGGTTCTTATGCTTGTTAATATTCGTAGTTTAACAAATGCAAAGGTATAATAAAAATACGTTTGTAATAATAAAAAATGTGATTTTTATTTAATAGAAAGGTGGGATTTTTATTTAGTGAAAGGCGAGTTAAAAATAAAATTCCTATATGATGAGAAGGTTAAAAATATTATTTTTATAAAGGCGAAATCTATATTTTTGAAATTCGATTTTTATATATTGAACAACGAAGTAAAAATTCGATTTTTAAATGTAGGAAGCGATTATAAAAATATGATTTTTATTTTAAAGACATCAGCAAATATAAAAATGTGTGATTTTTATATATATAGTGACTACGGGCACAAGAAGATGATAAAAAGGCGAGAAGAAGAGTCAAAATGATTGGATAGCTTTCGGTGAGAACTTTTCACTCTTCAACTTCTTTTTCTAGTTATATATATATATATATATACTAGGATGCAGACGGTGCTTAGTAGCACCCGACACCCGTCATCCACAGACCATGGATGGCTTGTTTGTTAAATTGATTGGTTGAGTAGTTGGTTAGTTTAATTGGTTTGAATTGAATTATTTGGTGAATTGAATGGATTTGATTGATGTGTGAATGGCGTGGGCCTTCACTAGACCGGGGATAAGGCTAGGCCTCGTCCTGTTTCTAGTATCGTGCCGTTATGCCGCCGAAATTTTCTAAAATATGTTAGAAAATAAAAATATCATTTTATTGTGTAAATGAATAATAGGAATTCATATGTGGAATAAAATGTTTTATCGTCAAAAATATAATTTTTAACGTGAATATGAATATCGTGAATGTGAATAAATAAATATTCATTTACAAACCAGACGGGTTGTTTATGTACACCTATTTGAAGGACATTGATTGGGACGATAAATTTTACACATCACCCAACTGCACAAATAAAATCTGTGTTTGATTGGTTGAAACCCCACACGGGTGTTGGGATGAAATATGAAGTTCACTCATCCTGATTAATTAAATATGTCGATCGATTGATTGACAGGCTGTTATAAGCGTTAGATATTTATATTTGATGCTTATACAGTGTAGTGCACTTTGGTTGATGGTTGATTATTTTTCAATGCTATTATATACATGTGTTGTATGAAAATCCATATAATTAACTTTATATGGTAATTGATTGGGCCTCATTCCAATTTAGAAAATAAAGAATATTATAAAATAAAGGTTCATGTGTTGACTGTACTCATCCGTTGAGATTAGTCATGTGTTGAACGAATATTTTAATAATAAAATTTACATCTTTATCAATATAAAATAAAGGTTCATGTGTTGACTGTACTCATCCGTTGAGATTAGTCATGTGTTGAACGAAATATTTTAACAAAAATAGTCACACATGGACGGTACTCATTCGTTGAGATTAGTCGTGTGTTGACAAAAAGAAATATTTGAAATAGAATATATAAAGCCGTGTTGATTAGTGGTGCGCCATTTTGACGCGAACGATATTTATATCGATTACATTCGGAATTGAATATATAACGATTTCGAAATGAATTGAATATATAACGATTTCGAAATGAATTGAATATATAACGATTTCGAAATGAATTGAATATATAACGATTTCGAAATGAATTGAATATACAACGATTTCGAAATGAATTGAATATATAACGATTTCGAAATGAATTGAATATATAGCGATTTCGAAATGAAATGTATATACAAAGATTTAGAAATGAATTTGAATCGAATAGAAAACCAATTTGAATTGAATCGAATTGAAAACAAATTCAAATTGAATAGAAAGCGAATTGAAACGAATTCAAATTGAATTGAAATTTGAATTAAATAGAAATGAATTTTAAAACGAATTTTTAAAGAAGAATTCAATTTTGCTTTGGATTGAAATAGAAGTTGAAATGGTTCTTGAAACGAATTTAAAACTATTTATATAACTCGTTTTAAATAGAAATCGACGAAATATATATTATATATATTATATATATAATATAATGGCCTGAATAGAACGCGCCGCGCCGCGGCAGTTCGTGGATTTCGACCATTTATTTCAAACGGACATTACGGGAGATCCGACCGTCGGATTCTCCTAAAACCGGAACCGATGGGTTCGTATCGAAAAGAGCTTTCTAACGAATATTTGAAATTTGAAATCTAACTGTTGGATTTGGAGATACGTCCAAATCAAACTCGAAAAAGGTCGCTGTAAGTGCAGTTCGATGGCCATTGTTGGAAATCGACTGTACGGGCCTTGATAAAATTATTAAAAATATCAATAATTTGTGTAAAATCATAAGAAATGATTTGAGAAAATTTGGGATGAAAAACCCCATATTTGAAAAGATAAAAATGAATTTTTATCAAAATGAACTAGTTTGAACTAAATTTAATACCCGATTTGTTTTTAAATAAATAAATTAGATTTAAAAAGGGGGTTTTAATAATCGGAATTTCTAATATATTAGATTGAATTTGAAATGGGTTTATCGTGAACGGTGTTTTAAATAACACTAGTTCTTTAACCCGATAACAAATAGAATGTGATTTGGGTTTGTCGTGAACTGTGTTTTAAATAACACCTAGTTCTTTAACCCAGTAAGGGGAGTTCTAACGAATCTGCAATTAGATTGAAATGTGAATCTATAATCTAAATTATCAAATTTAGAAATGAGCGGGAATGGAGTATTAACAGTTTAGCTCCAAAGCGATAGTTAAATCTTTAATTAGATTTGAACGTGAAATGGTAATTAATTTTACCGATAACACCACGGTGTTAGATATGGAGTATTACCAGTTTTGCTTCATGGGATGAATAGGTTGGGATTGGGAAATAAAATAAATAATTACTTCGGTGTGGTTCGTTAATCTCGACTAGTTGGAAAAACCATAATTTGGTTTTAAATGACATCCAAAGGAAGATTACAGGATAAATTTTAAAGAATTTATCTTGGATAAAATTAATGGGAACCTTTCCCTAAGAATGTGGAATTTAGAAACTAGTTGTAGGTTGGCTAAGAAGAATGGTTTCCTGGGTATTGATCTGATGTTGGTTTCGGCCTTCGGGGTTAATGTTTGGGAAATTGTTCTCTTGCTAATTTGCGGTTAGTGACTAATGAATTGGAATGAGGCGTATGTTGTGTTTGTGTAACATTTGTTTTTAATATACGCGGGTTGTTCAGAAAGTCCGGGTTTATACCCATTCTGAATAACCGATTCGACGATAAGTCGAAGATGAAGACGGTGGTCGAAGACCGGAAGTCTTCACATCGTTTGGGTAATTACTGACGATCCTGATTGGGCAGTACACCCAAGAGGATGGAAATAGTTGTTGGTCGTCCAGACGTACTTGGAGATGGATGGATATGCGAGGAAAGTGCCTCCGGTTTCGTTCAGCCCCAGAACGAACTTGAAAATGGATTGTGTGTCTGACACTGGATTTTATTCTGTGTTGATTGATTTCTATTAAATATACATCTGTTTGGCGGCGGAGAATTTATTCTTTTGCTTAACGCCCTTCTCTGAGACGTACGAGCTCAGAGGTTGTATATCGATGGACATCAGTCGCATGGCATGAATTGCCTGTGTGGCACGCTAAGATGCAATGATCAAGGCTTCTGTTGAAAAGCAAAGTCTTGTGGTTGATGATCAAAGCACGCCTACGTGGCAGCTTTGTGTATAGCGTGAATTCGCGAGCCTCACACCTCGGTATGAGTTAAAAACGGGATACGGACTGCAGGGAGAGCACGACGTTTCTTTCTAGCTTTGGTGGTGTCAGTGACTTACCAGCCCTGACATATATATACTTTTCACCTTTGTGGTTGTTGGATGAGGCGCCTCGATTATAGGTCTGTAAGGACTGGGAAACGTGTGTTCAGGAATAACTAATCCTCTAACGTAAGTGAGGACCGGCCCTGAAGATCCAGGGGTTACCCAGTGTGCGTAATCCTGAGGCATTTGCTAGAGTGTCTCGAACGCGGAGAGGAGCTTGCCCCTTGCCTCGACTCATGACGGAAATCCAATTTCCAATACGTGTATTGCGGTTTTAATTGTAGAACTAGTATGGCGACATGATATATGGTACCCATGCCGTCTATGATTTATATTTATGATTGAAACTGTTTTGACACTAAACACTTATTATAGTAGCAAATGATTTGTTTTAAACGTACCAAGCATGTTTGGCTATTATAAGGGAAAACCCTATCCTCCGGCTTGCGTTGCATTGTGTGATGGGACCTGGGTCTTATAATAGCTTCATTTTTCGAAAAAGCATTGCGTTGTTTATTGATATGCACTGATATTCTTGGGAGGAAACCCGTTCCGTGTTATACGGCGTGGTCCCTTGAATCACTCTCTTTTAAAGTAAAGTTTTAAATAACTGTTTTAGTTCTCACACCAGTCACATGACTGACCTGGAGTTTATTGTTTTAACCTAAACTCTGGGTGCCCCTATTTTCCGCACGGGCAGCTAGTAGTTTTGGTTTTGCAGATTTATATTCACAGGATCTTGGTTTACAGCTGGAATGATATCCGGAAAGCTCTGTATCCGTATATCACCTTCAGTTGTGCTTTGTATTATTTTCCGCTGCTATGTAATTTATTGTAATCTCTGATATTTCTGTGTAATATTTATTCATTTATACTCTGTATATTCTTGTAATCTGATGCATTGTTGTAATATACAATGAAATGTTCTTCTGTTTGTGTTCTGATTTGTCATGTTCTCAACGTTCAGGGGTTTCGAACGGTCTAGATCGGTTTAACGACTGATTCAGATCGAGCGAAATTCCAGGCCGTCACATTTGGTATCAGAGCTTTGGTTACAGAGCTCGAGAACAAGACACATTAGAACCATACGAAAGAATTCATCAGATATTGGATTAGTAATATCCAATTAGAATGACTCGTTAGAGATAGGATCAGTAGTATCCTTGAACGAGTGTGAAGAGTATATTTTTCAAATGAAAACAAGTTTGTTTTGAAAATTTAAATCGTTTTATACGTATTTGAATATTTATTTATTTTGAATATGGACAATCGAGTATATATAGATTTCGCGTATACGCGTCATGAACGTATATTCGAAGTTTTAATATATTGGATAGATATAGAATCATACTCTAGTGGCCCGAAGATGATTCTAATGATTGACTAGTTGTCATTAGTATTCATGTTCGAGTAACGAAGGTGTGATATCGATATATTTCCATTCGACTGGTGTGAGACCCAAAACTAATATGGCTAGAACACATTGTTGTGAATTGGCATCAAAAACAAGATTTTCTGTATATATATCAAAAATTATCAATTTGAAACTCTAATTCACTAATTGATTGATGTTTGTGTTGTTTGTTTATTTGTTTGATAATTTTGAACCATTATGCCTAATATAACCAAATATTGAATTGTATTAAAAAATGGGTCGCATTTGCTTGCATATACATATACTTACATTGAACAGGTCATAGCAAGGAGGCTAGAGCCGAAGAATAAAATTTGTTTGCCCGACAAATAGGTACATGTTTACTACATAATTTCCTGTTTTGTTTGGGTGATGATGATTTTGTGAGCCTATTGGCTAGCCGCTTGGCTTTTTCTTTTTCTTTTTGAGATCTGAAGGACCGGGGAAGCTATTTGAAATTCCCCGATGCTCCCATTGCAGGGGAGGTTATGGCGAAATTTTTCGAAAATTTAGGGTGTTAGCCAAATTTTTGAAATTTTGAAAATTCTCAAAAACTGAAAAGTTGGAGAATGGAAGCCAAATCGAACGTAGGGCTGAATAATCAAACCACTTTCGACTTTGTTCCTTTTCGGGGACGAAAAGTTTTAAGTGGGGGAGATTGTAATAACCCGGAAAATCTGGGCCAGTTTAAAATTTTTATTTTGGCAATTTTAGTGAATTTTGAATATTTAAAATAGATTATTTTAAATAATATCGATGAGAAATTTATTTTGAATATAATTCGACGTATATATTATACGCGTCGTCGTTAGAATATAAATAATTATATATAATTATAAAATAGAATTGAAAATGGCGCGGTAGTTCGATAATTCGATTTCAAACTTCAATTGAATGTACCGGGTGCAAAACAATCCGGATTTTAGTGAAACCAAAAATATTATGATCTAATTGGTAATATCTTTCCAACGAATCCGACAAATCGAGATTTCATATCGGGAATCAAAAGATATGCCCAGTTGAAAATTCTGAATAGTCGCTATGGAATTCAGGCCCTTAAAAATGGAAATTTTGCAAATGACCTCGGATTTCGACGAAACCACTTTTGTTGGATCCGTGATGTCGAATTATTGCTAGGTTTCAAATTTCATAATTTTTCGAATCAATATGTGAGCGTGGCAAAGGAAAACGCGTTTGACCGGTTTCAGTTGATTTTAATCGACTGGAAATTGACCATTTTTCCAACGGTCTCAGAATTCAACGAAACTAGTTTTGTTAGGACCGTATCGTCAATACGAAGCTAGAAAATATTTTTCTGAAATTTTTCGAGTTAGTATGTGACCCCGGTAATTTGAAATGTGCGTTTAAATTAAATATATATTGATTTATGTTTTAATGTAAAGAAAAACCTATCGAAACGGTCGAATTGGCCTGCGAAACATATTCCATTGTGTTCAGAATGGGGGTAATTAGCTGGGGGCGACAGTCGTTGGGCTCGATTTGGGATTCAGATTAAAAGTCAACCTTATGGAAATTAAAATAACTAATTAAATAATATATATATATTATTATTCTCACCTACCCCTCCCTCATTCCCACTTCAGCCCGATCTGAAATTTCTTGACCCAGAATCCGCTCCACCACCAAATCGCTCCTCCGCCGATGTCGATCCTCCCCCCCGTGCTCCGCCTCCTCCCTCTTCCATCTCCTGCTCCCCCGCCTCTTCTTCACCTCTCTGAAATCGAGCCCACCTGAAACCCCCCTTCTTCCAGCGATGCAGCGCCGTCGCTACCTCGCCCCCTCGTTGACCGCGCCACCAGCGACCCCACACCGACCGCCTCTCCAAAGCGACAGCGCCTCCAGCATCCCTCAGGCGACGCAACAAATCCGAGCTCCCTCCTTACTCGATTCAAACAACCACGCGTTAAACCCCCTTCCGATTTGAAGAACCCTAGCCACCGTGAATCGCCTGGAAACCGCCACCTGCTCGACGCTGCCAACCCCATGGATCTCCGGCGCCACCAACGAGCATCGACGTCCCTCCCCCTCTTCATTCTTGAGCTGTAAGTGGTTATTTCCATTTTTATTCGTGTAGACCATATAAAAATATGATCTTTATTAGTTTAAAAATAGGAAAATCGGTTTTGTTTTAATTTAAAACATATTATAACAGTCAATTTATATTTATATGTAGTTAAGAAAAAACCGGGTTCTTATGCTTGTTAATATTCGTAGTTTAACAAATGCAAAGGTATAATAAAAATACGTTTGTAATAATAAAAAATGTGATTTTTATTTAATAGAAAGGTGGGATTTTTATTTAGTGAAAGGCGAGTTAAAAATAAAATTCCTATATGATGAGAAGGTTAAAAATATTATTTTTATAAAGGCGAAATCTATATTTTTGAAATTCGATTTTTATATATTGAACAACGAAGTAAAAATTCGATTTTTAAATGTAGGAAGCGATTATAAAAATATGATTTTTATTTTAAAGACATCAGCAAATATAAAAATGTGTGATTTTTATATATATAGTGACTACGGGCACAAGAAGATGATAAAAAGGCGAGAAGAAGAGTCAAAATGATTGGATAGCTTTCGGTGAGAACTTTTCACTCTTCAACTTCTTTTTCTAGTTATATATATATATATATATATATATATATATATATATATATATACTAGGATGCAGACGGTGCTTAGTAGCACCCGACACCCGTCATCCACAGACCATGGATGGCTTGTTTGTTAAATTGATTGGTTGAGTAGTTGGTTAGTTTAATTGGTTTGAATTGAATTATTTGGTGAATTGAATGGATTTGATTGATGTGTGAATGGCGTGGGCCTTCACTAGACCGGGGATAAGGCTAGGCCTCGTCCCGTTTCTAGTATCGTGCCGTTATGCCGCCGAAATTTTCTAAAATATGTTAGAAAATAAAAATATCATTTTATTGTGTAAATGAATAATAGGAATTCATATGTGGAATAAAATGTTTTATCGTTAAAAATATAATTTTTAACGTGAATATGAATATCCTGAATGTGAATAAATAAATATTCATTTACAAACCAGACGGGTTGTTTATGTACACCTATTTGAAGGACATTGATTGGGACGATAAATTTTACACATCACCCAACTGCACAAATAAAATCTGTGTTTGATTGGTTGAAACCCCACACGGGTGTTGGGATGAAATATGAAGTTCACTCATCCTGATTAATTAAATATGTCGATCGATTGATTGACAGGCTGTTATAAGCGTTAGATATTTATATTTGATGCTTATACAGTGTAGTGCACTTTGGTTGATGGTTGATTATTTTTCAATGCTACTATATACATGTGTTGTATGAAAATCCATATAATTAACTTTATATGGTAATTGATTGAGCCTCATTCCAATTTAGAAAATAAAGAATATTATAAAATAAAGGTTCATGTGTTGACTGTACTCATCCGTTGAGATTAGTCATGTGTTGAACGAATATTTTAATAATAAAATTTACATCTTTATCAATATAAAATAAAGGTTCATGTGTTGACTGTACTCATCCGTTGAGATTAGTCATGTGTTGAACGAAATATTTTAACAAAAATAGTCACACATGGACGGTACTCATTCGTTGAGATTAGTCGTGTGTTGACAAAAAGAAATATTTGAAATAGAATATATAAAGCCGTGTTGATTAGTGGTGCGCCATTTTGACGCGAACGATATTTATATCGATTACATTCGGAATTGAATATATAACGATTTCGAAATGAATTGAATATATAACGATTTCGAAATGAATTGAATATATAACGATTTCGAAATGAATTGAATATATAACGATTTCGAAATGAATTGAATATATAACGATTTCGAAATGAATTGAATATATAACGATTTCGAAATGAATTGAATATATAACGATTTCGAAATGAATTGAATATATAATGATTTCGAAATGAATTGAATATATAACGATTTCGAAATGAATTGAATATATAGCGATTTCGAAATGAATTGAATATACAAAGATTTAGAAATGAATTTGAATCGAATAGAAAACCAATTTGAATTGAATCGAATTGAAAACGAATTCAAATTGAATAGAAAGCGAATTGAAACGAATTCAAATTGAATTGAAATTTGAATTAAATAGAAATGAATTTTAAAACGAATTTTTAAAGAAGAATTCAATTTTGCTTTGGATTGAAATAGAAGTTGAAATGGTTCTTGAAACGAATTTAAAACTATTTATATAACTCGTTTTAAATAGAAATCGACGAAATATATATTATATATATTATATATATAATATAATGGCCTGAATAGAACGCGCCGCGCCGCGGCAGTTCGTGGATTTCGACCATTTATTTCAAACGGACATTACGGGAGATCCGACTGTCGGATTCTCCTAAAACCGGAACCGATGGGTTCGTATCGAAAAGAGCTTTCTAACGAATATTTGAAATTTGAAATCTAACGGTTGGATTTGGAGATACGTCCAAATCAAACTCGAAAAAGGTCGCTGTAAGTGCAGTTCGATGGCCATTATTGGAAATCGACTGTACGGGCCTTGATAAAATTATTAAAAATATCAATAATTTGTGTAAAATCATAAGAAATGATTTGAGAAAATTTGGGATGAAAAACCCCATATTTGAAAAGATAAAAATGAATTTTTATCAAAATGAACTAGTTTGAACTAAATTAAAAACCCGTTTGTTTTTAAATAAATAAATTAGATTTAAAAAGGGGGCTTTAAATAATCGGAATTTCTAATATATTAGATTGAATTTGAAATGGGTTTATCGTGAACGGTGTTTTAAATAACACTAGTTCTTTAACCCGATAACAAATAGAATGTGATTTGGGTTTGTCGTGAACTGTGTTTTAAATAACACCTAGTTCTTTAACCCAGTAAGGGGAGTTCTAACGAATCTGCAATTAGATTGAAATGTGAATCTATAATGTAAATTATCAAATTTAGAAATGAGCGGGAATGGAGTATTACCAGTTTAGCTCCAAAGCGATAGTTAAATCTTTAATTAGATTTGAACGTGAAATGGTAATTAATTTTACCGATAACACCACGGTGTTAGATATGGAGTATTACCAGTTTTGCTTCATGGGATGAATAGGTTGGGATTGGGAAATAAAATAAATAATTACTTCGGTGTGGTTCGTTAATCTCGACTAGTTGGAAAAACCATAATTTGGTTTTAAATGACATCCAAAGGAAGATTACAGGATAAATTTTAAAGAATTTATCTTGGATAAAATTAATGGGAACCTTTCCCTAAGAATGTGGAATTTAGAAACTAGTTGTAGGTTGGCTAAGAAGAATGGTTTCCTGGGTATTGATCTGATGTTGGTTTCGGCCTTCGGGGTTAATGTTTGGGAAATTGTTCTCTTGCTAATTTGCGGTTAGTGACTAATGAATTGGAATGAGGCGTATGTTGTGTTTGTGTAACATTTGTTTTTAATATACGCGGGTTGTTCAGAAAGTCCGGGTTTATACCCATTCTGAATAACCGATTCGACGATAAGTCGAAGATGAAGACGGTGGTCGAAGACCGGAAGTCTTCACATCGTTTGGGTAATTACTGACGATCCTGATTGGGCAGTACACCCAAGAGGATGGAAATAGTTGGTGGTCGTCCAGACGTACTTGGAGATGGATGGATATGCGAGGAAAGTGCCTCCGGTTTCGTTCAGCCCCAGAACGAACTTGAAAATGCATTGTGTGTCTGACACTGGATTTTATTCTGTGTTGATTGATTTCTATTAAATATACATCTGTTTGGCGGCGGAGAATTTATTCTTTTGCTTAACGCCCTTCTCTGAGACGTACGAGCTCAGAGGTTGTATATCGATGGACATCAGTCGCATGGCATGAATTGCCTGTGTGGCACGCTAAGATGCAATGATCAAGGCTTCTGTTGAAAAGCAAAGTCTTGTGGTTGATGATCAAAGCACGCCTACGTGGCAGCTTTGTGTATAGCGTGAATTCGCGAGCCTCACACCTCGGTATGAGTTAAAAACGGGATACGGACTGCAGGGAGAGCACGACGTTTCTTTCTAGCTTTGGTGGTGTCAGTGACTTACTAGCCCTGACATATATATACTTTTCACCTTTGTGGTTGTTGGATGAGGCGCCTCGATTATAGGTCTGTAAGGACCGGGAAACGTGTGTTCAGGAATAACTAATCCTCTAACGTAAGTGAGGACTGGCCCTGAAGATCCAGGGGTTACCCAGTGTGCGTAATCCTTAGGCATTTGCTAGAGTGTCTCGAACGCGGAGAGGAGCTTGCCCCTTGCCTCGACTCATGACGGAAATCCAATTTCCAATACGTGTATTGCGGTTTTAATTGTAGAACTAGTATGGCGACATGATATATGGTACCCATGCCGTCTATGATTTATATTTATGATTGAAACTGTTTTGACACTAAACACTTATTATAGTAGCAAATGATTTGTTTTAAACGTACCAAGCATGTTTGGCTATTATAAGGGAAAACCCTATCCTCCGGCTTGCGTTGCATTGTGTGATGGGACCTGGGTCTTATAATAGCTTCATTTTTCGAAAAAGCATTGCGTTGTTTATTGATATGCACTGATATTCTTGGGAGGAAACCCGTTCCGTGTTATACGGCGTGGTCCCTTGAATCACTCTCTTTTAAAGTAAAGTTTTAAATAACTGTTTTAGTTCTCACACCAGTCACATGACTGACCTGGAGTTTATTGTTTTAACCTAAACTCTGGGTGCCCCTATTTTCCGCACGGGCAGCTAGTAGTTTTGGTTTTGCAGATTTATATTCACAGGATCTTGGTTTACAGCTGGAATGATATCCGGAAAGCTCTGTATCCGTATATCACCTTCAGTTGTGCTTTGTATTATTTTCCGCTGCTATGTAATTTATTGTAATCTCTGATATTTCTGTGTAATATTTATTCATTTATACTCTGTATATTCTTGTAATCTGATGCATTGTTGTAATATACAATGAAATGTTCTTCTGTTTGTGTTCTGATTTGTCATGTTCTCAACGTTCAGGGGTTTCGAACGGTCTAGATCGGTTTAACGACTGATTCAGATCGAGCGAAATTCCAGGCCGTCACATTTGGTATCAGAGCTTTGGTTACAGAGCTCGAGAACAAGACACATTAGAACCATACGAAAGAATTCATCAGATATTGGATTAGTAATATCCAATTAGAATGACTCGTTAGAGATAGGATCAGTAGTATCCTAGAACGAGTGTGAAGAGTATATTTTTCAAATGAAAACAAGTTTGTTTTGAAAATTTAAATCGTTTTATACGTATTTGAATATTTATTTATTTTGAATATGGACAATCGAGTATATATAGATTTCGCGTATACGCGTCATGAACGTATATTCGATGTTTTAATATATTGGATAGATATAGAATCATACTCTAGTGGCCCGAAGATGATTCTAATGATTGACTAGTTGTCATTAGTATTCATGTTCGAGTAACGAAGGTGTGATATCGATATATTTCCATTCGACTGGTGTGAGAACCAAAACTAATATGGCTAGAACACATTGTTGTGAATTGGCATCAAAAACAAGATTTTCTGTATATATATCAAAAATTATCAATTTGAAACTCTAATTCACTAATTGATTGATGTTTGTATTGTTTGTTTATTTGTTTGATAATTTTGAACCATTATGCCTAATATAACCAAATATTGAATTGTATTAAAAAATGGGTCGCATTTGCTTGCATATACATATACTTACATTGAACAGGTCATAGCAAGGAGGCTAGAGCCGAAGAATAAATTTTGTTTGCCCGACAAATAGGTACATGTTTACTACATAATTTCCTGTTTTGTTTGGGTGATGATGATTTTGTGAGCCTATTGGCTAGCCGCTTGGCCTTTTCTTTTTCTTTTTGAGATCTGAAGGACCGGGGAAGCTATTTGAAATTCCCCGATGCTCCCATTGCAGGGGAGGTTATGGCGAAATTTTTCGAAAATTTAGGGTGTTAGCCAAATTTTTGAAATTTTGAAAATTCTCAAAAACTGAAAAGTTGGAGAATGGAAGCCAAATCGAACGTAGGGCTGAATAATCAAACCACTTTCGACTTTGTTCCTTTTCGGGGACGAAAAGTTTTAAGTGGGGGAGATTGTAATAACCCGGAAAATCTGGGCCAGTTTAAAATTTTTATTTTGGCAATTTTAGCGAATTTTGAATATTTAAAATAGATTATTTTAAATAATATCGACGAGAAATTTATTTTGAATATAATTCGACGTATATATTATACGCGTCGTCGTTAGAATATAAATAATTATATATAATTATAAAATAGAATTGAAAATGGCGCGGTAGTTCGATAATTCGATTTCAAACTTCAATTGAATGTACCGGGTGCAAAACAATCCGGATTTTAGTGAAACCAAAAACATTATGATCTAATTGGTAATATCTTTCCAACGAATCCGACAAATCGAGATTTCATATCGGGAATCAAAAGATATGCCCAGTTGAAAATTCTGAATAGTCGCTATGGAATTCATGCCCTTAAAAATGGAAATTTTGCAAATGACCTCGGATTTCGACGAAACCACTTTTGTTGGATCCGTGATGTCGAATTATTGCTAGGTTTCAAATTTCATAATTTTTCGAATCAATATGTGAGCGTGGCAAAGGAAAACGCGTTTGACCGGTTTCAGTTGATTTTAATCGACTGGAAATTGACCATTTTTCCAACGGTCTCAGAATTCGACGAAACTAGTTTTGTTAGGACCGTATCGTCAATACGAAGCTAGAAAATATTTTTCTGAAATTTTTCGAGTTAGTATGTGACCCCGGTAATTTGAAATGTGCGTTTAAATTAAATATATATTGATTTATGTTTTAATGTAAAGAAAAACCTATCGAAACGGTCGAATTGGCCTGCGAAACATATTCCATTGTGTTCAGAATGGGGGTAATTAGCTGGGGGCGACAGTCGTTGGGCTCGATTTGGGATTCAGATTAAAAGTCAACCTTATGGAAATTAAAATAACTAATTAAATAATATATATATATTATTATTCTCACCTACCCCTCCCTCATTCCCACTTCAGCCCGATCTGAAATTTCTTGACCCAGAATCCGCTCCACCACCAAATCGCTCCTCCCCCGATGTCGATCCTCCCCCCCTGTGCTCCGCCTCCTCCCTCTTCCATCTCCTGCTCCCCCGCCTCTTCTTCACCTCTCTGAAATCGAGCCCACCTGAAACCCCCCTTCTTCCAGCGACGCAGCGCCGTCGCTACCTCGCCCCCTCGTTGACTGCGCCACCAGCTACCCCACACCGACCGCCTCTCCAAAGCGACAGCGCCTCCAGCATCCCTCAGGCGACGCAACAAATCCGAGCTCCCTCCTTGCTCGATTCAAACAACCACGCGTTAAACCCCCTTCCGATTTGAAGAACCCTAGCCACCGTGAATCGCCTGGAAACCGCCACCTGCTCGACGCTGCCAACCCCATGGATCTCCGGCGCCACCAACGAGCATCGACGTCCCTCCCCCTCTTCATTCTTGAGCTGTAAGTGGTTATTTCCATTTTTATTCGTGTAGACCATATAAAAATAAGATCTTTATTAGTTTAAAAATAGGAAAATCGGTTTTGTTTTAATTTAAAACATATTATAACAGTCAATTTATATTTATATGTAGTTAAGAAAAAATCGGGTTCTTATGCTTGTTAATATTCGTAGTTTAACAAATGCAAAGGTATAATAAAAATACGTTTGTAATAATAAAAAATGTGATTTTTATTTAATAGAAAGGTGGGATTTTTATTTAGTGAAAGGCGAGTTAAAAATAAAATTCCTATATGATGAGAAGGTTAAAAATATTATTTTTATAAAGGCGAAATCTATATTTTTGAAATTCGATTTTTATATATTGAACAACGAAGTAAAAATTCGATTTTTAAATGTAGGAAGCCATTATAAAAATATGAATTTTATTTTAAAGACATCAGCAAATATAAAAATGTGTGATTTTTATATATATAGTGACTACGGGCACAAGAAGATGATAAAAAGGCAAGAAGAAGAGTCAAAATGATTGGATAGCTTTCGGTGAGAACTTTTCACTCTTCAACTTCTTTTTCTAGTTATATATATATATACTAGGATGCAGACGGTGCTTAGTAGCACCCGACACCCGTCATCCACAGACCATGGATGACTTGTTTGTTAAATTGATTGGTTGAGTAGTTGGTTAGTTTAATTGGTTTGAATTGAATTATTTGGTGAATTGAATGGATTTGATTGATGTGTGAATGGCGTGGGCCTTCACTAGACCAGGGATAAGGCTAGGCCTCGTCCCGTTTCTAGTATCGTGCCGTTATGCCGCCGAAATTTTCTAAAATATGTTAGAAAATAAAAATATCATTTTATTGTGTAAATGAATAATAGGAATTCATATGTGGAATAAAATGTTTTATCGTTAAAAATATATTTTTTAACGTGAATATGAATATCGTGAATGTGAATAAATAAATATTCATTTACAAACCAGACGGGTTGTTTATGTACACCTATTTGAAGGACATTGATTGGGACGATAAATTTTACACATCACCCAACTGCACAAATAAAATCTGTGTTTGATTGGTTGAAACCCCACACGGGTGTTGGGATGAAATATGAAGTTCACTCATCCTGATTAATTAAATATGTCGATCGATTGATTGACAGGCTGTTATAAGCGTTAGATATTTATATTTGATGCTTATACAGTGTAGTGCACTTTGGTTGATGGTTGATTATTTTTCAATGCTATTATATACATGTGTTGTATGAAAATCCATATAATTAACTTTATATGGTAATTGATTGGGCCTCATTCCAATTTAGAAAATAAAGAATATTATAAAATAAAGGTTCATGTGTTGACTGTACTCATCCGTTGAGATTAGTCATGTGTTGAACGAATATTTTAATAATAAAATTTACATCTTTATCAATATAAAATAAAGGTTCATGTGTTGACTGTACTCATCCATTGAGATTAGTCACGTGTTGAACGAAATATTTTAACAAAAATAGTCACACATGGACGGTACTCATTCGTTGAGATTAGTCGTGTGTTGACAAAAAGAAATATTTGAAATAGAATATATAAAGCCGTGTTGATTAGTGGTGCGCCATTTTGACGCGAACGATATTTATATCGATTACATTCGGAATTGAATATATAACGATTTCGAAATGAATTGAATATATAACGATTTCGAAATGAATTGAATATATAACGATTTCGAAATGAATTGAATATATAACGATTTCGAAATGAATTGAATATATAACGATTTCGAAATGAATTGAATATATAACGATTTCGAAATGAATTGAATAT
Source organism: Allium sativum (assembly GCA_030737875.1). Classification (NCBI taxonomy): domain Eukaryota; kingdom Viridiplantae; phylum Streptophyta; class Magnoliopsida; order Asparagales; family Amaryllidaceae; genus Allium; species Allium sativum. The sequence goes on from CM060927.1 coordinate 273,600,910, forward strand.
ATAACGATTTCGAAATGAATTGAATATATAACGATTTCGAAATGAATTGAATATATAGCGATTTCGAAATGAATTGAATATACAAAGATTTAGAAATGAATTTGAATCGAATAGAAAACCAATTTGAATTGAATCGAATTGAAAACGAATTCAAATTGAATAGAAAGCGAATTGAAACGAATTCAAATTGAATTGAAATTTGAATTAAATAGAAATGAATTTTAAAACGAATTTTTAAAGAAGAATTCAATTTTGCTTTGGATTGAAATAGAAGTTGAAATGGTTCTTGAAACGAATTTAAAACTATTTATATAACTCGTTTTAAATAGAAATCGACGAAATATATATTATATATATTATATATATAATATAATGGCCTGAATAGAACGCGCCGCGCCGCGGCAGTTCGTGGATTTCGACCATTTATTTCAAACGGACATTACGGGAGATCCGACTGTCGGATTCTCCTAAAACCGGAACCGATGGGTTCGTATCGAAAAGAGCTTTCTAACGAATATTTGAAATTTGAAATCTAACGGTTGGATTTGGAGATACGTCCAAATCAAACTCGAAAAAGGTCGCTGTAAGTGCAGTTCGATGGCCATTGTTGGAAATCGACTGTACGGGCCTTGATAAAATTATTAAAAATATCAATAATTTGTGTAAAATCATAAGAAATGATTTGAGAAAATTTGGGATGAAAAACCCCATATTTGAAAAGATAAAAATGAATTTTTGTCAAAATGAACTAGTTTGAACTAAATTTAAAACCCGATTTGTTTTTAAATAAATAAATTAGATTTAAAAAGGGGGTTTTAAATAATCGGAATTTCTAATATATTAGATTGAATTTGAAATGGGTTTATCGTGAACGGTGTTTTAAATAACACTAGTTCTTTAACCCGATAACAAATAGAATGTGATTTGGGTTTGTCGTGAACTGTGTTTTAAATAACACCTAGTTCTTTAACCCAGTAAGGGGAGTTCTAACGAATTTGCAATTAGATTGAAATGTGAATCTATAATCTAAATTATCAAATTTAGAAATGAGCGGGAATGGAGTATTACCAGTTTAGCTCCAAAGCGATAGTTAAATCTTTAATTAGATTTGAACGTGAAATGGTAATTAATTTTACCGATAACACCACGGTGTTAGATATGGAGTATTACCAGTTTTGCTTCATGGGATGAATAGGTTGGGATTGGGAAATAAAATAAATAATTACTTCGGTGTGGTTCGTTAATCTCGACTAGTTGGAAAAACCATAATTTGGTTTTAAATGACATCCAAAGGAAGATTACATGATAAATTTTAAAGAATTTATCTTGGATAAAATTAATGGGAACCTTTCCCTAAGAATGTGGAATTTAGAAACTAGTTGTAGGTTGGCTAAGAAGAATGGTTTCCTGGGTATTGATCTGATGTTGGTTTCGGCCTTCGGGGTTAATGTTTGGGAAATTGTTCTCTTGCTAATTTGCGGTTAGTGACTAATGAATTGGAATGAGGCGTATGTTGTGTTTGTGTAACATTTGTTTTTAATATACGCGGGTTGTTCAGAAAGTCCGGGTTTATACCCATTCTGAATAACCGATTCGACGATAAGTCGAAGATGAAGACGGTGGTCGAAGACCGGAAGTCTTCACATCGTTTGGGTAATTACTGACGATCCTGATTGGGCAATACACCCAAGAGGATGGAAATAGTTGGTGGTCGTCCAGACGTACTTGGAGATGGATGGATATGCGAGGAAAGTGCCTCCGGTTTCGTTCAGCCCCAGAACGAACTTGAAAATGGATTGTGTGTCTGACACTGGATTTTATTCTGTGTTGATTGATTTCTATTAAATATACATCTGTTTGGCGGCGGAGAATTTATTCTTTTGCTTAACGCCCTTCTCTGAGACGTACGAGCTCAGAGGTTGTATATCGATGGACATCAGTCGCATGGCATGAATTGCCTGTGTGGCACGCTAAGATGCAATGATCAAGGCTTCTGTTGAAAAGCAAAGTCTTGTGGTTGATGATCAAAGCACGCCTACGTGGCAGCTTTGTGTATAGCGTGAATTCGCGAGCCTCACACCTCGGTATGAGTTAAAAACGGGATACAGACTGCAGGGAGAGCACGACGTTTCTTTCTAGCTTTGGTGGTGTCAGTGACTTACCAGCCCTGACATATATATACTTTTCACCTTTGTGGTTGTTGGATGAGGCGCCTCGATTATAGGTCTGTAAGGACCGGGAAACGTGTGTTCAGAAATAACTAATCCTCTAATGTAAGTGAGGACCGGCCCTGAAGATCCAGGGGTTACCCAGTGTGCGTAATCCTGAGGAATTTGCTAGAGTGTCTCGAACGCGGAGAGGAGCTTGCCCCTTGCCTCGACTCATGACGGAAATCCAATTTCCAATACGTGTATTGCGGTTTTAATTGTAGAACTAGTATGGCGACATGATATATGGTACCCATGCCGTCTATGATTTATATTTATGATTGAAACTGTTTTGACACTAAACACTTATTATAGTAGCAAATGATTTGTTTTAAACGTACCAAGCATGTTTGGCTATTATAAGGGAAAACCCTATCCTCCGGCTTGCGTTGCATTGTGTGATGGGACCTGGGTCTTATAATAGCTTCATTTTTCGAAAAAGCATTGCGTTGTTTATTGATATGCACTGATATTCTTGGGAGGAAACCCGTTCCGTGTTATACGGCGTGGTCCCTTGAATCACTCTCTTTTAAAGTAAAGTTTTAAATAACTGTTTTAGTTCTCACACCAGTCACATGACTGACCTGGAGTTTATTGTTTTAACCTAAACTCTGGGTGCCCCTATTTTCCGCACGGGCAGCTAGTAGTTTTGGTTTTGCAGATTTATATTCATAGGATCTTGGTTTACAGCTGGAATGATATCCGGAAAGCTCTGTATCCATATATCACCTTCAGTTGTGCTTTGTATTATTTTCCGCTGCTATGTAATTTATTGTAATCTCTGATATTTCTGTGTAATATTTATTCATTTATACTCTGTATATTCTTGTAATCTGATGCATTGTTGTAATATACAATGAAATGTTCTTCTGTTTGTGTTCTGATTTGTCATGTTCTCAACGTTCAGGGGTTTCGAACGGTCTAGATCGGTTTAACGATTGATTCAGATCGAGCGAAATTCCAGGCCGTCACATTTTTCTTATATTGGTATACTTAAGAACCTTTCACTGATTTATTTTCAAAGGTTAAATACGTCACTTTATATACCAATATTACACTACCCATTCAGTACTTGTATTAGGGTAGGATAACCATATACCACATCTTATTTTATATGGGTTATCTATCTTACGAAACTTTGTTTATCATTCCTTTCAGCTTTTTGTATAACATCAATCTAGACTTGTGTGTTGAATTAAGGTTATGGAAGTAGAGTGACTAGGGCACAAAACTTTCCTTTCATGAAGTGTTGGTTTAGTAGAGGAGGAATCAAATGAAATAATGTACGGTATCATTCCATTCCATCTCCACTCATCATTCATCTTGAAAAAAAAAATGAAATAAAGAGAGAGTCTCTCTGAATAAAATAGTCATTCATCATTCTTGACTATAAAAGCATTCAATTCCATTCCATCCACATCCATTCTACTGTACTTGGAAGTGAGGATTGTAGTAGACGAGATGAAAGGAAATAAAAATGTTCATATGTGCCTTAGTAGTACTTTATCTTTTGTAATTTGAAGTTCAACTAATACACTTGCCCTCTTATCTAGAATATTTTTAGAACTTACAAAATTTTCCTTCATCTATGCATTACTCATATCCAATACATTACAGTTACATTGGTGCAAAATCATTCAAAAAAAAAAGAGGAATAAAGAAATGATTGGGTGCACATTGTCGATGTGTAGAACTTTGGTTGACACCACGCTCTTAACCTTCAAGACAATTACAGTGTTATCAAGGAATTACGATTCAGCTTGAAAATTTTTGTTCATTTTTGCACTAATTATGGGATGAAAAATTTGGGGCTAAACCGTTATTATTGAAGTTAGGTGAAATCCTTGGAATGTGAAAGACCTTAAATATATTGTTTGATTAATCCGCGTACATAAGACGCTTTGGATTTTGTGGGTAGTATCCGCTGAAAACCCTCACGAGACAACACTCGTCCTACTAGGGACACCTAGGGGTTTAACGGCTTGTTGCATATGCTAAATGCAATCGTGTTTCCTACGAAAGTGTGACATATCTTAATTTAGTTTATTCGAGGACGAATAAAAAGATAAGTGTGGGGGTATTTGATATACACGTAAATGTGTATATTTTATCCGCATATTTATCTTATTTTATCTTTTACATAATTGATATTGTGTATTTATAGCTGTGTTTTCAGACTGATGACAAGAATCATGGTTTAGAGCATTTGATGAATAAAGCATGAAGAATTTGCTGAAAAAGAGTGAAGTTAAAATTACTAAAGCTTGAAGAGTTTAAAGCTTGAAGAACGGTTGCAAATAGAGTTCAGTTGGGTAGATTTGGCTCACTAAAGACTCATATTGTGTTCACATTGGCTCAGTTGCAGACCATTTCACTCATGTAGCGTTCACATTAGCTCCTTTGCAAGGCTTCTCATTCATGCACTGCACGCGTTCACACTGGCTCACTTACAAGGCCTCTTACTCTACAACCCCGTTCACACAAGCTTATGTGTTATTTGGGCTAATTCTTTAGTCCCACATTATGGAATTTGCCAAGTAGCCTTTGTCATATCAGCTATAAATACACTCTATCTCATTCATTGTAAGACACTCAGTTTTATTCTGTAATTCTTTTCTTGGAATAAAACTCTTCTTTCTCTCTTCTATTTAGTTTTTATTGCATTTTATTTATGTCGTTTGTTTTCTTTTTATTTTCTTTTCTTTTAGCTATGTCTAGCTAATCCTCTTTGATTAGGGGGTGATGACGCTAATAGATATGATTCAATATGAATCACATAGCCAAAAGATTAGAACTTCATGTATGTAGATCTAGATTTGAATTAAGGGTTAGATCTGAACCTTCATACCCTGTGTCGTTTAAGAGCTGTGCTCCTTCACAGGGTATATTCGAGTTCGATCTAACACTTATCAGATTTAGATTTAATATTTAGGGTTTTAGAAATAAAATAGTGAATCTGTCCTGATAGTCTATGGTTGTTTAAGAGCTGAGCTCCTGCATAGGCTATACTTGTTGTTATTTACATATTTGTTTCTAGAAACCTAATTATAGTTGATTCATGTTTGTGACAGAAACATGAATTAGATCTGTATTTATTCGATTGGTTATTGATGAGTGTGAATCTAATCTATGTCATTATCCCCTAATTGCTTTCTCTTATTAGATAAATCTCTCTTTTTTATTTTATTGCTGTTATTTTTTGTGTTTTCAATCAATCAAAAGTCTGGAATAACTTGAGTGGATTTATTAATTAAAATATTTTTGGTCCCAGAGTTCGACACCCTCTACAACAATCCTTGTTGTTTAGGAAACCCGAACGGATTTTACAGTTGTTTACAATTGTATAATTTGTTCACAAACATCTATCACTCATGATACTTGATGGAATATCATGTAATATGACAATCTCTTTGACATATAATTGGGCTAACGAGGCTGCAGTCCTTGTCTTCTTGACTGTTATAAAATTGGTGCTTTTGGTTAAACGATCTACCACAACCCAAACGGTGTCATTCCCTTTTTGGCTTCTAGAAAGTCCATCTATGAAGTCCATGGAAATATATTACCACTTCCACGTGGGGATCTCTAATGGTAACAATAATCCTCCGGGTTTCCTTTGGTCTGCTTTGACTTTTTGGCATATTAAACATTTGGCCACGAACTTGGCTACATCTTTCTTCATTCCTTCCTATCGGAGATTCCTTTTTATATCCTTATACATTTTATCTCCACCAGGGTGTATGGTCAATCTTGACCTATGGAACTCCTCTAAAATTTCTTTCTTCAACTCTTCATCCTTAGGGACGTAAAGTCGTCCATCCCAAAGTAAACTTCCATCATCGCCAATTGAATACAAAACCAAATGAATAAAGTTCTCCTTCTTTCCCACTTTTTCTTTTATGCTTCTCAATTCCTCGTCAAAGTCTTGTGCACTTTGGATTCTTTCTCTTAGGGTAGGTATACTTATCATAGCCCCAAGAAAACCATTAGAAGTGATTGGTGAGGGTTGCAAATTAAAATTAATGAGGAACTCTAATTGTTTCCATTCTAGGATTGCATTCAAAATCACATGTTTCCTACTTAAATCATCCTCCATAACATTCATCTTCCTTAGGGTATATTGTATTGTGAAGTCAAATCAGGCAATATATTCCATCCATCGTTGTTGTCTCAAGTTTAAGTTACGTTGTGAAAATAAATACTTAAGGGATTTATGGTCAGTAAAGAGTTCAAATTTCTCCCCTAAAAGATAATGCCTCCACATCTTAAGGGTGAACACTACTGCAACTAACTCAAGGTCATGTACTGGGTATCTCTTCTCTGGATCCTTGGGTTGTCTACTAGCATAGGCAACTACTCTTCCTTCTTGCATAAGGACTGCTCCTAAACCGGTCCCACATGCGTCGGTGTAAACAGTGAACAACTTTAAACCATCGAGTATAATCAGGACTAGTGCGCTAGTTAATACTTCCTTTAATTTCTTAAAGGCTATATCACATTCATCACTCCAAGCAAACACCAAATTCTTTTTCGTTAACTGGATTAAAGGAGTAGCAATCTTGGCGAAGTCTTTAATGAATTTCCTATAGTACCCGACCAATCTAAGGAAGCTTGTCACTTCTGTAGCGTTCCGAGGTATCCTCCATTCCTTGATTGCCTCGATCTTTGCGGTGTCTATGGCGAAGTCTTCACTCAACACAATATGTCCTAAAAATCTTACTTCTTCCCACCAAAAATGGCACTTCAAGAATTTTTCTTCCAATTGGTTCTTTCTTAATATCCCTAGCACTTGTCTCAAGTGTTTTTCATGCTTTTTGCGGTCTTTTGAGAATTTAAGGATGTCATCTGCGAAGACTACCACAATTTATTTAGAATGCCCCTAAACACTCTACTCATAAGGTCAACGAAGAAGGCGGGTGCATTTGTTAGTCCGAGTGGCATAATTTCCCATTGGAATAATTCGTATGATGGCCTAAACGTAGTTTTGTCCTTGCTGTCCTTCAAAATTCTTAACTGGTGAAATCCATGTAGCACCCCGTATTTTTAACGATACTAAAAGAGGATAAATTAAATTATAATTAATTTAATATTCAGAATTAAGGAAAACGGACCGCGCCACTGCGTCCATCTCGAAATTCTAGTCAAGATAGACATTTGGTTTGCATAAAACTGACATCGTATAAAGAAGTTATGAGGGTTTTAAGTGTATATACGCGTAGAAGAATTATACATATACACATGAGTCAGGGATGAATCAAAACTTTTTCCAAAACCGTTTGAATTTGAAAAGGAAAAAGTGGCAGTAGTTTTCCCGCTTTAGGGGGTTGACCTCCCTAGAGGGGTGTCGACACCGGGGTCGACCCCCCTTAAGAGGTGTCGACACCAGGGTCGACCCACCCGCAGGGATGTCGACACCCCTAGGGCTGACGTGGCAATCGATTTCAGAGGGTCTAGCAGCTATATATACGTGGTCATTTCTCTTGTTTTCTTCATTGAGAATTCATAGTGGCCAAACTCTGCCGATATCTGAACTGATCTGGATCCGTTATCTTCTTCAACTAAAGAAAATCAATTGGAGATTCAAGATCCAATCTTTTCTAGTTCTATCTTCTTATCCAAACTCTGTGAGTCTCTAGTTGCTTTTAGATTTGAATATTTAAAAGTAACTATGACACGACTATGAATTGGATTTGTTCATATGCCTAGATTATATAAGATCCATTATAAATTGTGATTATATGCCATTTTGAATTGGTTAGGATTTGGATCTAAACCTCTATCTAAACAGATCTATTGTAACTTCTATGACATGCCATGATGTGAATCTTAAACCTTAATTGTGTAGATCTACTTTTAAATTATTGGATCTAAATTGTGTGGACATTTAATTTGTTAATCAGATATCATTTTGTGCCTATTATGTTAGAACTGAATAGTTGGACATCTAAATGGCTAATTTAGATCATATTTTGCTCACTATGACATCATAGTTATGTTAGAACTAGTAATTGCTACAAGTTCATCAGATTTATGCTCGTATGTCCACATTGTCACAATGTTAGTTTATGTTTATGCCAAGTTATGTTAAAATAATCACTTTGGTTATATTCATATTATTTTTCCCTTTTATCGTTTATGACTAGGTTTAGGCATGCCACCAATTTTGTGAGTGCGCTAGTTAAGGAACGATGGAAAAAGGTTAATATTGGCGTAATTTGAATATAAACATCATTAGACATATAATTCAAATTATTGGGTAAAATGAGCATTAACACCTATAAAGGCATAGGTTTAATTAATTGATTAATTAATAATGAATGCCTAGGATTACAATTAGAAAATTTAATGGCGCTTATGATACGAGGTTAGGTCGCATTAGCGGTGGAAGTCTGGCCGGACCCGACCGACATATCTAGCAGCCACTAATGTTGAACCTAATGTGAGAGGTCCAAGTGCGCAAATATGAATCGGGCTATGACACGAGGTTAGGCCCAATTGTGGAATAAGGCTTCCCGGACCCGACCGACATATCCAACATCCACGAGTTGTAGGCCTAATGTGGGAGGTCTAGCCCATTATAAACCATAAATGGACATGGTAATAAATTGGACTACTTAACCAAATCTAATCCATAGGGATTGTATGATTGTGAATTAAAGTTAAGGTTAAGTAAAATTGATTGGATAGTGGATGGGTTAAGCAAATCTGGAAGGGGTGGGCAATATTTACATATTGGCCCACAAACTTAACCCGATAAGGTTATGTAATTAAGAACACCTAGTGGTATGCATGACCGGTTGGAATAATGAAGTTATGTAATTAAAGACACCTTTTAGGGTAAACATAACTTATAGAGATGATAGGGTTATGTAATTAAAGACACCTAGTGGTGTACATAGCCAAAGAAAACCTAGTGGGGGATACAAGACAAAGGGGAGAGCTTGTATCATATTGTGTGGGATCCGTTTCATCCAGTAACCCGGAGTAGGTATCAAAACATGTGCTCCGTACTAGGTCGGAGATGGGGCACACTTACTAGACTGATTGTAAGAGATCCAAATGTGGAAGACGGTGTGCGCGGCGCAAACCGACCGGGCCATGTGCATGCATGAGCCGGCGAGAAGGGGATAAGACAACCGTTACACCTGTAGATATGAGGTTGTGCATATCAGCGAGGGGTTGCCACTTTAGGACGTGATACATCCTATTGTGGGGCCGACACAGAGTATCTACGGAGTAGGGAGCCGATCGATTAGGGTAGTAGTTAGGGTACAATTGGACGTATGCCTAAGTCTACCACCTTATAGTGGAAGGGATCACCTCATTCTGGTTATATAGTAATAGTGCAGAGTAATCATTAGAGAAGCATATACACCTTATCTTGTCCACCTTGTCACACCTTCCACTTATGTAATGGTCTCTCTTATCTACTTTATATGCCTGTCATGCTACTTTTATTTGTTTACTTGCTAAAAGTAACTAGACTCGCCAGACTTTATGTCAGACCCTTTTGTTTCTTCTTCTTTCTTCCGTTTCTCCCCAGGTTCTCGGGGAGGAAACACTTAGGCTTAGTTAGGACTCAGATATCATCTTGCTAGAGCTGCTTTCGAAGTACGGGTCAAGTTCTTATCTCTACTATGGCTTTATCTCTTTTATTTGGGGAATTATGTTTTCTTTTAAGTATTTATGTACTCTTATGGTAAAAGAAAGAAGTTATATTATTGTAATGGTTTTTGTGAATTATGGTATTTTGGACCACGATGTATGATTTGTGGTAGAAATAAAATTTTGAATTTCCGTTGCTATCTTAATTATATATGTCTTGTAATATTCTGTGTTTGTTTACCTATAACGCTTCATGAAACTTAATGCATTCCCTTTGTGTGTGACATTAACGGACGTGGGGTGTCACACTTGGTATCAGAGCTGAAGGTTACCAGATTAGATAAAAGTTTTTGAAAACTATTTTCAAAAAGGTTTTAAAAGAAAGCATTTTCAAAAAATAAAAGTCTATTTTGAAAGGCATTCCCCAAGAAGCCATATGTAATATCCTTCGGTCCTTTGTCTAAATCTCTTCCCTTTTTCTTTTCAGCATGTCTAGGGAACCAAACATTCCTAATATTCCGAATGGCGTTACAATACCCGGATGGTTCCGTACGTTCCTGGAGGCCATGACACTTATCGGGGGCCAAGGAAACGTTCCTCCACCAGCTGCACCAGTCATTCGTCCTCCTCCCTCTCCTAGAGCAGATAATTTCGCTAAGATCTGCAAAGACTTCCATGCTATAGGAGGGAAGCCATTCCACGGGAGCGAGACATTCGTAGAAGCGCGGAATTGGCTCAAGGAGACCGATGACTTGTTCATAATCTTTGAAGTAGAGGATAGAAGAAAGGTTCAGTTAGCCGCCTGGTTACTAAAAGACAAAGCCTCATTTTGGTGGGAAGTTTCTTAGGCTGGACGTCAGGTGGAAACTTGGGAAGATTTTAGACAAAGATTTGAAATAAACTTTCTTTCCCAAGCTTAGAAAAGCATGCGTATAGAGAGGTTCTTGGCACTCAAACAAGGGAACTTGATGGTGAAAGAATATGTGAACAAATTCAACCAACTAGCAAGGTTCGGGTTAGAATTCTTTAATACTCCACATAAGAAGGCGTTGCGGTTTGCTAAAGGGCTAAATGAACGCCTTCATGGGTTAGCCATGTCCCATATTCTAATAGGAGCCACTTTTGAAAAGCTTGTCGATATGGCCCTAATGCATGAGGAAGACAAGGGAGAAAAGAAGGAAGTAAAGACTGTGGAAATATCACAAAATAAGAAGGTGTGGCTTAAGAAGGGCAACAACAACAACAATAGTAGAAGAAAGGTGGAAAGAATGACAAAGGCAAGGATAAGAGAAAATGTCAGAATTATGGGAAAGTAGGTCACTTGGTCAAAGACTGTAAGCGAATGAAGAAATCTTGCTACCGTTGTGGAGAGATCAGACACTTTGCTAGGGAGTGCCTGAAGAAATAGGGATCGCAGGGACAAGGTCAAAGGCAGGAACTTCCGTAGGGCAGGTGCATGCTCTCGCGATCAGTGCTCCTGATAGAGGTAGAAAAATTTCTGTGGAAGGTTTAATTTCTCTTTCTAATTATCCAATTAGAACACTTTTTGATTCTGACACTTCACATTCATTTATATCTAGTTCCGTGGTTAAATCTCTACACTTAATTACTAGTATGGTAGTGGATCCCGTAGTTATTTCAAACCCCATTAGTGGTTCGGCTCATTTATATATGATTTGTCGGGGTTTGAAAATATATGTGTTAGGCATCAAGCTTGAGTGCGACGCGTATGTGCTCGGGATTATGGGCTATGGATTGATTCTAGGAATGGACTGGCTTACCACGTATGATGCCATTCTGGATTGTGAGAGGAGGGTCGTTAGGCTTTTGACTTGTCATGGGAGGACCCTCGAGATTTCTTGTAACCCCCAAGGGTTTGTTATGCTTAGTTTCCTAGAGTCTCTTGATGCATATATCGATGATCTGAAATCTATTCTGGAGGTCCGAGATTATTCTGATGTTTTTGATGAGGTACGGGGTTTACCTCCAAGGCGCGAGATCGATTTTCGTATATATCTGGTGGATAATGAAAAGCCAGTTGCATCACCAGTGTGCCATATGGCTCCGAGGGAAAGGAGAGAGCTAAGTAAGCAAGTAGGGGAGCTACTTGAGAAAGGATTTATCAGACGAAGCATATCTGAATGGGGTGCTCCAGTTGTATTCGCAACTAAGCGGATGGTTTGCTTCGTTTTTGTGTTGACTACAGAGAGTTGAATAAACTCACTAAGAAGAATAGGCACCTGATCCCGAGGATTGATGCTTTATTTGATCATCTTGTTGGTGCCTCGGTATTTTCCCAGTTAGACTTGGCCATCGGGTTTCATCAATTGAGGGTGGCCGAGGACAACATAGATAAGACCGCTTTTAGAACTCCGGATGCTTTCTTTGAATGGCTAGTTATTCCTTTTGGGTTGACGAATGCACCCGCCTATTTTGTCGATCTGATGAGTAGGGTGTTTCAAGAGTTCCTAAATAAATTTGTAGTAGTCTTTGTTGATGACATTTTTATCTTCTCCAAGAGCGAAGAAGAGCATGCCCAATATTTGAGAGAAGTTTTCAAAACTCTCCGTGACTATCAGCTTAAGGAAAAATTCTCCAAATGCCATTTTCAGAGAAAAGAGGTGAGATTCTTAAGGCATGTGGTCTCCAAAGAAGGGATAGCTGCAGATCCCGCAAGGACAGTTGCAATGCAAGATTGGCAGATTCCTAAAAATGCAACCAAGGTGAGAAGCTTTCTTGGGTTGGTAGGTTATTATAGGAAGTTCATTAAGGACTTCGCGAAGATATCATCCCCACTCACCAGGCCGATGAAGAAGAATTTGGCGTTTTCATGGGATAAAGATTGTGATGTTGCTTTCCAACGTTTAAAGAGGGCTCTGACAACAGCCCCAGTCTTGACTTTGCCCAATGGGAACAAAGTATTTACGGTTTACACTGATGTGTGTGGTACAGGGCTTGGTGTGGTTCTGATGCAAGAAGGGAAAGTGGTGTGTTATGGGGGTAGATAGTTGAGAGTTCATGAGAAGAACTACCCAACCCATGATCTAGAGTTAGCTGCCATAGTATTCGCGCTTAAGACGTGGCACCGTTATTTACTTAGAGAGAAGTTCGAGTTATACGCCGATCATAAATCTCTCAAGTATCTGTTCTTACAGAAGGATCTTAATTTAAGGCAACAACGGTGGATGGAGTTCCTAGCTTCTTATGATTTTGAGATTGCTTATACCACTGGCAAGGGTAATGTGGTGGCAGACACGCTAAGTAGGCAAAGGATGGCCTTGAGTCCTCTGTTTGTGGAGAGGAAGAGCTTGGAGTTCATATCAGCTTTTGATTTTAGACCCTCCATCGGGATTTTTCCTGATTTGTTTGCATCCTTGGAGATACGACCAACTCTTATGGATCAGATAGGAGCTTCGCAACAAGGTGACCCACAGATTTTAGACATCATGGAAAAGCTCAGAAAAGGGGAGACTTCTAGTCACCTCAGTAGATACACTATAGATGAAAAGGGGTGGTTGCGACGAGATGGAAGGCTTTGTGTTCCTCAAACTGGAAGCTTGATAAAGGCAGTCCTAGAAGATGCTCAACATTCTAAGATGACTATTCATCCAGGCGGTGATAAGATGTACTGAGACATGAAAAGGGTTTTCTTGGCTGGGATGAAGAAAGATGTGGCCGAATTTGTTTCCCAATGTCTAGTTTGACAGCAAGTTAAAGATGAGCAAAATAAGCCCGGTGGTTTACTTCATCCTTTGGAGGTTCCTCAGTGGAAATGGGAGAGCGTCTCTATGGATTTCATAGATGGTTTGCCTGGATCAAAGAAAGGCAACACCAGTATTTGGGTTGTGGTAGATAGACTCACTCAGAGCGCTCACTTTATTCCAGTTAAGAGCAAGAGGACGACATCATGGTTGGCAGCAATTTATATTCGTGAGATAATTCGTCTTCATGGAGTGCCTTCCAGCATCGTGAGTGATCATGACCCCATCTTCACCAGTGAATTTTGGAGGAGCTTGCAAGAAGCATTAGGTACACAGTTGTGTTTGAGCACCACTTATCATCCTCAGACCGATGGAAGACGGAGAGGGTGAACAAAATTCTAGAGGATCTTTTGAGGCTGTGTATCCTAGATTTTGGAGCGACTTGGGAAGAGCACCTTCCTTTAGTAAAGTTTGCCTATAACAACAGCTATCAATCCAGCAACGACATGGCACCCTTCGAAGCATTGCACGTATGACCCTGTAGATCACCAACTTGTTAGTGGGAATCTATAAAAAGACTATTGCTTGGACCAGATATGGCGAGAGAAACGTCCAAAAAGATTGACCTTATTCGACGGCGGATAAAGACAACTTAAGATAGGCAGAAGTCCTATGCAGACAAGAGAAGGACTGACATCGAATTTGAAGTGGGAGACTTAGTTTTTATCAAAGCATCACCTCTGAGGAATGTGATTCGTTTCGGATCAGTAGGGAAGTTGGCACCTAGGTTTGTGGGACCATTTCCCATAACTGAGAGGATTGGCCAAGTGGCCTATAAAGTAAAGCTCCCAGAAAATCTATCCGGTGTTCATGATGTTTTCCACGTTTCTCATCTGCAGAAGTGCTTGCACGACACCACAGAAGTTGTTGAGCCGAGTGTATTGGAAGAGGTAGAAGTGGAACGCGAGGCGACAGTCAGATGAGTTCCTTCCCGTATTATCAGATCAGAAGTTAAGAAGCTAAACAATAAAGAGGTCAAATTGGTAAAGGTTCAATGGGGAGATAAACCAGAGGATGCGACTTGGGAGACCGAAGCCAAGATTCGTGCTTCATACCCTTTTCTTTTTGAGGGTATGTTCTCAACTCCTTTTTCTTATGTTTTATCTGTGCTTGTTTCTAACATTTGAATATATCCTATCCATAGTATTTTCGGCCTTCAGACAGGAATCCTATGGATGTAAACATGTGTTTGAGACATGTTATGTTTGATGGATGCAAGTGGATGTAAGTGTTTGCTAGTGGTTTCCTGTGGACGCATATACATACACGTTAGGCACTAGATTGGCTCAATCACTCTCATACTACTTATGGATGTGTGTGAATTTTCTTTTCTTTTATGGGTGGAATTGGACGTATTACCATATGGATATTGCATTTGAACGAATGAGTGTGCACACATATAGAACTTACACGTTATAATAGGATTATTTGCATACATATTGGATTCATGGCACTAACATACATTGCATTAAGGAGGTCAACTAAATCAGTAGACCGCCTGATTTCCGCATTAGTGTTGGGACATATACAAACACCCTTGCATATATTCATATAAGCATTAGAAGTCTTTAAGGACAATGGATACCAGCGATTGATGAATGAGTAGATGGATAGTGGATGGTAGGATATGCATTCTTCTCAACTTAGATATTTCGAGGACAAAATCCTTTGAGTAGAGGAGAATGTAACACCCCGTATTTTTAACGATACTAAATGAGGATAAATTAAATTATAATTAATTTAATATTTATAATTAAGTAAAATAGACTGCGCCATTGCGTCTGTCTCGAAATTCTGGTCAAGATAGACATTTGGTTTGCGTAAAACAGACACCATATGAAGAAGTTATGAGGGTATTAAGTTTGTATACGTGCTGAAGAATTATATATACACATGAGTCAGGGATGAGTCAAAATTTTATCCAAAATCGTTCGAATTTGAAAAAGAAAAGTGGCGGCAGTTTTCCCGCTCTAGGGTTCAACCCCCCTAGAGGGGTGTAGACACCGGGATCGACCCCCCTTAAGGGGTGTCGACACCAAGGTCGACACACCCACAGGGTTGTCGACACCCCTAGGGCTGACATGGCAATCGGTTTCAGAGGGCCTGGCTGCTATATATACGTGGTCATTTCTCTTGTTTTCTTCATTGAGAATTCATGGTGGCCAAACTCTGCCGGTATCTAAATTGATCTGGATCCGTTATCTTCTTCAACTAAAGCAAATCAATTGGAGATTCAAGATCTAATCTTGTCTAGTTCTATCTTCTTATCCAAACTCTATGAGTCTCTAGTTGCTTTTAGATTTGAATATTTAAAAGTAAATATGACACGACTATGACTTGGATTGGTTCATATGCCTAGTTTATATCAGATCCATTATAAATTGTGATTAAATGACATTCTAAATTAGTTAGGATTTGGATCTAAACCTCTATCTAGACGGATCTATTGTAACTTCTATGACATGCCATGATGTCAATCTTAAACCTTAATTGTGTAGATCTACTTTTAAACTATTGGAACTAAATTGTGTGGACATTTAATTTGTTAATTAGATCTAGATTATCAACTTGTGCCTATTATGTTAGATCTGAATAGCTGGACATCTAAATGGTTAATTTAGATCTTATTATGCTCACTATGATATCATAGTTATGTTAGAACTAGTAATTGCTAAAAGTTCATCAGATTTATGCTCATATGTCCGCCTTATCATCATGCTAGTTTACGTTTATGCCAAGTTATGTTAAAACAATCACTTTGGTTATATTCCCATTATTTTTCCCTTTTATCATTTATGACTAGGTTATTATCTAGCCTAGGCATGCCGCCAATTTTGTGAGTGCGCTAGTTAAGGAACGGGGGAAAAAGGTTAATATTGGCATAATTTGAATATAAACATCATTGCATATAATTCAAATTATTGGGTAAAATGGGCATTAACACCTATAAAGGCATAGGTTTAATTAATTGATTAATTAATAATGAATGCCTAGGATTACAATTAGGAATTGTAATGGCGCTTATGACACGAGGTTAGGTTGCATTAGTGGTGGAAGTCTGGCCGAACCCGACCGACATATCCAGCAGCCACTAAAGTTGAACCTAATGTGAGAGGTCCAAGTGCGCAAATATGAATCGGGCTATGACACGAGGTTAGGCCCAACTTGTGGAATAAGACTGCCTGGACCCGACCGACATATCCAGCATCCACGAGTTGTAGGCCTAATGTGGGAGGTCTAGCCCATTATAAACCATAAATAGACATGGTAATAAATTGGACTACTTAACCAAATCTAATCCATAGGGATTGTATGATTGTGAACTAAAGTTAGGGTTAAGTAAAATTTATTGGATAATGGATGAGTTAAGCAAATCTGGATGGGGTGGGTAATATTTACATATAGGCCCACAAACTTAACCCGATAAGGTTATGTAATTAAAGAGACCTAGTAGTATACATGACCGGTTGGAATAACGAAGTTATGTAATTAAAGACACCTTTTAGGGTAAATATAACTTGTAGAAATGATAGGTTTATGTAATTAAAGATACCCAGTGGTGTACATAGCCAAAGAAAACCTAGTGGGGGATACAAGACAAAGGGGGGAGCTTGTATCATATTGTGTGGGATCCGTTACATCCAGTAACCGAAGTAGGTATCAAAACATGTACTCCGTACTAGGTTGGAGAAGGGGCATGCTTATTGTACTGATCGTAAGAGATCCAAACGTGGAGGATAGTGTGGAAAACGCAAACCGACCAGGCCATGTGCATGCATGAGCCGGACAGAAGGGGATAAGACGATCGTGACACCTGTAGATATGGGGCTGTGCATATCAGCGAGGGGTTGCCACTTTAGGACGTGATACATCCTATTGTGGGGTCGACACAGAGTATCTACGGGGTAGGGAGCCGATCGATTAGGGTAGTAGTTAGGTTACATTTGGACGTATGCTTAAGTCTACCACCTTATAGTGGAAGGGATCATCTCATTCTAGTTATACTAGTAATAGTGCAGAGTAATCATTAAAGAAGCGTATACACCTTACCCTGTCTACCTTATCACACCTGCCATTTATGTAGTGATCTCTCTTATCCACTTTATATGCCTGTCATGCTACTTTTATTTATTTACTTGCTAAAAGTAACTAGACTCTCCAAACTTTATGTCTGACCCTTTTGTTTCTTCTTCTTTCTTCCGTTCCCCCCAGGTTCTCAGGGAGGAAACACTTAGGCTTAGTCAGGACTCAGATATCATCTTGCTAGAGCTGCTTTCAAAGTACGGCTCAAGTTCTTATCTCTACTATGGCTTTATCTCTTTTATTTGGGGAATTATGTTTTCTTTTAAGTATTTATGTCCTTTGATGTTAAATGACAGAAGTTATATTGTTGTAATGGTTTTTGTGGCTTATGGTATTTTGGACCACGATGTATGATTTGTGTTAGAAAGATAAATTTGAATTTCCGCTGCTATCTTGACTATATCTATCTTGTAATATTCTGTGTCTATTTACCTGTAACGCTTCACGAAACTTAATGCATTCCCTTTGTGAGCGACATTAACGGATGTGGGGTGTCACAATCCAGTAGCAAGGTCTAGTTGGGAAAATACTCGGGCTCCTCCCAAGTGGTCAAAAAGGTCATCGATTCTTGGTAAAGGGCACCTATTCTTCTTGGTCAATTTATTAAGCTCCCTATAGTCCAACAAAGTCTCAAAGATCCATCTTCTTTGGTGGCAATTACAACATATGCACCTCATTCTGAGGCACTTCGATAAATGAAACCTTTTTGTAATAATTCTGAAATCTGTTTTCTAACTCCCTTCTTTCCTTAGATGTCATATGCCTCAAGGGTACTGCTACAGGTCTAGTGTCTTTCTCTAGATCGATACGAAAAGAGACTTCTCTATGGAGTGGAAGTTCCGTGACTTCCTCAAAAATATCCAAGAACTCACAAACTATAGGGACCGAAGATGGTCCTTCAGAACTAGAAGATAAGGTATACAATAAGGCTTTATCCTTGTTCCTAACATTACAAGGAATATTCAAACTATGTTCTACTCGGCCCCTAAGAAGAACGATCCTCTTATCACAATTTAGGACGGCCCCATAAAACGATAGTCAGTCCATACCTATGATAAGGCCGTACCACGTAAAATCTAAGGCACACGCTTCGCAATGGAACTCGACATTGTCGACCTCCAACACTAGGTCTTTACACAACAACTCAAGATACTTAGATCCTTCGATAGGGTTGGCCACCTCTATCGGACTATCCGAGATGGATATAGAAAGATTCAACATGTTTACTAATCGCTTCGAGATAAAAGAATGGGTCGCTCCGGAATTGAACAAGGTACACTGAATTTCAAAACATATGTTATACCTTCATGTGCAGGTTGTCGTTAGTCTCTTGGGTGTCGTCTTTGAATCGGTGATGCCTCTATTGCATAGTTCTGGCCACTCTTGACAACTTTGGGCTGTCTTTAGACACATGTCCTTCTTTATGGAAGTTGAATAATTTCCCCTTGAACTCCTTCGCCAATGAGGTCCGATAGTCCTTGGCCTCATGGCCCTTGCGGTTGCACCTCGTACAAGTCTTTGCGTCCTTTTTGAATTTGTTCTTCTTCTTGTTTTTCCACCATTCCTTCTTCTTATTATTTTTGTTGGAGCTTTCTCCTTTCTCACCTTCCTTATCCTACTTAGAGCTTTCAGTCGTGCAAAGGGTAGCTATCTCTACTAGGGTTTCGAAAGTTGCCCTAAACGTTACTTGGGCTAATAGAGTTTCTTTCCATTGGGAGTTCATCCTTTTAAAAAACCTAAGGGCTTTGTTCATGGGGGCATCTACCAGTCCTCTTCCAAACTTACATTCGATGAATTTGGATATATACTCTTGCAGGATCAAGCTTCCTTGCTTGAGGTGGATGAATTTCTCTAGTTGGATGGTTATTTCTGCTCTTGGCAAAAACTTTGCTTCACAACAGGTCTTGAGTTCGGTCCATGTAAATATCTGATCCTCATTTTCCATAGATATTAAGTTATATAATCCAAGGGCTTCATCCTTCAAATGCCAGGCCGTTATCCTCCTTTTTACTTTGTTCCACCAGGCAGTAGCCTAAAAGATTATTTCACAGTTCATAACCCAAGGTTGGGCACTAGCAAAGCCTTCCTTTCCAGAAAATGATTTCCCTCCAAGATTCGTAAAGGTCTTGCAAAGGCGGAAAAGGCAAAGGCTATCTCAGCGGCAGGAGCTGCAGGTGCTGCTAGGGCAGGATTGGCAACAGGGACCTGCTCAATAGTACATAGATACTGTTGTAATCATTCTGGCAAGTATCTGGGCCTTGCCTGGTTACCCTACTTAGTTGGGTTTTCAGCTATTCTACTATTTGAAAGAATAGGAAGAATCCTTTAGTGGATACTCCCGAGATAGTATTTAAGCTGAAAAAGGAAGAAAATGATAAAGATGCCTAGTATAAATGCGTATGCTTATTGGGGTATATATATATATTGTTTGAAAAATCTTTTTTAATATACAAATATGTCTCTCATAGTATAATTCCCTTATAATCGGGTAAAGTATGCTCTGATACCAAATGTAACAACCCGCCTAGAATGGGCCTAAATTTTGACCTAGAAAAGGCCCATCGAAACTTAGAGCCATTCTAAACAGGTCGTTGGTTCCTAGAAGGATTAAATTTGCACATAATATATACATGCACAGATACGTCGAATGGAAATCTCACACAGCGGAAAGAGAAAATATAATACTAAAATTAAGATGTACCATTTATTTCAAAAACACAGAAATACAACAGTCACAGTACATCTGTTCACTGGGTACATCAAATAGTTCATTCTCACAAGTTTCAAAAAGAAGTAAAGAAATAACTACTAATAATAGCATAACAACTTCGTCTTCTTCGTTAGCTTCAATCATCACTTCGTCCATGGCTTTAACCCCATCCATCGACCTGTTGGATATGTTGAGGAGAGGGGTCAAAATATAAAGTTCTATATGACTGAAATATAGTGTAACTTACTGTCCATACCCTATATTTTTAGTAGGTTACATATGTCAAGGTATGTCTACGTAGCACACGGCAAACACCAAGTTTCTAACCAATGGGGTGGATATCCAAGTCAATCGCCAATAGTGTTTTTAGGGTAAAGAGCCAACGAGGTGCCATTCTCGGTCACTTGTGGCCCTATTAAAGGTGGATTCTTATGATCTCTTGTAACCCTGAGGCGAAATTCTAGCCCTTTCAGATCCCGTCCTAATACGTTAATGTTCTTAAGTCTATAATCTCATTTGTAATATGAGAAGTAGTATTGCGAACGTAATAAGGGTGGGTCCCATGACTCTAGTTCCTCTATATGGAATAAACCTTCGTAGCGATCCTAGTCCTAACTACTTAAGTACCAACTAGATAAAAAGAGAGTCAACCACTTAAGACCTTCTCAAGGCATAGTAAACCTTCCTATTCTCATACAATAGACTTATATATATACACACACACACACACACACACTAGACCTTTCACATTAAACCATGGATATGCTGGTCGATTCCGGGCAGACTTCTACTACAAGTTGGTTTAACCTCGTGTCTAGTGTACTAAGTTTTTGAATTGCCCATGGCACGTAGACTTCTCACATTAGCTGGACCCACTTGTGGTTGCTGGATTTGCCGGCCGGTTTCAGCAGACTTCTACCACAAATGGAAACTAACCTCGTGTATATGTGTCATAATTTATATATATTTAAAGCCATTCTATATACGCACACACAAGCAATCAAACATATATTTATTATGGGGAAATTTCAATTTTGAATCTAACCTAACCGCATTTATTACGCTAATATAACGTTAATTACATTGATTACGTTTATATAAGTATAATAATAATAATGCCTAAATAATGTAAATATTCGTATAAATGGTAAAACGTTCTAACGAGGTAGTAATTGTCAATTTGTCCAATTCAAGGTATACAAGTTAGGTTTTCCATACTTTTACCGCTACAACATAGGCATGATAGCATAAAGAGAAGATAACTAATAGCACTGGATTGAAAAACATACATACATACAATATCAACTTGCATCCTAGGCATGTAGAAACGATTTCAATACTGAATTAAAAATAGAGTATTATATACACTTACACATGTATGTTTATAATTTATATCTTATCCAATTCCCCCTGTTTAGTGTTATGCACATACATATGTTTACATTTGACCTATTTCCATTGTGAATGCATTTAGATCCAAAATAGGATCCAAACCCGATTCAAATCATGAAACAATCAAATCCAAACCTTTTTAGGTTACAATCAATGATAATAAAGGTGAATTACATAAAATATAAATAATAGTAGCAACACCCTTTTTCATCTTTAACCCAGTATCAAAACCAAAAGTCCACAAAACCCCAATAATCATGACAATTCATATGCAATCACAAGGTAGAGGATTTGGGGGTTTTAATATTTATTTTATCGATTTCCAAATCATCCTAGGCATATCTTTCAACATGATAAACTAATAAAATTATGAATATGCCTAAGTAAACTAGAATCCGCTCATAGGTCTAGGCAGAATAGAGAGAAATTTGTAGTAGATCTAGATCTATGCTTTAATCTTTGCGGTCAAACTTGCTCCAATAATCCTCCTAATTATGTACATAAGAGACATGTATTAGAATCTCATATATATATATATATATATATATATATATATATATATATATATATTACGCCAATTTCTAGAATACTACACTTAAGTAAATTAAAAGAGAGAGAGAGAGATTAAGAATAGGGTTGGAGAAATTAGAAGAAAACCTTAACCTTTCATTTATTTTTCTAGGAATTTAGCAATGTTGGATCAGCAGCATGGAGGTAGGGATAGAGAATGATTAGGGTTTCATAGTGTAATTGGAGGGGCTATATATAGTTGCCCGTGTGAGCATAGATTGGATTAATTAGAATTAATCCAAGCCTTTCCTTTTTATATATCCCTCAAAAAACCTAACCACATAGATTTATTGGGTTGTCTAGCCGTTGAGCGGTCGACCCCTAGTGGTCGACCGGCAGTTGACACCCCTTAAGGGAGCGGTCGACCCCTTCGTGGATGGAACGCCCAATAAGGCTGCGTTGCTGAGTTGTTTATTTTATTTAATACGTTCCTTAATCTCTTAATCTTATTCCATTTGTACAATATACTTTCTCTCCCTGATCTTATCCTCAATTCAAAATTTGAATCTCCCTCTTTATTTTAAATTTATCTTGAACACACACACACACATATATATTATCCACTTAATTATATATATATATATATATGTATTTATTTCTGCATTTATGGTCAAAATTCATTTGTTCATAACTTCTTCATACATTGACCATTTTCAACATATTATATATGAAAATGATTCAAAATCTTGCCACGAATCCAAATAAAAGAATTTTGTAGCAAAATTTCTTAAACTGAAAATCTCATTTTCCGACCATACTTTTTAATTGCTTATTTTTAATTATTTATTAATTAGTAATACCACTGAATTTTACGGGGTGTTACTTACTGTAAATCACATTTAGAAAAAGTTAAGCAGATAAGTGAAACAGTTACAAATGTTTTTTATTTTCTATTTTTGGCATGGAGGAAATATTTTTTTTAAATATTATTAGTTACTAAAGATATGAAAGAACAATATACTAAAACTTTTCATCAAAGTTTAAATTATTAGAGAATATGCTAGAAGATATGTTGCCTTTATTTAATTGCATTGATTTGGGTTTATATTTGGTATAGGATTATTTATTATAATAGACACAAATATACTCTAGAATATTCTTATCTAGAATGTTCTTTTAAATAAGGACAAACTATGTATAAATAAAGGCAATGATTGGCAATGTAAGCAAGCAACTTTTTAAAATCGACTAGTAAAGAAATAACAATGTAGTCTTTTATGTTTCACCATTTAATCTCTCTCTTCTCTCTCGATCAAATTCTAACATGGTATCGGAACAAGATTAGAGAGGGAGAGACATAAATTAAAGGACCGAAAGTAAGTTTTTATCTTTTATTACTCTTCTTAAAATTGAGTTAGGTGCTGGCGACCGAATCGAAGGATCTGGCTTGTGAAATCATGCAACTTCTTCTATAAAAAAAATGAAGTTATGGAAGAAAAAGAAAAGAAAGAGCGAAACCATCCAAGGGAATTGCGATTGTTTTGGCTTCGGTATCTTGGGTCTCGAAATCGGTTTCGGGTTTGAATTGGCAAAGGGTTTTCGATTGAGTGTTGGTCAAATTCGAACTGGTCTTGGGATTTTGCAATTTGGGTTGCGCTTGTTTTTTTGGGATTTTCAAATCAAGGTTGTGCCGATTATAGGTTTTTTTTTGAATTGCTTCGAATTGCGGTGCTGAAATAGAGGATTTGCGAGTTGTGGTTTGACTTTCGTAGGTGCGAATTGATTGAGGGATAGGGTTTTACGATGAAAATGTATATGAAGTTGCGTGATTGATTTTTGGAAGGGTTGATGCTTCCACGTGTCCAGGAAACATTAAGGTGTGGTTACTGTTTCGATTGATGAGGGTCTGAGGTGTTGAGGTTGGCTGTTCTGGAGGGGTTGCATTCGTGTATGAAGTGATTTGACTTGCCAGAAGATGGTTGTGTGGTGATCAACTATATGGTAGGGGTGAATGACTGTTTTTGAGATGGGGATCATGCAGTTTGTGGTTTCGGTTGGGTCGTGATAATTGTAAGTAGCACCTTGTGTTTTGTGATGCTCAGGTAGTTGTAGTGGATGATATAGATGTGCTTAATGGCTGTTTAGTTGGAGAAAGTAATGTGTTTGCTTTGTTATGTGGTTGTAGTAGTATTTGTGGTTTGAAGTAGAATGGGATGAAGTGGAGTTTTTTGTTGTAGTTTGGCACTAACAGTGTTTTGACAGTAGAAGTATAATGGCAGTGGCAGTATGGTGATGACGACTGGAGATTGTGTAAGTTCACTAATTAGGGAAGATTTGGAATATGGTTGAGACAGTGATGGTAAGTAGTTTGGGACTGGGTATTTGGCAATCGCTGTAGGGTAGTGTTGGTTGTAACAAGTTGATGATGAGGAAAGCACTGTAGTTGAGAATGGATGTAGTTTTGCTGAAGGGTATGGAGTTGTGTTGGTTTGTATTGGTATGTGAATGAAGTGTTGGTAGTGGTGGATTGTATGGTGACTGAGGAGTGTTGGATCTAGATTAACTCTAGAGGGGGGTGAATAGGGTTTATCACAGTTTATCGCTGAATTAAAAAATCTAACAGGATATAAAATAATAAACAGATCACAGAATGCAGCAGAAATAAAAAGCAGAAAGGAAATAACACAAAGAGATACCCAGCTTCAGAAAAACCCTGCCTACTGCTGCATTCCTAAGGTTTCTACTAGGCGATAGAACAGATCCGTCTTACAAGACCATGTAAACTCACACTCCCTGCTCCTGTATTAACCCTACGCTCAAAACCCTAGACTGACCAATATCCCCTTGACCAGATTTTACCCTAGTTTTACAGACAATAGTAATCTGCCAGTTAACACCCTAACTTGATACCTAGATTTTACCGACTCTAGAACTGATCAGATTTTAGTTCAAATTACAAAAACAATAAAAAATAAAAAAAAACAAATCAAAAACCCTAGTTTAAAAAGGAAATTAAACATCCCCTTCTACACATTGACTTGGCCGACCACTTCAAAATTCGTTCCACCCTTTATTTTCTTTGTCTCGTTCACGTTGTTCTATGGAGAATAAAAATGGCGGCAGCTTAATTGTAAAAGCTAGGGTTTCTTCTTGTTGGCTCCAAATCGGAATCGATTATTTGATGAAGATTGATTCTCTGTTGGTTTCTTTTGGTTCTCTTTCCCTCTCTCGTTGATTTGGAGTTGCTCGAAAAACAAAGTGAGTGATTTTGTTTTGATTGATTTCTGCTCTTCAATTTGTGCTCTCGTTTTTCGATCCACAATTGCCTGTGATGTAATGGTGTTTGTATAGGATAAGAAAATCCTAGATTATCTCTGATTTCCCTATTTGATTCGATCTGATTGTTACAAGAAAAAATGTCCTTTTTTAATTCCGAGTGAATGATGATTTTGTCTGGATTTCTTGTTTCCTCATTTGTGTTTTCAGGATATTGAAAAAAACTTGCCAAAAACGATTGTTCACTGATTTGTAAAACAGGAAACAAAATAAATTATTTCTTCGATTGTTGGCATGGTTTTGAAAAGGATTGAATTATCCTTGAATGACCCGATTTAAATTTGATTTCTTGGCATTGAAACATTTCCTGATTTGTTGTGATTTCTGCGACTTGATTTGTTTGCCAAAAAGGTTTGATTGAAAACCTGAATGATTTTAAAACTTGTCAAAAGTACTTGCATTATTTTTCTGGAAACAAACTTGAGTGATAACTTGCCAAATTCATTTCCTTTGATTTCACTTATGTGTACTCGCCAAAACAATCTTCTCCAAAACTGGAAACTATGATTTCTGCCATGATTTGTTCTCTTTCTTTATTTGTTGTCATGCCGTGAATCTACTTGATGATTTTGCAGCCTGATATGTATGCATAATAAAAAAACTGGAAACCATTCTCTATATGGTTTTGAATTCTCATTTGCTACCTTGACTTTGCACTGTAAATTTTTGGAAAACAATTTAAAACCAGAAATTAATGTTTTTCCCAAAATGCTTGTTGTTAAATTGTTGTGCCCATTCATGTTGACTTGAATTGAATTTATCCATGCATGCTAATTTCAGGACAGATTTAAAAAAGAACTTCCAAAAAAAAAAATTTGTATATTTGGAAATCACTTGTATGTTCACCCATGATGTTGCTCCTATGTCCATCACTAGAAAAATACTTTTGGCCAATCCTGTAGTCAATTTTAAAAATTTGAATGCCAATTCATACTACTATTTCTGGACATCAAAAACTTGTTGCTCTCTGGTTTGATTCCTTCAAGACTTTTCATGTACACATGTCTTTTAATATTTGAGAACTGCACTTTAATGCCTACCACTTGGAATTGAAATTTAGCCTTGTATATGAATCCATGTAGCCTTAGTAAACTGAAATGCGCTTCACCCATTTGCACTTTGTTATTTATGCACTTGTGAAATTTGAAATCTTGATGCTGATCTGGTCATGTTGAGCTTTAATACTTGGCTTCCCTGCTTTGTGTATTCCATTGACAATATGCTCATAGCCTGTTCCATTCATACATATATATGTACACCATCTGCCATGTTTAACCTGCTGCATATGTTTTGCTGACCCTTTCATATATGTTGCACTTGTGCTTCTTGACACATGATTCACTGAACACCATTGTATACTTGGCCTTGATCATGCATCTTCATGTTATGTATATTTGTGAGCTGACTTGAAGTTGTACCATCCCTTTGCTGACATGCAGTTTTGATTTTCATGTATCTTGAGTTGATGAACCATCACTACAACAATGCTGTGTGTATATTTGTGAACTCCTATGTTTATGCCATGCTCGACCATGCATGAGCCATCTTGACCATTTTGAAATATGTTGAACCACTGCTTTTGCTGAAACTTGTTTGTGCACTTTGACTTTTTCATTTGCTGGCTTGTTGAATTATCATTGACCTGTGCTCGAGCACTTTTGTGATATGTTGAGTTGATTTCACTTTGTCTTTATTATTTGTTGACATGTGCACTGAGTCGAGAAGGTCCATGTGGCTACTCCTCAGTTGCACGCTGATTGGCGAGGCAGTGCACACGTGTATATCTATACACGTGTGTATATGCAGCCATCAGACAAGATTTCCTGTCCCTGTACTATACATATAGAAACTGGCTAGACACAAATCAGATCAAGTTATGAAAAATGATGAGAAACACACCAGGAAACTGAGGCAAATAAAATTAAAAAAAAAATATATTTTCATGTATTTTGAAAATTATTTCTGTTCCATGTACTGTGTGTGTGTTTCAATACATGACAGGTATGAAGACTGGACTGACTGTGAAGACAGAAGACTGAAGACAGTGAATGAGAGTGTCAGTGTGTGTCTGTATATATGAAATTGTATAGAGTGAATGTAAATGAATGTACATATAGTGTAGAGTGAACTATATATAAATTAGACAATGAACATGTAAGTATATATGAATTTGTACTGTTATTTGTAATGATCAAATTTGTTTGAAATAAAATATTATTTTATTGTGCTCAAATTTGTGTTCAAGCAAATTTGTATATCGTATTCAGTTTATATACAAGTACAATGTCATGAGAAGAATATATAAATAGTGGAGTTATAAATCTGTACTGTTTGAATGTTGAAATAGAATATTTGTAACACCCCACCTCCGCCAGGGTGGCTCTTGCAAGCACTCTGACTTTGGAGGGGCGTTTGAATCAGGTAAACATGCATAATGATATATCAAGGAAGAACAAGAACATATGTATATGCGTAAACAGAGTAAATAACACAGATAAAACATCGGAAGATTTTAAACCATTTCAAACAAGTCTGGTACAACATAGCTTTCCAAATAAACAAGTCTAGATAAAAACAACATCAACTGAAAAACTAAAATACATAAGTACTATCCCCAAATAAGTGATAACCATAGCTAGCTTCATGTCGAAACCGTACATGAGCTGAAATCCCACAAGCAAGCGATCAGAAATCCAGCTAAGCTCCAATATTCCCTCCCTGAGAACCTGGGGGGGGGGGGAACGGAAGAAAAGAGGCGAAAGAAAACAGGTCAGTCAAAAAGACTGAGTAAGCCCTACTACAATCAATGTAAACTGATAAAGTTAACTGCCATGAGCAGCAGGGATGAACATAAGGATAACAACAATACTAGCATGAAGATGAACTAACAAGGTAGATAAAGGTGTCATCGCATAGTCAGGATTAAGGTTTTGCACCACAGGTGTACTAGCAAACTAACATGACTTGAGTAAACAAGTATTGATCCCTTGGCCCAAGCTTTGGCCCAATAACATGAAATGACCCTAATACAAGGTCTAACCAAACGGTCTAGTCGATCGGCTCCCTAAGCCTAACTCGTCACGTGTTGGTGTCAATACGGCCCAAACATAATTGTAGTCAGACTGTGCAGGGTCTCCTGTCGGGTGTATCAAGCCCTAGGGTGGCAACCCCTAGACACCATAAACATGAGTGCAGAGTCTCGATCTACTAGTACCCGTGCATGCTTTCCCCGGCTTCGGACTATGTGCACGACCATGGTCCGCCCGGAACTACACCGGCGTACCCTCTGCCGTCGCTTTTGGTCACTTACCTCCAGTCCAGTAATCGTGCCCCCACCCTAGCCTAGTCCCTAGGGTCATGATGATACTAACTTGGGATTACTGCTGGAGTGGGCCCCCATTGCTAGGATTTTTCTAGTGGGTTAAATACGGTTTAACCCTCTTGCTAATCATGGATTAACTTGGTTAAGTGTAACGATGAGTTCACGACTTAACCCCGATTAATCTACCGAGCCTAAATTGGTTAAGTACTAAGTGGACCATGACTTAACCCTAATCATGAGGCATTAATTAATTTAATGCGCCTTAACCTCTCACATTAGACTTTGTTGCGGTTACTAGTTAAGCCGGGCGGGTCCGGGTAGCTTTACACCACAACTTGGTCTAACCTCGAGTTCAAGGTACAACATGGCCAACTTCTCACATTGGGTTCTATTGTCTGTAGCAACTAGTTAAGCCGGTCGGTTCCGGGTAGGTTTACGCTACAAACTCAACCCAACCTCGAGTTGGTCACACTTATCTTTTCTAAGTGTCATGTCCATCATGTTTCCAAAACATGTTACAAGTTTTCAAGCATTTGGGTAGACCTAACTTAATAGGTAAATTCCCAAAGGATAGACCTAACTTAATAGGTAAATTCCCAAGCTTATGTTTTTATGTCTTTTAAGTTTACCCAACCCCAAACGCAATCCCATCGCTTACATATCGCAATAGCGCATAAAGGATAGAAAGAGGGAACTTGGCATAATCATGACATAAAGGTGTTGAAGCCACAAGTTTAACATGGTGGCATATGAAATGTTCATGTGTTCATACACTTGCATATTACATTTTTAGGCCCCAAAAGCATGCATAAAACCAAACTTGGCATATTGGTGATACATGGTGCTAAATGACATGTAGAAATGGCCATAAGTTCGCATTTAGCCTCACATGCAAGTTATCATAAGAGATATGATAACTTACATGTTGCCAAAATGCAACCTTTAGCATAAAGCTTGAGGCCTTATGTTCACATACTCAAGATAAGCTTGCATAACATGATAACATGAACAAGATGATCATCCCAAACTTGCAAAACATACTTGCATATCATAACATGGCATACTTGCATAGCATAACATGGTAAACTTGCATAACATGACATGATGAACTTGCATAGCATAGCATAGTAAACTTGCATATAAACTTGCATATCATAACATGACATACTTGCATATAAACTTGCATATTACAACATGATAAACTTGCATATCATAGCATAGTAAACTTGCATATAAACTTGCATATCATACATTTAACTTTAGAGTTTAAGTATGAAAGTAGAATAGGGCTTACAATGCTTAAGAAGTCACAAAAATATGACAAAGCCCTTATGAAATCAATCAAACCCAAAATGCAAGCTCTAACATAAAAACCCTTGAGCCAAAATGATCAAAACCCTTGTTTTATGATGCAAATATAGAAACTTGACTTAAGTGCAAGCTAATGATGCTCATACAAGTTTAAAAACACTTGTATGCATGGAAAATCACTTAGAAATTTATTTAGGAATTTTATGAAGAGAGTGGAGGCCATGAGAGGATTGATTTTGCCATAGTTTAGTTGTAGGATAGATTAATGATGATTTAGGGCTAGGTTAAGGCCTTATTTATAGATTAGGAAAGTGTTTTAGGCCATAGGATTAAACCCTAGTTGCAATCTCAGCCTTTAAAACCGAATCTGGCCCCCAAGCTCAACACAATCTCAAAATGGTGCACCAGGCTAAACAGCCCGGCTGGACCAAGTCGACAGCCAAGTCGACAAGGCTGTCGACTTGGGTCCAACCAAGTCGACTCCCAAGTCGACAGGGCTGTCGACTTGGGTGCTCTGGCGGGAATTTTCCCGCCTGGCCCAAACTGGCCCAAATTTCCAATTTCAAATTTGAATTTGAAATCTGTTTTTACTTTGGATTTTTCTGAAAACTTCGTTGGGCCTTAATCGGGTCATACGGACTCCGATTTTCGAAAACTCGGACTCTATTTCGCGTATTTTTCCGAGACGAACGCAATGGCATAGCCCGTTTCCCTTGATTCAGATTTTAGAATTAAATTCTGCCTCGATTTATGTCATTATAGGTTATTGAAAATACGGGTTGTTACATTCTCCCCTCCTTAAAGGATTTCGTCCCCGAAATCTTCAAGTTAGGAAGAACGTATCCTACCATCCAACATCCATCTACTCAATACATCATCCACGAGCAATCATTGTCCTTACACGATTCTAAATGTTGTATGAACATATGCAAAGGTGTGTGTATATGCCCTTATCTAATGCAAATATCATCAATGCAAATTATGTTAGTGAAATGAATCCATATGTATGCAATTCCTAACATAATGTATAACATCTATATGTGTGCACATAACATACATCCATATGCAACATCCATGTGATAACACAAAAATTTCCATCCACGAATAAGCATAAACACTCATGCATATGCAATATGAGGAGTGTGTGAGCCGATCTAGTGCCTAACGTGTATAATGCATCCACGAGTAACCACTTGCAAACACTTGCAACCATCAAGCATAACATGTTTCAAACACATGTTTCATCCAAAGGGTTTCTACCTAAGGTTCTCATGACAAGATTAACACGATAAACTAGATAAACATGGAATAGCAAAGAGAAAGATATGCTAACAAAGAAAAGAGATTGAGAGTGTACCCTCAAAAAGGAATGGATAAAGCCCACGCATCTTCTCCTCGGTTTCCCAAGTTGTGTCTTCTTCGGCTTCACCCCATTGAACCTTCACCAACTTGACCTCTCGATTCCTTAGCTTCTTGGTCTCCGTCCCCAAGATACGAATCGGAGCTCTCCTCAAGGTAGCCTCTTTCTCCACTTCCACATCTTTCAGAACACTTGGCTCCACAACCTCTGCTGATTCATGTAAACACTTCCGGAGATGCGAGACATGAAAAACATCGTGTACTCCGGCAAGCTTCTCGGGCAACTCCACTCTATAAGCCATCTGCCCGATCCTCTCTATAATAGGGAATGGTCCAACAAACCTCGGTGCTAACTTCCCAACGGCTCCAAATCGGACCACATTCCGCAAAGGAGAAACCTTCACGAAAACCATATCCCTAACATCAAACTCCAAATCCGTTCTCCGCTTATCAGCATAGGATTTCTGTCGGTCTTGGGCTGCTTTCATCCGTCTCCGAATCAACTCGACCTTCTCGGATGTATCTCTGATCAGATCAGGCCCACGTATAAGCTTATCTTTAGTCTCCCACCAACATGTAGGCGACTTGCACGGCCTCCCATATAAAGCTTCAAATGGTGCCATCCCTATGCTTGCCTGATAACTGTTATTATATGCAAACTCAACAAGAGGAAGATGGTCTTCCCAAGTACCACCAAAATCCAGAATACAAAGCCTCAACAGATCCTCGAGTACCCTATTCACCCTTTCGGTTTGACCGTCCGTCTGTGGGTGATAAGCCGTACTTAGATTCAACCTCGTACCCATAGCTTCTTGCAAGCTATTCCAGAATTGACCTGTAAAGATTGGGTCACGGTCACTGACTATACTAGAAGGGACTCCATGTAGTCTCACAATCTCACGAAGGTATACAGACGCTAGCCAAGATGCGGTTCTTTTGCTCTTCACCGGAATGAAATGAGCACTCTTCGTAAGTCTATC
Source organism: Allium sativum (assembly GCA_030737875.1). Lineage (NCBI taxonomy): Eukaryota > Viridiplantae > Streptophyta > Magnoliopsida > Asparagales > Amaryllidaceae > Allium > Allium sativum. The sequence goes on from CM060927.1 coordinate 273,633,486, forward strand.
CACAATAACCCAAATGCTCGTATTCCCTTTCCTTGACCTTGGTAGCCCATCGATAAAATCCATGGAAATACTCTCCCACTTCCATAGTGGAACGTCTAGAGGATGCAATAGCCCACCGGGCTTCTTCGACTCGGCATTAACTTGCTGGCAAATGATACATCTAGAGACAAACTCTGCCACATCCTTCTTCATCCCAGGCCAAAAGAAAATGCGCTTCATATCTTTATACATCTTATCTCCGCCCGGATGTATAGTCAACTTAGAGCGATGCGCTTCCTCCAGAACTTTTCTTACTAAATCTTCTACCATTGGAACACATAACCTTCCATCTCTCCTCAGCCAACCCTTGTCATCAATAGAATATCGAGCGAGATGACTAGACGCCTCTCCTCGAATCAGCTTATCCATAATCTCAACTACCTGAGGGTCTTCTCTCTGCGAAGCCCCAACTTGATCAAGAAGGGTAGGTCTGAGTTCCAGAGATGCTAAAGAACCGGTCATCGACTCAACCGCCAAAGAGAAATCAAAGGTTGCCACATACTCTAAATTCTTCATCTCAACGAATAGAGGACTTAGGGTCAACCTTCTTCTACTCAATGCATCTGCTACCACATTCCCCTTGCCAGGGGTATAAGCTATCTCAAAATCGTAGGACGCCAAGAATTCCATCCATCTTTGTTGCCTTAGATTCAGATCCTTCTGAGAAAAGAGATACTTTAATGACTTGTGATCGGTATAAAGCTCAAATCTTTCGCCCAGAAGATAATGGCGCCAAGCCTTGAGTGCATATACTATTGCTGCCAACTCTAAGTCATGAGTAGGATAATTCTTCTCATGCACTTTGAGTTGTCTACCGCCAAAGCATATCACCCTTCCTTCTTGCATAAGAACAGCTCCTAACCCCGTGCCACATGCATCGGTGTATACTGTAAATAACTTCCCTCCATCGGGCAAAGCTAGAACAGGTGCTGATGTGAGAGCTCTCTTGAGCTTCTGAAAAGAAAGCTCACATTCTATGCTCCAAGCAAAAACTAAATTCTTCTTCGTCAATTTAGTGAGAGGGGCGGAAATCTTCGCGAAGTCCTTGATGAACTTCCGGTAAAAGCCTGCAAGACCTAGAAAACTTCTCACTTCGGTTGCATTCCTTGGAGTCTTCCAATCCTGAACTGCAACTACCTTAGCGGGATCCACCGCTAAGCCTTGCTTAGATACTATATGCCCAAGGAATCTAACTTCCCTTCTCCAAAAGTGACACTTGGAGAACTTGGCCTTCAACTGATGCGCTCTAAGCGTATCCATCACCTCCACGAGATGCCTTGCGTGCTCTTCCTCATCCTTAGAGAAGATCAGAATATCATCTACGAAGACCACGACAAACTTGTTCAAGAACTCCCTGAACACCCTACTCATCAAGTCCACGAAATATGCGGGTGCATTAGTCAAGCCGAACGACATGACAAGCCATTCGAAGAATCCATCTGGAGTTCTGAACGCAGTCTTGTCTATACAATCTTCAGCTACCCTGAGCTGATGGAATCCAGTAGCAAGATCAAGCTGAGAGAAAACAGAAGCACCGACAAGCTGGTCAAAGAGATCATCAATCCTCGGTAACGGGTGTCTGTTCTTCTTAGTCAGCTTATTCAACTCTCGATAGTCAACACAAAGTCGGAGAGAACCATCTGCCTTGGTAGCAAACACCACAGGCGCTCCCCATTCAGATATACTTCGTCTAATGAAGTTCTTCTCAAGCAACTCCTTCACTTGCTTACTTAGCTCCCGCCTTTCACGCGGAGCCATGTGCCGAACGGGCAAAGAAACCGGCTTTGCATTATCCACCAGATAAATGCGGAAATCAATCTCTCGCTTAGGGGGCAACCCCCTAACTTCATCAAAAACATCCGGATACTCTCGAACCACTCTCACAGACTGAAGAGTTTCCATTGACGGGTCGAGTGATTCAAGATAGCACAACATGACAGGACCTCTCGGATCACAAGAAATCTCTAGGGTGTTTCCGAGGCGAGTCACGAGCCTCACAACCCTATGCTCACAATCAAGGATGGCTCCATATCTGGACAGCCAATCCATGCCCAATATCAATCCGTATCCCCTAAAACCAAGAACATAAGCACTGCACAAGAACTCTACACTCAGTATAGAGATCCTCAAATCCCCACATATCATAGACAAATGGGCGGAACCCCCAATAGGATTTGAGACACAGACGGGATCATCTACCAAGCTAGTACTAAGGTGCAAACTATCAACAAGATCAGATGAGATAAAGCTATGCGATGCACCAGAATCAAACAAGGTACGAACTGGAAAATCAGAAATATATACAAGGCTCTCAACAGAAATACTACCTCGATCGGGAACTGGAGCAGTATTGAGAGCATGAACTTGCCCTCCTGAAGGTCCAGCACGCTGAGTCTGACCCTGGCCTTGCCCTTGCTTCCTCGGGCAATCCTTACTAAAATGTCCAGTCTCACCGCAGAAAAAGCATTCACCATTCTTCCTTTTCCTCTTCTTACAATCCTTAATAAGATGCCCAACTGAACCGCAAAAATGGCACTTCCCCTTGTTGTTCTTGCCCTTGTTGTTATTGCCCTTGTTGTTGTTCCCCTTGTTGCCTTGACTCTTGTTCTTGTTCTGATTGCCTTGACTGCTCTGACCACTTGGATTTCCCTGATTTCCTTTCCACTGGGAATCAATCTTCTTGGCTTGAGTATCATTCATCTTGACCTCTTTCTTGACATCTCCCTGAAGTAACGCCATATCAACCAAGCTCTCAAACGTGGCCCCATGGGGAATATGTGACATAGCCAATCCCTGCAACGGCTCATTCAATCCTCTAGCAAAACGAAGAGCCTTCTTCTGAGGAGTATTCACCATATCCAAGCCAAAACGAGCTAACTGATTGAACTTGTTCACATATTCTTTGACAGACATATCTCCTTGTTTCAAAGTTATGAACCTCTCCATTTGCAGATTCTCCTCAGCAGAAGATAGAAACTTAAGCATGAACCTTGCCCTGAAATCGGCCCAAGTCTCAACAGACCTAGTACCATTGGTGACTTCCCACCAATAAGCGGCTTCATCCTTCATAAGCCAAACCGCCAACAAGATCTTCCTCTGATCGTCTAACCCAAAGATAGCAAATAAATCCTCGGTCTCTTTCAACCAATTCCTGGCCTCTACAAAAGTCTCAGTGCCTTGAAAGTTCTTGCCACACATTGCTTTGAAATCTTTGCAAGTCTTTGCGAAGTCGGCTTGAGGATGCTGAGGGGGAGGAGGAAGAGGAACCTCAGCGACAGGAGGAGGAGGAACATTGACTACCGGAGGAGGAGGAGGAGGAACATTAACTACTGGAGGAGGAAGAGGAGGGACATCTGCGGGGCCGGCTTCGGTCGCCCTAGCCTCCAAAAGTCTCCTATACCAAACAGGTACGTGTACTCCCTCCGGAATAGTAAAGTTATCGGCCATACTGAAAACGAAGAAAAAGACAGATTCAGAATGACGAAAAAAAAAACGAAGGAATTTTGCTAATGGCTTTTTGGGGAATAGCCTTTAAAATAAACTAGACTCTTCCTTGGAAAATACTTTATACTTGGTTTTTAAAATAGTTTTCAAAAAGTTTTCTAAAAACCTTTTTGTTCCTTCTCGTAAACCATATGCTCTGATACCAAATGTAACACCCCACCTCCGCCAGGGTGGCTCTTGCAAGCACTCTGACTTTGGAGGGGCGTTTGAATCAGGTAAACATGCATAATGATATATCAAGGCAGAACAAGAACATATGTATATGCGTAAACAGAGTAAATAGCACAGATAAAACAGCGGAAGATTTTAAACCATTTCAAAACAAGTCTGGTACAACATAGCTTTCCAAATAAACAAGTCTAGATAAAAACAACATCAACTGAAAAACTGAAATACATAAGTACTATCCCCAAATAAGTGATAACCATAGCTAGCTTCATGTCGAAACCGTACATGAGCTGAAATCCCACAAGCAAGCGATCAGAAATCCAGCTAAGCTCCAATATTCCCTCCCTGAGAACCTGGGGGGGGGGGGGGAACGGAAGAAAAGAGGCGAAAGAAAACAGGTCAGTCAAAAAGACTGAGTAAGCCCTACTACAATCAATGTAAACTGATAAAGTTAACTGGCATGAGCAGCAGGGATGAACATAAGGATAACAACAATACTAGCATGATGATGAACTAACAAGGTAGATAAAGGTGTCATCGCATAATCAGGATTAAGGTTTTGCACCACAGGTGTACTAGCAAACTAACATGACTTGAGTAAACAAGTATTGATCCCTTGGCCCAAGCTTTGGCCCAATAACATGAAATGACCCTAATACAAGGTCCAACCAAACGGTCTAGTCGATCGGCTCCCTAAGCCTAACTCGTCACGTGTTGGTGTCAATACGGCCCAAACATAATTGTAGTCAGACTGTGTAGGGTCTCCCGTCGGGTGTATCAAGCCCTAGGGTGGCAACCCCTGGACACCATAAACATGAGTGCAGAGTCTCGATCTACTAGTACCCGTGCATGCTTTCCCCGGCTTCGGACTATGTGCACGACCATGGTCCGCCCGGAACTACACCGGCGTACCCTCTGCCGTCGCTTTTGGTCACTTACCTCCAGTCCAGTAATCGTGCCCCCACCCTAGCCTAGTCCCTAGGGTCATGATGATACTAACTTGGGATTACTGCTGGAGTGGGCCCCCATTGCTAGGATTTTTCTAGTGGGTTAAATACGGTTTAACCCACTTGCTAATCATGGATTAACTTGGTTAAGTGTAACGATGAGTTCACGACTTAACCCCGATTAATCTACCGAGCCCAAATTGGTTAAGTACTAAGTGGACCATGACTTAACCCTAATCATGAGGCATTAATTAATTTAATGCGCCTTAACCTCTCACATTAGACTTTGTTGTGGTTACTAGTTAAGCTGGGCGGGTCCGGGTAGCTTTACACCACAACTTGGTCTAACCTCGAGTTCAAGGTACAACATGGCCAACTTCTCACATTGGGTCCTATTGTCTGTAGCAACTAGTTAAGCCGATCGGTTCCGGGTAGGTTTACGCTACAAACTCAACCCAACCTCGAGTTGGTCACACTTATCTTTTCTAAGTGTCATGTCCATCATGTTTCCAAAACATGTTACAAGTTTTCAAGCATTTGGGTAGACCTAACTTAATAGGTAAATTCCCAAAGGATAGACCTAACTTAATAGGTAAATTCCCAAGCTTATGTTTTTATGTCTTTTAAGTTTACCCAACCCCAAACGCAATCCCATCGCTTACATATCGCAATAGCGCATAAAGGATAGAAAGAGGGAACTTGGCATAATCATGACATAAAGGTGTTGAAGCCACAAGTTTAACATGGTGGCATATGAAATGTTCATGTGTTCATACACTTGCATATTACATTTTTAGGCCCCAAAAGCATGCATAAAACCAAACTTGGCATATTGGTGATACATGGTGCTAAATGACATGTAGAAATGGCCATAAGTTCGCATTTAGCCTCACATGCAAGTTATCATAAGAGATATGATAACTTACATGTTGCCAAAATGCAACCTTTAGCATAAAGCTTGAGGCCTTATGTTCACATACTCAAGATAAGCTTGCATAACATGATAACATGAACAAGATGATCATCCCAAACTTGCAAAACATACTTGCATATCATAACATGGCATACTTGCATAACATAACATGGTAAACTTGCATAACATGACATGATGAACTTGCATAGCATAGCATAGTAAACTTGCATATAAACTTGCATATCATAACATGACATACTTGCATATAAACTTGCATATTACAACATGATAAACTTGCATATCATAGCATAGTAAACTTGCATATAAACTTGCATATCATACATTTAACTTTAGAGTTTAAGTATGAAAGTAGAATAGGGCTTACAATGCTTAAGAAGTCACAAAAATATGACAAAGCCCTTATAAAATCAATCAAACCCAAAATGCAAGCTCTAACATAAAAACCCTTGAGCCAAAATGATCAAAACCCTTGCTTTATGATGCAAATATAGAAACTTGACTTAAATGCAAGCTAATGATGCCCATACAAGTTTAAAAACACTTGTATGCATGGAAAATCACTTAGAAATTTATTTAGGAATTTTATGAAGAGAGTGGAGAACATGAGAGGATTGATTTTGCCATAGTTTAGTTGTAGGATAGATTAATGATGATTTAGGGCTAGGTTAGGGCCTTATTTATAGATTAGGAAAGTGTTTTAGGCCATAGGATTTAACCCTAGTTGCAATCTCAGCCCTTAAAACCGAATCTGGCCCCCAAGCTCAACACAATCTCAAAATGGTGCACCAGGCTAAACAGCCCAGCTGGACCAAGTCGACAGCCAAGTCGACAGGGCTGTCGACTTGGGTCCAACCAAGTTGACTCCCAAGTCGACAGGGCTGTCGACTTGGGTGCTCTGGCGGGAATTTTCTCGCCTGGCCAAACTGGCCCAAATTTCCAACTTCAAATTTGAATTTGAAATCTGTTTTTACTTTGGATTTTTCTGAAAACTTCGTTGGGCCTTAATCGGGTCATACGGACTCCGATTTTCGAAAACTCGGACTCTATTTCGCGTATTTTTCCGAGACGAACGCAATGGCATAGCCCGTTTCCCTTGATTCAGATTTTAGAATTAAATTCTGCCTCGATTTATGTCATTACAGGTTATTGAAAATACGGGTTGTTACAATATTATACTTAAATAAAATACTATGTGAATATTTGAATGTTTGTACAGTCGTATTTTATTTAAATATTATATTCCTGTCTGTGATGTGATATAACAGTACGACTACAAACGCATTTAAAATAATATTTATTTGGTTGTTATCATCAAACAAAAAATCATATAATTGTGCATACAACACTGTTATATACAACAAGGGGTAGATGTGGTCCTTTGTGAAGAAGATGGTCGTTGGTTTGGGCTCGGTAGATTATTGTGTTTGTTGTGATTTGAATTAAGTAGGATCAGTTTCTACGGGTGTTCGGGTAAATTTGTGGTAATCGGGGTCTGTTGGGTTGTATGAGTTGATTGTTTGTGTTTGATGATGAAGGAGACTGGGTTGGAGCAAGCAAGAAGTTGTATTTTGTAGGATGTTTCAATCAGGTGAGAGTCTGGATTGATTTTGTTTGAGGTGTATGATTGAAGGTAGCGCACTTTGTTTGGAGTAAGGAAGAGATGATGTTTATAAGGAGCTGAAAGGAAAGTGATTGCTGGTTTCAGTTTGGGAGTTCTGGAAGATTGTGGTGTTTGCAGTGTGGTGGAAGAGTGTTTGCTTGGTACTGTGGAGTGTGATTGTCGTTGGTGGTTAATGAGGATTGCATGGATTGTTTTAGGTAGAAGAAGTTTGGTTTATTGAGTGTGACAGTTTGGTGAATTGAGATAAAGGTGATGGGTTGATTGAGTTGTTAGAGAGTAACATTAGTTTGAAGTTGTGTGTTGTTCATTTGATGTCTGTATCAGTAATCTTGTTTATTAGGAGGGGAATTGACGTTGATTGAAGGTGGTAGATGGTATTGTAAGGTGTGTTTGGAGAATGCAAACATATACTGACTCATCCTGTAACACCCCACATCCGTTAGCGTCACTCACAAAGGGAATGCACTAAGTTCTGTGGAGCATTAAAGGTAAAAGATGCAGATAAATTACAAGACAGGCAAATTTAAACAGCGGAAAAAAAATGAAACTTTACTTTATTGGTAAAATAGCTTGTACAAAAATTGTTTCCAATACCAGAGTATCTGTCTTACATAAAAATAAAGAAGCATAAAACAACATTAATATTCCCCAATGTAGCATGAGCCAGCCATAGCAATGAAGCAACGAGTCCAAAGCAAAATATCATAGAGTCTTCAAGCTTGGAAAGATGAACGGTCCAAACTTAAGCTGAGCTATTCCCTCTCTAACTACCTGGGGGTGGGGGGGAAACGGAAGAAAAGAAGACGAAAGAAAAACAGAGTCAGACATAAAGCCTGAGTAAGTCTAGTGACTATTCAGTCCATGAATAAGAAAAAGGACATGATAGGTATAAACTGGAAATGGGAAAGCACCATAAACTAAGTTAAGCGGTTTAGAACCGAATTTACTATCGTACCCCATACTAATCTTTGCACCATCTAACTAGTATCCCAACTAGTAATTTGTATAAAATGATAACATTACAACGTGATCCCAATCCCGTAGTTGTGGTAGCCTTCAGGTATACACCTAGTATGAGGATTCCACCTCAACCAACCCAATTGCCACAAAGATGTTAGATGTACCCTTACTACCCTATCGATCGGCTCCCTACTTGCTTGCATGTGTCACGTGTGTCACACGGCCCCCTTGAGTGTAGATACCTATGCTGGTCTCACCATGGGGTGTATCAAGACCCATTGTGGCGGCCCGACACACATTCTAGAATGCATAGAGTATACTACTGATGCCCAGTGCCTTATTTTTCAGCGCCGGAGTGCGTGCATGCCCACACTCCGTTAGAACCTACAATGCTGCACCAACCGCCGTTGTTTTGACCGCTTACAATCAGCCCAGTAATTGTGCCCCACCCTGCCTAGTTTCAGGGTATCATGATACGCCAATGTGGGTTACTACTGAAATGGGTCACCGTTACTAGGGTTTCCGACTGGTTAAGTTTGTGGGTCTATATATGCTGATATTACCCACATACCCGTGATTTACTTAACCCTCCCATTGATTCAAACATGTTTATTAATGGTTAAGTTTGTGGGCCTATGTTTACTGATATTGCCCACCGACCCGATATATACTTAACCCCTCTACTGATTCAAGCATATTTATTAATGGTTAAGTTTGTAGGCCTATATTTACAGATGTTACCCACCAACCCGATATGTACTTAACCCTTCCACATATTATGTCATAATGGTTAAGTGTTCATTTATTCATGTTAACTTAACCCGCCCGTTCCTCATATCATATTGGTTAAGTTTTTTAAATTGTTAACTTAACCCTCCTAATTATCATGTTACTCTGGTAAAGTGTTGCCTCCTTGTGTTAACTTAACCTCACCATCTGTTTAACTAACCTGTTACAACGGTTAAGTGTCTCCTTAGCTAAGTTAACCCTACTACTTGTTTAATTAACAGGTTATAATGGTTAAGTGTTGTCCATTCACGTTTAACTTAACCTTACCACAAGTCAAAGTATACTGGTTAAGTGTTCTTGTTACTTAACCCTAATCATTCATGTTATATTGGTTAAGTATTTCTAACTTACTTAATCCTCACCCACTTGTCAAATCAACTTGTTATCATGGTTAAGAGTTCTAATTTTTACTTAACCTCAATCACTTGTCTCACTAACATGTTTCTGTGGTTAAGTGTTCTAATTAACTTAACCTCACTCTCTAGTCCAGTTTAATCATGTTATAATGGTTAAACATTTGCTTAACCTTACCCACTCCCCTGGTCAACATATTAAATTGGTTAAGTGTCCAGATTAACCTAACCCTACCCACCAATTTAGTTAACATGTTGAATTTGGTTAAGTGTTCTAGTTAACTTAACCCTACCAATCCTGACTTAGCCTTAATTTATTAATTAAAGCACCAACCACTCACATTAGACAGGTATTGTTGCGGTTACTGGATGTGCCGGTCGGTTCCGGGCAGGTTTACACCGCAACTCAGTCTAACCTCGGGTCAGGAATCTTTCTAAATTCATAACCATCCCGTCCATCGGATCAGTTAGGGATAGCCAGGGAGGGCAGGAAACTTGTATTTTCCAAACCCAAGCCTAGACACTATCCTCTCTGTCACCCTAGAACATTCTGGTGTGTGTTATTAGAAAAGAATGTCATATATTTTAATTTTAAAACTAATGGTGTAAAGGTTTACACCAATCATGGCCCTAACCCATTTCATGATTTTGGGCCCAACTACATCATATTTTTATTTATTAGATAGCCCAACGTTATTTCCCCCGTCTGTACGTTCGCAACATTATAACATATGTTGGGCTCAACATTTTAGCCTAACTTATAAACATAAAAAGGGGAAATCAAGACATGAAATATTCTAAAATACATAAAGGGTATGTGCGGCGTATGAACTTGCAATTTAGCGATTTAACTAACATAAATTATGGGTCATGTGAACTTGCATTCAATTAATAATATAACTAAAATAAGTGTCACATGAAATGGCATAATTTTCGACTTTCATAAACATGGGTTAAACATATTTAACTAGGCATAACGTCAAACACAAAACTAGCATGTTACATGTTCATAAAGATGTCCACTTTTTGACATAACTCAAAGGTGTAGACTAGTTCTAATCATGTAGCCTATTTCATGAAACTAGCATAGTTTGTGTAACCCAAACAGTACTTGCATAAACCCAATTATAACTTGCAAATGAACATAAGAATGTATACATACATTTTTAGTCATATAGGCAAAAAGGCCTCAACATAGAACATGTGTACATAAGTCTTAACTTAGACTAAAAAGAATGTATACACTCCATGTTAATGACATAAACATAAAGGTGTCACTTCTAGTTTTTACCACAAACTTGCAATTGGTATTAATCCATGTTAATGACATAAACATAAAGATGTTACTTCTAATTTTTACCACAAACTTGCAATTGGAATTAATCCATGTTAATGACATAAACATAAAGATGTCACTTCTAATTTTTACCACAAACTTGCAATTGGTATTAATCCATGTTAATGACATAAAAATAAGGATGTCACTTCTAATTTTTACCACAAACTTGCAATTGGTATTAATCCATGTTAATGACATAAACATAAAGGTGTCACTTCTAATTTTTACCACAAACTTGCAATTGGTATTAATCCATGTTAATGACATAAACATAAAGATGTGATTTAACTTGAATTATGAACTTGTATGAATCATGTTACCCAAATGGATCCAACTACACTTGAAATGATCATAGGTATATATATATACAAGGATCTAAATCATGTAGGCATAACAGTGAATCATATTTACATAAGTCTCAACTTGGTTGTAACAAAATATATACAACTTCTTATTAACCACAACATATAAGTGTCAATTTCCAACATGAATCATATACTTGCATGTGGTGTTACTTTTCATTTCAAATGTTCAATAGATCCAATATCATATTAATTATACCACCATATCCCAAATCCATTCATAATAAAATAATCACAACATACAATTATGAATTAGCATCGTTATAATTAAAGTACAATTCCATTCTCATTCTACACAAGTCAAGTCTCAATTTTTATTCACATCGGAATAGTTCTATACTTACAATGTATGACGAATCATGAATTCAGGATTCTGAGTTCTGAATTGGAGATGCTCTCCTTTGGGTAGGCGTTGTTTTTGATTATACTTAAGCTTTGAATCAACTTTGGATTGTCTCTTAGAGCTCTCTCTAACTTGACGGCTATTCCTAGCATGACGGATCCTTCTTTATTTTTATTCTTATTTTTGTGTGAATTAGGTTTGTGAGCTAAGTTGTTTATATAGAATTTGAGATTGATTTGAGCCATCGGATGATCACAGAGGAATCCAGACCATACACACCAAGAGGAGCCAATTATGTTCACAATTTAAGGGCTGTAAATTACTATTATTTCAAATTATGTCATAATTACCTTCTTAATGTACATTATCAACATTTATATATTGTCAATCCATCAAATATAAATACGTATTTAATAGATACATCTCCCCTTTACTGTATACAAGTATATATGCATAAATCTTTCTTTTTACTGCATGCATCTACACATTTTTATTAAATTTGTATGTTTATGACATAAATGCACATATGTACTAATATGTTAAATATTTGTCATAAATCCAATCAGAGAAGGCCATTTTTTTTTAAAAAACAAATCCTTGACAACCAAAAATGTGCAACGTACGCTATATGATGCGTACACATCATATATATATATGCGTATATATATATATATTCTTTTTCTTTTTATCTATCTTCCAAATTAACCATTTTCACACTAAACCACTTTTTGAACTACGTTCACACTGAGCCACCTTTAAGCCATTTCCCCTAAAACAAAAATATGGCACTGGCAGGGATCAAACTCTGTACCTCTTGTATGCAAGTCACGTGTTCTAACCAAATGAGCTACTAAGTATTTTGCTTACAAACCTTAGAACAACGCTAAACATTATTCTTTTCTCATTCTTTTCTTTTCACGTTTTGCTGCAATATTTAATTCAAAGCTATCTTCTTCATACGTTATCTGTTTTACGCAAACTCAGACTCTATCTCAAGCAGAATTCCGAGACGAACGCAATGGTGATGTCTGTTTTACTTAATTCTCACATTTTAAATTAAGTATTCTTTAATTTGTTATTATAATGTTAACCGAAAATTCGGGGTGTTACATTCTCCCCTCCTTTAAGGATTTCGTCCCCGAAATCTTCAAGTTAGGAAGAACGTATATCCTACCATCCAATCGTCCATCTACTCAATCATCAAACACAGGCATCCATTGTCCTTAAAAAGATTTCTAATGCTTTCATGTTCATATGCATAGTGTGTGTATATGTCCTTATCTAATGCGAAATCAGGCGGTCTACTGATTCAGTTGACCTCCTTAATGCGAATTTTGTCTGTGCCATGAATCCAATATGTATGCAATCTTTCCTAATAAACTTTATAATTTCTACATGAGTGCACAATCATCCATTCATATGCAACATTCATATGACAGCAAATCAAATTTTAATACATATACAAACATATGCACTTGGATCCATATGCAATATGAAAATGTGACTGAGCCGATCTAGTGCCTAAAGTGTGTAAATGCATCCACGAGCAACCACTAGCAACCACTCGTAACCACTTGCAACCATCAATCATAACATGTTTCAAATACATGTTTACATCCATTGGCTTCTACCTAAGGATCGAAGATATGACCTAGAGGATATATCTTAAAAAGAGAGAAACAAGTATGCGTCAATTCCTACAAAAAGATCAAGGATATATCCTTAAGAAAAAGAGTATGGCGTGTGTGTCTTATCTTCAATTCCCCCATATCGCGTCTTCTTGAGCTTTACTCCACTGTACCTTAACTAATTTAACTTCACGATTGCGAAGTTTTTTGACCTCCATTTCCAAAATAAACAGATGTTAACCATGATACCATGTGTATATACTAAGATGATTTGAGGTATCTCCTCTTAGCTTATCCATCATGCCATAACTATGAGGGTCAAAAGATATAGGTCACTACGTACTTTTTACCTCTCTGAAGGTTAGTCCTTCTCTATTTAGAGCGCCTCCCACAACTATTTATCTCTCACGCAAACCATCCTAGTCGAACTCGACATCCCTCAAGTACAAGCCCCAAAGGCCTAAACCAATATCAGACAAGCAACCAAGGAATATCTCATTCGAATTTGGACGATCTACGTGAGATGATATAAAAAAAACAACCAAGCAATTGAGCACTTAACCGACTCTGGCTACCCTCGCCAATCTTGCTCCAAAACATAACTATAGCTACTCTCAAATCCCTACAAACCAAAGATAAATTGGTTGAACCACCAATTGGATTTGAGACACTGGTGGGATCTTTCTACTATATAAGTACTACGGTGCAGAGTCTCAACTATGGAAGTAGATATGAACAAAGGCGAAGTGTTAAGATCGAAAGAATACTAACTGGTTGATCAAAATGAAAAGCTAAACTTTTCTAACAGAGACTTTTACTATCTTCTCTCTCAGGTATTCTGGTGGTGAAAGCATGCACTCGCCCTCCTGAAAATCCTATTCCTCGTCCTTGCCCTTGTACTTAATTACATGCACTATTATACTATAGAAAAGCTACTTCCTCTTGTCTTAGGTTCTATAATTCCTTCCTCCTTCGTGAGCCAAGTCCATATCCATGAATTCTTCATCCTTGGGTTGTGCTCCTTAGCAAAACTCCTCATCCTCTTTCTTGTGTAAACGTGTTGACAAATCCCTCGAAAGCTGCCTCCATCGTACAGAAAACCCTACAAAGCTTGAAAGAAAACTAGCCGCAGGTGAAACTACTACGGCTGTCGATGGAAGTCGGGCACTACTTTGCCCTTCGACGAGGTTACCTCCTAAAAAGCCGGGAGCCACAGAGACTCAAGAAAGAAGGAAACAAGGATTCAAGCAGAGGATCAAAAGATAGTGCATATGGCTTTGGGGAATATGCCTTTAAAACAAAACTTTTCTTTTGAAAATGCTTCTTTTAAAACTGTTTTGAAAATAATTTTTCAAATCTTTATCTAATTCGGTAACCTTCAGCTCTGATACCACGTGTAACACCCCACATCCGTTAGCGTCACTCACAAAGGGAATGCACTAAGTTATGTGGAGCATTAAAGGTAAAAGATGCAGATAAATTACAAGACAGGCAAATTTAAACAGCGGAAAAAAAATGAAACTTTACTTTATTGATAAAATAGCTTGTACAAAAATTGTTTCCAATACCAGAGTATCTGTCTTACATAAAAATAAAGAAGCATAAAACAACATTAATGTTCCCCAATGTAGCATGAGCCAGCCATAACAATGAAGCAACGAGTCCAAAGAAAAATATCATAGAGTCTTCAAGCTTGGAAAGATGAACGGTCCAAACTTAAGCTGAGCTATTCCCTCTCTGACTACCTGGGGGGGGGGGGGGGGGGACGGAAGAAAAGAAGACGAAAGAAAAACAGAGTCATACATAAAGCCTGAGTAAGTCTAGTGACTATTCAGTCCATGAATAAGAAAAAGGACATGATAGGTATAAACTGGAAATGGGAAAGCACCATAAACTAAGTTAAGCGGTTTAGAACCGAATTTACTATCGTACCCCATACTAATCTTTGCACCATCTAACTAGTATCCCAACTAGTAATTTGTATAAAATGATAACATTACAACGTGATCCCAATCCCCGTAGTTGTGGTAGCCTTCAGGTATACACCTAGTATGAGGATTCCACCTCAACCAGCCCAATTGCCACGAAGATGTTAGATGTACCCTTACTACCCTATCGATCGGCTCCCTACTTGCTTGCATGTGTCACGTGTGTCACACGACCCCCTTGAGTGTAGATACCTATGCTGGTCCAACCATGGGGTGTATCAAGTCCCATGGTTGCGGCCCGACACACTTTCTACAATGCATAGAGTATACTACTGATGCCCAGTGCCTTATTTTTCAGCGCCGGAGTGCGTGCACGCCCACACTCCGTTAGAAACTACACTGCTGCACCAACCGCCGTTGTTTTGACCGCTTACAATCAGCCCAGTAATCGTGCCCCACCCTGCCTAGTTTCAGGGTATCATGATACGCCAATGTGGGTTACTGCTGAAATGGGTCCCCGTTACTAGGGTTTCCGACTGGTTAAGTTTGTGGGCCTATATATGCTGATATTACCCACATACCCGTGATTTACATAACCCTCCCATTGATTCAAACATGTATATTAATGGTTAAGTTTGTGGGCCTATGTTTACTGATATGGCCCACCAACCCGATATATACTTAACCCCTCTACTGATTCAAGCGTATTTATTAATGGTTAAGTTTGTGGGCCTATATTTACAGATATTACCCACCAACCCGATATGTACTTAACCCTTCCACATATTTTGTCATACTGGTTAAGTGTTCATTTATCCATGTTAAATTAACCCGCCCGTTCCTCATATCATATTGGTTAAGTTTTTTAAATTGTTAACTTATCCCTCCTACTTATCATGCTACTCTGGTAAAGTGTTGCCTCCTTGTGTTAACTTAACCTCACCATCTGTTTAACTAACCTGTTACAACGGTTAAGTGTCTCCTTAGCTAACTTAACCCTACTACTTGTTTAATTAACAGGTTATAATGGTTAAGTGTTGTCCATTCACGTTTAACTTAACCTTACCACAAGTCAAAGTATACTGGTTAAGTGTTCTTGTTACTTAACCCTAATCATTCATGTTATATTGGTTAAGTATTTCTAACTTACTTAATCCTCACCCACTTGTCAAATCAACTTGTTATCATGGTTAAGAGTTCTAATTTTTACTTAACCTCAATCACTTGTCTCACTAACATGTTTCTGTGGTTAAGTGTTCTAATTAACTTAACCTCACTCTCTAGTCCAGTTTAATCATGTTATAATGGTTAAACATTTGCTTAACCTTACCCACTCCCCTGGTCAACATATTAAATTGGTTAAGTGTCCAGATTAACCTAACCCTACCCACCAATTTAGTTAACATGTTGAATTTGGTTAAGTGTTTTAGTTAACTTAACCCTACCAATCCTGACTTAGCCTTAATTTATTAATTAAAGCACCAACCACTCACATTAGACAGGTATTGTTGCGGTTACTGGATGTGCCGGTCGGTTCCGGGCAGGTTTACACCACAACTCAGTCTAACCTCGGGTCAGGCATCTTTCTAAATTCATAACCATCCCGTCCATCGGATCAGTTAGGGATAGCCAGGGAGGGCAGGAAACTTGTATTTTCCAAACCCAAGCCTAGACACTATCCTCTCTGTCACCCTAGAACATTCTGGTGTGTGTTATTAGAAAAGAATGTCATATATTTTAATTTTAAAACTAATGGTGTAAAGGTTTACACCAATCATGGCCCTAACCCATTTCATGATTTTGGGCCCAACTACATCATATTTTTATTTATTAGCTAGCTCAACGTTATTTCCCCCGTCTGTACGTTCGCAACATTATAACATATGTTGGGCTCAACATTTTAGCCTAACTTATAAACATAAAAAGGGGAAATCAAGACATGAAATATTCTAAAATACATAAAGGGTATGTGTGGCGTATGAACTTGCAATTTAGCGATTTAACTAACATAAATTATGGGTCATGTGAACTTGCATTCAATTAATAATATAACTAAAATAAGTGTCACATGAAATGGCATAATTTTAGACTTGCATAAACATGGGTTAAACATATTTAACTAGGCATAACATCAAACAAAAAACTAGCATGTTACATGTTCATAAAGATGTCCACTTTTTGACATAACTCAAAGGTGTAGACTAGTTCTAATCATGTAGCCTATTTCATGAAACTAGCATAGTTTGTGTAACCCAAACAGTACTTGCATAAACCCAATTATAACTTGCAAATGAACATAAGAATGTATACATACATTTTTAGTCATATAGGCAAAAAGGCCTCAACATAGAACATGTGTACATAAGTCTTAACTTAGACTAAAAAGAATGTATACACTCCATGTTAATGACATAAACATAAAGGTGTCACTTCTAGTTTTTACCACAAACTTGCAATTGGTATTAATCCATGTTAATGACATAAACATAAAGATGTCACTTCTAATTTTTACCACAAACTTGCAATTGGTATTAATCCATGTTAATGACAAAAACATAAAGATGTCACTTCTAATTTTTACCACAAACTTGCAATTGGTATTAATCCATGTTAATGACATAAACATAAAGATGTCACTTCTAATTTTTACCACAAACTTGCAATTGGTATTAATCCATGTTAATTACATAAACATAAAGGTGTCACTTCTAATTTTTACCACAAACTTGCAATTGGTATTAATCCATGTTAATGACATAAACATAAAGATGTGATTTAACTTGAATTATGAACTTGTATGAATCATGTTACCCAAATGGATCCAACTACACTTGAAATGATCATAGGTATATATATATATATATATATATATATATATATATATATATATATACAAGGATCTAAATCATGTAGGCATAACAGTGAATCATATTTACATAAGTCTCAACTTGGTTGTAACAAAATATATACAACTTCTTATTAACCACAACATATAAGTGTCAATTTCCAACATGAATCATATACTTGCATGTGGTGTTACTTTTCATTTCAAATGTTCAATAGATCCAATATCATGTTAATTATACCACCATATCCCAAATCCATTCATAATAAAATAATCACAACATACAATTATGAATTAGCATCGTTATAATTAAAGTACAATTCCATTCTCATTCTACACAAGTCAAGTCTCAATTTTTATTCACATCGGAATAGTTCCATACTTACAACGTATGACGAATCATGAATTCAGGATTCTGAGTTCTGAATTGGAGATGCTCTCCTTTGGGTAGGCGTTGTTTTTGATTATACTTAAGCTTTGAATCAACTTTGGATTGTCTCTTAGCTCTCTCTCTAACTTGACGGCTATTCCTAGCATGACGGCTCCTTCTTTATTTTTATTTTTATTTTTGTGTGAATTAGGTTTGTGAACTAAGTTGTTTATATAGAATTTGAGATTGATTTGAGCCATCGGATGATCACAGAGGAATCCAGACCATACACACCAAGAGGAGCCAATTATGTTCACAATTTAAGGGCTGTAAATTACTATTATTTCAAATTATGTCATAATTACCTTCTTAATGTACATTATCAACATTTATATATTGTCAATACATCAAATATAAATACGTATTTAATAGATACATCTCCCCTTTACTGTATACAAGTATATATGCATAAATCTTTCTTTTTACTGCATGCATCTACACATTTTTATTAAATTTGTATGTTTATGACATAAATGCACATATGTACTAATATGTTAAATATTTGTCATAAATCCAATCAGAGAAGGCCATTTAAAAAAAAAAAAACAAATCCTTGACAACAAAAAATGTGCAACGTACGCTATATGATGCGTACACATCATATATATATATGCGTATATATATATATTATATATTCTTTTTCTTTTTATCTATCTTCCAAATTAACCATTTTCACACTAAACCACTTTTTGAACTACTTTCACACTGAGCCACCTTTAAGCCATTTCCCCTAAAACAAAAATATAGCACTGGCAGGGATCAAACTCTGTACCTCTTGTATGCAAGTCACATGTTCTAACCAAATGAGCTACTAAGTATTTTGCTTACAAACCTTAGAACAATGGTAAACATTATTCTTTTCTCATTCTTTTCTTTTCACGTTTTGCTGCAATATTTAATTCAAAGTTATCTTCTTCATACGTTATCCGTTTTACGCAAACTCGGACTCTATCTCAGGCAGAATTCTGAGAAGAACGCAATGGTGATGTCTGTTTTACTTAATTCTCACATTTTAAATTATTCTTTAATTTGTTATTATAATGTTAACCGAAAATTCGGGGTGTTACACATCCCTATTGATTTGATTTTGTTTTTGTTTGATATGTTTTGGGGATGCAAATGTATGCAAACTCATCTCATTTTAGTTTATTGTATTTACTTTGTATGTTTGGGAGATGCAAACATACAAATACATCCGGGACCATTTTTGCCATTTGGCCGCTCAGATCTTTTGCTTACCGATCAAATTAAAGATAGTTGAGTTGTTTTGGAGTTTCAGATTAGAGTTATTGAGTTGTTTGGAGTTGTAGTTGATTGTTTGATGTTTGGTGTTACTCTCTAACAATGTTGAAATAGTTGCTCGATCTTGCTACTCTTTAGTTTGCAGCTTCTATTTGGCAAAGTCATGATTTTTCACATCTTGAGTTTGAGGGGGGATGTTAGAGAATATGCTAGATGATATGTTGCCTTTATCTAATTGCATTTATTTGTGTTTATATTTGGTATAGAATTATTTATTATAATAGACCCAAATATACTCTAGAATATTCTTATCTAGAATGTTCTTTTAGATAAGGATAAATTATGTATAAATAGAGGCAAGGATTGACAATGTAAGCAAGTATCTTTTGTACAATCAATCAATAAAGAAATAACAATGTAGTCTTTTATGTTTTACTATTTAATCTGTGTCTTCTCTCTTGATCAAATTCTAACATAAACAACCATGTTTTGAACACGTTGCAAAAGCATCGACGTATAAAGAAAATGGTAAACGTGTATTTGTCATAAAAGATGGTCCTAATGGTTGTAAGTTATATGTCTTGCATAGAAAAGTTTCCTATCTATCCACCTGTAAGGTTTTAGAGCCAAATGTCTATACTAAGGATGAGCGTTCGGTCGGTTCAGTTCGTTATGATGTAAAAAAAATGAAACTGGATTAAAATAAAATTTTTTCCAAACAAATCCGAAATAATTTCAGTTAATTCGATCGGTAACCGATCTAACCGAACTTGAACTATGTATTGTTATTCAAATGATGAATTCCTCAATGCTAAACATAAATTCATGTTTGGAGAAATTTTATAAAGTAAATTTTATATTTGTAATATAATATGATTTATTTGCAATAAATGCCCATGTATTATATCATTAAACTAATTATCTAAAGTACTTCAATAAAATAAAATTAGATAATAAATTAAAATTTTAGTTAATTTGGTTAAACCAACAACCAAATAAATTTATTTTACAAACCGGATTCAAATCGATTTAGTTTTAAAAACCGAACCGAACCAACCAAAATGAACCTGTTTAGTCGGTTATTTTGGTTTGAACCTGTGCAGTTAAAGTGTTCAGCGGAGAAAATGTGGCAAAGATGTAAAAATTTGTTGCGAGGTTATAACAGATTAATCTAAAAGAGCATATAAAACTTGTATTTACATTTTATATAAATATATAAACGATAAATAAATGGGAATTTAACATTTAATTTGATTATAATTAGTATATTCATATATTTAAATAAAAACATGTTCAAATATGTGTAAATTTTTATTTAACTTGATTAAATTTAATAGAATATTACATTACATTCTATTCTAAAAAATACGTGTTAAAAAGTTCTATTAAGAAGCTAATTGTATAAATTATATAATGTATAAAAGTCATTTTTCTTTTCATTTCCTTTATAGAAGATATAGCAGGGATAACATAATATAGCCTAAATAATGGGATATATCTGGAATATCCGAACATAGCGGGGCTTTACGAGGAAAGGCTATTTTAGAGATTTTTGGAAATAGAAGAAATCTGCTGCACGATATAGCAGGGAAATAACATGGAATTAACCGTACGGGTTTGAACCGAATATTGCTCACCCCCAGTCTACGCTAATAGGTCCAAGAAAGTGAACGCAGAAACATGTAAAAAGATATAAACAACTTAGATATAGTAGGTCGTCTACAGGTATTAAGGGAATATCAAATAGTCTTATTATTCAATATGAATTCGATGAACAAACACTGTCATGCATTTCGCAGGTGATACAAACGTGTGACAAATTAAAAAGGTTTGGTAGTTCGTAATTTAAAACTAAAATAATTATTTATTTACAAATTTTCATCCCTATATAGACGTAATTTATTTTATTGTGTTAATTTTTCCATAAAGTATTTTATGAATCCTGGTCGAGACATGGGACACCTCTGTATCGACAGAGATTTCTAAACACTTTGATGAGACAATTTTGATACAATAATTTTGCGTTTTGATATTTAAGAATGTAATCCTAAGTATTAAATACTAATAATATTTGCATAGTCATTGAACCTTGGCATTAGTATAACAAAATAATTTATTATAAATAGATAGCAAGGCAAATCATTACATTGATTGTTAATTTGCAATTTTTGAGTGTTTAATCTTGATATATTTAGGAAGAACAACATACATAATAGTTTTAAATTGTTTTGCAAAACAATGTCGTGTTATAATATTTAAAAGCTAAGTAGTACTTTTAATGAGATAATTTCTTATGCACAAGTTTGATGATTTTTCCAAACCAGAATTTTGGGGAAAAAATGTTTTATAAGCTTACTTTGGTTTCCATTCCTCTTATACTTGGCCATGGAGGCCATTTTGGGTTTTTTTAAAGTAACCTTTGGTGTATGACTTTTGCAATTTTGCTATGATCATTTTACGTTTTATAGCTGATTTTGCAATTCGTTCGTAAATATTTGAGTTAAGTCAGTGATTATGAGACATTTGGCTAAGCTCATGTATTTACTAGCTTAATGTAAATCACGCTACCCTTGTGATCATTAATGATTACTTTGTGGTTTTGATCTTTTGATCGTTTGTGGAGTATTTGAGTTTTCCAGTGTTGTGACACGTTGTGTGAATATAAGACAAAACTTCTTATGGAAGGTGTAGGTGACTTTGCCATGATTGGCAATACTTCTTGGATAGGTGTTAGCGACATTGCTGTTAAGGCCAAATTGTTTGGGGAGATGTTAACGAACTTGTCGAGGCTATTGTGATCTATGCTTATCGGCCTCATATATATATATATATATATATATATATATATATATATATATATATATATATATCGAAGTATTTGTGGTGACTTCAGTGATGCTAGTAAATAGTGTATTTCTCTTTATTTGTTTATGAATTGCTTACATGTTCATCCATGGAGCCATGTGCTCATTTATATTTTGTGGATTTTTGTGTTAATCCAGTTTTATGTTATGAGAACTATTTGTGAATAACATTGTGATTTATGAATTTGTACGCTCACACTTGTTATGGTTTGAGTGTCTTTCTATTTTATATTTTTCTTGAGTTCTTTGAGCAATTTCTAGAATTTGGGTGATTCCAGTTTTTATTAAACATTATCTCTAATCTTCTTTTGAAATGTAATAAGTTGTATTTTGCTTATTGATCTCAGTCTCCTACTTCCAAATTTCAATTCTGGATCACCTTGCTTTCATGATTGGGGATCATGCATGATTCCCAAGTTTTCATCTGTTGCATACTAAACTGGGTTTAGTGTCTCGATAAATCAACTTTGTAGGAATTTGTTATTCTTTTGTGAATTACCTTTGAGACTAATTTCGGTGGGTTTTTAAAATCATATTTTTATGGGTGACGAGCTCTCTTTTATGTAAATGTTATTTCCATGCATATTTGCATGTCTTGTTTGCTCTGGTTTCATGGCGATTTTTGAGGAATGGATTGACCTAACCATTTTGATGCCCGTATTTTATTTTTGAAAGAATCATCCATCTTCGGCATACCATATCTATGAGACATATTTCTATTGTTCTTAATATTTTAATTCAAAATTCGTACTGCAATAAAATATTCATTTTGCAACTGTCAATGTCCGTTGTGAAAGGCCTTTTGCAACTGACGTCCGCATGTCTATATATCCACAGTGGCAAAAGATCCATCACATTTTGCAACTGTAAAAGTTAGTTGCGACATGTTCCTTTAAAACTATGAATGTCACTTGCAATAAACTGTTTTACAGTTGTAAATCGACAAAAATGAAAAAAAAGATTCATTTAGCAGCAATATATGGAACATTATATATTAAGTGAGTTTGATGCAGCACTAGTGTTTATCAAAGAGAAATAAACAATATAAATTTTACTTCAATTAAATTTTATTGCAATAAAATTTAAATAGTGCACAACTAGAACAAGAATTCCTAAAATTATTATACAACATTCATATACAATAATTTCTACTCTCATACGACACATTTTTTCAAATACAATGTTTTATCACATTTTTTCAAATACATTAATAAGCTACTTCAAATACCTTAATGACCTTGCTCCTTTTCTTGTTAAGTTTTCCTTTCTCAGCCTTAGCACCCTACTACGTTGCAAGCAAAGCCATCCTTCTTGCAGTCTTTACTAACCGGACATGCATAGCATCATTTGCTGATAAATATGGAATGCATTTATACCGAATGATGCTTGGTATTTGTAGAAAATAAAGTTACATTAAGCAGGTTAATGTTCTACAAATATTTTTCTATATGCAGTTATCACATTACAACTTTTTTTGAATATATAAAATATTTTATATATTAACTAGTTATCACATTAGCCAGGTAAGGTTATACAAATGTGATTTGATACGATGAAAGACATGATTTACAACCACATATATGATACAATGATATCAGCTGGTGCCAAAGGGTTCTTGAATATTGGTCAACAAGTACACTTCAGTTTCCAGAAAATAATATGAAGTTCAAACTTAAAGCCAACACGAATCTTTTTGACATAGCAACAAGCAAGACTATAGTTTTTGCGATAGAGGTGAGTGTAGGTGGCAAATCAGTTTGTTGTTACATTCCCAGATCGTAGAATCTGGTATTTTTGTTTAAAATGGGAAAACTAAGGCGAATATATGATGAATACCCTGAGATGGCTCAGGATTTACAAAGAAGCGATGTATGTGTCTATGTATCATGTTGAGCCAATTGATTTTGGGAGAAGGATGACTATTGAAAAGAAAATAAAGAAAACTGAAGATGCACCTCAACCAAATGTTGTTTTTAACTAAAGTTCAAATTTTCTTATATATGCAACTTTATTGGGCATTAAAATTGTGAATTTACATACCAACACAGTATCAAGTATTCTAGGAAAAGTGGAGAATAACGATAGGTTATTGAGAATTGTTTCGTACCAAAGTGACAGGAATAACAAAAGAATTAGAAATTTTCATACAGCAGCGTCCAATGTGCATGAGAGCAAAGATCCTTTGATAGATCCTACCCTGATATGTTGCGCCTATAAGAAACTTCCAATTTATTTATTCAACCACAGATAATAAAAGGAAACAGAAGATGCAACAAAAGGAAGGAATGTCTTTAAGAAACTCGATCTGTTGCAGCATTGTTTACGTGCCTTAAAGCCTGAAGATCCTACCCCAACGCATGGCATATGAATGCATATATAACGGACGACTATACGTGTAACACCCCGTAATTTTAAAGAACATTATAACGATAAACTAAAGAATACTTAATTAAATATTGGGAATTAAGAAAAATGGACTGCACCATTGCGTTCGTCTCAGAATTTTGCTTAAGATAGACTCCGAGTTTGTGTAAAACAGACATCGTATGAAGTTATTAAGCTTAGAAGTTAGTATACACACAAGAGAATTATATATATACAAACAAATCAAAAATTTCAAAATAATTCAAAATAGCAAAGCGGGAACGGCTAGGGGGAATCGACCCATTGGGGGAGGGGGTCTTCTCGAGACCCGGCTGGGTCGCCCCCGGGGTCGACCCAGGGTGTTGGGGTCGACCCAGAAAGGGGGAGGGGGGTCGACCCCTATACAGATCTGTGCAGATTCGAATTTTTGAACCTGGACTGATTTGTTGGCTTGGTTCATTGGCTTTAGGCTATAAAAAGGACCCTATTTCTATCGTTTTCGCACATCAAAAATAATGGAGACATGGAGATGCTGCCCCAGCTCAGATTGAATTTGCCTATTCTTCTGCAACGACTTATATGTATTCAAGAATCTCTGCTACAACGTCAACGGTCATTTCTCTATTCCTTAGATCCAGTCCCTATGAGTTTATGTTGCTTTTAGATATAAACATTGAATAAGTAATCCTGATGTTAGACCCGAAAATGGTTCTAATACCCAATTGAACAATAATTTTGAGTACAATAGAAAGAAAAGCAGCAAGAACACCAAATTTATAGTGGTTTTGTGTTAAAGAGCCTACGTCCACTTTATACTTCTTTGATTATTGATTCAAATACAAATACAATGATGATTATCACTCAATCTCACTTACACAATTGATAATCTCTCTTGATTTTATTGAAATATACTCCAAAGATTGGATATATTCTAAATAAAGCAAAGAAATTCAGTTGCTAAGGAGTTTGAGCCAATAATTTGCCAAAAGATCCTTCAAATGAGATGTTTTAGGGTATTTATAGGCTGCAGACCCATCCGGTTCGGGTGCCACGTGGGCCCCATCTCATGATATTTGGATCAGCTCGCTCCAGGATGGTGACAACACATTAAAATCATGGGATAGTGGAGTATAACCGCCCCAAGTCTTCAGGAGATCATGGAGTGTAATTGATGTGGTGCTAACCTTCGATTCAGGTCAGAGGGATGTTGTGCGGTTCAGATCGATGTATAAATTTTAGGTCGGATTAGTGTTGGTAGATCGAACCGAACTGAAGTAGGGAATCTGATGCTGGGTCACTGATCTGCTCATATACATGAAGGGGTTTGGCTAGAGACTTCCGAACCGATCCGGATACTTCTTTTCTACACTCCTTGTCCTCGAGTGCATTCAATTGTTAATGCTTAGGCTTTGCATAGTCCGATCACAAAGTGGGCTAATATTTTACCCCCTCGAAGTATGCGTTTATTGAAGATAAAGTGTGCTTCGAAATGGTCAACTCATTTATTTCTGAATCAGTACTATTCAGTGGTTGCTTCTATCTATCCACAGAGTCGTGACATTTCATGGAGTCTTATCTTTTGGTATTTGTAAATCCTATAAATACATCATTGAATATAGAAATTATTCCTGTTGTCCTCAATAACTTTAAGACTTCGTTTAAGGTTCGAGCAATTCTTACAGGTAATTTCTGATATTCATATGAAAATTTTTGTGCTATTCTTTGAATTTCTCCTTCATGTGTTGAGTTGCATTTTTGAATTAACATTCATGCTTGGGTTTAAACTAGTATAATCCGATCCACATCATATTTGGTTCTTTATCACATCTTTGGGCCGAAAAGGCTTTGAGCTCACTTGGCCTCTTCCTCTGTTCGTGTCGAATTGGACTGTCCCGTCCAGTCGAACACGAAGAGCCTTCTTATCTACATATAAATTCACATATCCCTTACCTCTCATCTCTCTTTTTCATTACTGTTTTCCCTAAAAATCAAAAATAAAAATCTTAGTCTTTGGATTTTCATTTATTCCTTCAATCTTCGAATTTAATCCATATGTGGGTGTAAAATCTTATTTTCCTTGATTTTATCGTTGATTTTACATAAATCATACTCGTGATTTGCATCAATTCATATTAACTCTCCTTCATCGACGTCGATGTTGCTTCTGGGGGTTCCCATTTCACTTTCACCGTCGTTGGTGAGGCTCTCATCACCTCGAGACGGCGACGCTGGTGACCTAAGTAGTATGTCGTGAGTGACGATTTGTGAGTGTATGGCGGATCTCAATGAATTGAGAATGGTGAGGATGGACTTTCGGTTTGATAGAAGAAGAAGGGAGGTGATGAATTTGGAAGAGGAGGGATAGATTAGTTCAGTATAGAGGATTCTGGAGTATGAAATTTTGGGAGAAAGGGATTGGTTCAGGGCGGAATGGACGAGACTTGATTAGTTAGGATAAAACAGTTATCTTTGTTTGGATTAGAGGAGTTGAAGTTGGCTGAAACCTCCGAACTACTCAAGTAAAGAAACTATGCTTTAAGATGCTGATGCGTTTCGATTCGTTGTCTACCGATCTGATTGAAGTTGCCCTTGCGAAAATTCTACCCGAGCCGGTCCCATTTGACATTCAATTCCGAACCGATCCGAGGTTCTAACACTTGAGTCTCCGGACCGAACCGATACTTCAGTATATGCACATCTAAATCACTCCTGTTGTTTTTCCCAGATCACCGAACCGACCCGATGCACTAAGCCAAAGGACCCTCGATCTGATCCGATACTTCTATGACACATTAAGATTACAACTTAAATGCCTATGAACTTAAACAAAATCAAAACATTAAGGATGTGAATCTGCCTCACGATCTTGCATATAATTCAACTAAACTCAAATATAGCTCATAAATTAGTGGACATTTAGGATAGAGCCCTTTAAACAGAACTGTTTGGAATTAATGAGCACATGACTGCTTTTCGTACTGCTTTACTTTCTGTTGATCTTGTATTCTATGATTTTAATGTTGTACACATTTGCACAATTTAGCACGCATGCACACACATGTGGGCACGTGCAACTACACACTAATTCTGTTATCTCTTGGATAGTACATCGATTATGGATACAAGACGTTCAACCAGGCTGTAGAGAGGAAGGAAGCCATAGGATCATCTGAAAATCTTGTCATCGAAGACATGCCTTCCACTTCAGATCCGGAATGGAATAGTGAGGTTCCGGACTATGAAATGGAAACTCATGAAAGTGGAGCATCATCCGGAGGTGATGTTTCTGTGGACGAAGAATAGTGAGGAGGGGTAGGAGACAGTCGTGCTCCAGACGAGTTTGAGAATGTCATCATTTTAGAAAAGCTTGATGACTCCGTTGAATCGATAGTTGATGAAGCCAAACTCACGCAAATATGCTTAAAGAATGGAATTCTCCTTAGAGACACTAAGTTGCCTACTGACACAGACCGACCTCATAATCCGCCTGAAGGATATATAGCCATCAGTAGGTTAATGTGCCTTGTTGGGGCCAATGCCTTCATTCTCGACATTCATCATCGATTTTCTAAGACGAATGCGCATTGCTCCGGTGTAGCTCCAACCCAACTCCTATGCTTATCTATACACCTTATATATTGCTTAAAGGGAAATTCTGGGTATAGGACACCTTTTGAAGATGTTTGTTTCTTCTACAATTTCAAGCACCGAACCCAGGACACTCCGTTCTTTGTATATTTTGAATCGGTGCCAAAGAGGAAAATCATTAGCATATCATTTAGCAGCAAAGTTAGTGATCCAAGACTCGAATGGTTCTATATCAAACAACAGCAAGGATGTGCCGGGAGATGACTTAAATCAAGTAAAGATTTCAGACTTCGATTTCTAATTTCAACTGTAAATGTATTGACTATCGTTCACTTTCACTTGCAGTCCGTAACCCGAAACAAGAAGCGCATCAGGTATACTTTAATCGTTTGAACCAACTGCTCAATGGTGATAAAAAATTCTTGACCATCAGAGACTGCCTAGTGGATGAGTACCTTCACTGTCATCGCTTAGTTGCTATCACTCATAGCATAGGCCATGAGGAAGGTCCCTATGTATATATAGCTCCAGTCGAGGGGCCAATTGAAATTTTATTTGAGAAGGGAGAGAGTTCGAAAGATCCTATGATGCCTCAAAAGGGTCCTTCTCCCACTTCAACTCAAGACGATATACTAGCCAACATAACTGCCAAGGATATGGATAGATATATCACTCCTGAGGACGCGGCTACTCCTGAAAGGCCGATTTCCCCGAGAAAGTTACCATCAACCACGTCTCGAGGTGATGATTCTCTTATGGACGATTCTATATATCAGGGTTTGGGGGCACTTCCTCTGCCCGACACCATTTATACTTCCAGAGATTTTGGAAGAGATCCTCTCTCTCACTTCTGAGGAAGAAAGCTGCTTCCGTAAAAGCTGGGGAAATTGCGCATACAGGCCTAACTCCAGGCTCTATTCTGATAGGGGGAAATCGCTTAGATATATACATTACACTTGTACCACATGTCATAACACTTGTGGTTCATATTAATCTCAATTTTGATGTTTACTTGTATTGTTTTGTAGGAAAAATGACACGCCATCGCTACCACATGAGAAATGTCTGCTCAAGTATGCCCCCGATCAACTTTGGTGTGGGGGCACGATCAACATGAAAGACGAGGCAGAGATGATAGGAGGAATCAGCCTCCTCAGCCTTATTGGTCTTCTCGTTCTCGATCTCCGCATCATACAAAATCATACAAATATAAGAGCCAACCAACATACTGTGAAGAGGATAACATGCCCCCAAGCTTCCTACTTCGTCAAAGATAAAACTTATCAAGACAGACCTTCAAAGAAAGTGCCTGACTCGAAAGAGAAACAAAAGGAACTAGGGAAAGAAGCAGAGAAGAACAAATCTATTGTACCCTCGAAGTTTCGCAACATTGACATTAACACTACAAGGCCGCTCATACTTGACGATGAAAACGAGGCTAGACTGGAGCTTCTAAGGAAACAATTCCCTAGCATCACTTTAGGAACATGCACTTTGTTCCTTCTCTTAAACCAATTGATCCTGATTGGGCCACCGAAGTTAATGCCAAAATAGATTTTGTGGATACTTAATATAACGAGATGAAGAGATATTTGAAGAACCTCTCCAAAATCATTAGTGACTTGATAGCCGACGTGAAAACCATGAAGGATGCTTCTGAATATGATGCAAAGGCTATTTAAAACTCCGAGAAATATATCAAGGATGCTCAAGCCGTCTTGTACAATGTGACACAGACTCTTATAAGAAGCAACTTGAAGAATTACAAAAGCGTTACCACAACGAGCTTGATTCTCATAGTCAAGAACATATAGATATGAAAAAACAAACCGAGGATGCTAAGTCTCACAGCACCGTTGCGAAGTTGGCTTGTAGTTGTCTTGAACAGGAGAAAGCGGACTCAGCGAGGAAGAATGCAGAGCTGTGGGCCAAACTGATGGAGGTTGAAATAAGGGCAACTCTTGCCAAGGGGAATGCAGATATGTCTTTAAAATTTGTTGAGAGTATTAATGCACAGCTTGCGGCGGCTCAAAAAGAATTGGACGAGAATGCTTAGACCATGATAGGATTCTTTGCTCAGGTGATCCGACATTGAGATATTGCATGGATCAAAGATTACTCTACCACTCTGGTATAGGTATGGGATCAGGTGGTCGAATGGGAAAAACAGGAGCTCCAGGTGGATTCGATCGATGAGGAAAAGCTTATGGAGAAGTATTTGAGTGGTGAAGAAACAGTGTGTTTGGCCGAAGGGCGTAAGCTCATCGTTGCTGCTATGGAGGAGGAGAGGCGTCAGGCCAAAGGAAAAGGAACCATCGAAACTAGTTCCTCTTCTACTGCCCCCGGGGCATCCGAAACGAAGGATACGACTCAGATAATCTAGGAATTCCCAAGGCATCTTTCTTGTATCCTATTTCTGAAAAGACTCCAGAGACTCCTGCCACTCATGATGAGAAATCATCTGAAGGTAACTCCACCTTTTCACCTCAGTTTGTTAGAGCTATCTCAACATTGCATCATATCGTTGGACAAATTATTGAGGAACATCCTTTATCTCTTGAGCTAATAACTGTTACTTCCTACTCTGTAGGTGAAAAGACGGCTGAGAAGGTTGACGGGCAACCAGAAGAAGCTACTGAAGCAAAGTCTACTGAAAAGGTGCAGGAGAAAAAGGATGAAGCTACTGGCTCTGAATCTGCAGAGAAGATCGAGGGCAAAAAGGGTGTGGTTACTGACAAAACTTTCCTACCATCTAGCACTGAGACTCCCAAATATTGGGATATAATAAACGCCTTGAAAGATGATGGTGGCAATGATGGAAATGAGGAAGACGATGATGTTGTTATCACTAGAGGCTCAGGGGAAGACGGTGACATGACTTTGGCTGATATGAAGGCAAAGCAAGATATGCTTTTAAAAGCTAAAGTTGAGGAGGCAGACCCCAAAACCTTAAACCCCTTGCAATAATCCCTCCCAGGTCAAAGTTAGTTGTCAAGCTTTCATCCCCGTCGATCACTGAAGAGCTTGCCCGAAAATCCTCTACTGAGCCCAAAACTCCGGTTTTAGGGAAGAAAAAGCCAAAGCGTATCTTTTCTAAGGCAGAAAAAGAGGAAAGGGATAAGCTCAAGGCTGCCAAGAAAGCTAAGTCTTCTCCAAAGCCTAAGTGAAAGTTGGTTTCTTCTTTTGTTTCGATTTTCCATTGGTCTGCTGTTGTTGTTGTAACACCCCATGGCCATTAATGTCACCCACAAAGGGAATGCATTAATTTCATGAAGCGTTATATTAGTATAGAACAGATAAATTACAAGAATAAGCAAATAAAACACAGCGGAAGATAAAACTTATTTCATAGCATCATAACTTCAAAACAAGCTTACATAAGTAGTCTCCAAAAACCATTACAACAGGATCAATTGTCTTTTCCAAAAACTTCAAAGTACATAAAGAAGCAAATACTTAAATAACATAAATGCATAAATCCCCACAAAGCATAACCAAAGCCATAAAGATGAAAGAGTCCAAAGCGATATATCTACTCTCTTCAAGCAACTGAAAGGAATCGGCACTAAGCTGTAGTATTCCCTCCTTGCAAACCGGGGGGGGGGGGGGGGAGGAGGGAAGGAATGAAAAGAGGTGGAAACAAGATGGGTCAGACATAAAGTCTGGCGAGTCCAGTAATTTTAACAAATAATAGGTAAGGTAAATGATCAAGACATAAATAGGCATCATGATATGGCTGTAACTTAGATAAGGTAGATAAAAAGGATGGACAAGATGATTCCGTTCCTAAATACTAAGACAATCCTACACCTTAGCTAAGCGAACAACCCTCCAAGTACTAACCCCGAAGACCGAAGTCAACATTAGACTAGCACCCAAAGGACCATCCAACTCAACCAACATGTATTTCGTTACACCGCACTTTTGCTAAGTTACACCACATTACTTAATTACACTGCACATCTACTAGTCTCTTTTACTCAAGGTTGATCCCTTCCCACTAACTGTACCCACATGAAAAACTTGGTAGTTACTTGTACCTTGCTGCTATCGTAGGTGCCGGCTTGCTCCTATCACCGCTAAGGTACCCTTACTCTACCCATTTGATCGGCTCCCTAAACCCCAAAGGCACCCGTGCTGGCCCTATAGTGGGGTGTATCACTCCCCAAAGTGGTAATCCCGATATCAACATGAAATGCACGACCATATCTACACGATGCAACAACGTCTTACCTACTAGCCCGGACCCATGCACGCACATGAACCTGTTGGACTTGCATTGCCACCGCTATTTATGTTTTGACCTCTTACATTCAAGCCCAGTAGCGTGCCCAACCCCGGCCTAATACCAGGCCCAATTAGATACTCAAACGGGTTACTGGTTGAAACAGATCCCCATCCGACACAAGCCTCCCACCTATGCTTGGTCCCCACTAGGTTTTTCTCCCACTTAACCATTTTAATTTAAATGTCCATGTCTTACACATGCTACGGTTAAGTCCATACTTACTTTTCATAATTTACATGTCTTATCTTATTCTGGTTAAGTCCATATTTACATGTTATAATTTACATGTCACCCCTCTTAACCCTATAACCATACCCATGTCTTATTATGGTTAGTATTCCTTAATTCATTCCTTATGACGAACGGTGCATGACCTCCCACATTAGACCGAACACTTTGTTACCACTGGATTTGCCGGGCGGTTCCGGGCAGTCTTACGCCAAAAACCGAGTCTAACCTCGTGTCATTAACCGTTACGCCTACATTTCATTCCTTTGACCTCTCACATTATATGTCCAATTGTGGCAGCTGGATTTTCCAGGCGGTTCCGGGCAGTCTTACGCCACAATTGCGCCTAACCTCGTGTCAAAGGTTTATTAATAATCGTATTTCACCCATACCCAATTTTCATGTCATGTATATCCAATTAAACATATAATCATGTTTATAATATTACCTATTCCAAATTGTCACTAATTACATATTAATTAGCCTCAAATACAAATTTACAATTATAGGCAATTTCATCAATTCCATGTAATTCATACCCAAATATGCCAATTTCACATATTATCCAATTATCCAAAATATCCAATAATATCCAATTTTCCATATTTCACATATTCTCATCGTTCCCACGTATTCGCATTCGCCCGTATTTTTAACATAGGATCGAAGGTAGCCTAAATCCAAAAATAAAAGGAATAGGGATAAGAAGAGAGAATCAAACCACATAAAATTGGAATTAACACAGCATCATGAAATAAAGGGGCATGTAAAGTGGCATAGAGGCATAATGACAGATTCGACATGAATAAACTGATAAAAGGTATGAACTTTACATAGAAACATAGGCATATGATGACATGAATCAAAAAGGTGAAGACTTGGATGAGATTTGAATTACATACATACATATGAATCCTCTTTACAACTTCATCATGTTAACATCACCGTACTTACCTTTCGTGGTTAAAGAATAGAATTATGCACTGAAATTGGTTTAAAACGTTGCGGTGTTGTTGATTTATCTTCTTGAATTGTTGTAGAAGCTCTAATCTTTAATTTGAGTTGAAGTTGAACACTTGAGATTTGATTTAGAGGCCGCGGCTGGGGTTTAAGAGAGAATTTGACAGCATAATGGTGTCACAGATAATATTTATGAATTAGGGTTAGGTCTAAGGGTGTATATATAGGTGTAGGAAGTTATTTAGGCCTTAGGATTAACCCTAGAACTGATATGGATCACTTAGATGCCATATCAGCACTTAGGGCGAATCGGGCCATGGGTTGGCAGCCAAACACCCTGGATTGACCTCTAGTCGACCAAACGGGTCGACTCCAAAAATTGTACGGTTCGACTATTCCCCCTCTCGATTCGTTGTTTTGAACTTTTTTTTGAATATTTATTTATTTAATTTTTATATATATATCTATATATGTATTTCTCTCATATGCATACAAACTTCATGGCTTAATAACTTCTTCATAATTAACCATTTTCACACTAAACCACTTTTTGAACTGCGTTCACACTAAGCCACATTTTAGCCATTTCCCTAAAACAAAAATATGGCGCTGGCGGGGATCGAACTCTGTACCTCTTGTATGCTAGTCACATGTTCTAACCAAATGAGCTACTAAGTCTTTTGCTTACAAAACTTAGAACAATGCTAAACATCATTCTTTTCTCATTCTTCTTTTTAAAATAAATTATTCTTTAATTTGTTATTTTAATATTCTCAGAAAATACGGGGTGTTACATTCTCCCCTACTTAAAGGATTTCGTCCTCGAAATCTCTAAGTCAAGAAGAACGTATCCTACCATCCAATCATCCATCTTTGCTGCCTTAAGTTCAAGTCCTTCTGAGAGAACAAGTATTTTAGCGATTTGTGGTCTGTAAACAATTCGAATTTCTCGCCAAGAAGATAATGGCGCCAAGACTTAAGCACGAAAACAATAGCGGCCAACTCTAGGTCATGTGTAGGGTAATTTTTCTCATGCACTCTAAACTGCCTTCCTCCATAGGCTATTACCCTCCCCTCTTGCATTAAGAATGCGCCTAGTCCTGTCCCACAAGCATTGGTATAAACGGTAAATGGCTTACTCCCATCTGGCAACACTAAGACTGGGGCTGTGGTCAAAGCTCTTTTTAAACATTGGAACACATCATCACAATCTACATCCCACGTGAAAACTAGGTTCTTCTTTGTCAAGCATGTCAATGGGGCTGATATCTTTGCGAAGTCCTTGATAAACTTCCTATAGTAGCCAGCCAACCCCAAGAAACTCCTCACCTCGGTAGCATTTTTGGGACCTTCCAATCTTGGATGGCCACCACCTTCGCGGGATCCACAGCTATCCCTTCTTTGGAAACCACGTGCCCTAAGAATCACACTTCCTTCCTCTAAAAGTGACATTTAGAAAATTTAGCTTTAAGGTTATGCGCTCGAAGGATCTCCAACACTTCCCTAAGATGTAGGGCATGCTCTTCCTCGTTCTTAGAAAAGATAAAGATGTCATCCACCAAGACCACCACGAATTTATTAAGGTACTCCCTAAAAACCCTACTCATCAAGTCAACAAAGTATGGGGGCGTTTGTCAAATCGAAGGGCATCACAAGGCACTCATAGAAACCGTCCGGAGTCCTAAAGGCAGTCTTGTCTACGCTATCCTCAGCCACTCTCAACTGATGGAAACCAGTGGCTAAGTCCAACTGTGAAAACATTGAGGCGCCAACTAACTGATCAAAGAGATCGTCAATCCTCGGCAGTGGGTGCCTATTCTTCTTAGTAAGCTCATTAAGTTCTCTATAGTCCACACAAAGTCTAAGGGACCCATCCGCCTTCGTGGCAAATACTACTGGAGCACCCCACTCCGATATACTACGTCTTATGAACCCCTTCTCAAGCAACTCCCCTACTTGCTTATTGAGTTCCCTCCTCTCACGAGGAGCCATGTGGCGTAATGGCAGAGATACGAGTTTTGCATTGTCTATAAGATAAATACGAAAGTCTATCTCACGTTTTGGGGGTAAACCCCTCACCTCATCGAAGACATCAACATATTCACGGACTATACGAACAGAATGTAAATCTTCATTGGATGCGTCAAGTGACTCAAGATAACTAAGCATCACCGATCCTCTAGGGTCACAAGAAATATCAAGGGTCTTTCCGCTACAAGTCAACAATTTTACTACGCTTCGTTCACAATCTAGGATGGCACCATGTCTGGCTAGCCAATCCATCCCTAGAATCAACCCATAGCCCATGAAACCAAGCACAAAAGCATTACATTCAAAACCAACGCCTAAGATAGACAATCTCAAATCCCTACAAACCATGGATAAATGAGTCGACCCACCAATAGGATTTGAGACTACAATGGGATCCACAACGAGACTAGTATTTAAGTGCAGTATTTCAAATAATGATGTAGAGACAAACAAATGTGATGCGCCAGAATCGAATAAAGTACGGATAGGATGATCAAACAAGAAAATCAAACTTTTGACAGAAATTTTTCTACCTTGTTCCTGCCCCGGAGCCATGAGAGCATGAACCTGCCCTCCCGAATTAGAACCTGCCCTCTGCCCTTGCTTCTTAGGACAGTCCTTGATAAGATGACCTGGATCACCACAATGATAACAAGCGAACTTCTTCTTCCTACAGTCTTTCTTCAAATGGCCAGGTATCCCACAGTTGTGACACTTCCTCTTTTCTTTACCACCTTTCTTTTGTTGTTGGGCTTTCTTTGGATCCTCCTTCTTATCTTGCGGCCTAAAAGTACTTACACCCTTCTCTTCTTCATGCATGTATGCCATATCAATAAGCTTTTCATACGTAGCCCCTATTAGAATGTATGACATAGACAAACTATGAAGCGGTTTATTTAGGCCCTTTGCAAACCTCAAGGCCTTCTTGTGAGGCGTATTCACCAACTCTAGCCCAAATCTCGCCAACTTATTAAATTCGGTCACATACTCCTTCACGGTCAAGTTTTTCTGCTTAAATGTCAAGAACCTTTCCATGTACATACTCTCCTCAGCTTGAGAAAGGAATCTCAACTCAAACCTTCCCCTAAAATCTGCCCACGTCTCTACATCACGCTCTCCATTAGTATCCTCCCACCAAAACGAAGTTTCGTCCTTCATCAACCAAGCAGCCAATTGGATCTTCTTACAATCGTCCAAATTGAAAATGCCAAACAGATCCTCCACTTCTTTCAACCAATTTCCAACTTCAACGAACGTTTCAGACCCACTAAAAGGTTTTCCACCCATCGAACGAAAGTCTTTACATATCTTGGAGAAAGCATCTCCACGCGGAGGAATGACTGGAGCTAGGGGAGGAGGAGGAACGTTGGCCGGACCCACGGCAGTGGCCCTAGCCTCGAGATATTGACGAAACCAACCGGGTACATGAACACCCTCTGGTATCTCAGATGCTCCAGACATGCTGAAAAGAATAAGAAAGAGTTTCAAAACAAGGGAAGCGAAAGAGAGATGTATGGCTTTCAGGGATTATGTTCTTTAAAGTAAACTTTCCTTGAAAATAGATTCTTTAAAACCATGTTTTTGAAAATACTTTCTATGAAAATAATACTTTTGAAAACACTATTCAAAACTTTTTATCTGTTCTTGTAACCATAGCTCTGATACCACGTGTAACACCCCATGGCCATTAATGTCACTCACAAAGGGAATGCATTAATGTCATGAAGCGTTATAGTAGTATAGAACAGATAAATTACAAGAATAAATAAATAAAACACAGCGGAAGATAAAACTTATTTCATAGCATCATAACATCAAAACAAGCTTACATAAGTAGTCTCCAAAAAGCATTACAACAGGATCAATTGTCTTTTCCAAAAACTTCAAAGTACATAAAGAAGCAAATACTTAAATAACATAAGTGCATAAATCCCTACTGAGCATAAGCAAAGCCATAAAGATGAAAGAGTCCAAAGCGATACATCTACACTCTTCAAGCAACTGAAAGGAATCGGCACTAAGCTGTAGTATTCCCTCCTTGCAAACCTGGAAGGAGGGGGAAAGGAAAGAAAAGAGGTGGAAACAAGATGGGTCAGACATAAAGTCTGGCGAGTCCAGTAATTTTAACAAATAATAGGTAAGGTAAATGATCAAGACATAAATAGGCATCATAATATGGCTGTAACTTAGATAAGGTAGTAAAAAGGATGGACAAGATGATTCCGTTCCTAAATACTAAGACAATCCCACACCTTGGCTAAGCGAACAACCCTCCAAGTACTAACCCCGAAGACCGAAGTCAACATTAGACTAACACCCAAAGGACCATCCAACTCAACCAACATGTATTTCGTTACACCGCACTTTTGCTAAGTTACAATACATTACTTAATTACACCGCACATCTACTAGTCTCTTTTACTCAAGGTTGATCCCTTCCCACTAACTGTACCCACATGACAAACTTGGTAGTTACTTGTACCTAGCTGCTATCGTAGGTGCCGGCTTGCTCCTACCACCGCTAAGGTACCCTTAATCTACCCATTTGATCGGCTCTCTAAACCCCGTAGGCACCCGTGCTGGCCCCACAGTGGGGTGTATCACTCCCCAAAGTGGCAACCCCGATACCAACATGAAATGCACCACGATACCTACACGATGCAATAACGTCTTACCTACCAGCCCGGACCCATGCACGCACATGAACCCGTTGGAATTGCGTTGCCAACGCTATTCACGTTTTGACCTCTTACATTCAAGCCCAGTAAGCGTGCCCAACCCTGGCCTAGTACCGGGCCCAATTAGATACTCAAACGGGTTACTGGTTGATACAGATCCCCATCCGACCCAAGCCTCCCACCTATGCTTGGCCCCCACTAGGTTTTTCTCCCACTTAACCATTTTAATTTAAATGTCCATGTCTTACACATGCTACGGTTAAGTCCACACTTACATGTCATTATTTACATGTCTTATCTTATTCCGGTTAAGTCCATATTTACATGTTATAATTTACATGTCACCCCACTTAACCCTCTAACCATACCCATGTCTTATTATGGTTAGTATTCCTTAATTCATTCCTTATGACGAACAGTGCATGACCTCCCACATTAGACCAAACACTTTGTGGCCGCTGGATTTGTCGGGCGGTTCCGGGCAGTCTTACGCCACAAACTGGATCTAACCTCGTGTCATTAACCATTATGCCTACAATTCATTCCTTTGACCTCTCACATTAGACGTCCAATTGTGGCAGCTGGATTTGCTGGGCGTTTCCGGGCAGTC
This sequence comes from Allium sativum, assembly GCA_030737875.1. Classification (NCBI taxonomy): domain Eukaryota; kingdom Viridiplantae; phylum Streptophyta; class Magnoliopsida; order Asparagales; family Amaryllidaceae; genus Allium; species Allium sativum. The sequence continues at coordinate 273,672,529 of CM060927.1, forward strand.
TTATGCCACAATTGCGCCTAACCTCGTGTCAAAGGTTTATTAATAATCGTATTTCACCAATACCCAATTTTCATGTCATGTATATCCAATTAAACATATAATCATGTTCATAATATTGGCTATTCCAAATTGTCACTAATTACATATTAATTAGCTCAATTACAAATTTACAATTATAGGCAATTTCATCAATTCCATGTAATTCATACCCAAATATTCCAATTTCACATATTATCCAATTATCCAAAATATCCAATAATATCCAATTTTCCATATTTCACATATTCCCGTCGTTCCCACGTATTCGCTTTCGCGCGTATTTTTAACATAGACTCGAAGGTAGCCTAAATCCAAAGATAAAAGTAATAGGGATAAGAAGAGAGAATCAAACCATATAAAATTGGAATTAACACAGCATCATGAAATAAAGGGGCATATAAACTGGAATAGAGACATAATGACAGATTCAACATGAATAAACTAATAAAAGGTATGAACTTTACATAGAAACATAAGCATATGATGGCATGAATCAAAAAGGTGAAGATTTGGATGAGATTTAAATTACATACATACATATGAATCCTCTTTACAACTTCATCATGTTACTTTTAATCCCATTATATTGTGAAAATCACCGTACTCATCTTGCGTGGTTAAAGAATAGAATTATGCACTGAAATTGGTGTAGAAACGTTGCAGTGTTGCTGATTTATCTTCTTGAATTGTTGTAGAAGCTCTAATCTTTAATTTGAGTTGAAGTTGAACACTTGAGATTTGATTTAGAGGCGGCGGCTAGGGTATAAGAGAGAATTTGACAGCCTAATGGTGTCATAGATAATGTTTATGAATTAGGGTTAGGTCTTAGGGTGTATATATGTGTGTAGGAAGTTATTTAGGCCTTAGGATTAACCCTAGAACTGATCTGGACCACTCAGATGCCATATCAATCCTTAGGGCGAATCGGGCCACGGGTTGGCAGCCAAACACCCTGGATTGACCTCTAGTCAACCATGCGGGGCTCGGGTCGACTCCAAAAATGGTGCGGTTCGGCTATTCCCCCTCCCGATTCGCTGTTTTGAACTTTTTTTTGAATATTTATTTATTTATTTAATTTATATATATATATATATTTCTCTCATTTGCATACAAACTTCATCGCTTAATAACTTCTTCGTAATTAACCATTTTCACACTAAACCACTTTTTGAACTCCGTTCACACTAAGACACTTTTTAGCCATTCCCCTAAAATAAAAATATGGCGCTAGCGGGGATCGAACTCTGTACCTCTTATATGCAAGTCACATGTTCTAACCAAATGAGCTACTAAGTCTTTTGCTTGCAAACCTTAGAACAATGCTAAACATCATTCTTTTCTCATTCCTCTTTTTCAAATAAATTATTCTTTAATTTGTTATTTTAATATTCTCAGAAAATAAGGGGTGTTACAGTTGTAGCGAGCGCGACCCTCACATTTCTTTTTTAATCTTCTTGTATAAACCTACACTCACGTAAATTAAATAGTTTGTTTTCCACTATGTCAAATACTCGCAAGTCTGTCATTTATATCTGTTGGGTTTAGTAATAATCAAAGTGTTAAAAGCATAAGTAGTTAATAACAATCCACATCATGATTAAGTTTCCCTATAGTTGCAAAAGCAACAAAATATAGTGTACGGAGATCACTGCTTAATTAAATGATCAATAACAGGGAATGTGGTGTATATGCCTCCCAAACAATCTTGATCAAAGTGCCAGGCTAGGGCTTGTTCGAGATTGATTAGGTTCAACATTAGTCTGCTTTCAGCTCTTTGGTGAGGCAAAGATTCCATTTCATTGGCACTTGTTCATAATAACTTTATGCTCTCCTATTGTATGGTTAGGTCAGAGTGAATTCAAGGCGGTCTTTTATCTTGGTGCACCTTCATGCCTTAGGGACGTCATCTTCCTATCCTTTAAACTCTCTCTCGAATCATGAGGGTTAGAGTTTGGGATGTCGTCTTCCCATCCTTTTCATCCCGTTATGCGAACGATCATATCGTTTGCTCCGGTTTCTCTCCACACATGATTTCTTAAGGGAGAGTTTCACCAGTTGGGTTCACAACTTGAGGTTTAGCGTCTCGTATTCAGATCATTAATTATAGAATATATAAAGAGATTTATGCAGGAAAAGTAAATCACACACGATATTTTTATAGTGGTCTGGCCAGGTCGTGGCCTACGTCCATCTATAATCTTTTGTTTAAGTCAACCAGACTTTTCTGGGCAAGTCGTGCCTTTTTACATGGTTCATAAAACAAAAGAAAATAATACAAATCTAAGTCAAGTACTTCCTCAAGTGTTGGGCATTCCGAGCTCTGGGAATTTCTTCACCATCATCGGTTGTTAACTTGAATGTTACTGTATCAAGTTTCCGCTGGATGGTATATGGTCCTTCCCACTTCGAACCTAGATGGACGGGGGTGGAAAAACACGTTTCAGTACCAAGTTCCCAGGTTCAAAGTTCTAAGGACAAACCTTCCTGTCATAGTAATGGGCCACTTGGCGCATGTGTCTCGAAGTGCGCAAGTCTGCTTCGTCTCTCTTCTCTCTGACCATATCGAGGGATTCAAGGAGAAGCGCTTTATTTGTCATCGGGTCGTAATATGTCTCCCAGTGAGAGGGAACTTTCAGTTCCACCGGAATGACCGCTTCTGATCCAAAAGAAAGTGAAAAAGGGGCATGACCCGTTGCTGTCTTTTAAGTCATTTGATAACCCACAATGCTAATGGTAATTCATCGACCCACCTGGCCTTTGCCTGTTCCAATCGTTTCTTAAGGATGGATTTAATAGTTTTGTTTATCGCCTCAACTTGTCCATTTGACTGCGGGTGAGCTACCACATTGTATCTTTTGTCAATCTTGTACATCTGGCAAAAGTTTCTGAATTCTATGTTGTCGAATTGGGTTCCATTGTCGGTTATGATAGTTTTTGGTATTCCAAATCGACATATAATATTCTTGACCACAAAGTTTATCACCCTCTTTGTCGTGATCGTAGTTAAGGGCTCGACTTCCGCTTATTTTGTGAATTAATGCACGGCCACAATTGCATATTCGGCTCCTTCTTTGTTGATTGGGAGGGTTCCAATGATGTCTATCCCCCACGTAGTGAAAGGCCATGGGCTCACCATTGATTTAAGTTGACTCAGAGGTGCCCTTGGAACTTTTGCAAATTTTTGGCAATTATCGCAGTGTCGTGAATAATTAGCTGCATCTTTATTTATGGTAGGCCAAAAATAGCCATACCGTAATACTTTCTTTGCCAGTGTTTGGCCTCCAGTGTGGTCTCCACACTCACCTTCATGTACTTCTTTTAGTACACGTTTAATGTTGTTATGTGCTATACACTGGAGCAAGGGTATGGAAAATCCCTGGCGACAAAGGATTCTTGCAAGATACACCTCACGGCTTTACGAATCACAGCTCTTCTTTCGCTCTTCTTTACAGGGAGTGTTTCATTCCGTAGGAAGTTCTTAATTAGTGTCATCCAGGATTCCCTTTCCGGTTCAGCTCCTAGCACCGGATTAACTTCCATCTGATCAAAACTTGGCGACTTCAATACCTCTATTGGAACCATCTCTGTCTCTTCTAGATTGTCAGACCTCGCTAACTTAGCTAGTTTGTTTGCTTTCTGGTTTTTTATCTGCGGGATATGACTTATGCTATACTGCTCCAGATTGTCTAGTAACTCCTCTACCTTTTCAAGGTAAGTGACAAGTCGAGGTCCCCTAGTTTCGAATTCCTTTCGAACTTGGCAAACAACTATCTTGGAATCACAAAAAATGTCTAGTGTGGTCACCCCCATTTCCTTAGCGAGTTTTAGCCCAACAATCAGGGACTCATATTCGGAATCATTGTTGGTGGCAGAGAATTCCAACCGCAAAGCATAGTAAATAGATCGTCCTTCAGGAGTTGTTAAAACGACTCTGGCGCCGGACCTTCGATCATTCTTAGCCCCATCTATGTACAATTTACAGGGACTAAGTTCTAAATTCATCTCCAATGGGTTAGCCTTATAATCCAATACATCCTCCTTGGGGATTGTGAAATCGGCGATGAAATCAGCTAAAGCTTGCCCCCTTATTGATTTTCTAGGATGGAAGTTTAAATCGAACTGGCTTAACTAGATGTTCCACTTAAGCAATCGTCCAGATACTTTGGGTCATTGTAATACCTGTCGAAGAGGTTGATCAGTGAATACTATGATCGGATGAGCCTGAAAATAATGATGGAGTTTTCGGGATGTAGTCAGAAGGCTATAAGCAAGTTTTTCTATCCTGGGGTAATTACGCTGTACTGCCACTAATTTCTTGCTCACGTAATACACCGGCCTCTGAACTTTGTCTTCCTTGCATACCAAAGCCGAGCTAACGGCATGAGATGATACTACTAGATATACGAACAGATCCTCATGATCTACCTATTTAAAAAAAATTGGGGGCTTCTCTAGTAGACTCAACAAGTTCTAAAAAGTCTCTACACAGTCAGGGTTTCACTTGAAGTTTTGTTTCCCTCGTTGAATTAAGTCAAAGAAGGGAAAAAATTTGTTTATGGCTTTGGAAATGAATCTGCTTAATGCCGCAACTTTTCCAAACAAACTTTGAACATCTCTGATCTTTCATGGTTCTTCTATGTTCTTGATTGCCGCAATCTATTCAGGATTAATCTCAATCCCCCATGAGCTTACTATGAATCTGAGGAACTTTCCCAACGCAACCCCAAATGAACATTTCAAATGGTTTAACTTTATCCCATACCGTCGTAAAATGTTGAACATTTCCGCTTAGTCTTTTGTGTGATCGGAAGATTGTCTGGACTTCACAAGCATGTTGTCTACATAAACTTCCATTGTTTTCCCGTTCTGATTATAAAACATTTGGTTCACCAAACGCCGATATGTGGCTCCAGCATTCTTTAGCCTGAATGGCATCACCACATAACAGTACAACCCTAAGTTTGTAATAAAACTTGTGTGTTCTTGATCCGGTACATGCATGGAAATATGGTTGTATCCCGAAAATGCATCCATGAAGGAGAGAAGTTCTTGTCCTGCTGTTGAATCAATAAGTTGGTCAATCCTGAGGAGTGGGAAACTATCCTTTGGGCAAGCTTTGTTGAGATCGGAAAAGTTGATACATGTTTGCCACTTCCCATTTGATTTCTTAACCTGGATGGGATTTGATATCCAGTCGGGTATGTCAAGTCTCTGATGAACCAATTATTCCTTAACTTCTCTAACTTCTTCTTTCAAGGCTGCTGACCTCTCCGGGCCCAACATGCATCTTTTTTGTTTTATCGGAGGATGCTTTGGGTTTAAGCTTAGCGAATGGCTCATGATCGAGGAAGAAATCCCACACATGTCCGCATGGGTCCAATTGAACACATCAAGGTTTGCCTTTAAAAAGTCAGTCAATTCTTTCATCTGGAAAGAATCCAAATTGGATCCAATCTTCAAGACCTTTCTCGGGTTGTTGTTATCGATTGGGATGTCAATAGTTTCCTCGTTGGGTGTCCCCTTCCTAGTTCCTGGCTCCTCATCCTCTCTAGGATCGATATCTTCAGATAGTTCGTCAGGCGACTCCCTAGGCGGTATTGTCTTTAGTTGCTATGCTGAGTTCTCTTTAGCTAGAGTGGAGGTGTTCTTAGGTTCCGAATTCTTTCCGTTATGCAACATCTTCATGTCCCCATATAGCAGGCTCTTCCGGTAACTTGCGACTCTTTTCCTTTAGTCATGAGATCCAATTCTTTCGAGAGTTCACCAAGGAAAGCTTCAAGGATACTGAAAAAGTAGACTAGCTTCTTCAGATTTGAGAAACTAAATAGTAGAATGATAGTCCTAAATGCAGAGAATTTGACATTTCTTACTGAACGTACCAAAATGTTGGACCCAAAAGTTGTTCTAACACCCAATTGAACAATAATTTTGAGTAAAATATAAAGAAAAGGAGAAAAAACACCAAATTTATAGTGGTTCGGCGTTAAAGAGCCTAGTCCACTTTATACTTCTTTGATTGATGATCCAAATACAAATACAATGCTGATTATCACTCAATCTCACTTACACAATTGATAATCTCTCTTGATTTTAAAGAAATATACTCCAAAGATTGGATATATTCTTAATAAAACAAAGAAATTCGGTTGCTAAGGAGTTTGAACCAATTATTTGCCCAAATATCCTTTAAATGAGATATTTTGGGGTATTTATAGGTTGCAGGCCCATCCGGTTTGGGTGCCACATGGGCCCCATCTCGTGATATTCAGATCAGCTCGCTCCACGATGGTGACAACACATTAAAATCGTGGGATAGTGGAGTATAACCGCATCGAGTCTTCAGGAGATCATGGAGTATAATTAATGTGGTGCTAACCTTCAGTCGGGTCTGGTTGGAGGGATGTTGTGCGGTTTAGATCGATGTATGAATTTCGGTTCGGATCAGTGTTCGTAGATCGAACCAAACCGGAGTAGGTAATCTAAAGACGTTTCACTAATCTGCTCATATACATGAAGGGGTTTGGCTAGAGACTTCCGAACCAATCCGAATACTTCTTTTCTACACTCCTTGTCCTTGAGTGCATTCAATTGTTAATGCTTAGGCTTTGCGTAGTCCGATCACAAAGTGGGCTAACTCCTGACATGTTTATAAATTTGGATCTAAAACTATGCCTGTTAATAACCTGAATCATAACTAAATAGATCTACCATATTTGTACACCTGATCTACTGTTCAGTCCTTTCTTGCCTATCTCCATTATGCCCATTTCTGTTATCATATGCCTATTCTATTATTATGCCCATTTATATTCTCATATGCCTATACTATCATTATGCCTATTTCTATCATCATATGCCTATTTTGTTATTATTCCTATTTCTGTTCTCTTTCTCCCTCCTTCCCCTTTTTTTACTTTTATAGCCAGGCTACCTTCGAGCCTTGGCCTACCGCTGAAATATGCGAATGAACAAAATTGGGAATGGTTGGGAATGATAGATTGGGGCATAACTTGTATCCTGAAACATGACCGGGATTTGGTGGCGTAATCTATACCTTGATCTAAAACTTTAATTTGGAGCATATCGTACATGATAATTTATGACTTGAGGAAAGGGGCATGAAAAACCTATGATGAATAAGAATAATCATTTAAGAATGAATATGCCTAAATTTACAGTAAATAGAAACTGTGGTCGCACTTAGACACGAGATTAGATTACACAAGTGATAGAAGTCTGCCCGGACCTCCCGGTAAATACAACATCCATAAGTAGTTAATCTAATGTGAGAGGTCCAGTGCATAAATGTACACGTATCGGTACTAAGACACGAGGTTAAGTCCAAATTATGGTAGAAGCCAGCCTGGAACCGCCCAGCATATCCAGCATACATAAGTGGTCGACTTAATGTGAGAGGTCTGGTGCAATAACTTGCATGAACAAGAAATGATAATAACTTGTTAATCTGTAAAACTTAACCTTCTTAAATCTGTGGGAGTTATATGAACCTGTCAAATTGTTTAAGGGTTAAGTAAACTTGCTTGAATCAACAAGGGTTAAGTAAATCTGTTTAATTTTGTGGGATGTTGTATAAACCCGACAAACTTAACCTGTTTTATATAGTGGGGTTATGCAGGCTTATTAATTTGTTAGGCATAACTTGTCAAAATCCTAGTAGTGGGGATGCAAGCCTAGGGGGTGGCTTGTATCATCTGTTGTGTGGGGCCCGTATCAGTCAGTAACCCATACTGGTATCCAAAGGGGAACCTCGAATTAGGTAGGGGTCAGGCACGCTTACTGAGCTGATTATAAGAGGTTCATCTGAGTAGGGGTGTCTGATGGCGCGTTCCAACGAAGTCATGTGCGTGCATGGGTCTGCATGCTTAGAAAAATACGACGTTATAACACCAGTAGGTATTGCTATGCCTATCAGAAAAAGGGGTTGCCACTTTAGGAAGTGATACATCCTACTGTGGGGCCAACGTAGAGTATCTACAGGACAGGGAGCCGATCAATTGGGGGAAGTAATTAGGGTACATCTAGTCCTGCTTGTTCAGGAGCCCGTTATTATCGTTAGGTTAACACCCTTTATTTCTGCTGGGCTGCTTGTTATTATCATTGGGGTAAAACCTGTCACTTGAATTATACCTAAGTCTACCATTTTGTTTTTGTTGCGATCATTCTGTGTCTGTTATACTAGTATTAGTGCAGAGAAAAGTATTTGAGAAGTATAATCTGTTCTGTTCATCCTTCTTATCTTGATCATTTTGTTATACCTGTCTTATGATACTGTTATCTCTCTCATCCAGTTTATATGCCTGTCATGATGCTTTTAATTATTTATATGCTAAAGTAACTGGACTCGCCAGACTTTATGTCTGACCCATTTTGTTTCCTTTTCTCTATCTTCCCCCCAGGTTCTCAGGGTAGGAATACTCAGGCTTGATTAGGATTCTCTCTCCTGTTTCTGCTTAGAGCTGCTTAGATGTACCGCTTTGATTACCTATCTATCTTGCTATGTCTATTTTTGGGGACTATAATTATATTACTGTACTCTGATGATTTTAGTACAAGGCGGATATTTTAATTTGATGTAATGGGTTTTCTATATTTCAGACTTATGTTGTAACTGGATTTTAGAACACGATGTTTTCTTTTTAAAGAATAAAAGTTTTAAATTCCATTGTGTTTTATATCTGTCTTGTCATGTTTCTGTTTACCTATTACACTTCACGGAACTTAATGCATTCTGTTAAAGAGTGACAATAACGGACGTGGGGTGTCACAATATGGACGCAAAATAAAGTACAAATTGGAATACAATACATGTTGACAGATGCGCGCCAAATAGCAAACATACGACATGAATATAATTTTAGGTAAGTTGAAGCATTTTAACTTGTGCTCTTAAGATTAAAACGTATGCACCTATACAGAAGAAAAATATAACAACCGCCAAGACCGGGAAAGAACATTAGACAATTAAAATGTTACTTGCAATTTATGTTGTGGTCTCCCATTTTAATTGCAAATAGAAGAGATGAAACATAAATTAAAGGTAACTAATCAAAAAGATTACCGCAATGCAACGAAAGCTGGGCGAGTACTGTAGGAGTCTTTTTGTGAGATTAGTAGTTTATGAAGGCATTCCTATCTATCAAATATCTGCAAAGGAAATACCATCCATATGAACAAATAATGATTAAAGAGGTATGACTTTAAAGACAAACTAAAATGCATAAATATTACTGTAAAAGCATGTATTAGCGAGCATTATGTTGTCAAGTTGTTAACTTGCAGTAAATTTGGGCTTTCCAACTATAATATACCTTAATACCTAACATATAACCTCATTAATTATTGGTATTCTCTTATAAGAATTATTGCAAATGTAATGTATGTTTAATCATCTTTAACTACAAAACTAGAATACAAGGTTATTTAAAGCCAAGCACCATAACATAAATAACAGAAGTCAAACACAACTTGGCTAACTCTGTTAATATCAATGGAAATTTGAATTGTTTGCATTAGATAGCAAAAAGAAATAACAACCAGATTGCTAAGAACTCGGTTACGAATCCAACAAATGAATGTGATATTAATAAATATTCGGAGTTACGCACTATTAATAAGAAATTTTTTAAAAATCATGATCGAATTATGTTTAATTACTGATCATGTCGACCTTTCATTCTTAAATGGTCAGTAAAGCCTTCAATCCTGGTTCTTCAGACCTCTATATTCTCTGTGTAATAAGCAAAGTATATTTAGGCCAAAAAAGGAAAAAGAAAGTCAGTAATATATTGAGAAGTTTGTATATAAATTATACCATCTAAGTTATAAAAGGAAGGAAAATACTGTGTATAGCCACCCGGATCAGTGAGGATTAGTGAAGTTTGTATATACAACGGTTGCGGCTATAACTATAGTGGGCCAACGCTAGATCACAACCATCATCCCCTTCACTCTTCATTTAGATCACCAAATAAATATTCGGTGATTTAGGGTTTAGGAATTTAGAATCAATGAAGGTTGAAAAGGAAGAGAGCGATTTAGGATTTATGGATCCGTTTTGGGACCGCTAAATAAACATTCGGTTAATTGGGGTTTAGGATGAGACAATAATACAAGCTACACAAATAGAACTGCAAAACCATTTGTCTAAAACTGCCAATACAACAAGATACAAATTTACTACTAAGTAACACCAAGAGTGAGAACATATGACACTGACACTTCACCACAAAGCGTGCAAATAGCCTTTGAGCTTTCAAAAAAAACTCTCAGCACGTAGATCTACACCGTACTAGAACCACAGTCAAAAACTCGAAAGATTGCTTGATAACATAGGAATAAGAAAGAGATATGTGTTGCTAGCTATTTAGGAGCATAGGCAAGGGAAAAAAGAGACTCAACTGGATTCAAGGGGATAAAAGCAGGGCGAGACCTACTAAGACAACATAAACCACCATGAAGAGAGATAAGGGATGTCGAAGGAATTAGGAAAAAGGGAAAGGGATTCACACAAGAGTGGAGAGGATACAATGTCGACGAGGAGAAACCAAAACCAAAAATTAGATATTGGAAATTAGGGTTTGGCAGCTACGGAAGATAATAGAAAGTACAAAATCGACCAAAATAATAATGTACGGACACAGGAAAGGTAAAAAGAGGCAAAAGGGAGTGAAGAATGATAGAAGAAGATCGGAGTGGAGAATTTTAGGGTGAGTGGACGAGTGGAGAAAGGCTAGAGGAAGAAATGAAGCGGAAGAAACATCCGCCATTTTCGTTTACATTTTGATGAAATGAAGCTATACGTTGAGGAGTGGAGAAAGGTTAGATTATTAAATACAATAAATTGTTAAATATTAAAAATAATTACATATTATTATAATAATTAGTAATTTTGAATTATTTAATACCTAGTAATACTAAGTTGTAAAAATATATTACTGCAAGTGTTAAGAAGAAACAATTGCTAAACATATGTTTTATGCAACCATTATGTTTATTTTTTCACTATATGTAATTAAAATGATTATTAACTTTAATTTATTATAAATATTTAACTTAAAAATTATAAATATTAAATGTACAAATAATAATTAGTAATTATAAGTTATCTATTAATAGTTATTTGTTATTGTTTATCACTTTTAAATTATAATTAAAAACTAATTATGTGTGTGTATTATTAGATATTAAACAATAATTATTAAATATTAAAATGATAGTTGTTAAATCTAACTTATTTCAACTACTAATAAATGTCAGTTGCTTAAGATCATTTATCGCAATGTCATATGACGCTTGTTGCGAATAAGTAATTCCAATAAGGTATTTTTCTTGTAGTGATTTAATTTTTTTATTACTTTAATTATTTATATATGTTATTAACTTATAAAAAACGATGTTGTAAACAATGTTTATTTATTGGATCATATTTCAGGTGATATTAAGATTTATTGGTTATTACATATTTTGTATTAATTATTAAAAGTTGTATCAATTATTAAATATTTACTTCGCATTCATTAATTATTAAAGTATTAATTCGTATTAATAATTGTTATTATTACTTTATAGTTCTTATATTATAACTAAATATTACTTCATACTTTTATATTTATTAGTAATTATATTTACCAAATGTGGGGAGAAATAATTTTTAAAAGTATGTTTTTTCGCAACTGGCTTTACAACAATTGCGAAAGATATTTTTTGCAATAAGTTTGGAGGCGCTATTCCAAATACTATGTTTATTGCAATTGTTACGGAAGCGTAGTTGCAAACAGTATGTTTTTGCAACTGATAGAAAAGCGCAACTGCTAAAATATTATCTATTCGCATCAGAAAAAATAGACATGTTGCTAAATCTCATCCATTGCAATTGCTACGAAAGGTCTGTCGCTAAATATCATTTAGTACAACTGTCGTATGACGCCAATTGCAAATAGCTAGTTGTAATATGGTATTTTTCATGTTGTGTCATTTACTGCCTTATGTTTTCTACATTCTCATAGCATTGAGAATGAGTCGAGGAAGATGTGTTTCTATAATTCACCTTCGCGCGAATTTTGTGGAATCTTTACATCCATTTCAGGATGACCACCTTGATGGGTAATTGAGTTCGAAATTGTTTTTTATTTCCATGACTCAATCTATTTACTTGTTCTCCTTAGTGATTTACCACTAAGGATAACGTGAGCTATCTTTGTGGAGAGATCTGATGGAACGTTTAAGCTTTGCGATAACCACGACACACTTAACAAATTCCTTGCCTCGGATTAATGATCTAATCGATATGTTAGTAGCGCCAAAGTCATTTCGCTATAAGACCTAGCAACCGGTTTTCACCGACTTTTGATCAAAAAAGAATAGACTTCCTTTGGCTTCATTTCGTGCTTGTTTTATCATTTGAGGTTAACTAATATTCCGGTTTATTATGTTAACTTTAATGAACCAAATTTTCGAGTTCATGTCCCGATTGATTCGATCTCATCTTTGTTAGCGATATCTTTGTGTATTTGAAAACAAAGGTTTTCAAGTTTTGTTAAATTCTTTCAACTTCTACCATTTATCTTGTTCTCATGACTTAGAAATTGTGTTTATGAAATATTAGAGGACATGCTAATATTTCAAATTTGGGGTGCGTATCCTAGATTTTTGTTTCATGATCTTGTTTCCCTATTAGGACCCCTCATCCTCGTGAATGGGATATATGTGACCATCATATACATCCTTTTCTTTTTTCAAGAAAACTTATGAGCTAGAATATTTTTGAGATATTCTTAAGAGATAAATTTTCTAGCTAAAATATGATAGGAAAATAGCAAAACATTGTTTCCTAGGTCGTCTTTAGGGATTTTTATAAGATACGATTTGTAAAGACCTTGCATAGTTAGTATTTTAACTATAAAGTTTGGGATATCTTATTTTGGAAAGAAATTAAAACATGTGTAACTTATTTTCAAGCTAGAAAATAATAATGAACTATAAATTGTTTAAGTATTCGTTCGTCTATCCCTCATGATTGTAGTTTTGCATTTTATTCAACCAGGAAAGTTAGCACCGAGATATATTGGTCCAACTCGCATCATCGAGTGTATCGGTTCCTTATCTTATCGTCTTTCATTACCAGCTCAATTCTATGCTATCCATGAAGTGTTTTGTGTTTCTCAGCTATGAAAAGTGTCTTAGAGATTCGGAATATATTCTTGAGCCGAAATTGGTTAAAGAAATCGAGATTTCACCTAATCTAACTTATGAGAAACAACCTATTCGTATTGTTGCTACAGAAGGTAAATATCTTCACATTAAAGATGTCCCTCTTGTGAAAGTCGAATGGTCTTCTAATCCTAAGGATTGTTCTTGGGAATTTAGAGAATCTATCGAGTGAAACCATCCAGACTTTCTCTCTCGTGCTTTAAAGGAGATTTTCTTGATTTAATCTGTTTTTATATAGATTTTGTGATGCTTGATTGTTACTTTTTGGGTTATTCCTTAAATAATTGTAGGGACACAATTTCTTTAAAGAGGAGAGTTTGTAACAACCTGCATAATTTACGATTGTATAATTAAGAGATTTATTTATATATCATATCGTGCATTTAGTTTAAAAGCCGAAATTTGTGACTTTTTGTAAATGAATGAATTTGGACTTAAGACACCTTCCATTGAGTTCAAAATGTCATTTATGATATTTAAAAGTATAACCATCCATATAATTGGAGTTGGTTAGAATTTGATAATTTTCCACTTGGGCTTAGTTTGACCATTAGCCCAATGGTTAAACCCAACTTCTTGTACCAAATCCATTAATGCTCCTTCCTCCACCTCATTCATTCCTAACATTTAAACAAAAGTAGAAAATGTGGAGGGGAATGAGAAATTAAAAATTTCTAAGCCCTAGTTTGACGTAAGAATTCCAAATCGTGTGGGAATCAAGTGCAAATTCAAAGAGAAGAGAGGTAAGCTCAATCCCTATCTTCTTCACCTCTACTCCTATTCAACTCTTGTGTTTTCCTAATACCTAACTCTTAGGATTATTGTGTATATGTGCTTAGATTGAATATCTAGAGTATTGTTCGAAGAGAGGTTGATCTAGCTAGGTTTCGGTTCATCTCCTTGCTTCTAACAATCAAAGGTGAGTTCGTGGGAACTCATATCTTTGTAATCAAGAAAATATGCTTGGTATGTGTTCCCTTGGAACTTTTATGTTGTGTGTGCATTAGGTGAATTGGTTTTCTTGTGTGCGAACTTTCCAATTTTTGGGTTTTGAAATCATTTATAAGAATTCCTGTGTAAATCTTTGTAGAGATACAAGCCTAGAGTTCTTGAGTTGTTTCGGTGAGCCTTAGAAGCTTCGTTTTCACTTGAATAACGTTATAAGCCTTCATATTTCGTCCGGGCTCATTCAAAATCAATTTGGTATTCATAGCCTAGGAAACATATTGCCCTGGCTTCAGTTCAGACGTCTGAACTGGAATTCCAGACATCTGACCTTATGGTATGTTATAAAAAACTAGGAAACCTGGTTCAAACGTCTAAATAGACAATTCAGACGTTTGATACAAATTCAGATGTTTGAATTATGCCATTTAAATGGTTGAAATCCAAGAATCACAAATGTATTTTTGGAAACCAGATCCGGTCGTCTGAATGACCAATTCAGAAGTCTGACCTGGTATACAAGGCAATACTTTCCTTTTTCTTCAGATATTCTAAGTTTTGTCGATTCAACATACTCCATATTTATTTCTATCATTATTTGGGAGTTGATTACTTCTTTTTTGGATTTTTGCTTTATTCGTTGTAAACGAATTTGTATCGATATTTATGAAATTTAATTTACGTTATTAAAACATTAATTCTTGAGATGATTGATCTTACATTTATATTTATGAGATTTTGCCACTTTAAAAATATAAAAGGTGTTTTATACTATTAGTATGTACTAATTTTTTTTACTAAAAATGTTTCTAGATACTAATTTCATTATACAAAGTTTTTTTATAAATTGTCTTCCAATCTACTAGTATGTATATATAAAAACCTTTTCCTCACTCATATGATAAATCCAATTGAATGCCTATGTAAAACAGATGGTATGGAACACTTTCTTTTGCTTCAACGGTTTATTTTTGAACTCATTCGATTGAAAAATGAGCAATGATCTTCTTGTGTTTCTAGCGGATTATACAGCTTGTTCGTAAATATTCTAGTTGTGCAAGTGATTATGGCACATGTAGCTAAACACTTATGTTTGGAGTAATTTTCACTACTTTTGATCAATTGTGATCTTTTGAGATTTAGACTACCTTTATGTGTTGTCTTTGGGTTGTGAAATTTATTTCACATTTTTTAGGATCTTCGATTCACTTTGGGGAACTTCAGTTCATTTTGTGAATTCATGGATTTTGTGATCTTTGGATCACTTTGTGGAATTTCAGTTCAAATTTGGCGGGGTCGCGACCCGTGGTCTTCGGACCGTTCTGGTGGAGCTTCGACTTAAAATTGTAGGTTAGCTACCTAGAGGTCACATATCGTTTTGTGATAAGCGTGTTGGTGAGTTTTCAGGCTCTTGTCTTTTGATAGGCCTCCCTCCTTTGTTGGTGACTTTATAGATTTCTATTTATTGATTTCTAGAATTTTGTGCTTTGATATAGGATTTCAATTTGAGCTATTTTGATAACATGTTATCAAATTTCTATTGATTTGATATGTGTTATCATTTCTTGTGGGTAGCTATATAATTTAGAATGAGATTATTCTTTTGTAGCGCTGGGATTTCTTTGAGATATTGTATGGACATTTTTAGGGCTTCACATTTACATGTGGACATTTTTTTATAGCACATATGTCATCATCTATTTATATCTCTTATTCTATCTTAGTTTATTGTGATAAGTGCAACTAGACTGATTCGTTTATTTTTTATTTTCTTACAAATGATACTCGGGTCATACCGAGGTGTTAAAGGTGCTTCCAGACGACTTATAGCGGGGACCATTTCTTAACTTTTGGCTAACTACATTAGTGTTGTAGTTTTCGGTTTTATGTATATGAGATAGAGACTCCTCATGTATACATATTCTTTAGGCTAGCACTTGTACCTATTCTTTTTTGGTTTAGTGGATCGAGTATGATCACTATCATCATGTACACACGTATGTGTTACATTCAAATTTATTATTGCCTTTGTGATGTGAATATATGGGTCTAACTCTGATGTTATTGTTATGTTATTTTATGCTGGAATAAAATACGATTTTCAGTGGTGGTCTTCTTCAACATTATGCCAAACTCCATAGATTTGTGTCACAACGCTTACGCTTTTGGCTCATGTTGCCTCTGATTTTTTTTATCATGCTTTGTTTTCTGTTTTCCAGATAGATTTGATACTTTGTTAACATAGTTTGGTGTATATAAGAGTCTGTATGGTTATGTTATGTTATTTTATTCTATAATTCACATTACGTCATTATGTCAGGTCGTTTTTCTTCTGATGTAATTTGTGCTCCCTGCATAGAGCTTGGTGTCTTATAGTAGTATAGAAATATAGCCTAGCTCCTACACTATAAACTAGTATAGTTATAATTGACGATCCACTTAAAAACCGAATGTAGTAATTAGGCAATTCTCCTAACTCCTATTTGTACTTTGTTTATTATAGTAAAAAGTGCCACAGAGCACTAAAAAATCATTCGGCCTTGCAAATTTTTTTATACAATTGATTAATCATGTCATTAACCTTAACCACCTTATTATTTTAATTAAAATCAGCTAAATGCGATATAGGCTACGTGTTTTCTTTCTTCCCCAGTTTAAACAAATCAAACCCGACCTCAGCTCAAACCAACCGTTGTCATGCCACCCTGAAGCAACCGTACCCAATCATGACCCCACTACCGCCTTTTCCTTATTTGTCATACTTATGCATGGAGCATCGCCCCTAAAATGATTTTCTCTACCATGAATTAGCACATGAACGAAATACGTTTCTCCACTAAAATCGCCTTCGTCCGGCTGTCATTCCCACCACGGCCACCGCCAGTAGTTCGAGCACCCCTCCTCAACAACTTTCCTTTAGGCATCATCAGCCGATTGTTCATAGTTTGTATGCAAAGCGAGGAAGAAAAGAAGTTATCCATTCTCAATTTTGGCGATTTTATAGCCAATCTGATTACCTGATCAACCAATGACCAATGCCAGTGAGTTTGTATCGTTGATACCGACAACTTTCATATCCAGTGTTTAAGATGTTGTGGACAAATTGGTATGTGAAATATCGAAAATTGATTTGTAGGCGGAGGTTAGATTTAGGAAATGAATAAGAAGAAGATGATTATATAGCCTCCTCCAAAGCCTTATTCATTGAGTCCAAAAGTTTCCAAAATCAAAATAGGATGTGGTCACTATTGTCCCAAGCTAATAACCCACATTCTGAACACAATGGAACCAGTTTCGAGAGCTAATTTGAACGTATGCAAAATCTAGCTTTTTAAATCACATTATAATATTATTGTTTCAAATCATTTATCGCTATGCGGTTATATCGCGCTCAATCACACATCAAGCTAATTGTTTTGAAATTTGGAATCTTACGATAATAAACCATTAAGGATTCAATGAAACTAGATACATCAAATTCCATGATTATTTGCAAAATCACTATTTTCGTGCTATAATAATTTAAAAATATCATTCATAATAAAATTGAATTATAATTAAACTTCAAATCAATTTAATCTCATTTTTGTTGGGGATTTTATGGTTTGAGGCTATTGGATGATGATATTGTCGTATAAATGTCGTACTTCAGACTTTCAGGATCTATATGAAAGATTCTTTCAGACAATTGTTTAACCCACCAGGTACAAATGGGTTATCGAACTATCGACTTTGAGGATTCAATAAAGCCTTAGAACAACGAATTCGGTTTCAAAGTTTGTACAGATTTAATCTGATTAAGAACACTCTGGTTTTACAATTTATGATGATGCAGTAGAAGAAGAGAATGAAGAGAAGAAGAAGAGAACAAATTTTCAACACTTTCTGAATTTTGCAACACCCTGCAGGCATCACAAATTTACAGCTTTTGAAATGCTTTAATGGCGTCACAAGTTCGATGAAGAAGAAGAAGAAGAGGGCTTCGAATTAGTTTGAAACATCTCTGGGCGTTGCTATTTATAACAACGAAGAGGTATCCTTTCAGCGAAATGTCACGACTGTTTGCAATGGCCATATCCGTTCGTACAATGTCGCATCTCTTCGTTTGAATTTGAAATGATACACCTCTTCATGTGTAACATTCTAAAGATATTACAAATCTGCGCGCCTGATTCAAAATTACAACGATCTGCAGCGCATCCAGCCCACTGGCATTCTGAGGCCCGATTGATCAGGAGACCCCAAGAGCCGCAAGGCCCAAGGCCCATCTTTTGACCTTTAAATATTTAATGTCTATGCCATGTTCATGCAGTTTCCTTATATCTCCCTTCTCTTCTTTCTTTTGATATAATACATCATGTCTTTACATATATAGAGACAAGTCCTTGCTTATTTCATGATGTGGGACAAAGACAATTCTTCATTCCTTCTTCGTTCTTTCTTCTCTCTTCAAAAATAAACCCCTCCAAAACATAGATTTGAAAATTTTCTAACAATCTCCCCCAATTTTCAAAAATAAAGAAATAAGTAAAATAGACGGCTGAATCACTAGGGTGACTTCCTACATACCCAAGTGGGATTAAGCCTATGTAGTTAACCTTTACTTAGTGTAAAACGTTCAAAGCTCTATCGAGATTCTATGGTGAACGTATCTTAAACCAAGTATCAATTAATGATAAAACCGGAACAATCACACATGTTGATTTCCTTAGTTAGAATGTTTTGTATTTCTCAGCATGTTAATGACCATGTGCTTTAATTCTGGTTCATGAGTCTACTTTAGAATGCGGTTTTACTTTCCTAGGAAATAGCCTGATTTCCACACTCATATAGGTAAGGCTCTTAAGGTGTTTCTGCGATACACCTTTTTAGTTTTCTAGACTTAATAAGGATATTATTCATCCTTCGTTCTTGCAGAAACCAACACTAAATATTATGGGATTATCGATTTATTGTTCCACAATCATACTCTTAACTTGTTGGTACCTATTGAACTTTGTCTATCTTTTTCATGACACAAGTTGGTTTTTTATTAAGGATGATCAGTCTTCATTCGCAAAGCTTAGTCCCATTTCTTTTGACTTTATATGAACTATAGCCTTTGGAAGACCTTTAGTAAGTGGGTCAGCCAAGTTTTTCTTCGTTTCTATGTAGTCAACAATTATAACTCCATTTTTGAGTAATTGTCTTACCATTTGATGTCTTAGACTCACATGTCTAGATTTTCCATTATATGTCTTATTAGAGACATTATATATCGTTGCTTAATTATCACAGTTAATCAAGATTGCTGGAGATGGCTTCTTCCACAATGGGATTTCCATTAACAAATTCCTAAGCCATTTCACTTCCTTACATGCATATGCTAATGCAATCAATTCTGACAACATAGTTGAATCAGATATACAGGTCTGCTTCTTGGAAGCATAAGATACAGCATCACCTCCTAATGTAGATGTCCATCTAGTCATAGACTTGGATTCTACATTGTTCCAAGTTGCATTACTATATCCTTCTATTGCAGTAGGATATCTTTTATAAGATAAACCATAGTTAATGGTTCCTTTCAAATAAGCTAAAACTCTGGAAATGGCTTTCCAGTGTTCGAAACTTGGGTTACTCATAAATCGACACAATACACTTGTAGCATGTGCGGTGTCGGGTCTAGTGCAATGCATAGCACACATAAGACTCCCAATAACACTAAAACACTCAAGTTGTGAAATAGTATGTCCAATGTTCTTTTCTAATTTGTTACTTGGATATAAAGGAGTTAGTGCTGATTTGTCACCATAATGACCATACTTCTTTAGGAACTTCTCAATGTAATGAGATTGGGTTAGTAATACCTCCCCCGCTTTCCTAATGGATTTTATTCCTAAAATTACATCAGCCTCTCCTAGATCTTTCATATCAAATTGAGAAGATAGAAACTTCTTAGTTTCATTCACACATGATATATTGGAACCAACTATTAGCATGTCATCAACGTAAAAACATATTATAACATAACTGTTGTTATCTGATTTGCTATAAATACATTTATCTGCATCATTAACAATGAATGCATATGACAAGGCAACTTTATCAAACTTCTCATGCCATTGCATGGGAGCTTTCTTCAGGCCATAAAGAGATTTGACCAGGTTGTTCCATATATATATCTCATCTTCTAAATCTCTATTTAGAAAAGTTGTCTTCACATCCATTTGATGTATGACCAAATTATGAATTGATACAAGTGCTATTAAACAGCATATGGAATATATGCGAGCAACTGGAGCATATATATCAAAATAATCTACTCCTTGTCTTTGCTTATATCCCTTAGCAACTAATCTGGCTTTGAACTTATCAATAGATCCATTTGTATTCAACTTTTTCTTGAATATCCATTTACATCCTATAGGTTTAGCACCAAGAGGTAAATAAGATAAAACCCGAGTTTGGTTTAACATTATGGAATTCATTTCATCATTGATAGCTTCTTTCTAGAAATTAGAATCTCTAGAACTCATAGCCTCAGAATAAGTTTTAGGATCATTATCGACATTCATTACATATCTTGTCACATTAAAGACTTCGTCCTTATTTCCTTCTATGAGATATGTTATGAAGTCAGGACCATAGTCCTTTTCTATTCTCGCTCTTTTACTTCTCCTGTGTTCAGTATTAGTATCTATTACTGACATTTCCTTGCTGTTTTGAGCTGGAGCATATTCATCGTCATTGATATCATTAGTCTCCGTTTGTTCCGGAGTAGATGATCTCAATGGATTCTAAATAGTTTGATTTTCAAAGAATTCTACATTTACAGATTCTATAACTTCTAAGGTGTCAAGACTAAGGAAACTATAAGTTATACTATAAAGAGAATATCCTATGAAAACACACTTAAATTTCCCTATTACCTAACTTTGGTCGTTTGGGATAAGGTTTTCTAACATATGATAAGCAACCTCAAACTTTAAGTCTAGTACGGTTTGGTTTTTTGTTAAACCATAATTCATAATAGGAAATATTATTCTTTTTAAGTGGTACTTTATTTAAAATGCAACATGAAGATAACATAGCATCACCCCACATGTTATAAGGTAAACTAGAACTTACGAGCATGGCGTTAACCATTTCTACTAAATTTCTATTTTTCTCTTAGCAGCATCATTTTCTTGTGATGTATACGGGGCGGTACAGGTGAACTATACCATTTTGTTTGCAAAACAAAGTAAATTCATTTGAAAAATATTCACCGCTATGATCTGAATGTAACACTTTAATTTTAACTCCTAATTGTGTTTTGACTTCTGCTTTGTAAATTTGAATTTATCAAAGGTCTTATCTTTCAATTTCATTATATATACATATGCATATCTAGTGTAATCATCAGTAAATGTTATATAGTATTGGTTACCACCAAAGTTGACATGACTTTTTAAGTCACCCACATCACTATATACCAAATCAAGCAAACCAATTTTCTTTTCCACAGATTTAAAGGATTTCCGGTGTACTTTTGCTTGAATACAAATTTCACATTTAGAGATAGAATAGAAATAACAATCAGAAATTAATCCTTACTTATGCATATTTCTAAGAGATTTATAATTAGCATGTCCTAATCAACAATGCAATAAATTAACAGAATCAACAATATAAGCAGAAGATTTCTTCATTAGATTCAACTTAATCATGCCGTTACAAGAATATGCTAGTCCAATAAACTTGTTGTTCTTGGACAACACTAACTTATCAGATCATACACCATCTTGAATCCTCCTTTATTAAGAAGGTATCCAGAAACCAAATTCTTACACGTATCGGGTACATAAAACACATTGACTAATGTAAGAACTTTCCCAGAGGTGAATATAAGTTCAATTGTTCCTTTTCCTATAACTTTGCCTGCAACTTTTTTACGCCAGTAACTTGACTTGATTCTCCATTATTCTCTTCGTAAGTCTTGTACAGATTACGGTCTTTGCAAACATGAATGGTTTCTCCAGTATTGGGCCACCAATCATTATCAATGCCACTAACAAAGTTTACCTCTTGTACAATAGCCACAAGCTTTTCTTTGACCACATTCGCTTTTTTTGTTTCTTCTGAAGACGACAGTCTTGGGCATAGTGGCCGGGTTTATTACAGTAGTAATAGGCACCCTTCTTTTTGTTCTTGGAATTATTATTCTTCTTAAATTGTGTCTCACTCTTAGGCTTGAATTTATCCGTAATTTCAACATTATTTGCCTTAGCCTGAGACTCAGTTTGCGGATTCTCATCTAATTCTCACTTACGAGAATCCTTTTCAATACAAAGATGACGTTGTAAACCGTCTAAATTATAATCCATTTTCGCATGTTTCAATTTTTTTATAATCATTCCAAGAACTTGGGAGTCTTGAAATAATAACTCCAACAATTAAAGATTCAGGGAGATCAATACTGGCATCTTTAAGTTGATTCACCAACAGTAGTACTTCACTTATTGGTCCAACTATGGACTTGTTGGCAACCCTTTTGAAATCCATAAAATTATAAATAAGATTTTTTTTATTACTTGCCTTGGATATGTGATACTTGCTCTCCAAAGTAGTCCAGAGGTCCTTTGCCGTTTCCAAGGTCCTATGAGTGTTGTAGATTGAAGTAGACAATGCATTCAAAATATGCCCTCTGCATAGGAAATCTTCCTCTTTGTGCTTTTCTCGCTTAGCCTTTAGAGCGGCATCCTCGCCAGCGGTTTCCTCCGGTATAACTTCCAATATGTCTTCCAAGATATAGAACAATTTCATAGTGATCAAGAAGAACTTCATGGTCTCTTGCCAATGAGTGAAGTTTTCACCATCAAAACGCGCCAATTTCGTCAAATGTTAATTCATTACTTGTAATGCGCTCAAAACTTCCATGGTTGAATATATTATCTAAAAACTTGTTGGGGATTTTATGGTTTGAGGCTACTAGATGATATTGATTGTCGTATGAATGTCGTAATTCAGACTTTAAAGATCTATATGACAGATTCTTTCAAACAATGGTTCAACCCACCAGGTAAAAACAGGTTACCGAATTATCGACCTTCAGGATTCAATAAAGCCCTGGAATAGCGAAATAGGATTCAAAG
This sequence comes from Allium sativum, assembly GCA_030737875.1. Taxonomy (NCBI): domain Eukaryota; kingdom Viridiplantae; phylum Streptophyta; class Magnoliopsida; order Asparagales; family Amaryllidaceae; genus Allium; species Allium sativum. The sequence goes on from CM060927.1 coordinate 273,695,859, forward strand.
TTTATACGGCTTTGATCCGGTCAAGAACACTCTGGTTTTATAATTTATGATGATGCAGTAGAAGAAGAGAACGAAGAGAAGAAGAGAACAAATCTGCAACACTTTCTGAATTTTGCAACACCCTACAAGCATCAAAAATTTAAAGTGTTTGAAATGCTTTATTGGCGTCACGGATTCGATGAAGAAGACGTTGGTTTCGAAGTAGTTTGAAACATCTCTGGGCGTCACTGTTTATAACAACAAAGAGGTGTCCTTTAAGAAAAACATCACGGCTGTTTGCAACGACCATATCTGTTCATACAACAAGACCATTGGCATTCTAAGGCCCAACCGATCCGGAGACCCCATGAGCCCTAAGGGCCAAGGCCCATCTTTTGACCTTTAAATATTTAATGTCTATGCCATTTTCATGCAATTGCCTTATATCTCCCTTCTCTTCTTTCTTTTGGTATAATACATCATGTCTTTACATATATAGAGACAAGTCCTTGCTTATTTCATGACGTGGGACAAAGATAATTATTCATTCCTTCTTTCTTCCCTCTTCAAAAACAAACCCCCCCCCCAAAACATAGATTTGAAAATTTTCTAACAATTTAAAATTCAAGAACAAAGTTTCCAAGTTAATACAAATTTCAAATTGTCATATAAATTTAATTCAAGTCATAAAATTTCAAATTCAGTTGTTTAAATATTTAAATTCATCAAATATCCAAGTTCCAAAAATCTGGTATGTAACAGTGGGCTTTTAAATATATCAAAGTATCTGTAATGGACCGCAACTCTTTTCCCACATCACAAATGTAACAACACTCAGTTTAAAATGTATATACCAAGTTTCTAACATAACTTCATCTTTTAATATACCCTATGTCTAATGTCTATGCTTATGCGTTTTAACTTTCTTTATTAACTTATTTCACCTCTTTGCTTTCCTTATATTAGCTAATGATACCGTTGTTCTCTACATTTTACTTCACTTTACCTTTATCTCTTCTTATTTCTCTATCTTTGTTTTCCCTTTTCATTGTCATTGTTACGCTTTATCGATTATTCTTTAATTTAGCATTGCATTTCTAGGACATGTCTTATTTTAATGAGTTAAAATTTGATCTTTACCTCTTTAGTCTCATAGTCCATTTTCATTTATTTTTCCAAAAGGTGGTTTTGCGTAGTATACGTTTTTAGAAGCTATTCCCTCGGTAATTGCCTTTATTTTGTACTTAGACACTTTTCTTGAATATTAAGTTTTTTGTAACTAAACACATCGCGTATAAAAGAATTGTACTAAAAAATATAGAAATTTACTTATCCTCGTCCTTCTTTTTAAACAAATTAAAATATCAACTAAGTAAAAGAAAGTCAACTCTAGGTTAATCCTTATTATGGTCTCAGAAATAATTCTTTTATTTGTTCCTCCCAACTCAAACAAATTATTGTAGTTTTAATAATTTAAGGGCTTGGATTAACATTTAGGCAAAGTAAAAAGTTAAGTGTACTTTGTAGTTTATTTACATTAGCAACATCCATATGATTTTAAATTACTATCCTAGTTTAAGATTATTATTTCCTTAATAACATATTTACTTTGTAATTAGTCAAATAAGTGAATTAAAATCACAACGATGTCATATACCATTATAATAACACATATAATTTATCCCCTTAACTTTTTCGCTTTTCAAAACTCTAATTCAATCCAGATCCATTCCTATTACATGTATCTCCCTTCTTTTGTAATTCCTTTTTTAAATTTGCAAACGTTGTTTTATGCAAATCTATTAGATTGGATTAAAATAAAGTGATTTATATAAATGGAAACTAGATCTAGAATTTTATCTTGTTTGAACATCTTTTTGAATTAAACATCCTTTCTAATCTCATAAAATCTTATCCTCCAATTTGCATCTGGTAATATAACCTAATTTATATAGTTTCAAACAATTTGAAGGAGGAGGAAAAATGATAAAGCTTCCACGCTTATGTGAGTAAAATGAGTTTGGAGTGAAACCATGTATGCTAATTTATGGAGGTTCAAATCAGCATTGATTATTGGTTGGATTCCACTATATCTGGATCACACGGGGACACAATTGCATGCAGCTTTAAATTGCATGATGGACAAACTTTCGGTGAGGCGGTCGACCTCTAACAACATATTTTGCATGCATATCTTTTTGTTCTCTAATTATATATATAATTTAAACCAGTCAATCTTTTAATTAATTTATTCATTTTATAACTAATTTTTTGATTGATTGATTAATTAATTTAACAATTTTCTCCATTAATTCTTATTTATTACAACATTAGTTCGTTAACTGTTTCAATCTACTTTTTATTTTTTCTTATATATTATTTACACAAATGTTGATATTCAAACTTCAAATACATACAACTGATTAAGGTTATATACTAATAAAAATATTTAATTGCCTCATTTGTCAAGATTGTAACATACATTAATCACTAATTAATGTATATTATTAATGTTGTAACATACATTAATTATAATTATAATGTACATTAATTATTATTATATATTTTACTGTTTCTTCCTTATACATATCTATACTTATACATTAACCACATATATAAGTTTCCAATTTTTTTTTTTCAAACTTTAAATTCAAACATTTATTTATGCGCATAAGCGTGTAAGTTATTAAATTAATTTAGTTCAAAATCTTATGTATCTTCCTAGTAAGTTTATGTTCTTAATAAATTTTGTAAACTCGTTATTGACTTCATATATACATTTATCCCCCAATCTGAATTTTGAATATAACACTCATCATCAATCAATCAATTAATAAGTTTATGTTCTTAATAAGTTTTGAAAACTCGTTATTGACTTCATATATATCCCCGAATTTGAGTTTTGAATATAACACTCATCATCAATCAATCAACTAATTATAATTAATTTAAATTGCTAATTTCAGACATGGGATTATTTCCTATCCAAAACTTAAATGGTCATAAGTTCTCCATTTGAATTCCATTCAGATAACATTCTACATAAAAATTTGATCAGAAAATCGCCACGAACATAATGCTATAAGCTTCATGAATAAATTACAACATTCATAAAATGGTCATTTTTTTGTTTTATTAATTAAATTAAATTAGCTATTTAAAAACATAGTGTGCTACATATCCGTAGCAATTTTCTGGATAATTTTCATATGCAACTCATCATAATATGAGTTAGTCTAGAAAAGATATGTATGAGAGAATGGTTTAAATTAGATTTTAATATCAAAAAAGTTATTGGATGGTCGATCGGACCGAAGGGCGCTCGATCGCGGTAGACAACTTCTTCAATAGGCTGTTTACCATTACAAGGTTTCTAGATGTAAAAGGCAAGTTTGAGATGAATTTGGACATTTTTTCGATAAGATTTGAATTGAACATACCTTTTTGGGATAAAGCGGTGAGATTTCCAAATGGTGAGATTTCCTCCATGGCATGTTTCAACGGTTAGACACGTTACGACATATATTTTAATAGATGGATTTAGAGTGGAGTCAAAATTTAATGGTTATAATAGAGGAATGACGTGATTACACAGATTTAGCATATACTTAATCTAACGATTATCTAACTTAGGTTACATTATAAATAGACCATGGACTTAGCCCTAAAACACTCACTATTTCTTCACTAGAAACTATTCCTTCATTTTGTCCTTTTCTTCCTCAAAACCCTTTTCTTTTCCAAAATTTAGTGTAAAATAAGATAAAAGATAAATCAAGTTGGAGAGGTAGTTCAGTAAGTGTAAAAAATGAAGGTACTGATGGGGCATAGGCTTTCAACTGAGTGGGAATTTTATTTTGGATAAATAAGGTTAATTCATTAGTGTTAACTTAAATATAAATCTAGTTTTTTTTGGCAAAAATTGTAAATTCACAACTTAAACCTTATAAGGTTATATATGATTGGAACTATGACTACGAAATCTAAGCCTATGAAAATAAGTCTAAAATTGGATACATATAAAATAAAATTAGGTAGATATAAATAGACTTGTAAATCCTAATTTGGAGTATACTAAAAGGAGAAATAAAATAATCCTAGACCTTAATCTGGAAGATTTAATACTAGATTAAGTTGTAATGAAAAGTATACATGTTATGTTTTTCATTCACAGATTTCTTAAAAATGGAATTATAATTTTTTGATATGTAAGTGGAATGGATACACGATGCTATGTTATACTATCATAAAAAAAAAAATTACCTACTCACCTCACTAGCTTTCCAATTCTTTGGATTCAATCTAGGTGTAATGACCCAAAATTCCGGTCCAATTTGAGCTGACTAAAAACACAAGTCCAACCCCAAATTAAACTGAAAATGACGAAATTAATAGATAGAAAAACAGAGGGTGAGGAAAGATATGATAGAAACTTAGAATAGAAGAAGAAGAAGAACACAACATCAGAGTAACACGAACCTCATAGCGGAATGAATAACATATAATATATATATAACATAACTTGAAATATACATCTGTACTTACAACACAGCGGAAACAAACTATAGCTATATGATCCTGAAGCCTCCTGCTCCAGCCCTTCAAGTATCTGTAAATCCCGACTACTTGACTGCCCGTACAAAATTGGGCACCCAAGAGTTTAGGGAAAATAACAAAATAAACTCTGGGTCAGTCATGGGACTGGTGTGAGTAAAACAGTTTTAAAACAGTTCAAGCAGGTAAATGATATCGCATAAGACCACGCCGTATAACGGAACGGGTTTTTCCCTTATGAGAATCCAAATTTATCCTTGTATCAAAAACCTTTTGATATTATAATAATGTCTATCAACCACAATATAATAATCATCTAGCAGAAACGCTTTCATCTCACGTTCTACATATATAGATACAATCAGAACCGCAAGCACGTATTGGGTAATGGATTTCCAGCTATGACATGGTATGGGACCACCTTTCGCTAGTGTACCTCTAGAAAGGAATAAACTGGGTTCAACAAGAACATCTTGCAACCCACCACACATGACCGACAACTCATTTCGCTTGAGTGTATCGAATGTATATCACCAACAGTTGGGATAAGCAACCGTTCCCCAAATGGGACAACATCAACAATAAATTTTTAGAAGTAAATGAAACTCTAGATCAGGTGATTATACACCCTACTTCGGAGTGACCGACTTAGACATGTTGCCTGCCCGATTTCTGTCATTTCCTGGTTGTTGAGGCCAGAGGTTACACTTTACCATCACACCATATTCACTTTGAATGCCACATCTCAAATCCATCTAATCACCGATTGACGTCCTCAACCATACATTATGTGTTAGCTAAAAGAAGTTTCCTTCTCCGCTTTCACTCTTGGTATGGTTGGAGAAATCAATATACGTGATCGTCTGGAAATACTCTGTCAGACATCCGTCCATACAAGTCATCCAGGAACAGGATGAACCGAAGGCATTATTCAGTATATCCATCTTAGACACTGTTATCTAAGACTTATACAATAGCCCATGCACTTTACTCCGTCTTCAATTTTTTTGGCATATATGATTCGCAACGCTTATGCCAATACAGAGTGGTTCTTTGGATAATAATCCAACCGGTCTCTCCATATTAACAACGTTAAAATGGTCAAAACTTCGATAGTCTGTGATTTAATTATCAAAGAAAAACACGTGTACAAACAACGATATTATTTCCAAATGGAAATTCTATCAATCAATCATCAATCGTATATATATATATCTACATATACATATATTTCCTTATTTTCTATGTTTAGAAAATATACTTCGTTAAAACTGGAAAACATTTCCATTCTTTATTTATATATCACTATCATTTCACAACTATCAGTCCCTGGCTGTAAACTAGTAGGAGAACAATTCTCTAAGTATAAACCCCGAAGGCCGAAACCAACATCAGATCGACAATTAGAAAACCATTCAATTTACTAATCTCTAGTCAGTTTCCAATCTTGTTTAACTCTATTTCTTTAAACTATGTTCGATTAACTTCTTTGAATAACTATGTTCAATTGACTCCTTTCGAATAACCATATTCAATTGACTCCTATTTGATGACTCTATTTGATAACTCTAATCGACTAACTCTTTTCTATCTCATTAATTTCCTTTATAATCCTATTTATTTTCCCAATAAATATTCCTTTATTCTATTTATTTATCAACTAAATATTCCTTTATTCTATTTATTTACTTTCTACGTAAATATCTTTCTTTATACTTCTATTTACTTGCTAAGTAAATAATCATTTTATAAAAATTCTTTGACTTTAAAATTATTCCCTTTCTAAATATCTCCTATTTATAAATATTCCAGTTTATAAATATTTTTTTTTTCAATATCACTTTGAAAATTCCCTTATCAACATTCCGGTATGTTATGGTATTCAACATATCAAATCACGATGATCAATATCGTCCAAACACATATAATTGACAACAGATTATATATCACATCATATATCACATTATATAAAAAATAGTAAAATAAATGTTGAGGAATCCAGGCGGATTCCTCCAACCTGTTTCCCTGCATCCACAAATGTTACACAATAAAATCAACATCACTTTCAGTTCTATATGATATATTCTGATAAACAGAATCAATATAGAAATTCAACTAACTGACTAGCAGTTCAATCAAACAGTCAACACACAGTAAATCAGCCAATATTTAACAGTTCTAAAAATACAACATGAAATTATAAACTGTTCAGAGTTAGTGAGATTTACTCACATTGTCGGTTTATCGTCGAATAACAATATCCGTCACTGATTCAGAACTGACGTTATATTTTGTTATAAATCCAGACAAGCTTCAAACCAATTCCCGTGTGTAGCTTAGGTCCATACGATCCCGTTGGATCCTGCTTTGTCAATTTATGATATTGTATGAGTATGTTATGGCATTTATAAGTTGCTACACATGAAACTTTATATTAAACTTAATTAATATTTGTTTGGGCTTTACCATCGTATATAGGCCCAATTGCCCAAACCCATTTCCACCTGCATCCACTACAACGTCTTCTTCCAGGATATTGAATTCCCATTTCCAGTATTTGCTTCTGTCACCATTTTCGCACTTCAGATGCCACTTACTCCTCTAACAGTTCATGAAATCACGAATTTAGATCACCCACCTCATCTTCTTCGCCTGCCCTCTCTCCTTTTATTTACCTCATCGCTCCTCTTCTACTTTACACCAATCTCAACACGGAAAGCCCCTCACAAACTCCTCGCGTTCAACAACTAAATGACCAGGGTTTCATCAACTAAATGACCAGCTTGAACCCGATTACCCAGATGCTATTTCCGTGACCTCTCCGTCAACTCATCACTACTCAGTAAACATCCCACACAACACCAGTAAACTCCCCCTGTTTTCAAGTTTACTTTTTCCCATTTCAATGCAAATGTTTTCCCCCCCTTTTTTTCTTTATTTATTTTCTTTCTTGCCAAAACTCCCTGTAGCACTATTTCACAATTCAAAACATTAGTTTCCAAAAAGAGAAATCCACGTCGCTTACAATGCCAACCCTTCCTTGATTTTCAAAATCCCTTCTTCCAGTATTAGGTCCTCAGTGTTATAACTTACGAACCCGTTTTTTCAAAAAGTTACCTCAATCCTCACTATCATTAACTCACATTTAAATATAAATTATTAAACTAATTAAGATCCTAATCAAAGTGTTAACCTTTAAGCCACTACTCATCGTCTTCCCATCCCAAATGAAGAACCCACTGATTCAAAGAGCCATTGCCGGAATTCCATTCGATCCATTTTCCTTCTACGCTGCACAGAACTGAACACCAAAGACCACGGTTATCTTCCCCTTCGTGAATACCTTGCTTCCATCCCCAGTAGCTCAACCCTGCGTCAACTTTGTTAACAGAACTCCCCCAAATCTGTCAACCAACTCGCCTTCACGCCATGAATTCGGAAACGACCTCAACACCTCGAATCCATCCATTTAACAGTTTGAAGTCTCAAGCCCTAAGATGCTGCTGTAAACTTGCGAAATCAGTAAGATCCGAACTCCTTAAAACATATATAGATTCGAAGAGCAAGTCGATAGGGACTCTGTTAAACTACTTTGAAGATTTATTGGGTTTTATCCACTTTTCTAGGAATTATGGAGTGCAGATTTCTCACGTTGGAAATGAGGTTGGTGGCGGCTTGAACGAATGGAATGCATGGCCTATATTTTCTTTTTATCAGAGAAAGTGAAATACTTAGGCTAAGGGAAGGTTTCAAGTTATTATATAGGATAAGATTAGATATTTGTTGTGAGGCTGAAAAGATGAATACGTGGCCTTGTTTTAAATGAATCGGGTTGCATTATCCTCCTCTTGTTTTGTTTAATTTCTTATGGTTGTTTTATGAATTAACCATTTTGCCAGTATATGCATATATATAAACATATATCTTTTTTTTTTGTTTTGTTTTACGAACTGCCATAGACAGACTAAAACCTACCATTGTGTTAAGCAATGTGCCATGGTCCCAGAGATATAATAATACCGGTAGATTACCTCATATTTTGAAACCTCAAAATGTTGATTATAAGGTGCAAAATACTCCAAATAAAAAGTCGTATATTTAATTAATTAAAAATTACAGTAAAATTATAAAAATTATTTTATCGTTATGTCTCAAAAGAACCTTGTCTAAATTCAAACCTGATCTCTAGTTATATCGAATAAACCGTTACGGTCGATAAACGATTCTATAACGACTATTTTGAAATTTAATTTGGACATATCTCAAAATCTACACGACGAAATCCTGATTTTTCTCTTCCACTAGAAAGATATACTCCACCAGCTCCGTACGTTTCTTGTTTCACAGAAATCCGATTTAAAACGGACCCTGTACATCCAGTTGAAGTTCAAATCGCCAAATTACGAACTGTAGTGCCATTTCAAGCTCGATTTTAATTATAATATAATTATACGTTCAAACTGTCGTTATTTAAATATATTCGTTATTCTAATTCAATTCTAAGCTGAATTAAATATCACAGATGATCCAGTTCACACCATATCGCCATTTCAGCCAATTCTGATTATTTCAAAATTAAATATATTATTTAATTTATTATTTTAATTAAATATTCACCATTATTTAATTCAACCACCATTTAATTCACTATATCACTATTTATATAATTAAATAAATCAATTATAATACCTCTGCCAATGCGGGTCATTACAATCTTCCCCACTTAAAATAATTTCGTCCTCGAAATTGCTAAAGCTAGAAGACGACCCTATCTACTGGTCAGAACTTATTTGTTCACTTCTTAACTTCAGTTTCAACTGAACCAATTTAAATTTAATTAAATTATTAATTAATTCTTATCAACGAAAATTTCCAAAAATCCTAAAAATTTTCTAATGCCTTAACTCTTCAAAAAATTTCGCCAGCACCTCCTTTGTACTGGTTAATCGGTCAAACTCCAACTCGGCTCTTTGGGCCATCTCCATCCCAAAAGAAAATCAACCAGCCAAACGGCTTGCCAATTCGGCTCATAAATCTTATATCCAATAGAAATATAAACTTGTACCTTTTGTCGGCATATCATTATATCCTTTCCACCTGTTATCAATTCAACGGATACAAGGGTAATCCCAATCAAATTCCAATCTGCTTTTATCCACACACAACCATTCGCTTGTATCTGAGCCAAATATCATTCCAACTCGAGTTTCTTCTTGATTCTAACTTGATTATCACTTTACACTTCAAATTTGAATCTCACAATCTAATTTGTCTTGATATCATTCTAGTTCAATCTTAGTTACCACTTTACTTTAATTCAATTTTACTTTCACAAATTTGTGTTAAATTTGTTTTTAATTCAGATAGTCTTTCCCTGGGATTTTTTTTAGAAACAATTTACACTTTTCAAAAATCAAATTTTCCTTTTGAACATGTCACTGAGCCCTTAATTAATATTCCATTAGTTAAATCACTTCTCTATTTCTTTATCAATATTTTTTAACTAAATATTTTCAATAACCATATTGGCCTTTTATGTTATTTGGGAAAACATTTTCGAATATCGCCTTCCTTTATTTTCTAAACTTTAGAAAATATATGCTATTTATAATTGGAAAATATTCCAATTACTTATCTCTTTTCCCATCTCATTTATTTCTATACTTAGGAAATATTCTTTATTATATTTCCAAGCTTACACTTATTTGGGTTAAATCAGATGTTGTGTAAAACATCGTTACGACAACCCAAATACTATATTCAACTAACTCTTATTCAACATTGATCTTCAAGCCTGAAATCTTACTATTTATTTGTTAATAATGAAATCAATCAAGTTGGGGTATAACTACCTCTCAGACCTTGACTGAATAACATTTATAACGTCAAAGCAGATATAACTATTTACTCGAATAATCAATACCATACAACTACTTCTTCACTTTTAAACACATATACACTTTCTCTTTCAATCCTTACGATATTTTATTCCTAGTCTTCCTTTTTGATTTTACTATTCTATTTCTAAGTTCGTTTCCTTATCGACTTATATATATATATATATATATATATATATCGGTACATTGATTTCTAACTATCAAATTATCTTAAAGATATTCTAACTCCTTAAATTCACGGAAAAATTCGCCATAACCTCCTTTGTACCAGGAGCATCGGGATACTTCAAATAGCCTCCCATGGCCCTCACCAATCTAAAAGAAAAAGAAAAAGCCAAGCGGCTAGCCGATACGGCGCATAAAATCTCATATATGAATTAAATACATACCTTTCCGTCGAGCATTCTATTTATATACCTTCATACCTTATCCGTACTTATCTCATGTATATTTATACCTGCCCAATTTATTTTAACTATACCTGGTCGTTTTAACTCAATTCGTTAATTAATTTGTTAATTAACTCTTTAGTCTATTTCACTTTTATATTTGAACATGACATGTTCAAATATATTTTAACTTGCTTATTAACTAATTTGAATCCAAATTTCAAATTTAAATTCTGTATTCGATTTCGAATATCCATTTACAAATCCAATTCACCTTTCAAAGTTCAACTTCAAATTCAAAACTCGATTAACTAATTCCTCTTCGACTTAGTTAATTCTATTCAATTTCTATTCAAATTTTATATATCAAATTCTATTCAAATTCTATATTATAAATCCCATTTGAATTTCTATATTCAATTTCTATTTCAATTCCATTGAATTTCATATATTCAAACTTCCTTTGAATTTCTATATTCAATTTCTATTTGAATTCTCTTTATTCAAATTCTATATTTAAATCTATTTGAATTCTCTTTATTCAAATTCTATATTATAAATCCCATTTTGAAATTCAACACACTTGTCTTTCCCAAAACAAATTCAAAACAGTATCTCTGGTAGTAATTCGTCACTTACAACTCGAAAATGAATACTGATGATGCAGCTGTCATCATCGGAATCTATTTTCCAGCGATCGAAGTGAGTTCAATACTATAAAACCATTTCTAAACATTTTCACTTTGAAACTCATTTCAAAATATAATTCACACTGCTTGTAAAACAATTTAAAATCTACCAGGATCTTAAATTTTCCTTATTTTTAGGCCAAATCCATTTACAAACACTTATCCAATTCTCCATAGTTTTAGTTCAATTTCTGGTTTAAATTCAGATTTAATTCATTTCGTAATACTTGTACGAATTCTACTTGGTTATATATATAACCATTTTACTTTTATAATCTTACTTGATTATAATCACAACCAATATATCCAATATATTATAATCATTTCAATATAATTCCTTTATATCAAAATTTAATTTGGGTAAAATTACGTCATTTACCCACTTTTCAAAACATACCATGACGGTTCATCGTATTCGAGTGTTTACAAAATCCCTACCGATACAGTGGATCAAACTGATCGACCAGAACTCATAAACTACTCAACCAATAAATCTCCACAATATAAAATTATTTTTATATCATCTACAAATACGTTCACTCGTATATATACACTCAAACTCAATCTAGGGTATTACTAACCCCATCTCTACTGAGTCACGCCATAGAGCCAAGGTAAAACTTAACTTAAGCTCTAATACCAACTGTAATGACCCAAAATTCCGGACCAATTTGAGCTGACTAAAAACACAAGTCCAACCCCAAATTAAAATGAAAATCAGGAAATTAATAGAAAGACAAACAGAGGGTGAGGAAAGATAAGATAGAAACCTAGAATAGAAGAAGAAGAACACAACATCAGAGTAACACAAACCTCACAGCGGAACAAATAACATATAATATATATATAACATAACTTGAAATATACTTCTGTACTTGAATATACATCATTATCAGAGTACAACACTTACAACACAACGGAAATAAATTATAGCTATATGATCCTAAAGCCTCCTGCTCCAGCCCTTCAAATATCTATAAATCCCGACTACTTGACTGCCCGTACAAAATTGGGCACCCAAGAGTTTAGGGAAAACAACAAAATAAACTCCGGGTCAGTCATGGGACTGGTGTGAGTAAAACAGTTTCAAAACAGTTCAAGCTGGTAAATGATATCTCATAAGACCACACCGTATAACGGAACGGGTTTTTCCCTTATGAGAATCCAAATTTATCCTTATATCAAAAACCTTTTAATATTATAATAATGTCTATCAACCACAATATAATAATCCTCTAGCAGAAACGCTTTCATCTCACGTTCTACATATACAATATACAATCAAAACCGCAAGCACGTATTGGGTAATGGATTTCCAACTATGACAAGGTATGGGAACACCTTTCGCTAGTGTACCTCTAGAAAGGAATACACTGGGTTCAACAAGAACATCTTGCAACCCGGCCACACATGAACGATCACTCATTTCGCTTGTGTGTATCGAATGTATATCACCAATGGTTGGGATCAACAGCCGTTTCCCGAATGGGACAGCATCAACAATAGATTTTTAGAAGTAAATGAAACTCTAGATCAGGTGATTATACACCCTACTTCGGAGCGACCGACTTAGCCATGCTGCCTGCCCGATTTCTGTCATTTCCTGGTTGTTGAGGGAAGAGGTTACGCTTTACCATCACACCAGATTCACTTTGAATGCCACATCGTCAAATCCATCAAATCACCGATTGACGTCCTCAACCATACATTATGTGTTAGCTTAAAGAAGTTTCCTTCTCCACTTCCACTCTTGGTACGGTTGGAGAAATCAATATACGTGATCATCTGGAAATACTCTGTCAGACATCCATCCATACAAGTCATCCAGGAACAGGATGAACCGAAGGCACTATTCAGTATACCCATCTTAGACACTGTTATCTAAGACTTATACAATAGCCCTTGCACTTTACTCCGTCTTCAATTTTCTTTGGCATATATGATTCGCAACGCTTATGCCAATACATAGTGGTTCTTTGGATAATAATCCAACCGGTCTCTCCATATTAACAACGTTAAAATGGTCAAAACTTCGATAGTCTATGATTTAACTATCAAAGAAAAACACGTGTGCAAACAATGATATTATTTCCAAATGGAAATTCTATCAATCAATCGTCAATCATATATATATATATATATCAACATATACATATATTTCCTTATTTTCTATGTTTAGAAAATATACGTTATTAACACTATAAAACTTTTCCATTGTTTATTTACATATCACTATCATTTCACAACTATCAGTCCCTGGCTGTAAACTAGTAGGAGAACAATTCTCTAAGTATAAACCCTGAAGGCCGAAACCAACATCAGATCGACACTTAGAAAACCATTCAATTTACTAATCTCTAGTCAGTTTCTAATCTTGCTTAACTCTATTTCTTTTAACTATGTTCGATTAACTTCTTTGAATAACTATGTTCAATTGACTCCTTTCGAATAACTATATTCAATTGATTCCTATTTGATGACTCTAATCAACTAACTCTTTTCTATCTCGTTAATTTCCTTTTATAATCCTATTTCTTTTCCCAATAAATATTCCTTTATTCTATTTATTTATCAACTAAATATTCCTTTATTCTATTTATTTACTTTCTACGGAAATATCTTTCTTTATACTTCTATTTACTTGCTAAGTAAATAATCGTTTTATAAAAATTCTTTTACTTTAAAATTATTCCCTTTCTAAATATCTCCTATTTATAAATATTCCAGTTTATAAATATTTTATTTTCAATATCACTTTGAAAATTCCCTTATCAACATTCCGGTATGTTATGGTATTCAACATATCAAATCACGATGATCAATATCGTCTAAACACATATAATTGACAATTGATTATATATCACAATATATGAAAAACAGTAAAATAAATGTTGAGGAATCCAGGCGGATTCCTCCAACCTGTTTCACTGCATCCACAGATGTTACACAATATAATCAACATCGCTTTCAGTTCCGTATGATATATTCTGATAAACCGAATCAATATAGAACTAACTGACTAGCAGTTCAATCAAACAGTCAACACATAGTCAATCAGCCAATATTTAACATTTCTAAAAATACAACATGAAATTATAAACTGTTCAGAGTTAGTGAGATTTACTCATATTGTCGGTTTATCGTCGAATAACAATAACCGTCGTTGATTCAGAACTGACGTTATATTTTGTCATAAATCTAGACAAGCTTCAAACCAATTCCCGTGTGTAGCTTAGGTCCATACGATCCCGTTGGATCCTGCTTTGTCAATTTCTGATATTGTATGAATATGTTATGGCATTTATAAGTTAATACACATGAAACTTTATATTAAACTTGATTAATATTTGTTTGGGCTTTACCATCGTATATAGGCCCAATTGCCCAAACCCATTTCCACCTGCATCCACTACAACGTCTTCTTCCAGGATATTGAATTCCCATTTCCAGTATTTGCTTCTCTCACCATTTTCGCACTTCAAATGCCACTTACTCCTCTAACAGTTCATGAAATCATGAATTTAGATCATCCACCTCATCTCCTTCGCCTGCCCTCTCTCCTTTTATTTACCTCATCGCTCCTCTTCTACTTTACACCAATCTCAACACGGAAAGCCCCTCAAAAACTCCTCGCGTTCATCAACTAAATGACCAGCTTGAACCCGATTACCCAGATAGCTATTTCCGTGACCTCTCCCTCCACTCATCAATACTCAGTAAACATCCCACACAAGACCAGTAAACTCTCCCTGTTTTCAAGTTTACTTTGTCCCATTTCAATGCAAATGTTTTCCTCCTTTTTCTTCTTTATTTATTTTCTTTCTTTCCAAAACTCCCTGTAGCACTATTTCACAATTCAAAACATTAGTTTCCAAAAAGAGAAATCCACGTCGCTTACAATGCCAACCCTTCCTTGATTTTCAAAATCCCTTCTTCCAGTATTAGGTCCTCAGTGTTATAACTTACAAACCCGGTTTTTCACAAAGTTCCCTCAATCCTCACTATCATTAACTCACATTTAAATATAAATTATTAAACTAATTAAGCTCCTAATCAAAGTGTTAACCTTAAAGCCACTACTCATCGTCTTCCCATCCCAACTGAAGAAGCCGCTGATTCAAAGAGCCATTGCCGGAATTCCATTCGATCCATTTTCCTTCTATGCTGCACCGAACTGAACACCAAAGACCACAGTTATCTTTCCCTTCGTGAATACCTTGCTTCCATCCCCAGTAGCTCAACCCTACGTCAACTTTGTTAACAAACTCCCCCAAATCTGTCAACCAACTCGCCTCCACGCCATGAATTCGGAAACAACCTCAACACCTCGAATCCATCCATTTAACAGTTCGAAGTCTCAAGCCCTAAGATGCTGCTGTAAACTTGCGAAATCTGTAAGATCCGAACTCCTTAAAACATATATAGATTCAAAGAGCAACGCGATAGGGAATCGATTAAACTACTTTGAAGATTTATTGGGTTTTATCCACTTTTCTAGGAATTATTGAGTGCGGATTTCTCACATTGGAAATGAAGTTGGTGGCGGCTTGAACGAATGGAATGCATGGCCTATATTTTCTTTTTATCAGAGAAAGTGAAATACTTAGGCTAAGGGAAGGTGTCAAGTTATTATATAGGATAAGATTAGATATTTGTTGTGAGGCTGAAAAGATGAATACGTGGCCTTGTTTTAAATGAATCGGGTTGCATTATCCTCCTCTTGTTTTGTTTAATTTCTTACGGTTGTTTTATGTATTAACCATTTTGCCAGTATATGCATATATATAAACATATATCTTTTTTTTGTATTGTTTTATGAACTGCCATAGACAGAATAAAACCTACCATTGTGTTAAGCAATGTGCCATGGTCCAAGAGATATAGTGATACTGGTAGATTACCTCATATTTTGAAGCCTCAAAATGTTGATTACAGGGTGCAAAATACTCCAAATAAAAAGTCGTATATTTAATTAATTAAAAATTACAATAAAATTCTAAAAATTATTTTATCGTTATGTCTCAAAAGAACCTTGTCTAAATTCAAATCTAATCTCTAGTTATATCGAATAAACCGTTACGGTCGATAAACGATTCTATAGCGACTATTTTGAAATTTGATTTGGACATATCTCAAAATCTACACGACGAAATCCTGATTTTTCTCTTCCACTAGAAAGATATACTCCACCAGCTCTGTACGTGTCTTGTTTCACAAAAATCTGATTTAAAACGGACCCTGTACATCCAGTTGAAGTTCAAATCGCCAAATTACGAACTACATCGCCATTTCAAGCTCGATTTTAGTTATAATATAATTATTCGTTCAAACTGTTGTTATTTAAATATATTCGTTATTCTAATTCAATTCTACGCTGAACTAAATATCACAGATGATCCAGTTCACACCATATCGCCATTTCAGCCAATTCTGATTATTTCAGAATAAAATATATTATTTAATTTATTATTTTAATTAAATATTCACCATTATTTAATTCAACCACCATTTAATTCACTATATCACTATTTATATAATTAAATAAATCAATTATAATACCTCTGCCAATGCGGGTCATTACACTAGGTGTGTTACTATTATATGTATTCTCCCTTTCATAATTCCTAATTTATATTTACAAGTGATATTTATACATTTTTATAAAATGGATTAAGATAAAAAGAGATTTGGATTCAGATTAAGAAATTTAAACAGATCCGAGGGTATGTTTTGCAATGTAGCTTCCTGACTCGTAACCATTTCCTAATGATGGTGGACTTTTCCATCAGCGGTCGAGCACTAGTGGTGACAATCAACCAGTATTCGTGTATACTTTTTCTTTTCTTTAAACATATTCATATATATATATACATGCATAAATTATTTTGACTAATTAATTTCCAATTCCTATCCATTCTCCAGATGAACTTCCACTGCTGTCAAATTCGGTTGACCAGTCGGTAATTGTGCACCTGTCCACTTTTCTGAATTACGATCGTTAATATTTTGATTAAATTCTTATGTTAATTAATTACAAAAGTTACAAATTTATTTCCTATTGCATATGTTATGAATTAAGTACTTTCATTAATTGACTCCACACGTTACATTCAAATATGATTGTTAATACTTATCAATAATCAATCAATCTTAATTAACTGAATGCGCATAAATTAATTTCGACATTATAATTTCAAATGGTCATAACTTCTTCGTTTGAACTCCGATTGAAAAACACATACACGAAAATTCATTAGAAAATCACTATGAAAACAATGATATAAGTTTCACAGTCAAATTATAGCATTTACAAAATGCCAGTTTTTATTATTTATAATTTTTATTAATATTTTTTGCATAGCAAGCGGGGTTAAATGGACACTACCATATTTTATTAAAATAACAAAGCCAAATACCATACATCAAAAATTCAAGAAAAAAAAATCTAATGATAGACAAGACCATTACGTGTTTAGGAGCAGATACACTTCTAAACAGCCTCGCATTCCTCTCCATCCATAATAGATATAAAATTTTGTTGAATAACATCAAAAGTAGACAACTATTAATAATCTTCCACCTTGTTGCTTTAAAAACAATGAACCATTCTTATGACGAAGTAGCAGCTGGCGCATGCAAACCGAAATAAAGAAGAACATATGGCCAAACAGAATTGGAGTATTCACATTCAAGTACAAGTGACGGAAGGTTTCAGCGTGTTAACCCTCTTTTTGGCGAAAGTCGCGACGGGCCAGATCGAAGACCAAACGCATAATCAGCTGAATTAAATAAATCATGCTTTAGGAAGCCCAGCGGAAGCTCGGCCCGGAACTGTCACTTATTGGCCCAAAGTCAATTCTCATTAACTGATGACTCGCTCCAAAAGAATCATTCTCCAAGTCGACCAAGAGAACCATCTCATATCGAGCGTACCGACCGAATATCTCGGATCTGCATGGAAATATCCAGCTGAGCCTTTCAATTGCTCAGTCAGACTTTCAAGGCAATAAAAGTGGTCAACCATATCCGGATAAAGCTCTACTTTTGATACACCTCACCGTGGATGCCACGTAAGCCACAAATTCCGAGGATACTATTTATGAATAGTGGAATCAGTCCTCCAGCTGCTTTTCTAACTGAGGGATGGACTCAACGCGTCCAAGCTTTCCTGAAAAGGCCGGGCCACGTCACAACAGCCCAAGCCGCCATCTCCACCTATAAATATCTCAAAGCTCAAAGAGGAAAAGGACCCTTTTTCGGAGGCTCTGTTCTTCCCTAAGACTTCCGATTCTCACAGCTAACTCATAAAATAGCCATCTACTCTCCTTTCTTCAAACAGAAAAAGCATGTACTTGTAATTAAAAATAAAAAATAATACATATAAAGTGGATGTAGGCATAGTCTTCGCCGAACCACTGTAAAAATTATGTGTGTGCTCCCCCGTTTTCTTTATTATTTCTGCAACTTATAATCATTATTCGTGTGCTCTCCACACGATTGGGGATTGATTGTCACTAGTGACCAACTTTTGACGTCAACACTTTGGTGTGCCAGGAAGGGGGGAGCACCAACATTCCTTCCGAGCTTCTGCTTATTTCAATCCATGGCGAACAAGCGAAAGAAAGATACAACATCCTCTCGTCCTGTGAACACCGATGCAGCCGATACCAATGCTTCGGAGGCAAGCCACGAAGCTTCCTCTGATGAAGATATGTCTCGACTTATTACCAGGGATGACATGGATAAAATCATGGTCGAGTTCAGAGACTATATGACATCTCAAGGTAAACTCCTCAAACGACAGCAGCAGTTGGTGGATCACCTTCTCGGTCGAGTGGAGATGGGATTGGATGCTTCAACATCAATTCCTCCACCGATCGGGGCTGGGCCAACAACTGATCTTCGGTCTATGTAGAATCTGGACACTGATTAAGCTACACCTTTATTTCACCTTGGTTTGGTCCCACCAACCAACCATTCACAGCTAGGAGTATCGCGTCCAGCGACCAGCGCAGTTGCAGATTCTTAAGACGCCCGCGATCAAGATCTAGGTCGTTCGACCACTTTGCCTCCACTTTTGGATACATCTCGACCTCTCATGCCAGTCGAGCGACCACTGGGCCCATCAGAATCAATGTCATTCCCATTACAACCCGAAATCTTACCTAGACCACTCTAACCACTCTTCCCCTTCAACGAAGAGCCGGTGCAGCCTTCCTTACGAACAAGGGAGATCACCCTACCATACCAGTCCTCACTGTGGTGGAAGATGATGCTACCGTAGACCTTCCTAACCTCGCTCCAACCGGGGGCAACCCTGAGCTCTGAACATCACATGCTATGCTGGATCAGCCTAGACCCACTGTCATAGGTACGGCTCGATCCAATACTCATCAAGTTCAAGAGGGACCATTCTTCCCAGAACCACTCAATGGAGCTCTTCCTCACTCTCACCTTCATTCAACTCTCGGAGGCCGAGCCCAGCCAACGACTGCCCTTCCGAGCATGCTTTTGCCAGATCCTCACACCGAAGCTCTCCCAAATGCAGAGCTGAATTCTTGGCAATGACTCCTCGGAGATGGAAGCCAGCTTGCAAGTATCACCCGACATTTCACTCAGGGCACGTCTTCACAGCATGATATAGACAATGTCAACCACAATCCCTTTACCAGGGAAATTAGAAACTCCCGAAACCCCCCGGACTTCAAATTCCCAACAATCGAACCATACAATGGTCGCACTGACCTGACCATCCACCTCATGCGATGCATACAACATATTGAAGTGCTTGGCGCATCGACCAACATCATGGCTAAATGCTTCCCGCTCTTTCTTATTGACATATCTGGCATGTGGTTTCGGTAGTTGACAACAGAGTTGACTAGCAGTTGGAACACGCTGGTCACACGCTTCATCGAGCAATTCATAGTACATATCTCTTGACCAAAGAGCATTATCTTCCTATCTACTATCAAACAGCGATTAGGAAAGACGCTCAGATCCTTCCTCGAAAGGTTTAACGCGGCAGTCGATAGGCCCCAACCATCGATGGTACTTATGGCTGCCATTGCAGAAGTTCAGAATCGATCAAAATTCTCAATCTCTTTAACCAGAGATCCCCCCAAGGATATATATGACTTCTATTCTGAGGCCGAGCGATTCCTCCGACAAGAAGACACCATCATTGAGATTGAGAGCCTTGAGGTACTAGCAGCCAAACAACAAGGTCCATTCAATAGCAACGACCAGAATAAAGGAAGAGGAAAGGCCCCAGAAAATAATGAGCGTCACGTACGACCTTGAAACGAAAATAAGTACGACCAGTACACTGGGCTCCATTCCTCTCTGCTCGATATCTATCTTGACATACGAGGGCCCCTTCCTATTCCGAGACCACCTCGAAGAGAACCAATTCAGGTGGAACTCGATTCCAGCAAACATTGCGTATTCCACAACGTAGCTGGACATAATACCGATGAATGCCAACATCTACGCGATCTCATCGAGCATCGAGTCAGGCGAGGGGAGCTTCCCAAGTATGTTAAGAAGCGCGCCCCGGCCACGCCACCGCGATCTTCTGCCCAAGCTCCTCAAGTCAGTCCTCGAGCTCCTAGAAATGGAAAGGACTTTGAGACTAGCACTCGCGACATTATCGTTAATTAGATTTTTTTTCTTATTTTAATGTATTTATTTCAATAAAATGGACACCTTGATGTACACATGTATGGGGTTAGGTTTTAGCTCCTAGGCATGCTCTGGAATCAACCATTATCCTTTGAGAATTTCTTTTTTTGTAATAATTCTTTAGCTGCTATGAATTTTCTTTTGCGAACATGGATCATATCTGGAAACTCTAAGCCGAGCATGGCTGATGCTCGCCCCCTTTCTTTAATGTGGTCCGTGCAAAAGCCCACCACTATTTCTAAAAAAAGAAACTACTCCACCAACCGAGTATGGTAAAAATCTTATACCGAGTATGGATTATACTGACCCTTTTATTTGCACCACGAGTATTTACTGCTCGCTGGATATACTAATTTAACATGAGTCGAGCATAAAAAACACTTGCACCAAGCCAAGTATGGTTAATGCCGCCACTAAGCCGAGTATGGTTAATGCTCACCACTAAGCCGAGTATGGATAATACTTGTCACCCCTCAAAGCCAAGTGAAATAAAATGCTCGACCCATCAGCCTCCTCCAAAACGAGAGTCGCTTATTTTGTCTTTGCAGGAACTAGTTCTCATGCAGACGATGATCATCACCTCGGCCTTAATACAGTTCCCGATAGTTGTCGATTTTCCGGCCTTCATACGACCTAGTCCGATCGTCGGTTTTCTGGCCTTAATACAACATCGGGGCCGTCAGATTTCTGGCCTTAATATGGTTCGACGCGACTATAGCTTCTCGAGCAATTGGGCTTCGATTCATATTTCAAAACACACCTACTCCTACTGAAGAAGACGCATTCTGAGTGGCAAAGTGTTAACCCTCTTTTTGGCGAAAGCCGCAACGGGCTAGATCGAAGTCCAAACGCGCAATCAGCCGAATCAGATAAATCATGCTTCAGGAAACCCAGCGGATGCTCGGCCCAGAACAGTCGCATATTGGCCCAAAGCCAATTCTCATCAACTGATGACTCGCTCCAGAAGAATCATTATCCCAATCGATTGAGAGAACCACTCTCATATCGGGCGTACCGACCGAATATCTCGGATCTGCATGGAAATATCTAGCTCAGCCATTCAAATGCTTAGCCCGACTTTTAAGGCATTAAAGTGGTCAACCATATCCGGACAAAGCTCTACTTTTGATACACCTCACCGTGGACGCCACGTAAGCCACAACTTCCAAGGATACTATTTTTGAATAGCGGAATCAGTCCTCCAGTTGCTTTTCTAACCAAGGGATGAACCCCACACGTCCAAGCTTTCCCGAAAAGGCCGGGCCACGTCACAATAGCCCTAGCCGCCATATCCACATATAAATATCCCAAAGCTCAAAGAGGAAAAGGACCCTTTTTCAGAGGCTCCGTTCTTCCCTAAGACATCCGTTCTCATAGCTAACTCATAAAATAGCCATCTCCTCTCCTTCCTTTAGATAAAAAAGCATTGTATTTGTAATCAAAAAGCAAAATTAATACATATAAAGTGGACATATGCACAATCTTCGCCGAACCACTATAAAAATTCTGTGTGTGCTCCCCGTTTTCTTTATTATTTCTGCATCTTATAATCATTATTCGTGTGCTCTCCACATGATTGGGGGTTGATTGTCACTATTAACCAACTTTTGATGTCAAAAAGCGTGAGTACCACATAGTATACAAGAATCATCCTCAATGATAGGAAGTTGCTTCAGTTTGCTCTTAGAATGCACAACATTCATTAAAATCCTCCACGTGAAAATGTTCTCTTTCAGAATTGACTTGCTAGTACAAATCCTAGAGTGCCAAGGAAAAAAACCACCAGATGACATCAAATTGTCATACACCACACTAACAGAATGCACTTTACCGAGCTAATATACATGGCATAAGCTAGATGGCAAAGTAGAGTTTTGAACATTCATCCATATACTACGAACCAGAGAAGAACTTCAAAACAGTAAGGAAATAGCACCGTTTACACACAAACTAGCTAGCGACGCATTCTCATTAATCCTAGTCAGCCTTTGAATATCATAATTGACTAACTGAGAAAGGATTTTACCTTTGGCAAACCAAGGATCATGCCAAAAAGAAATAGCTTGAGAGTATTTAGTTCTACACTGAAACATAGGAAGAAATGAACCTCTATACTGCAATAAGTTTCTTCATAGCCAACAACAGTCTGCAGAGGGCATCAAAGTCCAGAAATGCTGATCCTTGATCAAGTAGGTTCGACACCATGAAGCCCATAAATTGGAGTCAAAATTATACAATTTGTTAATTCAAGATGATAGAGTTGCCCTGTTCCACTTCTTCAAATTCATAACATTAAGGCTGCCACTATCGTAAGAAGAGCATACTTTCTTGAGTAAGACCAGAACTAATTTCTTAGAATATGGGTTACCATGCCAAAGAAAATGGTTTATAGCAGAATTTATCGTATCAATAATCTTTCCAGGTAGAATAAACAACCTAGCATAGTAAATGCACATGCAATAGCAATGGATTTTACAATAACTAATCTACCTGCCATTGAGAACTTCGAAGCTGGCCATGAAGAAATCTTAGCGATGATACACTCAACAAGCGGCATGCATTGAGAGGATTTCAACC
Organism: Allium sativum; assembly: GCA_030737875.1. Lineage (NCBI taxonomy): Eukaryota > Viridiplantae > Streptophyta > Magnoliopsida > Asparagales > Amaryllidaceae > Allium > Allium sativum. The sequence goes on from CM060927.1 coordinate 273,719,628, forward strand.
TAGAGGAACAGAGAGGAGCCCCAAGATGTACTTCATCATCACCCGTTTGAGTTAAGCCAGAAAGATTATAAATGAATTCCTTCATTTGATCAGTAATACCCGCAAATCTAATCCTCGATTTACTTTTATTAATTGACAATCCTGAAAGATCCATGAATTCATGAAGAACAACAAGAATTCCATTGATAGACTTGACGTTGGGCTTCGTGAAGAGAAGGAGATCATCAGCAAAAAGTAGAGAGGATATGTCGGAAATCTTACAATAAGGGTAGTAGTCAATCTGTTTGTAAATCAATGCTCTTTTGGAAATAGCCGTGAATAGCTCCATCACACATACAAAAATGTAAGGGGATATAGAATCCCCTTGTCTAAGTCCTCTCTTAGCTTTAAAGTAACCAAATGTGGATCCATTTAAACTCACAAATATGCTAACAGTGGAAATACAAGAATATATCGAGCATAATAAAGGAACATGAAAATTAACTTTAAAGAGATTATATATAATAGAGTCCCAACATTCAGTGTCATAAGCTTTCTGGATATCAAGTTTTAATACACTTCTAGGCGAGATAGATTTTCACTTGTAACCTTTCAAAGTTCAGTAGCAAGTTGAATATTGTCAGCTATATCTCTATTTGGAAGAAATGCGCTTTGATTTGGAGATATGATATTGGTAAGAGCACCTTTCATACGATCAGCTAAAATTTTAGCAATGCATTTGTATATAACATTAAAACATGCGATGGGCTTAAATTGAGATACAAATGACGACATTTCAACCTTAGGAATAAGGGAAAGCCTAGTCAAATTAATCCCACCCAACATTTTACTGAGGGCGAAAAAGTTTTTAATGGCCTTAATAACATCCTCTCCTCCCACTCGCCAACACACTTTAAAAAAATGTGCATTAAACCCGTCAGGACCCGGGGAACTAGACTATTTCATCGAAAAAAATTAGATTTCTTAATGTCATCCAAGGTAATTTCATAAATGGATTTTTGTTTCAGGTCATCAGAAATACCAAGTAGATTAGTATGCGAGAAAGAATCTAATCGAATAGAAGAACCATCAACATTACCTAATATTGACGTGAAAAAATCTAGGAAAGCTCCATTAATATCATCCGTTTCAGACATGAGAGTACCATCCATATTCAGGATAGAAGTGATGTTAGAAGCACTCTGGTGCATTTTCAAAGTGTTATGAAAAGTAGTTGATATTTTGTCACCATATAATTTCCATTTGGACTTTAGCTTCTGCTTTGCCATCCTTGCTTCAAAGGTAATAGCTTTAGCCAAATCAATAGTTAACTTGAGTTCTTGGCTAGAAAGAAACACCATGTTTGCACCATCCTGACATTTAAGAATGTTACTTTGGATCTGAAGTAAGCTTTCCCTAATCATCGAAGACTGACTCACTCCAATTCCAAAAAATTTCTTTGCCCATGCTCTAAGAACCCCTTTTAAGTGCTTTAATTTTTCCTGCAACACAAACATGGGATTACCAAAAAAAAGCTACTTTCCAATTTTCAACAAAAAGAGGTAAAAAATTTGGTTTGTCAGCCCAATATGTTAAAAAATGAAATTGAGTAATGATTTCTCATGATTGTGTTGCCCCAATCCAACACTAGAGGGGAGTGGTCAGATAGGGATGGAGGAGGGATGAAGGTACATAAGGTAGGCCAAGCCGTAATAGCATTGAAATTTTGATAGGATCTGTCTAATTTGCAAAAAGTTGTAATCCCAGATCTGGATGAATTGTTCCATGTTAAATTAGCTCCAGAGGAAGGAATAGGAAGAAGGTTTGCATTATAAATAGCATTGTTTAAAGGCATGGTCTGTCTGAAAGTCAGAGGCATACCCCCAACCTTATCAGATGAAAACTGCATACAATTGAAATCTCCAAATCAAATCCATGGAAGAGAAGAGTGATGCAAAGAAGGGAGAGTGTCAAGAAAAGATTGTCTAGAGACAATACGGTTATCAGCATAAATAATAGATAAGAAAAAGGAAATATTTGAGGGAATATGGGTGATTCTTGAGTGGATAAACCGACGATGGACTATAACAGGAGAAACCCAAAAGGTGCTAGCATTCCAAATAATGAGCAGCCTACCAAATGGGGCCTGAGCAAAATTATGAATGGATTGCCAGGAAGGACGAATATTGAGGAGAACTTTACTAGTGGTAAGATAATTAAGTTTAGTTTCAGCAATAGCCATCAAATGAATATCGAAAGAAGAAATATAATTGGAAATTTCAAGTTGCTTTTAGCTAAGGGATTAGCACCCCTGATATTCCAAAATGCGATTTTGTCTATTATAAAGATGATAGAGAAGAAGAAGCTTTGGTTTTTACGCCAGAAGAAGTAACTAAAGGAATTTGTTGAGAATGTAAAGAGAGAACTGACCATTCCAAAGAGTAATCAAGTGATTTGCCTAAGTCAAAGGGAGAAGAAGCTAGCTTCTTCGGACGTTCCCTACCATGTTTTACCACTCTATTTCTAGTTAAAGGAAATGAAGGAGGTTTGGGTAATTTTGGAATCGAGAACGCAAAGGCAACATGAGGATTGTTAGGAGGTGAACTAGCATTAATGTCTCCAAATAATTGGTTAGGTAAGGATAGGGAATTTTAAGGAGAAACTACTTACATTGGATTTGAAAATGGAGATGAAGTATTGTTAATGGGAGAAGTGTGCATAGCACCAGCACGTGCAACATGCACAGATGAAGCGAAGGGGACATCAACACTGGAACAATCATTAGCATCAGCATTGATGTTCAGCACATCAAACGGATTACAAACTTGAACTAAACCATTTGGAATTGAAATAGGATTGACACATTGCATTGATTTATCAGCTAAATTATGAACTATAATGTTCAAAGTTGAATCTTTAGCCTGGGCAGTGAAAGCGAATGTGGAATTTTGACCATTGGGATTATGCATTGAGTTATCATCATCTCTATTATTCTGATGTTCATTTGACAATGTAGCATCGGTGTCCACTTCAATTACATTGGGCACGTTATGGACATTAGCCTAATGCTCATAAATATTTCCATCACCATTTCTTTCTTCAGTCAACATATCCTTCTCCACCCTCCACCAAACCTTTTTACTGTTTCTTGTCCTTTTTCTTTGAACCATTGTAAAACCATTCAAAACTTCATGTCCATCCTCTTCATTACCATTGGAAAATTGAACTTCTTCCTAGTTAACCGCAATTACACATTTCTTCTTACCATTCTCCACTACCATCACATTCTTATGTTTCTCACAATGTTTAGAATCATGACCAAAAATCTTGCAAAAGTTGCAAATTAAAGGCTTCCATGTATACTCAACTTGAACATCAAGGCAAGTTTCGTCACCTTCAACCAAGAAATTAGGTAATTCACTCTCCGGATTAACTTCCACAAGACACTTTGCATATTCAAAACGCTTCACTTTATCAGTATTCTCATCATAGCATAAAACTTTGCCTATGTGATATGCTATCCAGTTTATTCCCATAAGAGACCAAAGCATGAATGGAATTCTGTAGAAGTGGATCCAAATGGGAACAGATTTCACCGCAGCTTGTGCAGATGATAAAGATGGAGTCCAATTAGAAATAATGAATATTTGACCTCTAATGAACATCGGATCTCTTTTTAGAACAGTATGTTTATCTTCTAGATTAACAAACTTGAAGAAATAATTTTTTTTTTGATGCAAAAGGTAGTGAATCGCGAGATTCACACCTTACTTCATTAAACATAAAAGACTAGTACATAGTAGTTTCTAGCATACGTATATACAAGAATATATACAGCCCAAAAACTATCACAGGCTCGCAGGCATGGTAACACAGTAGCCAAAAAAAAGAGGTACATAATATAACCGCATAGAAACTAGACAGCCGAACAAACTGAACTCAAGTCATCAAACTCGTCTACCACGAGCGTGATCCATAACTCTTGCAGTTATGGTGTCCACTCACTTCGTCGCTGCCTGACCATAGAGAAACAAATCCGAGAATGCAATAAATAACTTTATTGGGCTGTTTCATTTTACATTTAATTTTTTGTGAGTTTCTTTAGTGCTAAAATATCCAAAACATAAGCAAAATTCAAAGTAGCAAACAGTTGTCGCATGGGTGTATCAGGGAGTGAAATACAAATGGTGTGCCAAAAATGAAATTTATCAGTGATGAAGTCAGACTAATATAAACTAATATTAAGGCTAACTAGGCACTTCATCCAAACATAGAAAGCGAAATCATATCCAACAAACAAGTGCAAGTAATTTTCGTCATCTTCATCGCAGAAAACACAACCACCAGCGACATGGACTCCTTTTTGACGTAATCTGCTCACTGTATTAAGCCTATTATGCATGATCGTCCATATATGAATTTTAACTTTGGTTGACACTGCTTTAAAACTCCACATACATTCGAAACCAATATATCTCCTTCCTGCAAAATTCATCAGCTTATAAAGGTGGCTAACACAAAAAGTTTTGTTATTTCCCTCAAGCCTCCAAACAAATTCGTCATCCCCTTCATCAGAAAGTTGTATGTCCTCAAGCAGTCGAATAAGACAACATAGCCGAGTCAATGCATTGCCATATACTAGTCGACAAAAAGTCAGCCTCCATCTGAAATTAACAACATCCATGTTATACATTTCATTGACTGTGAAGTGCTTATTGCATGCAATATCATAAAGATCAGCAAACTCGAATCTCAAAGGAATGGGGAGCAGCCAACAGTCAAACCAAAACAAAGCATTGTGTCCACTCTTTACAACGATGCCCACACCAATCTTAATCCAATGAATGTTACTCATAACACTGCGCCAAAAAAACCGAACAATGAGAAACATTCGCATTCCAATCAAATCTTCCTCCGTAACAAGTGCTGATAATCCATTCTTTCCAAAAAACTTTCTTTTCGCTTAACATAGTCCATAACCATTTGCAAAGTAAATCCGAGTTTATGTTTCTCAAATTTAAAACACCCAATCGTCCCTGATTTTTGGAATTGTATACCTGATCACAAGACACAAGGCAACTTACTTTACGAGTATACTTCGTGCCAGTCCAAAAAAAATTGTGACGAAAAGCATCAATCTTCTCAATCACCCATCCGGGACATGAGTAAAAAGTTAACTAGTACAATAGGACAGCAGAGAGGACAGAATTCACCAACACAAGTCTTCCCGCCTTAGAAAGACAGTTCCCCTTCCACCTCGCTAGGCTCCGACCAACTTTGTCAATAACTAGCTGTCAATCCTGCTTCATCAATCTTTTTGGACGGATGCAAGCCCCAAGATAGTTGAGTGGAAATGAATCCGCCTTACAATTAAGCATCTCAGCACAACTCCTGTTCACATCAACACTACAACCCAGAGTGTAAATACTACTCTTATGAAAGTTAATTTTTAAACCAGATAAAATTTCAAAAGCATAAAGCAAAATTTTTAAAGAGGCAATGTATTTGCATTATGGATTGCTAAAGATAATAGTATCATCGGTATATTGCAAGGAATTAATATCCATGATAATATGGTCCCTTCCAAAGCTATGAATGATATTGTTAGCACTTGCCACCTGAAGAATCTGACAGAAGACGTCCGCTGCCAAATCGAAAAGAAGAGGGGAGTATGGGTCCCCTTGTCTCAAACCATGTTTAGAGACAATAGTATTATCAGCAACACCATTGACACAAATATTTGATCTACTTGATGTTAGTATGCTGTGAATCCAATTTATCCATCTAGCCGGGAAACCCCTCGCTCTAAGAAAATCCATGATGAATCTCCAATCAACAGTATCAAATGCCTTAGCAAAATCCAGCTTTAAAATTGTGCAAGGTACATTATGCTTGTCACCATGAGATATGACTTCCTGAACAAGCACTGCTCCATTAAGAATAAATCTTCCTTTGATAAATGTCGTCTGCGATTTGTTAATAAGCTCATCCATTTTCACTTTCAACCTATCTACAAGAACTCTAGTGATCAATTTGAAGCCGGTATTCAGGAGGCTAATCGGTCGAAAGTCCGCAGCAGAAACATTTCCATCCTTTTTGGGTATAAAAACTACATTTGCATACCCCAACACATCCAATCTCAACGTATCAGCATGATATTCTTTGAAAATACTTACGACGTCATGCTTAATCAGGTTCTAATATTTCTTGTAAAAAAAGTTTGGAAAACCATCGGGACCAGGAGTTTTGTCACCAGGCATCTCGTTCAAAGCTGCGACAATTTCTTCTTTTGAGAATTCAGAATCATTGCCACTTATTTCAAAATTTGAGTGGTACAATGTATTCCAGTCTACAGCCATGCAATTCACATTTCTTTCACCAAAAATACCTTTATAATATTCAGTAAACACTTCACCTATCTTCTGTTGGTCACAAATTTCTTCCCCGTCTTTTCAAATGCTGCAAATTATATTCGTTCTTCTTCTACAATTTGCAACTTTATGAAAGTAACTCATGTTACTGTCTCCTAACTTTAACCACTGAGTTTTCGATCTCTGTTTCCAAAAGATCTCCTCCTGATTAATCACCGTAAGGAGTTCTTTTTCTTTACTTTTTAACAAAGCTCGCTCAACTTCATCTAAATTTCTGGATTCCTCCAACACATTGAGCTCCATGATCTCAGCTTCAAGTCTTTGTTTTTTAATTATGATATTACCAAAAACTTCTCTATTCCATTGGATAGGAATTTTCGTAAAAGCCTCATTTTTCTGCAAAAGATATTAGCCGCATCCCTATAACTGCGAAACTCCGACCACCTTTAATGGAGCAGATCATCAAAATTTGGCTCAATGCACCACATATTTTCAAACTTAAAAAACGTTTTCCTCTTCAAATCAACGTTGGTGTCCAAGACCACTGGGCAATGATCAGAAATGAGGGACGAAAGACCTTTTTAGATAGTCAGGGGGTGTAAATCTTCAAAATCAAAGTTAATAAAGAAACGATCAAGGCGAACCAATGTAGGAGGGTATCTACCATCACTCCACGTAAATTTTCTATTAGACATAGGTAAGTCAATTAAGCCACAATCACTAACAAAGTCACTGAAATCATTCATATCACCCAAACCAAAGGTTTTCTATACATTTCTCTCAAAATCAAATCTAGTAACATTAAAATCACTGCCAATAACCCAGGAACCATACTGAGGTTATGAAAAACCACGCCTTCTTACCACAAAGTATTTCTTCTCTTCTAGTATTAAGTCCATAAACTTTAGAAAAGAAGTACAAAACATTGTAAGATTTGCATTCAAGAGCCACATGCAGACAATAAGTTTGCTTAATTTCTTGCTTAGCAGTCCATGAATTGCTACTCCAACCAGTGAACATGCCTCCAGAAGACCCCACAGCAGGGATATATGCCTATTCATCAATTACACCCCATCCCAAACATTTAAACATAAATAGTTCAGGGTTCTCAATTTTTGTCTCTTGCAGCAAAATGATATCAGGTTTTATAGATTTGATATAATTTTTAACCCTAAGACACTTAGCAAAAGTACCTAAGCCTCTAACATTCCATGTGACAATTATCCTGGTGTAACGTTAGCCCTCTCCAGTTCTTTATTTTTAATATCATGTATTACATCATCATTTAACACAAAACCAGAATTACTTGCAATAGCATGCAGTTGATCACTATTCAAAGTATTAAGAATATCAGGAACAAAAATGCTACCTGCCGCTAGGTGACCCATCCCTCGTGCACTGCGGCGCAGCGTGATAACACCCTGATCCATGGCTCGTTTGCCTCTGCCCCTTGTTGAAGAACATTCGCCAGAGTTGGATGGAGCAATAGCCAAGTATCGAGCCAAGTTTAGGTCCTGTGAGTCGTTATCCATCACATGTTCATTGAATGCATCACCTTCACCATGCACATCATCCTCGGCCTCTAGATCATTCAAACCCATTCCATCACCCCCACTAATAGGACCTGTATCTCTAGAATCCGTACCAACCCCCACTATATTTCTACCAGGATCAACCTCCACCGCAACACCATCATCAAAGCGAACCACAAAATTATTGTTGTTACCTCCGCCTTCAACAGTGTTACCCCCTCCTTCATCCTCAGCACTATCCGATAGGACAATAACTGGGTTATTAACATCGCCAACATGCACTTTAGCACTCCCATCTTTGCTACATAAAACTTTAAGTTTACCATCACTGGCAGTTGCAAAAACCTCTGCTTGAAATTTGGAACGTTAATTTGGGGTGATGAATCCTCCTCGCATCTCTGAATATGAACTTCATGAGAAAAGCCATCAATTGGAATTACCACTGACAAAGGCAGTGGCTTTCCCACCTCTTTCGTTAGCTTGTCACGTAAGCAAGTATAATCTACATCATGAATTGCTCCATATTGCACTCTCTCCACATCGCCAATGTTGGGCAAAGCTGATTTGAGAACATCCAATTTATGACACACCACCTGTGCGTTCTTCAAAAGAATCCAAAAAGTCACCTTTTCCATCATTACACTGCCAAACTGCACACTCCACCGCTTCAAACAGATTGTCCCCGTGGTCAAGATGAAAGAATACTGGAAGTTCTTCATTAGCAGGGATGGTGGGAATCAAACAGTAAACACATCACCCATGCGTTCAACATTCCAGATCCAAGACGGAGCACGACTGTAACGACCCGGGGTTTTCGCGATCTTGGATATCGGCATATAACACAATGTCGACACTCCAAGCATTGGAAACACCGGATAGTCCTGAAATAAATTAGAGGGTGAGGATAGATAAGATAAAAACTTAGAATAGAAGAAGAAGAAGAACATACAACATCAGAGTAAACACGAATCTCATAGCGGAACGAATAAATATATTTCATAACATAACTTTGAAATATAAATCTGTACTTGAATATACATATCATTTCCAAAGTACAGCACTTACAACGCAGTAGAAAAACCATAGCTATATAATTCTGAAGCCTCCTTCTCCATCTCTTCAAGTATCTATAAATCCCGACTACTTGACTACCCGTACAAAATTGGGCACCCAAGAGTTTAGGGAAAACAAAACAAAATAAACTCCGGGTCAGTCATGTGACTGGTGTAAGTAAACTCAAATTATTTGTTTAACTTTAAAGATCCTTTCAAAAAAGGAATAATCGTAAGACCGATCCACACATAAACACGGATGGTTTTTACCTTACGATAACCCAAATCATTTGTAAACAATATTCTTCTGATATTCTAATAATGTCTAACAAAACTAATATCAATTTAGTAGAAACGCTTGCTGTAACACCCCACCTTCGCCAGTGTCACTCTTGCAAGTACACTAGCTTTGCAGGGTTGTTGGACAAGGTAAACATGCATGAAGATATCACAAGACAGAACATATGAGTAAAACAGAGTAAATAAAGCAGCGGTTAAAATTACTATTTCAAAACCATAGTCAAGTTACATCAAAGTACTTAGTCATCATTTTTCCAGCTACTACAAGTCTAGAAAACATAAACTGAAAAATACATAAGTAAATTATTCACCAAAGATAACAGTGGTGTAGCCATAGCAAAGCTCAAGTCCAAACCGTACATGAGCTATCAGAAAATCAAGCCAAAGATCCAAGCTAGGTGCTAGTGTTCCCACCTTGAGAACCTGGGGGGGGGGGGGGGGGGAACGGAAGAGAAGAGGCGAAAGGAAAACAGGTCAGTCATAAAGACTGGTAAGTCCTACCTACTATTAGTATAAAAACTAGTAAAATTAACTAGACATGAGAAACTGAGATGAAACATAAGGATGGTAACTAAACTGGCATGGTAAATAGTTAACAAGAAAGATCAAGTGTGGCATCGCATATACAAGGTTAAGTTGCACCAAGTGTACTAGTATTCTAACCCATGTCAAGTATAAACAAGAAATGATCCCTTGGCCCAATATCATGAGATGACCTAAATTAAGGTCTAATTATACGATCTAGTCGATCGGCTCCCTATAAGCCTAACTCGTCGTGTATCGGTGTCATACGGCTTAATCATGAAATGTTGTTAACTGTGCAAGGTCCACCCAAGGGTGTATCCAGCCCTAAGGTGTTAACCACTGACACAAAACAAGCACGCACAGTCTGAACCTACTGGTGCCCATGTTCAACCCCGGACTCATGTGCACGACCATGTTCTGCCTGAACTTAACTGGTGCACTCATTCAGCCGTCTCTTTTTGGTCTCTTACGATGAGCCCAGTAATCGTGTCCCACCCTAGCCTAGTCCCAGGGTATCCTGATACTCCCTAGTGGGTAACTGCTGAAAAGGACCACGTAACTAGGATTTCAAATGGGTTAAGTGTGGTTAACCCTATCCTAACCATGTATCGAGTTGGTTAAGTGTGTCCAAGAAATTCATGACTTAACCCTATCAATACATCGTGTTCAACTGGTTAAGTATATTCAAGTGGTCCATGACTTAACCCTACCATGTGGCATTAATTAACTTAATGCACCCCAACCTCTCACATTAGACCTTGTTGTGGTTACTAGTTAAGCCGGGTGGGTCCGGGTAGCTTTACACCACAACCTAGTCTAACCTCGGGTTTTAAGCGCGACATGACCAACTACTCACATTGGGTCCTATTGTTTGTAGCTACTAGTTAAGTCGGGCGGTTCCGTGTAGATTTATGCTACAAACTCAACCCAACCTCGAGTTGGCCACTTTCATGTTTTCTAAGTGTCATGTCCATGTTCATGTTTTCAAGCATAAACACATGTCAAACTTTCATGTCATATTTTCAAGTCATGTTTTCATGTCATCTAAGTTTGCCTAACTACCCATAACATATTCCCATCGCACGTAAATTCGCATCAACACACATAGATCAAAGAGGGAACATAAGAATATGACAAGGTGGGCATAAGATGGAAAAGTCTATCACAAGTTCAACATGGAGATATTTGAGGCAAAAGGGGTTCAACATACTAGCATATGGCCTCAACATGTATGATAGCATAAAAGGTGACTGGGCCTCAAACATGACAATAACATAAAGGTGATTTGGCCTCAAACATGTCAAATAGCATAAGGGTGATTTGGCCTCAAACATGACAATAACATAAAGGTGATTTGGCCTCAAACATGTCAAATAGCATAAGGGTGATTTGGCCTCAAACATGAATGACTTCAAACTTAGCAAATAAACTTGTGGGTAGCATGTAGTTCAACATCATAGGGAAAGGTGATAACATGATAATAGTTGACATAGGGTGATAAACTTGTGGGTAGCATGTAGTTCAACATCATATGCAAGTTAACATCAAGGTTATGAGAGGTTCTATGTTGCATTATGCATAACTACCAAGTTCTATGTTGCATTATGCATAACCACCAAATAAAGCTCATAGCTTTCTACCCAAAAACCAAGGTAAATGATACTAGGTTCATGATAGTGCGACAATCATAGATCAAAAGAGTCATAAATGGATCTATGCATACAAATATAGCCCAAGGCAAGTATTATACCCAAAAGTCCCATATCAACTTGCTACATGATCATATTAACTTCATAGTTTAAATCTAAGAGTAGATTGGGGCTTACAAATCGCGGCTATGAGATCTAGAAACCAAATAAAACAAGATAGAGACGTTGTAGAAGCTCTAGGAATGATGTAGCAACACAAATAGCCTTGAGAATAAGTAGCTCCTTTGATTTGATGAAGAAAGATGGCTTCTTTTTGCCTTAGAAGCTCTCAAGATGAAGATGGAGGCCATGATTAGGGAGCATTTTGGCAGAATTTAGTTATTAGGTTGATTTGTGTTGGTTTAGGCTAGGCATTAGGGTGTTTTTATAGGTGTAGAGACTAGCTTAGGCCATAGGATTAACCCTAATTCAGATCTGAGCCATCAAATCACGTCACAAGCCAACAAAACAAGACCCAGGAGCCAAAACAGGTGCACCAGGCCAAACTGGCCCGACCACCCAGGTCGACAGGGGTGTCGACTGGGCAGTCGACACCAGTTGGGGCAAGTCGACTCCCCAGTCGACTTGGGGCTGGGCGGGAAATTTTCCCGCCCAGTCTGTTTGGCTCCAGATTTGATTTTCGAACTGTTTTTAAACTCTAGATTTTCTGAAAACTTAGACGGGCCATAACTGGGTCATACGGACTCCGATTTTCGAAAATTCGGACTCTATTTCGCGTATTTTTCCGAGACGAACGCAATGACACAGCCCGTTTCCCTTGATTCAGATCTTGACATTTAATTATGCCTTTATTTACGTTATAACATGTTATTCAAAATACGGGTTGTTACATTCTCCCCTCCTTAAAGGATTTCGTCCCCGAAATCTCTAAGTTAGGAAGAACGTATCCTACCATCCATCATCCATCTACTCAAAACATCATCCACGAGCAGTCATTGTCCTTAAAAGATTCTAAATGCTATATGATCATATGCGAAAGGTGTGTGTATATGTACTTATCTAATGCGAAAATCAGGCGGTTACTGATTCAGTAAACCTCCTTAATGCAAAGTATGTTAGTGAAATGAGTCCATATGTATGCAAATTCCTAACATAATTCATAATCTCTACATGAGTGCATATAACATTCATCCATATGCAACATCCACGTGATAGCATAACAAGTTTCAGCCATGAATAAGTATAAGCACTCATGCATATGCAATATGAAAGTGTGTGAGCCGATCTTAGTGCCTAATGTGTATCATGCATCCACGAGTATCCACTTGCAAACACTTGCAACCACTTGCAAACATCAAGCATAACATGTTTCAAATACATGTTTCATCCAAAGGGTTTCTACCTTAGGTTCTCATGACAAGATTAACGATGTAACAGATAAACATGGATAGCAAAAGATAGATATGCTAGCTTATAAGAAAAGAGATTGAGAATTTACCCTCAAAAAGAAATGGGTGAAGCGCGCGCATCTTCTCCTCGGTTTCCCAAGTTGCGTCCTCTTCGGCTTCACTCCACTGAACCTTTACTAACTTGACTTCTTGATTCCTTAAATTCTTGATCTCCATTCCCAAGATACGAATCGGAGCTTGCCTCAGGGTTGCCGCTTTCTCTACCTCCACGTCTTCAAGAATGCTAGGCTCAACTACCTCGGCTGACTCATGTAGGCACTTTCGGAGATGCGAGACATGAAAAACATTGTGCACTCCGGCCAGCTTCTCGGGCAATTCCACCTTATAAGCCATCTTCCCAATCCTCTCTATGATAGGGAAGGGTCCTACGAACCTTGGTGCCAGCTTCCTAACTGCTCCAAAATGAACCACACTACGCAAGGGAGAAACTTTCACAAAGACCATATCTCCAACTTCAAATTCCAAATCAGTCCTTCGCTTGTCTGCATAGGATTTCCGTCTATCTTGGGCCGCTTTCATCCGTCTTTGAATCAACTCAACCTTCTCGGGTGTGTCCCTTATCATATCGGGCCCAAGTATAAGCTTATCCGTGGTCTCCCACCAACAAGTTGGTGACTTGCACGGTCTTCCATATAGAGCTTCAAATGGTGCCATTCCTATGCTTGCTTGGTAGCTGTTATTATAAGCAAACTCCACTAGAGGAAGATGGTCTTCCCAAGTACCACCAAAGTCAAGAATGCATAGCCTCAATAGATCTTCTAGTACCCTATTCACCCTTTCGGTCTGACCATCCGTCTGTGGGTGATAAGCCGTACTTAGATTCAATCGTGTACCCATCGCTTCTTGCAAACTATTCCAAAACTGGCTAGTGAAAATTGGGTCACGATCGCTAACTATGCTAGAAGGAACTCCATGCAATCGCACTATCTCTCGAAGATAAACAGATGCTAGCCATGATGCGGTCCTCTTGCTCTTCACCGGAACAAAGTGAGCACTCTTCGTAAGTCTATCAACTATGACCCATATCCCATAAAGCCCAAAAAGTTTGGTCAACTAAGTGGACACCTTCACCCCAACTATATATCACAAACACACGAGTCATACTCCTTATGGGGTTTGCAACAGAACTAAGATTGAAAATAGGACCGAGAGAATATACTTAAAAGATAGCATGCAAGTAAGCTCTACAGAATAATAGGGATCAAGGATATACTCTTAAAAAGAGATATGATGCGCGTATCTAGTCTTCAATCTTCTAAGTCGCATTTTCTTGTGCTTAATCCCATCGTGCCTTGACCGTCTTTTAACTTCACAATTTCGTAGTTTCAAAATATGAGTTGGAACTCGTTTCACCGTTGCCTCTCGTTCCATTTCCACTTATTCTTTTCCTAAAAATACTTGGCTATAACTGCGTGCTCATGGTTTTCATGCAAGCTTTCCAAAATTCGTTAGTGAATCCTGGATCTCGTTTTCATACTATACGGTATTCCACGCAGAAAAACTATCTCTTGAAAACAAATGCCAATCCATGTTGCCAAATGTACTTACTAGGGTGATTTCTATAACCCATGCTTAAGCGAAATGGACTATCCACCTTAGTGGCGAACACTACTCGATTGGATTACAAATTTCCAACAAAGGTCACACGAGATTTCGAGGGAACCCTAAAGGTCACACGAGATAACTAATCATGATGGAACCCTAAAGGTCACACGAGATTTCAAGGGTATTACCGAGGCGAGTCATGAGCCTCGCAACCCTATGTTCGAAATCAAGAATGGCTCCATAACTGGACAACCAATCCATGCCCAAAATCAACCCATATCCCATAAACCCGAGAACATAAGCATCACACATGAATTCTACACTCAAGATAGAGATTTTTAAATCCACACAAATCATAGATAAATGGGAGGAACCCCCAATTGGATTTGAAACACTAACGGGATCCTCAACAAGACTAGTACTTAGGTGCAAACTTTCAACAAGACCAGAAGAAATAAAACTATGCGATGCGCCGGAATCAAATAAAGTTCGAACAGGAAAACCAGAATTGTAAACAAGGCTTTCTACAGAAATACTACCTCGGTCCGGAGCTGGAGTAGTGTTGAGAGCATGCATCTGCCCTCCAGAAGGTCCTGCTCGCTGAGTCTGTCCTTGCCCCTGTCCTTGCTTCCTTGGGCAATCCTTACTGAAGTGTCCAGACTCTCCACAATGAAAGCATTCTCCCAACTTCCTCTTCTTCTTCCTACAATCTTTGGCTATGTGTCCAGTGATCCCACAGAAGTTGCATTTCCTTGTCTTCTTTGCCTTGTTGTTGTTGTTCTTGCCTCCTTTCTCAGCATCTTCCTTCTTGCCTCGAGACTAATTAGCCTTGACCTCCTTCTTGCCACTCTTATCTTCCTCTTGAAGCAGGGCCATATTTACCAGACTCTCGAAGGTCGCCCCCATGGGTATATGAGACATGGCCAAACCGTGCAATGGCTCATTCAATCCTAGAGCAAAGTGTAGGGCCTTCTTCTGAGCTGTGTTAACCAAGTCTAGACCGAATTGAGCAAGTTGATTAAACTTATCCACGTATTCCCTAACGGTATTGTCCCCTTGCTTTAGTGATAGGAACCTTTCCATCTGAAGGTTCTCCTCTGTCGATGATAGAAACCTCAGTCCAAACCTTCTCCTAAAGTCATCCCAAGTCTCAATTTGCCTAGTAGTGGTGGTGACTACCCACCAGTATGCAGCTTCCTCTTTCAATAACCATACCGCCAACAGAACTTTCCTACGATCCTCTACATCAAAGATAACAAAGAGGTCTTCAGTTTCCTTCAACTAGTTCCTTGCCTCAACAAAATTCTCCGTCCCAACAAAATTCTTGCCACCCATCGCCTTAAAGTCCTTGAAATCTTCGCGAAATCCGCTTGCGGATGCTGAGGAGGAGGAGGAACCTCAGCTGCGGGAGGAGGAGGAATGTTCATGGGGCCGGCTTCATTCGCCCTTGCCTCCATGTACCTTCTAAACCAAATAGGTACTGGTACGCCCTCCAGAATGGAAAAATTATCGGCCATACTGAAACGAAGAAAAAGATAGATTGAGAACGAGGAAACAAAGGATAGTGCTAATGGCTTTTGGGGAATAGCCTTTTAAAATAAACTAGACTTTCTTGGAAAAATACTTCTTTATAATCGGTTTTGAAAATAGTTTTTCAAAAGGTAAGTTTTAAAAACTTTTGCTCCATCTCGTAAACCTTATGCTCTGATACCAAATGTAACACCCCACCTCCGCCAGGGTCACTCTTGCAAGTACACTAGCTTTGGAGGGGTGTTGGACAAGGTAAACATGCATGAAGATATCACAAGACAGAACATATGAGTAAAACAGAGTAAATAAAGCAGCGGATAAAATTACTATTTCAAAACCATAGTCAAGTTACATCAAAGTACTTAGTCATCATTTTTCCAGCTACTACAAGTCTAGAAAACTTAAACTGAAAAATACATAAGTAAATTATTCCCCAAAGATAACAGTGGTGTAGCCATAGCAAAGCTCAAGTCCAAACCGTACATGAGCTATCAGAAAAGCAAGCCAAAGATCCAAGCTAGGTGCTAGTGTTCCCACCCTGAGAACCTGTGTGGGGGGGGGGGGGGGCGGAAGAAAAGAGGCGAAAGGAAAACAGGTCAGTCATAAAGACTGGTAAGTCCTACCTACTATTAGTATAAAAACTAGTAAAATTAACTGGACATGAGAAACTGAGATGAAACATAAGGATGGTAACTAAACTGGCATGGTAAATAGTTAACAATATAGATCAAGTGTGGCATCGCATATACAAGGTTAAGTTGCACCAAGTGTACTAGTATTCTAACCCATGTCAAGTATAAACAAGAAATGATCCCTTGGCCCAATATCATGAGATGACCTAAATCAAGGCCTAACTATACGATCTAGTCGATCGGCTCCCTATAAGCCTAACTCGTCGTGTATCGGTGTCATACAGCTTAATCATGAAATGTAGTTAACTGTGCAAGGTCCACCCTAGGGTATATCCAGCCCTAAGGTGTTAACCACTGACACAAAACAAGTACGCACAGTCTAAAACTACTGGTGCCCATGTTCAACCCCGGACTCATGTGCACGACCATGTTCCGCCTGAACTTAACTGGTGCACTCATTCAGCCGTCTCTTTTTGGTCTCTTACGATCAGCCCAGTAATCGTGCCCCACCCTAGCCTAGTCCCAGGGTATCCTGATACTCCCTAGTGGGTAACTGCTGAAAAGGACCACATAACTAGGATTTCAAATGGGTTAAGTGTGGTTAACCCTATCCTAACCATGTATCGAGTTGGTTAAGTGTGTCCAAGAAATTCATGACTTAACCCTATCAATACATCGTGTTCAACTGGTTAAGTATATTCAAGTGGTCCATGACTTAACCCTACCATGTGGCATTAATTAACTTAATGCACCCCAACCTCTCACATTAGACCTTGTTGTGGTTACTAGTTAAGCCGGGTGGGTCCGGGTAGCTTTACACCACAACCTAGTCTAACCTCGGGTTTTAAGCGCGACATGACCAACTACTCACATTGGGTCCTATTGTTTGTAGCTACTAGTTAAGTCGGGCGGTTCCGTGTAGATTTATGCTACAAACTCAACCCAACCTCGAGTTGGCCACTTTCATGTTTTCTAAGTGTCATGTCCATGTTCATGTTTTCAAGCATAAACACATGTCAAACTTTCATGTCATATTTTCAAGTCATGTTTTCATGTCATCTAAGTTTGCCTAACTACCCATAACATATTCCCATCGCACGTAAATTCGCATCAACACACATAGATCAAAGAGGGAACATAAGAATATGACAAGGTGGGCATAAGATGGCAAAGTCTATCACAAGTTCAACATGGAGATATTTGAGGCAAAAGGGGTTCAACATACTAGCATATGGCCTCAACATGTATGATAGCATAAAAGGTGACTGGGCCTCAAACATGACAATAACATAAAGGTGATTTGGCCTCAAACATGTCAAATAGCATAAGGGTGATTTGGCCTCAAACATGACAATAACATAAAGGTGATTTGGCCTCAAACATGTCAAATAGCATAAGGGTGATTTGGCCTCAAACATGAATGACTTCAAACTTAGCAAATAAACTTGTGGGTAGCATGTAGTTCAACATCATAGGGAAAGGTGATAACATGATAATAGTTGACATAGGGTGATAAACTTGTGGGTAGCATGTAGTTCAACATCATATGCAAGTTAACATCAAGGTTATGAGAGGTTCTATGTTGCATTATGCATAACTACCAAGTTCTATGTTGCATTATGCATAACCACCAAATAAAGCTCATAGCTTTCTACCCAAAAACCAAGGTAAATGATACTAGGTTCATGATAGTGCGACAATCATAGATCAAAAGAGTCATAAATGGATCTATGCATACAAATATAGCCCAAGGCAAGTATTATACCCAAAAGTCCCATATCAACTTGCTACATGATCATATTAACTTCATAGTTTAAATCTAAGAGTAGATTGGGGCTTACAAATCGCGGCTATGAGATCTAGAAACCAAATAAAACAAGATAGAGACGTTGTAGAAGCTCTAGGAATGATGTAGCAACACAAATAGCCTTGAGAATAAGTAGCTCCTTTGATTTGATGAAGAAAGATGGCTCCGTTTTGCCTTAGAAGCTCTCAAGATGAAGATGGAGGCCATGATTAGGGAGCATTTTGGCAGAATTTAGTTATTAGGTTGATTTGTGATGGTTTAGGCTAGGAATTAGTGTGTTTTTATAGGTGTAGAGACTAGTTTAGGCCATAGGATTAACCCTAATTCAGATCTAAGCCATCAAATCACGTGACAAGCCAACAAAACATGACCCAGGAGCCAAAACAGGTGCACCAGGCCAAACTGGCCTGACCACCCAGGTCGATAGTGGTGTCGACTGGGCAGTCGACACCAGCTGGGGCAAGTCGACTCCCCAGTCGACTTGGGGCTGGGTGGGAAATTTTCCCGCCCAGTCTGTTTGGCTCCAAATTTAATTTTCGAACTGTTTTTAAACTCTGGATTTTTTGAAAACTTCGACGGGCCATAACTGGGTCATACAGACTTCGATTTTCAAAAACTCGGACTCTATTTCGCGTATTTTTCCGAGACGAACGCAATGGCACAGCCCGTTTACCTTAATTCAGAATTTAATATTTAATTCTGCCTTAATTTACGTTATAACATGTTATTCAAAATACGGGTTGTTACACTTGCATCTAACGCTCTACATATATAATATAAAATCAAAACCGCGAGCTCTTATTTGGGGAATGGATTACCAACTATGACAAGGTATGGATCCACCTTCCGCTCAGTGTACTCTAGAAGCGATACACTGGAGTTCAACAAGAACATCTTGCAACTCGGCCACACATGACCGACCACTCATTTCGCTTGAGTGTATCGAATATATTGTCACCTTACAGTTGGTAAACCAACATAACCATTCCTGGGAGATACAGAATTGAAATAAGTAACAAATATGAATATTATCTAGATGGTGACAATATACCTTACTTGGTTGCGAACCACTTAGCCATGCTGCCTGCTCGATTTTTGTCATTTCCCAATTGATGAGGCTCGAGGTAAAAACGTATCTTTTAACAGATCACTCCTCCATTTACTTCGAATGCCACATCGTCATACCCGTCAAATCAAAAATTGATTTCCCCAAAAATACCACGGGTATAAGCTAAGAGAAATGAATTCCTCCGCCACCAAACTAAAACGTTTGAAACGATCAACTTACACGATCTACTAGATATACTCTGTCAAACATTCGTCCATTCAAGTTAACCTGGGACTGGACAAACCGAAGGCACTATTTCGTACATCCATCCTAAGCAATCTCTACCTAGGACTTATACAACAACCCTTGCACTTTACTCCGTCTTCAATTTGTCTTCGACCTATTTGATTCGAAATGCTAACGCCCATATGGAGTGGTTCTTCGGATAAGAATCTAACCGGTCTCTCTGTATTGACGATGGAAAAATGGTCAAAACTTTGATAGTCTGTGATTTAACTATCAAAGAAAAACACATGTGCAAACAACGATATTATTTCCAGATGGAAATTTTATCTATCAATCATCATTTAACATTTATCCCTTTAATTCATTAATTTACTTATCTCCTGTTTCCATATATTCTAAATTCTTATTTTCTATTATCAGAAAACATTTTTGATTCTTATTTGGAAAACATTTCCAAAACTCCTTCACTGGATTTAAGCTGATGTTTAAATCAAACATCGCCATGCCAACTCAACTTATTTCACTCATTAACTAAATTCACTTAACCATCATTCACTATCAAACCTTACCAGTCCGTAGTTAAGAAGGAAGTCAATCAAGTTAGGGTACAATTACCTCTCAGACCTTAACTGAACAACGATTTAACTTCGAAATAGTCAAAGTTTATCTTTTAAATCTTTAACAAACTTCCTTACGTAACTCTCTTTCGAATAAATCTCTATCCGATAATTCTTCCCTTCGAATAAACTATATTCGATAATCTCTCTTCTTCGTACAAACTATATTCGAATAACTCTATTCAATTAACACTATTCGATTAACTCTAATCAATTTACTCTTATCAGTTAGCTCTATTTGATTAACTCAATTCTATTAACTCTATTTGATTAACTCTATTAGATGAACTCATTCGATTAACTCATTCGATTAGCTCATTTGATTAACTACTTCATTCTATTCGAATAAACTATATTCGATTAACTCCTTTAATTCTATTCGAATAAACTATATTCGATATAACTCCAATCGATTAACTCTAACTGATTAACTCTAACTGGTTAACTCTAACTTGTTAACTGTAACTGATTAACTCTAACTCTAATCGATTAACTCATTCAATTAACTCATTTTTATTAACTTCTTCATTCTATTCAAATAAACTATATTCGATTAACTCCTTTAATTTTTTTCGAATAAACTATATTCGATATAACTCTAGTTCGATTTAACTCTAATCAATTAAGTCTAACTGATTAACTCTAGCTGGTTCACTCTAACTGATTAACTCTAACTCTAATCGATTAACTCTAACTCTAATCGATTAACTCTTCTAACTCATTTTGATTAACACATTTTGATTAGCTCCTTTGATGAACTCTAAGTCCATATTCAATTTCAAATGTCGATGTTGAAATCGATTCTTACTTATCTATATAAGTCCTTACTTATATATTCTATTTATCCAATGATAAATATTTTATTTAATTTATAAAATATTATTTATAAATTAATCTTCTTAATCCATCGGTTACAATAAATTCTATTTAAAATCTTTGTTTTAAATCCATATCATGTTATACCCGTGTGCAAAGCACGAGTCTAAACTTTCCTGACGTAAAATTCTATTCATTTGCCAAATATTTCCTTATTTGACATTCTTTTCATTTTCTAATGAATTCCTTTTATAACTCTATTTATTTTCTAAATAAATATTTCCTTTTTATAACTCTATTTATTTTCTAGATAAACATTTCATTTTTATAACTCTATTTATTTTCTAAATAAACATTTCCTTTTTATAACTCTATTTATTTTCTAAATAAACATTTCCTTTTTATAACTCTATTTATAAATGTTCCTTTTTATAACTCTATTTATAAATGTTTTACCAATATTTCTCTTTCTATTTTATTTGTACATGTTTTACAAATATTTCTCTTTCTGTTTTATTTGTACATGTTTTACAAATATTTCTCTTTCTGTTTTATTTTACAAATAGTTTCCTTTATAAAATCCCTTGATTTTATAAATAATTTCCCATATAAAATTCCTTGATTTTATAAATATTCCTTTATATAAAATCCTTTGATTTTATAAATATTCTATTTCAATATACAGTTTGAAATCTTCTTTCAATTTTATATAATATTTTATTTCAATATAGTTATTGAAATTTTCCTTTTTCATCCCAGGGTTTTCTTACGGTATTTAAAATACCAAACAACAGTGATCGATATCATTCAAACACACATAATCAACAACATATTATATATCACATCATATATCACAATATATGAAACAAAACAGTATTTTATATATTGAGGAACCCAGTTGGGTCCCTCCAACATGTTTTCCTGCATCACAGATGTTAAACAATAATATTAACATCGATTTCATTTCACTATGACATATTCTGTTAAACAGAATCAATATTTGATTAACGATATATATGTATATATCATTATCTATAATTTCAACCAATACATAAGAAATTCAACCAAACAGTTAACACACAGCAATCAACAGATAATTATCAGTTCTAAAAATATGCTATAAAAATATAACTGTTCAGAGTTGGTGAGTTTAACTCACTTCGGCAGTTCATCGTTAAAGAACGATAAACTGCTGTTTGATTCGAATCAAACAATTTATTTCACCACACATTCAAACGATCTCCAATATACTCCCAGTCAGTTCCATTGTGGAGCTCTCGTCCATACGATCCTAACGGATCTGACTTTTGCGATTCTTATATCATATGCGGAAGTTATTAATATTACTAGTTCATGTATTATAAAAATAATAATAATAAGCTAGAGTTTATTTAAATCGGGCCTCACCCCTTAGTTTCCCGGCCCATTCACCTCTAAGTACCAGACCAAAACTGTCCACACCTTCTTCCCCAAATCCTACCGTAACTTCCTGTACGAAACAATTTGCCATTTTCAACCTTTTGAACCCCCACCGCTCCTCCAGTTGTTCATGGAATCCAAAACAAAAATAACCAACGGCCTCTTCTTCTCCTCTTCCTACCTATACGCATAATACTGAACTCGACACCCCCATGTTCAATGCGTTCTCGCTGCTCCTCCCACACTTGAGCGACATCTTTTGATTCGAATACCCAAAAAAAAATCAAAAAAAACTCCATTCGATACTCTTAGTCCAAATATAACCTTAAAAATTTAATCGAAGCTTTATACATCACGAATCGATTTACCCTAGCTTTCACTGCCTATTTTTGAGCTCGACAAAATATGATCGGTCCACTTAAAAGGGACACCAAATCGAAGAGAATCTCATTGCCAATCCATATATATTTATTTTGAGGTTTACTGATTTTATTCTCATTTGATATTGATTTTTGAAATACTCATTTTTGCTGTGAAATAAACTGAGCGACGGCGGACTTGTTTGACTAGAGAAATGAGATGGATACTTAATATTTCTTCCTTGTAGGGTCTGCATGTTTAGATTATAGCCTGGTATTTTTCTGTGGTTTTTAGCATGGCATGATTCCTATTGTTTGCTGAGGAAGGAAGGCGGTGTGTATCTTAGATTGACTAGAAAAAAAGAAATTCTAGGTTTAGCTTAAGGGATGGTATACTTATAGGATAGTTTTTTTAATAATTTAATATTCCATTTTATCCCAACCGTTATAGACAGAACTAAACATACCGTTGTAATCAGCTATGTGTCGTGATCCCAAAAATATAATAATATCGGTAGGTTAACTCATATTGTGAAACCCCAAAATATTGATATAAGGTGCAAAATACTCCAAATAAAAAGTTACGTGTTTAATTAATTAAAAATTAAAATAAAATTCTAAAAATTAAATTATCACTACATCTCAAAGGGCTTGTCTAAATTCAAGGTCAATATTTAATTATAATTAAATATATCGTTATGGTTGATAAACGATTTCATAGCGACTATTCGAAAATTTGATTTGGACACAACTCAGAATCTATACAACGAAATCCTAATTTTTTTTCCATCAGAAAAATATACTTCACCAGCTCCTAACGTTTCTTGTTTCACAGAAATCTGATTTAAAATGGCTTCTGTGTATTCATTTAAAGTTCGAATCGCCAAATTACGAACTGCTGCGCCATTTCGAGCTCGATTATAATTATAATATAATCATACGTTCAACTGTCGTTTATTCAATATATTCGTTATCGAAACTCAATTCTAAACTGAATTAAATATTATAAATAATCCAATCCACACAGTATTATGAATTCTACTAATTCTGATTATTTCAGAATTTATTATTCTATTACTTATATTAACTAAATATAAATATTTTTTTAATTAAAGTTATCGATATTGCCAAATCGATATTTAATAATTAAATAAGTTAATTATTAACTCATGTAAAATACGGGACATTACATTCTTCCCCCCTTAAAATAATTTCGTCCTTGAAATTGCTAAGGTAGAAAACAATCCTATTGACTGGTTAGAACTTATCTGTTCACTTCTTAACTTCAGTTTCAACTGAACCAATTTAATTTCAATTAAATATTTAATTTATTCTAATAAACTAAAATTTTCAAAAATTCTGAAAATTTTCTAACACCCAAAATTTTTGAATTTTTTTGCCAGCACCTCCTTTGTACTGGTCAATAGCTCAAACTCTAACTCGCCTCTCTGGGCCTTCACCAACCCAAAAGAAAATCAAATAGCCAAGCGGCTTGCCAATTCGGCGCATCAAAATCTAAAACCCATATATAATATAAACTGGTACCTTTTGTCGGACATATCATTATATCCTTTACATCTGCTGCTAATTCAGCCTATATCAATGTCCTCCCAATCAAACTCCAATCACTTTTATCTCCAACACAACATTCGCTTATATCCAAGCCAAATATCATTTCAAACTTGAGTTTCATTCTCAATTCCAGACTCTTAACTCGATTATCAAATTACCCTTCAAATTCAAATCTCAAAAATCCAATTTGTCTCAATATCATTCTAACTCAATTTCAGTTACCCCTTAACTGACTTGATTTTAATTCCAATTGGCATTCCCAATTTCAATTTAGTTTGGTTTTAACTCAAACAATCTTTGCCAAGGAATTTCAAATAGTTTAGCTTTTCTAAAACCACATATCCCTTTTCAGGATTCAAAACAACTTGCTTTCCACAGAATAATTCAAAAACAAAATCTTTGGTAGTAATCCGTCACTTAGCAACTCAAGAATGAATACCGATGATTCTGCAGTCATTATCAGAATTATTTTCTAGCAATTGAAGTGAGTTCAATACTATATCACTTTCAAAACCATATCTAAACACTTCCATTTTGAAATTCATTCCAAAATACCATTTTCAATGCCTGTAACAAAATTAAAATCTCCCAGGATTTTAAAATTCACATATATTTAACCCAGATTGATTAACAAAACTTTTATAACCTTCCACGGTTTTAATTCCAATTCTGATTTAAATTCAGATGTAATTCATCTGGTTTCACATATTTTTCTTATATGATTTCTGATTGGCTATTTACATAACCATTTCAATTATAATCTCATTTGATTATAATAACAACCAATATATAAAATATATTATAATCATTCCAATATAAATCCTTTATATCAAAATATACTTTGGGAAAAATTATTTTCATTTACCCTCTTTTCAAAACATATCGTGTTGACCCATCGTACTCGAGTGTTTAGAAACTCCTACCGATTCAGCGGATCAACTAATCGATCATAACCCATAAACAACTCAACCAATAAATCTCGATAACATAAAACCATTTTATATTGAATAACAAATACGTTTACTCGTATGTATACACTCAACTCAATCTAGGGTATTACTAACCCCATCTCTACGGAGTCACGCCACAGAGCCAAGGTAATTACTTAACCTTTGCTTTGGTACCACTGTAACGACCCGGGTTTTCGCGGTCTTGGATATTGGCATATAACACCATGTCGACACTCCAAGCATCGAAAACACTGGATAGTCCATGAAAGAAATTAGAGGGTGAGGATAGATAAGATAGAAACTTAGAATAGAAGAAGAAGAACAAACAACATCAGAGTAAACACGAATCTCACAGCAGAACAAATAAATATATTTCATAACATAACTTTGAAATATAAATCTGTACTTGAATATACATATCATTTCCAAAGTACAACATTTAAGCACAGCGGAAAAATCATAGCTATATAATTCTGAAGCCTCCTGCTCTAGCTCTTCAGGTATCTGTAAATCCCGACTACTTGACTGCCCGTACAAAATTGGGCACCCAAGAGTTTAGGGAAAACAAAACAAAATAAACTCCGGGTCAGTCATGTGACTGGTGTGAGCAAACTCAAATCATTTATTTAACTTTAAAGATCCTTTCAAAGAAAGAATAAGCGTAAGACCGATCCACACATAAACACGGATGGTTTTTACCTTACGATAACCCAAATCATTTGTAAACAATATTCTTCTGATATTATAATAATGTCTAACACAAGTAATATCAATCTAGTAGAAACGCTTGCATCAAACGTTCTACATATATAATATACAATCAAAACCGTGGGCCCTTATTTGGGGAATGGATTTCCAACTATGACAAGGTATGGATCCACCTTCCGCTCAGTGTACTCTAGAAGCGATACACTGGAGTTCAACAAGAACATCTTGCAACTCGGCCACATATGACCGACCACTCATTTCACTTGAGTGTATCGAATATATTGTCATCTTACAGTTGGTAAACCAATATAACCATTCCCGGGAGATACAGAATTGAAAGAAGTAACAAATATGAATATTCTCTAGATGGTGACAATATACCGTACCTGGTTGCGAACCACTTAGCCATGCTGCCTGCCCGATTTCTGTCATTTCCCAGTTGATGAGGCACGAGGTCAAAACGTATCTTTTAACAGATCACTCCTCCATTTACTTCGAATGCCACATCGTCATACCCGTCAAATCACAAATTGATTTCCCTAAAAATACCATGGGTATAAGATAAAAGAAATGAATTCCTCCGCCACCAATGTATATACGTTTGAAACGATCAACTTACGCGATCTACCAGATATACTCTACCAAACATTCGTCCATTCAAGTTGTCCTGGGACTGGACAAACCGAAGGCACTATTCCGTATATCCATCCTAGGCAATCTCTACCTAGGACTTATACAACACACCTTACACTTTATTCCGTCTTCAATTTGTCTTCGATCTATTTGATTCGAAATGCTAACGCTCATACGGAGTGGTTCTTTGGATAAGAATCCAACCAATCCCTCCGTATTGACGACGAGAAAATAGTCAAAACTTTGATAGCCTGTGATTTAACTATCAATGAAAAACACGTGTGCAAACAACGATATTATTTCCAGATGGAAATTTTATCGATCAATCATCATTTAACATTTATCCCTTTAATTCATTAATTTACTTATCTCCTATTTCCATATATTCTAAATTCTTATTTTCTATTATCAGAAAACATTTCTGATTCTTATTTGGAAAACATTTCCAAAACTGCTTCACTGGATTTAAACTGATGTTTAAATCAAACATCGCCACGCCAACTCAACCTATTTCACTCATTAACTAAATTCACTTAACCATCATTCACTATCAAACCTTATCATTCCTTTGTTAAGAAGGAAGTCAATCAAGTTTGGGTATAATTACCTCTCAGACCTTAACTGAACAACGTTTTAACTTCGAAATAGTCAAAGTTTATCTTTTAAATCTTTAACAAACTTCCTTACGTAACTCTCTTTCGAATAAATCTCTACCCGATAACTCTTTCCTTCGAATAAACTATATTCGATAATCTCTCTTCTTCGTATAATCTATATTCGAATAACTCTATTCAATTAACACTATTCGATTATCTCTAATCGATTTACTCTTATCAGTTAGCTCTATTTGATTAACTCAATTCTATTAACTCTATTTTATAAACTCTATTGGATTAACTCATTTGATTTACTCATTTGATTAACTTCTTCATTCTATTCAAATAAACTATATTCGATTAACTCCTTTAATTTTATTCAAATAAACTTTACTGATATAATTCTAGTTCGATTTAAGTCTAATCGATTAACTCTAACTGATTAACTCTAACTGGTTAACTCTAACTGGTTAACTCTAACTGATTAACTCTAACTCTAATCGATTAACTCATTCGATTAACTTATTTTTATTAACTTCTTCATTCTATTCGAATAAACTACTTTCGATTAACTCCTTTAATTCTATTCGAATAAACTATATTCGATATAACTCTAGTTCGATTTAACTCTAATCGATTAACTCTAACTGATTAGCTCTAACTGGTTAACTCTAATCGATAAACTCTAACTCTAATCGATTAACTCTAACTCTAATCGATTAACTCTTCTAACTCATTTTGATTAACACATTTTTATTAGCTCCTTTGATTAACTCTACGTCCATATTCAGTTTCAAATATCGATGTTGAAATCGATTCTTACTTCTCTATATAAGTCCTGACTTATATATTCTATTTATCCAATGATAAATATTTTATTTAATTTATAAAATATTATTTATAAATAAATCTTCTCAATCTATCGGTTACAACAAATTCTACTTAAAATCTTTGCTTTAAATCCATATCATGTTATACTCGTGTGCGAAGCACGAGTCTAAACTTTCCTGATGTAAAATTCTATTCATTTGCCAAATATTTCCTTATATGACATTCTTTTCATTTTCTAATGAATTCCTTTTATAACCCTATTTATTTTCTAAATAAATATTTCCTTTTTATAACTCTATTTATTTTCTAAGTAAACATTTCCTTTTTATAACTTTATTTATTTTCTAAATAAACATTTCCTTTTTATAACTCTATTTATTTTCTAAATAAACATTTCCTTTTTGTAACTCTATTTATTTTCTAAATGAACATTTCCTTTTTATAACTCTATTTATAAATGTTTTACCAATATTTCTCTTTTTGTTTTATTTGTAAATGTTTTACAAATATTTCTCTTTCTGTTTTATTTGTACATGTTTTACAAATATTTCTCTTTCTGTTTTATTTTACAAATAATTTCCTTTATAAAATCCCTTGATTTTATAAATAATTTCCTTTATAAAATCCCTTGATTTTATAAATATTACTTTATATAAAATCCTTTGATTTTATAAATATTCTATTTCAGTATACAGTTTGAAATCTTCCTTCTATATAAAATCTTTCAATTTTATATAATATTTTATTTCAATATAGTTATTGAAAATTTCCTTTTTCATCCCAGGGTTTTCTTACGGTATTTAAAATACCAAACAAAGTGATCGATATCATTCAAACACACATAATCAACAACAGATTATATATCACATCATATATCACAATATATGAAACAAAACAGTATTTTATATATTGAGGAACCCAGTTGGGTCCCTCCAACCTATTTCCCTGCATCACAGATGTTAAACAATAATATTAACATCGATTTCATTTCACTATGACATATTCTGTTAAACAGAATCAATATTTGATTAACGATATATATGTATATATATCGTTTTCTATAATTTCAACCAATACATAAGCAGTTAAACCAAACAGTTAACACACAACAATCAACATATCAGTTCTAAAAATATGCTATAAAAATATAACTGTTCAGAGTTGGTGAGTTTTACTCACTTTGGCAGTTCATCGTTAAAGAATGATAAACTGTTGTTTGATTCAAATCAAACAATTTTATTTCGCCATAAATTCAAACGAGCTCCAATCCACTCCCAGTTAGTTCCATTGTGGAGCTCTTTTCCATACGATCCTAACGGATCCGACCTTTGTGATTCTGATATCGTATGCGGAAGTTATTAATATTATAAGTTCATGTATTATAAAAAAAAAAGCTTGAGTTTTTTAAATCGGGCCTCACCCCTTAGTTTCCCGGCCCAATCACTTCTAAGTACCAGACTAAAACTGTCCGCACCTTCTTCCCCAAATCCTACCGTAACTTCCTATACGAAACAATTTGCCATTTTCTACCTTTTGAACCCCCATCGCTCCTCCACTTCTTCATGGAATCCAAAACAAAAACCACCAACGGTCTCCTCTTCTTCTCCTCTTCCAACATATACGCATAATACTGAACTCGACACCCCCATGTTCAATGCGTTCTCGCTGCTCCTCCCACAATTGAGTGACATCTTTTGATTCGAATACCTAAAAAAATCAAAGAAAACTCCATTCGATACTCTTAATCCAAATATAACCTTAAAAATTTAATCGAAGCTTTATACATCACGAATCGATTTACCCTAGCTTTCACTGCCTATTTTTGAGCTCGACAAAATATGATCGGTCCACTTAAAAGGGACACCAAATCGAAGAGAATCTCATTTCCAATCCATATATATTTGTTTTGAGGTTTACTGATTTTATTCTCATTTGATATTGATTTTTGAAATACTCATTTTTGCTATGAAATAAACTGAGCGACGGTAGACTTGTTTGACTAGAGAAATGAGATGGATACTTAATATTTCTTCCTTGTAGGGTCTGCGTGTTTAGATTATAGCCTAGTATTTTTCAGTGTTTTATAGCAAGGCATGATTCCTATTGTTTGCTGAGGAGAGAAGGCGGCGTGTATCTTAGATTGACCAGAAAAAAAGGAATTTTAGGTTTAGCTTAAGGGATGGTATACTTATAGGATAGTTTTTTTAATAATTTAATATTCCATTTTATCCCAACCGTTATAGACAGAACTAAACATACCGTTGTAATTAGCTATGTGTCGTGATCCCAAAAATATAATAATACCAGTAGGTTAACTCATATTGTGAAACCTCAAAATATTGATATAGGGTGCAAAATACTCCAAATAAAAAGTTGCGTATTTAATTAATTAAAAATTACAGTAAAATTCTAAAAATTAAATTATCACTACGTCTCAAAGGGCTTGTCTAAATTCGAGGTCAATATTTAATTATAATTAAATATATCGTTATGGTTAATAAACGATTTCATAACGACTATTCGAAATTTGATTTGGACATAACTCACAATCTATACGACGAAATCCTGAATTTTCTTTTCCTTCAGAAAAACATACTTCAGCAGCTCCTAACGTTTCTTGTTTCACAGAAATACGATTTAAAACGGCTTCTGTATATTCATTTAAAGTTCATATCGCCAAATTACGAACTGCCGCGCCATTTCAAGCTCGATTATTATTATAATATAATTTTACATTCAACTGGCGTTTATATAATATATTCATTATCGAAACTTAATTCTAAACCGAATTAAATATTATAAATAATCCAATCCACACAGTATTGTGAATTTTACTAATTTTGATTATTCCAGAATTTAATATATTATTCTATTATTTATATTAATTGAATATAAATATTTTTTTAATTCAAGTTATCAATATCGCCAAATCGATATTTAATAATTAAATAAGTTAATTATTAACTCATGTAAAATACGGGACATTACAACGACGACTGTATCGGGCTTTCAAAAGCTCCTTGATCTGACAAATTGAGAAGGATCCGCTCATGATTGAAATAACCACCATCGATTTGGCCCAGTTGAATGATTTTGGAAAGAGAATTGCAGAGATCTAGTTGCGGGTTCTAATTTCAGCCATTTTGGAGAGGGGAGACGATGAGTTTTACAATTGAAGCCCTTATACCTAGTTTTGTGGCATTTAAAATAAATTGCTGGGTTTCGACATGATCGTGCCCAGCGATCTGTCGATCCACACCTGAAGCAACCATTTTTTAATTTGATATTACTGAGAATTTCATGCTGTTATGGATATGAGGAGACGGTTTTGATAATGGCTTTTTATATTTTAAAATATTTGGATCTGAAACTTGCTTTACAGCTGGCCGAAGTAATATATCCTTAAAAGTAGGATTAGAGGAAACATTGTTAACGTTTTCAACATTTAAAGATGAGATTTGTGAGGAGAAAGATGACTTTAGAGAAGAAAAAGCATTTTTGGAATTCTCCAATAAAGAACGCCATGAGGTCGCCATTTTTTCGTTTAAATTGTAGATGCCCCTTGAAGAAATAATTTTGTTTATCATAAAGCATTTCATAGTCACCTTTGAGTTTCCATACTCTATCCAAATGTTTCTTAATAACCATGTAATCCATATTACCCTCCAGAAATGATCCAACTAAACAATCATTTCATAAATTGGTTCCTTCTTCCTTCACCGCCGAAGGAGGAGGTACTGATTTTCCTTTATAATTAACCTCAAAATGTACTAGAACATAAGACCCTGCATTCGTTGGTTTTGAATAAAATAACGATGAAAATTTCACTAAAGAAGAAGCAGTGAAAGGAAGAGGTTGAATAGGATGAGGTGGCGAGAGGTTAAGAGGAAGAGGAGTGGGAGGAGGAGGGATAGGGCGAGGTGCATGCAATGGATAGGCTGATGAAGAAGCGACGGGGATGGAAAAGAGAGAGATGGAGGTAGGTAAAGAAATGACGGTGACAAGAGTAGGAACGACGATGGCAGAGGTAGGGGTTGGGAGAGGGACTGCTAGACGTGACAGGAGGTCACCATGAAAAGACATTTTTTATTGTTTTATTAATTAAATCTACATTAATTTACTGTTATAAATATGTAAGGTGTTAGAGGATGAGAAATTGGTCGAAGACCACAGGATTTTATATTAGAGATTTTGAAGAAAAGAAGATAAAAAAAATGACTACTAGAATTCTTATAAATACTGAAAATCCTATGGGAGCATGGTCTCTAATACCTACCCTACGAATCCCAAAGGATAGACCCTAAAACTTGTATATGACAAGATTTCCCCCTAAATATAATATTTTATTCTAAATTCACCCGACACTTGTAACACTCCACGCTGAGACCCGTATTAATAAAGGGCCTTGCAAGGTAATAACATCAATCAATGCAAAAAATAGGGCTGGTCAAGCAAAATTATCTATTATTTGAGCGAGTATGGATACATCGATTAGTGTACTAAAATTGTCCTTTATGAAGTAAAATCAACATGTACGTTCCAAGCTTAAAACAATACATATACGTTCCAAGCTTGTCAAACCGATTTATTGTTTATAATGGCATCTGAAGACCCTAGAATTCAAATCCCTAACTCAAATCCAATTTCCTTGATGCTGATTCTGACGAATCCAATTCAAATCAGATGGCGAATAAAGAATAGCAAGAAGTAAGAACGAGGCGCAAGTAATTTCTTCAAGCAGCGAACCAAGGTAATAAAAATCAATCAAATCAGGTCCACGTAAGGAATAAGAAATCAAATAAGATTGTAACTTTACAATTCAAAGAAGGCGTTCGTTCATGGGCAACTGCAGTTGCTACGAATACAAAAATTGAAGGCGGTGTTGCTAATTTTGCAGTTTCGAAAAATGAGGAAGGGGACTATGCAGATTTGGATGATCTTATATTTGCTTCAGCAAAAATTATGTGGAAAAATTCCATATACATTTACTTATTTGGAAGGAGGCCATACTATATGCACTTGAATGCGTATATCAAACGGAAATGGCAACCTAAAGGATCATGGGATGTGTTCGCCAGAGAAAATGGATTTTGTTTGATTAAATTTAAAAAGGAGAAGGATTGTGCTAAAGTCTTAAATGGATGTCCTTGGTTTATTGACAACAAGTTGATATTCACTAAAAGATTGGAGCCTAATTTGAGATTGGAGAGGGACATGCTAGAATCGCATCCTATTTGGATTTTTCTAATCAATTTGCATATATTGTTGTGCAATGGTAGAGGCATAAGCAAACTTGCTAGTTTAATTGGAACCCCCTTAGCTATGGATGATCTAACCAAAAAGTAAAACGTCTTAACCATGCCAGAGTTTTAGTAGATTTAAACGTTAATAATGTAAGAAAAACACAAATCAAAGTAAAGATAAACATGGTAACGTTTACGTACAAGATCTAAATATGAATACATGCCCTCTACATGTAATAGGTGCAAATATTTAGGATATTCAGACGAACAATGCATAAATCTTGTTAAACCTGTTAGGTAGGTTCAGAAAGCAGAAGTACCTAATGTTACGTCTATTGTTGAAGTACAACAATAAACTAGCACAGAAGTTACTAGTGTCAAAAGTGCTGCAGTTAGCCCTAACATTAGTTGTACAGTGGCTTCAGTGAGTGGGAAAGCTAATCAAGAGGGGGAATCTCCAATTGTTCAGGTGGAACTATTTGCGTCTGTTGAATTACCATCGGATACAACTCACCATAGTCTTTGGGATTCATCTGAGATTGATCCCCATGATCAAACCCCTGCAACATTGGAGGATATTAAGGAGTTAGATATTATTTTAGAGAACAATGAGGAAAATAATCATGAAGAAGAGAGCAACAAAAAGAAGAACTACACTAAATCTTCTCCTAAGTATGTAAAATAGTTTAACAAGAATGAAAACGTAGGTGCAAATACCACAAATGTGCATGCAAGACCTCCTAGGGCATTGAGGAGTAACTCCCTCAATTCCAAATGTCACTGATTTGTTGGAATGTTAGAGGTCTGAATAATGATACCCGATTATTAGACCTCTATAATTTATGAAGGAATTATCTTCCTTCGTTCATGGTTATTCTTGAAAGTAAGTTGAATGATGAGAACTTAAGTTATTTATGTGACTCTCTTGTAAATGAATGGTTAATTTTACCAATAACGAATTTTCTGACAAAGGCATAATTCTTGTGATTTTGGTACAAAAACATTTGGAACGGTACAAAAATTGATGTGGTTAAACTACAGATCACTATTAAAATAACTAGTACTGGGGGTTTAGTCTGATTTGTAACAGTGATGTACGCTAGCAATTTAATGAATGAAAGAACCAAATTATGGGACAAATTCAAATTGTTGGTGATAAACACGAATGAGCCTTGGA
The DNA here is from genome assembly GCA_030737875.1 of Allium sativum. Classification (NCBI taxonomy): domain Eukaryota; kingdom Viridiplantae; phylum Streptophyta; class Magnoliopsida; order Asparagales; family Amaryllidaceae; genus Allium; species Allium sativum. The sequence continues at coordinate 273,754,234 of CM060927.1, forward strand.
TTATGATGGGTGATTTTAATGCAATTTTAAGACCAGATGAAAAGAAAGAGGATAGTGTCGTTGGAGTGTCCCAATTAGCAAAATTCAACAATTTCATTATAGCTTCAGGATTAGTTGAGCCAGTCCATTGCGGCCTGCATTTCACATGGAGTAGTGGTGGGAGTAGAAAATTTTCTTGCAAGCTTGACAGAGTGCTTATTAGTACTGAATGCATTAATAAATTCACTAATTTAAAATTAAACGTCCTTCCTTCTTCAACAAGTAATCATAGCCCAATACATATCAATCTTGCGATGCGTGATAGTAACACAAAAGGAAAGCCTTTTCATTATGCAAATCAATTAAAATTAGTGAATTTATATAATGATGTTTTTGGTTTTGAGGGGATTGGATTTTTTTCTATTAATCGCATATTTTCATTTCTTCAGTTTTTTAAAACCACAAATAAAAAGCTTAAGGAATGGAATAGGATAAAGGAGAATGAGAATGATTGCATCAATAATTTAGAGAAGAAATTGGCTGATGTGCTTCAAATTATTAATAACGGGGATGTTAGTGATGAAACTTGGAGACTATATTAGAATTGCCAATCTGAACTCAAGGAAGCACTCAGAGTTAAAGCAGTGGAGTTAATGAAAAGCGAAAGAGAAATAGATCTATGATGGCGATGAATGCACTAAGTTTTTTTTACAGTAAAATGTCTGTTAGACATAACACTAATTATAATTTTCAGTTGCTTGACCAGGATGGTAACAATTCGGTGGACTTGGAGAAATTTGAAGCTGAAAAAATATATTATTTCAATGAACTTTACAATAGGGAAAATGCAGTAGAGTTACCCGTGGTGAATCCCAAAAATTGATGAATGCCAAAGAACGTAATGTTGTGCAAAACGTATCATCGAGGAGGAAGTTTTGTTGGCTATTTGATCCATCCATATCGACTCCACCCCTGGGCCAGATGGGTTCGGGTCTAGCTTCTATCATACCTACTGGAACGATCTGAAACAATGTTTGACTTTAGCTATCCAAGAAGCTTTTCATTCAGGTAAATAATCAAAGAAATTAATCATACTTTCTTATGTTTGATACCGAAAACAAAGAAACCTACCAGAATTGCTCATTATAGACCTATTGCTTGTTGTAACATTCTTTACAAAATCTTGAGAAATGTTATTTGTAATAGAATGAAAACGGTGTTACCGGATATGACTGTTGAGTGTCAAAGTGCTTTCATTAAGGATAGAAATATTTCTGAAAATTCTTTACTGGCTCATGAGTTAATCAGGATTTTTTACAAGAAAGGTGCTGATAAATTTTGTTTGAAAGTTGATCTTCATAAATCATATGATAAAATTAATCGCATTTCATCATTCATATGTTAAAGGCTATAGGATTTTCAGAGAAAATTACTAGATTAGTTGATGAGTGTATTCAGTCTCCTACCTTTTTTATTTTAATTAATGGAGTTCCAAAAGGATTCATTACCAGTAACCATAGTGTTAGACATAGGGAGCCTTTCTCCTCCATCTGTTTGTAATCGCAATGGAATATTTTTCTCATCAGATGGAGTTAGCTAAGTTAGAAAAAGCGATTCAACCAATTCACAATTTTCAGCCTTCCATTAGCCATCTGTTTTATGTTGATGACCTGATATTGTTGTAACACCCCGTAATTTTGTTAACATAAAAGAGGATAAATTAAATAATAATTAATTTAATATTCAGAATTAAGGAAAATGGACTGCGGTATCGTCTTGAAATTCTGGTCAAGATAGACATTTGGTTTGCGTAAAACGGACACTGTATGAAGGATTTATGAGAGTTTTAAGTTTGTATACGTGCAGAAGTAATATGTATATACATGAGTCAAAGATGAGTCAGAATTTTATCTAGAATAGTTCAATTTCGAAAAATGTAAAGTGGCGGCAGATTTCCAGCTCTAGGGGTCGACCCCGCTCGAGGGGTGTCGACACCAGGGTCGACCCCCTTAAGGAGTGTCAACCCAAGGGTCGACCCACCCACAGGGGTGTCGACACCCCTAGGGCTGAGGTAGCAGTCGGTTTTAGAGGTTTTTGCAGCTATATATACATGGCCATTCCTCATATTTTCTTCATTGGGAATTCATGGTGGCCGAACTCTGACGGTGTCTGAACTGAACTTGTCATCTTCTTCAACTATCAGGATTGCAATTCAAATTCTGAGATTCAAGCATAGATTCAACACCAACTCCTTTTCTATCTTCTTAGCAATTCAAACACTGTGAGTTGGTTACTTTTAGCTTTAAATGAAAAAAAGTAAATTGTGAAAGACTGTGATTTGGATATGTTGTAAACTATGAATCTTTGCTAGTGTTAAATCTTATACTATGTCATGATAGATCTACTTCTCCATATCTAATTCACTTGTGTTTATTCTATTAGGTTGCTGTAACACCCCGTGAATTCTATAATGCTAAGCTTCACAAATTAAAGTATAATTAATTCTAAATGAAAGAATTAAGGGAAACGGGTTACGCCATTGCGTTCGTCTCGAAATTCTGCTTGAGATAGAGTCTGAGTTTGCGCGAATCGGACTCCGTATGAAGGAGTTATGGCCTTCGGAAGTTTCAGAATCAAATTTAAATTCAAACAACTCAGTTTAATTTCAAATTTTCGAATTTCAGGTTCAAATTGGGCTGGGCGGGAAAATTCCCGCCCAGAGACCAGGTCGACCACGGAGTCGACCTGGTTACCCCAAGTCGACCATGGTGTCGACCTGGTCCCCCCAGGTCGACCACAGTGTCGACCTGGTTGGTTGACCTGGCTGGCCAAGTCTGGCTCTGGCTCAAATTTCTGAGGCCCTATGTGTCACTAGGGCTGAAGTGTCACCTCTTGATTGGCTCTCTGAATTTTGAATGGCCTAAATTCCTCCTATCTTCATTTGACGGCTCAAAACAACTTAAAAATCTACAAATACACCCTAACTCTCAACTGAAAATTCACACAAAAATATGAGAAAGGAGTCGTCATGCTACTAGGGAGGAATTGAACATAGCCGTCAAGAGAAAAGCCTAGAGACGATTCAAACTAAGAAGAAGATTTAAAATTTAAATCAAAAGTTTTCAATGCAACGTTAGTCTACCCGAAGGAGCGCATTTCAATTTCAGAATTCAGAATCCAAAATTCAAGATTCTGCATTCGTTGTAAGTATAGTAACCTTTCAAAATATGAGTAAGAATAGCGATGTGATTCGATGTGAATGAAAATAGAATTGTGTTATTGTATTTTATAAAATTTTATGTATTGTGATGGTTCTATCATGACTTATGTATTGATGTTTGTGGCATAAATTTGATTGATGCAAGCCTATTGAACAATTGTATATGAAAACAATAATACTTGCAAGTTTGTGGAAAAGATTAGAAATTGATTCCTTAATGTATATGTCGAAGGCATGGACTATGTATATTCCCTTACTGTAAATTAGAATTTATGTAAACATGTTTTAGACTTGAAACCGTTTATCACTACATGACCCAAAACCTATGATATCATTTTCATATCTATTTGCAAGTATAATTGATCTATGTTAAGCATCATTTGGGTTCCATTAACTATGCAAATTCATGTTTATTTGCAAGTGTAATTGGATCTATGTTAAGTATCGTTTGGGTTTCAAAAACTATGCAAGTTCATGTTGAAATAGGCTATGTGATTGAATGTTATAATTGGACCTTTTGGTGAATATACATCATGCTAGTTATGCGTTTGACATTATGCCAAGTTAAACATATTTAAACACAAGTTGTAAACTATGCCATTTCATATGTCACCTACTTAGTTGTACTTTGATTTGAATGCAAGTTCACATGACCCATCATTTATGTTAGTATCGCTAAATTGCAAGTTCATGCGCCATACACCCTTATATGTTATCAAATATTACATGTTCTTGATTTCCCCTTTTTCTTACGCTCATAAAGTTGGGCTGAATTGTGTCAAGCCCAACATTTGTTATAACGTTGCGAACGTGCAAACGGGGGTAATGACGTTGGGTGTAAAACATGAAAACATATGTTGGCATGTTTGGCACATGCCAATGACAATGACATTTAAAGCGGTATGAATTTTTATACCCAAAAATAAAAGATATAACGTTTACATATATATATTTGAGAAATAATAAAATATGTAAATTTAGAAAACACGACGTGCTTATCCCGAGGTTGGATTGAGTTGTGATGTAAACCTGCCCGGAACCGCCCGGCTGTCCAGTAGTCACTACAATACCTATCCAATGTGGGTGGTTAAGCATTGAGCCCAATAAAGACCCGAGGTTAGACTGAGCTACGGTGTAAACCTGCCCGGAACCGACCGACATATCCAGTAACCGTAGCAATACCTGTCTAATGTGAGTGGTCTCGTGTTCCTAAGAGGCTAAGGACAGGTGGTAGGGTTAAGTCAACTATAACATTAACCAAATTCAACATGTTAACAAGAATTGATGGGTGGGGGTTAGGTAAATACAGACACTTAATCACTTAACATGTTTGACTGGAAAATCCTGGTAACGAGGGACCTGTTTCAGCAGCAACCCAATTTAGGTATCAACGTTACCTTGAAACTAGGCAGGGTGGGGCACGATTACTGGGCTGATTGTAAGCGATCAAACGACGGCGGTGGGTGCACAGTGTAGGTCTAATGGAGTGCGGGCGTGCACACACTTCGGAGCAGACAACCAGGGCACTGGGGACACCAGTAGTATAACCTATGCCTTCTTGAATTTGTGTCAGGGCCGCCACCATGGGTCTTGATACACCCCATGGTGGGACCAGCATAGGTATCTACAATTCTTGTGGGCCGTATGACACATGTTAATGCGAGTAGGAGCCGATCTTTCGAAAATGGGGATCACTTCACCCTCTCCATGGGGTGCCTGTTAGAATAAACTCAAGTAGATGCAGAGATATAGTATGGCTGCGATATTACATTCGACACTCCCTTAGCTTGTGACACCATCCTATTTTCAGTATATATCTATCATGCCCTTTTCTTATTCACATACTGAAGAGTTACTAGATTTACTCAGGCTTTATGTATGACCCTATTTTCTTTTCGTCTTCTTTCTTTCGTCCCCCCCAAGGTCCACAGGGAGGAAACAACTCAGCTCAGTCAGGCTCTGTTCAAGCTCCAAGAACGTAGATGTATGATTTGGGTCTCTTTTGCTCGGACTATGGCTTTGGATATCACTATGGGGATTTTTGTCACTTTATTTATGTTTTATGCTTCTTTAATAATCAAGGCAGTTATGATGTTGTAATGATGGAAGTATTTTGAGTCAATTATGGAATGTTTTGTTTTGGAACACGTATTGATGAATAAAAGTCTGTTGGTTTCCGCTATTTAAAATATGTGTATTTATATCTGTCTTGAGTTTATCTGTGGCTTTTACTTATAAACCTCCACCAAAATTAAGGCATTCCCTTTGTGAGTGACCTTAACGGAGGTGGGGTGTTTCACTTGGTATCAGAGCATAGGTTTACCAGACAAGATAAAAGTTTTTGAAATTGTTTTCAAAAGAAAGTTTAAAGAAGCATTTTTCAAGAAAAAATGTTATATTTATAAAAGACAAAATCCCCCAAAGCCATGAGCTCTATATCTATCTCTCTATCCTTCGTTTTGAATTTTTCCCTTTCTGTTTCAGCATGTCTGGAGACCTTAACCTCCCGGAAGGAGTGCCGATTTTCGGCTGGTTTAGGAGGTACTTAGAAGCAAGGGCCAATGGCGCGGGCCCAGCAGACATTCCTCCTCCAATGGCTGCGGTTCCTCCTCCACCTCCTCTTGGAAATGCCTTCGAAAAAACATGTAGAGACTTTAAGGCAATGGGTGGAAAAGATTTTTGTAGGACAGAATCCTTTGTAGGGGCAAGAAACTGGCTAAAGGAGACTGAGGATCTGTTTGTCATCTTTGGAGTGGATGACAGGCAAAAGATACAACTAGCGGTATGGTTGCTTAAGGATGAGGCTTCCTATTGGTGGGAAGTTACCAATGCTTAGAGGGCGGTTGAAACATGGGAAGACTTCAGGACAAGGTTTGAAATGAAATTTCTCTCCCAAGTAGAAAGGAGCCTGCAAATGGAAAAGTTCATAACTCTGAAACAGGGAAGCATGACAATCAGGGAATATGTTAATCAGTTTAACCAGCTGGCCAGATTTGGGTTAGACTTAGTAAACACCCAACACAAGAAGGCACTTCGCTTCGTCAAGGGTTTGTATGAGCCTTTACACAGCCTTGCCATGACCCATGTATCCACAGGAGCGACTTATGAAAGCTTGGTGGACATGGCGTTGCTACACGAGGAAGATCACGGTAAGAAAGAAGTTAAGGTGGAAGAGAAGAAAGAGGGTCTACTAGCAAAGAAAACAGACTTCAAGAAAGGAGGAAAGAACAATAAGCCCTGTGAGAAGAGAAGGTGCAATTTCTGTGGCATTGTGGGCCATATATCAAAAGACTGTCGGAAAAGAAAGGCGAAGATGGGTGGTTGCTTCCATTGTGGAGAGACTGGGCACTAAGCTAAGGACTGCCCAAAGAAGAAAGGGCAGGGACAGAAAGCTGGATCCACTTCAGGGGGTCAGGTTCATGCGCTAGTGGCACCTCAACAAGAAAGAGGTAGTAATATTTCTGTAGAAAGTGTAGTCTATCTTTATGATCATCCAGTTCGTACACTTTTTGACTCTGGCGCATCACACTCTTTTATTTCCTCTGCCTTAGTAGAATCTCTGCATCTAGACACTAGTATGGTAGAACATCCCTTAGTAGTTTCAAATCCAATTAGGGGCTCCACTTACTTGTCAATGGTTTGTTTGGGTTTGAAAATCTCTATTCTCAGCGTCGAGTTTAGTTGAGGTGCCTTTGTCTTTGGCTTCTCGGGATATGGTTTGATCTTAGGCGTGGACTGGTTATCCAGTAATAGTGCCATTCTTGATTGTGAGAAAAGAGTAGTTAGGATCTTGACTCGGCTTGGTAACACTCTAGACATTTCTTGTAATCCCTTGAATGCTGTTATGCTAAGTTATCTAGAGTCGCTTGATGTTTCTGATGAGAATTTGCAATCAGTAGAGTAGTCCGGGAATATCCGGATGCCTTTGAGGAGGTGAAAGGCTTACCTCCGAGGCGGGAAATTGACTTCCGCATATATCTTGTGGATAACGCAAAGCCTACAGCTTTACCTGTCAGACACATGGCTCCAAAGAAGAGAAAGGAGCTCAGTAAGCAGGTTAAAGAACTTCTCGAAAAGGGGTTCATTAGACGGAGCATTTCAGAATGGGGTGCTTCAGTGGTGTTCGCAACTAAAGCGGACGGTTCGCTTCGCCTTTGCATCGACTATAGGGAGTTAAACAAATTGACCAAGAAAAATAGGCACCCTCTTCCCCGAATCGACGATTTGTTTGATCAGCTTGTAGGTGCAACAGTCTTCTCCCAACTTGATCTGGCAACTGGGTTCCATCAGCTAAGAGTAGCTCAAGATAGTATTGATAAAACGGCGTTCAGAACCCCAGATAGTTTCTTCAAGTGGCTTGTCATGCCTTTCGGTTCGACAAATGCACCTGCTTATTTCGTAGACCTAATGAACAGGGTGTTCAGAGAATTCCTCAACAAATTTGTGGTTGTCTTCGTAGATGATATCTTAATCTTCTCAAAGAATGAGGAAGAGCACGCCCAGCATCTGAAAGAAATCATGGAAACTCTTCGAGCTCATCAACTAAAAGCCAAATTCTCCAAGTGTCACTTCTGGAGAAAAGAAGTAAGATTTCTGGGGCATATAGTGTCCAAAGAGGGGTTGGCTGTGGACCCCGCAAAAGTGGTGGCAGTGCAAGATTGGAAAACACCAAGAAATGCAACCGAAGTTCGAAGCTTTCTTGGGCTAGCCGGTTTTTACCGAAAGTTTATTAGGGATTTCGCGAAAATCTCAGCCCTACTCACAAGGCTAACAAAGAAGAATCTGGCATTCAATTGGGATTTGGATTGCGAGTTTGCTTTCCAACGATTAAAAAGGGCTCTCACAACAGCCCCAGTTCTGACTTTGCCAGATGGAAGCAAAATGTTCACGGTATACACGGATGCATGTGGAACGAGACTAGGCGTTGTTCTCATGCAAGAAGGGAGGGTAGTAGCTTATGGTGGAAGATAATTAAAAGTTCATGAAAAGAACTACCTAACCCACGATCTTGAGTTAGCCACCATCGTCTTTGCGCTTAAGTCTTGGCGCCATTATCTCCTAGGTGAGAAGTTCGAATTATACACTGACCATAAATCGTTGAAATATCTTTTCTCGCAGAAGGATCTTAACTTGAGGCAGTAAAGATGAATGGAGTTTCTTGCCTCGTATGACTTTGAAATTTCCTATACTCCCGGCAAAGGCAACGTAGTAGCAGACGCGTTGAGCCGTAAGAAACTGACCTTAAGCCCTCTCTTTGTGGAAAGGCAAAGCTTAGAGTATACAGCCAGTTTTAACTTTAGGCCCTCCTCAGATTTTGTACCGGGTTTGCTAGCATCTCTCGAAGTACGCCCTACTCTCTTGGACTCAATAGGGGCTGCACAATGTGAAGACCCTCAGCTTGTTGAGGTGATTGATAAACTTATTAGGGGTGAGATTTCTAGTCACCTCAGTAGGTATGCCATCGATGATAAGGGTTGGCTGAGGCGAGATGGAAGATTATGCGTCCCACAAGCAAGGGAGTTGACAAAAAAGGTTCTCAAAGAAGCACATCATTCCAAGATGACCATACACCCTGGCGGCGATAAGATGTACAAGGATATAAAAAGGACTTTCTTTTGGAACGACATGAAACAAGACGTGGCAAATTTTGTTTTTAAGTGCATGACCTGCCAATGGGTCAAGGCGGAACTAGAAGCCTGGAGGACTACTTCATCCTTTAGAGGTCCCACAATGGAAGTGGGACAACATTTCAATGGACTTCATTGATGGACTACCTAGGTCGAGAAAAGGCAACACTAGCATTTGGGTAATAGTGAATAGGCTTACTAAGAGCGCCCACTTCATACCTATTAAGAATAGAAGGCCGCATCTCTAGCATCTCTTTACCTCAAGGAAATAGTTCGACTCCATGGATACCCTCCAGCATTGTTAGTGACCGAGACCCTATCTTCACAAGCGAGTTTTGGCGGAGTCTACAAGAAGCTGTAGGCACACAGTTATGTCTGAGCACGGCCTATCACCCCCAAACCGACGGCCAGACGGAAAGGGTGAATAGAGTTTTAGAGGATCTTTTGAGACTTTGCGTCCTCAACTTTGGAGGGACGTGGGAGGATCACCTTCCTTTAGTGGAATTTGCCTATAACAACAGCTACCAAGCTACCATCGGTATGGCGCCCTTTGAAGCCTTGTATGGAAGACCGTGCAAATCACCAACTTGTTGGTACGAGTCTACAGATAAGCTTATACTTGGACCAGATATGATTCGAGAGACTTCTGAGAAAGTAGAATTGATACGTAGGAGAATGAAGACTGCCCAAGACCGACAGAATTCCTACGCCGACAAAAGAAGGACCGACCTTGAGTTTGAGGTTGGGGACAGGGTTTTCCTTAAGGTATCACCTTTAAGGAACGTCATTCGTTTTGGATCCACCGGAAAGCTAGCACCAAGATTTGTAGGACCGTTTCCTATCATCGAGAAGGTTGGAAAGATGGCCTATAGATTAGAGCTACCCGAGAGACTGGCCGGAGTTCACAGCGTCTTTCATGTTTCTCACCTCCAGAAGTGTTTGCATGAGTCAGCGGAAGTTGTGGAACCTAGCATTCTAGAAGAAGCCGAAGTGGAACGTGAAGCAACTGTGAGGAGAGTTCCAACCCGCATTTTAGGAACGGAAGTGAAAAAGCTACGCAACCGCGAAGTCAAACTCATTAAAGTTCAATGGAGCGACGCCGAGGAAGACGCAACTTGGGAAACTGAGGGCAGAATTCGCGCTGTCTACCCTTTTCTTTTTGAGGGTACATCTTTGATCTCTCTCTTTTTCCTTAAGTTATGCTTTATCTATCTTTTAGGTATATCTCCTCGGTCCTTTTCCTAACTCCTTAGGTAGAAAACAAATGGATGCAAACATGTATTTGAAAACATGTTATGGATGATGGCTGCAAATGGTTGCTAGTGGTTGCTTGTGAATGCATATACACACACACCCTAGGTTATAGATTGGCTCAATCACTTCATATTGCATATGCATATGTGTATTCTCATTTGTATATGGTTGAAACTTGATATGTTGTCATATGGTTGTCGCATTTGTATGAATAGTTGTGCACTCATGTAGAATTATGAGTAGGAAAAATTTGCATACATAATGGATTCATGACACTTACATGATTCGCATTAAGGAGGTCAACTGAATCAGTAGACCGCCTGATTTTTGCATTAGATAAGGACATGTACACACACTATGCATATGATCATGAAGCATTAGAAGTCTTTTAAGGACAGTGGACGCATGTGTTTGTTGGTTGAGTAGATGGATTGTTGGATGGTAGGATATACATTCTTCCTAACTTAAAGATTTCGGGGACGAAATCCTTTTAAGGTGGGGGGGGGGGGGGAGAGAGAATGTAACACCCCGTGAATTCTATAACGCTAAGCTTCACAAATTAAAGTATAATTAATTCCAAATGAAAGAATTAAGGGAAACGGGTTACGCCATTGCGTTCATCTCGGAATTCTGCTTGAGATAGAGTCCGAGTTTACGCGAATCGGACTCCGTATGAAGGAGTTATGGCATTCGGAAGTTTTAGAATCAAATTTAAATTCAAACAACTCAGTTTAATTTCAAAATTTTGAATTTCAGGTTCAAACTGGGCTGGGCGGGAAAATTCCCGCCCAGAGACCAGGTTGACCGTAGGGTCGACCATGGAGTCGACCTGGTCACTCCAGGTCGACCATGGTGTCGACCTTGTCCCCCCTAGGTCGACCATAGTGTCGACCTGGGTGTCGACCTGGCTGGTCGACCTGGTTGGCCAGGTCTGGCTCTGGCTCGAATTTCTGAGGCCCTGTGTGTCACTAGGGCTGACGTGTCACCACTTGATTAGCTCTCTGAATTTTGAATGGCCTAGATTCCTCCTATCTTCATCTGACGGCTCAAAACAACTTAAAAATCTATAAATACACCCTAACTCTCAACTGAAAATTCACAAAAAAATATGAGAAAGGAGTCGTCATGCTGCTAGGGAGGAATTGAACATAGCCGTCAAGAGAAAAGCCTAGAGACGATTCAAACTAAGAAGAAGATTTAAAGTTTAAATCAAAAGTTTTCAACGCAACATTAGTCTACCCAAAGGAGCGCATTTCAATTTCAGAATTCAGAATCCAAAATTCAAGATTCTGCATTCGTTGTAAGTATAGTAACCTTTCAAAATATGAATAATAATTGCGATGTGATTCGATGTGAATGAAAATAGAATTGTGTTATTGTATTGTATAAAATTCTATGTATTGTGATTGTTCTATCATGACTTATGTATTGATGTTTGTGGCATAAATTTGAATGATGCAAGCCTAATGAACAATAGTATATGAAAACAGTGACACTTGCAAGTTTGTGGCAAAGATTAGAAATTGATTCCTTTATGTATATGTCGAAGGCATGGACTATGTATATTCCCTTACTCTAAATTAGAATTTATGTAAACATGTTTTAGACTTGAAACCGTTTATGCCTACATAACCCAAAACCTATGATATCATTTTCATGTCTATTTGCAAGTATAATTGATCTATGTTAAACATCGTTTGGGTTTCATAAACTATGCAAATTCATGTTTATTTGCAAGTGTAATTGGATCTATGTTAAGTATCGTTTGGGTTTCAAAAACTATGCAAGTTCATGTTGAAATAGGCTGTGTGATTAAATGTTATAATTGGACCTTTTGGTGAATATACATCATGCTAGTTATGTGTTTGACATTATGCCAAGTTAAACATATTTAAACACAAGTTGTAAACTATGCCATTTCATATGTCACCTACTTAGTTGTACTTTGATTTGAATGCAAGTTCACATGAACCATTATTTATGTTAGTATCGCTAAATTGCAAGTTCATGCGCCGCACACCCTTATATGTTGTCAAATATAATATGCTCTTGATTTCCCCTTTTTCTTACGCTTATAAAGTTGGGCTGAATTGTGTCTAGCCCAACATTTGTTATAACGTTGCGAACGTACAAACGGGGGTAATGACGTTAGGTGTAAAACATGAAAACATATGTTGGCATGTTTGGCACATGCCAATGACAACGACATTTAAAGCGGTATGAATTGTTATACCCAAAAATAAAAGGTATGACATTTACATATATATATTTGAGAAATAATAAAATATATAAATTTAGAAAACACGACGTGCTTAACCCGAGGTTGGATTGAGTTGTGATGTAAACCTGCCCGGAACCACCCGGCTGTCCAGTAGTCACAACAATACCTATCCAATGTGGGTGGTTAACCATTGAGGCCAATAAAGACCCGAGGTTAGACTGAGCTACGGTGTAAACCTACCCGGAACCGACCGGCATATCCAGTAACCGTAGCAATACCGGTCTAATGTGAGTGGTCTGGTGCTCCTAAGAGGCTAAGGACAGGTGGTAGGGTTAAGTCAACTATAACACTTAACCAAATTCAACATGTTAACAAGAATTGATGGGTGGGGGCTAGGTAAATACAGACACTTAACTACTTAACATGTTTGACTAGAAAATCCTGGTAATGAGGGACCCATTTCAGCAGTAACCCAATTTAGGTATCGACGGTACCCTAAAACTAGGCAGGGTGGGGCACGATTACTGGGCTGATTGCAAGCGGTCAAACAACGGCGGTGGGTGCACAGTGCAGGTCTAACGGAGTGCGGGCGTGCATACACTTCGGAGCAGACAACCAGGGCACTGGGGACACTAGTAGTATAACCTATGCCTTCTAGAATTTGTGTCGGGGTCGCCACCATGGGTCTTGATACACCCCATGGTGGGACCAGCATAGGTATCTGTAACACCCTGTAATTCTGTTAATATTAATATTCACAAATTAAAGAGTAACTAATCTCAGACTTGAGAATTGTGGGAAACGGGTTGCGCCATTGTGTTCGTCTCGGAATTCTGGTTGAAATAGAGTCTGAGTTTGCGTGAATTGGACTTCGTATGAAGAAGTTATGGCCATCGGAAGTTTCAGAAAATTCAAAACAGATTTCAGAAAATTCAAAATTCAAAATTCAAAGTCAAACAGGCTAGGCGGGAAATTTGCCGCCCAGCACCCCAGGTCGACTGGGGAGTCGACTGGGCAGTCGACACCCCCCCCCAGGTCGATTGGGGAGTCACTGGGCAGTCGACCTGGTCCAATCGGCTAGGGTTTGACCGAGCCCAATCTTGTGCTGCTGATGTGTCTTTAGGGCTGAGTTGGCAAATTAAACGGTTCAGGTTAGTTCTGAGTTGAACTGACAGCCTAAATAAATCCTAAACTCTATATATACCTAGGTAGTCTCTCACTCAAAACTCACATGAAAAATAGAATAGCCACCGTCATACCGCCGCCATGGAACTCAGTCTAGCCACCGCCAACTAAGAAGGAAGAAAGCTAATCAAAACTCTAATTCTACTCAACTCTAAAGCAAATCAAGACTCTCTTTCTCTTCTAATGGTGAGTATGATGATCTTAACAAGATTATTATTAAACTAATTAGATTAAGTTATGAATGGGTTATAAGTGAATGATGTGGATTGTCATATATGTTGTTGTAAACCTTATGCTATCATATATGTTGTAAATCCTATGTTATGTGATGATGATATCCTATATGTTGTAAATCATGCTATGATGATATTGTATAGGTTGTAACTTTCTATGTTAAGTTGTGATAAATCATACATGTTATAAAGTCATGATGTTATTATCTATGCTAACTAGTTCATGTTAATCTAATCATAATGTTGATAATATTGGGCTATGTTGATCTATATGACAAATCACATATGCAAGTTTATATTGATTAGTAAAGATTATGAACATATGCCATGACATCTATTTAGATCTAGAATTGTGCTATGACATGTGTGAGTTCTATGTGTTAGATGCTAGTTCACACCATCATCATGTTGCATAAACCATCTATGCAAGTTTACACATGAACTTGGGTTATGATTAGATTATGTAAGTTGTGACATTTAACCAAACAAGTTGACACCTTGAGATCCATGACATGTGTAGTTTTATGTAAGTTGTAGTTTTCGCCTATGCAAGTTTAGGTGTTGAACATCTATCACACATGCAAGTTTCATCCCTATTATGATTTGATCTATTTTATTTGTCTATATGTTGTGATAATTTATCTTTTGCTATGAGTTAGACTATTCGAGTCTAACGTATATTTTGCGTTGAATAAGCGAACGTATAACGTGGGGTAGGGGTAATATTAAGGATTTAATATTAAGAAATTGGGGTGCAATTGATATGATTTTGCATACCATAAGTGGATGCCCATAATTGAGTCAATTATGGACATCATTAAAATTGGAAGTAATTAGTGATTTGAATAGGGATATATTCAAAACTGGGGTAAAAAATTATAAGTGATAATCAATGCTTAGGACACGAGGTTGGACTTGTTTGTGACGTAAACCTGCCCGGACCCGCCCGACAAATCCAGTGGTCACAAATGTCTGCCCAATGCGAGAGGTCCTAGGCCCAAATTAAAGCATAACAGTTGTAAAGACACGAGGTTAGACTCTTTTATGGTGTAAGACTGCCCGGACCCGTCCGACAAATCCAGCTGCCATAAATGCCAGTCTAATGTGAGAGGTCTTTATAAGGTTATGGCCTGAATGAATTAAGAAATACTTAACCAGATAAACATGTAAGGTGGGACATGGGGGTTAAGTAGGTGCCTTGGGTGGCATGAGGAATCTAGTGGTTGCCTTTAGTGACATTTGAAATACGATTAGTAAGACTTAACCAAAAACACATGTAAATGAACATGACTAAGAGGGTTAAGTGGGATATACTAGTGGGGACAAGCTTAGGTGGATAGCTTGTGGGGGCCCATTTCAACCAGTAACCCAAACGTATCTTTGTGGGCTCGACCCAAGTCGAGGACGGGACACGCATACAAGGTTTTACCATAAATGTCAGTCTAATGTGAGAGGTCTTTATAAGGTTATGGCCTGAATGAATTAAGAAATACTTAACCAGATAAACATGTAAGGTGGGACATGGGGGTTAAGTAGGTGCCTTGGGTGGCATAAGGAATCTAGTGGTTGCCTTTAGTGGCATTTGAAATATGATTAGTAATACTTAACCAAACACACATGTAAATGAACATGACTAAGAGGGTTAAGTGGGATATACTAGTGGGGACAAGCTTAGGTGGATAGCTTGTGGGGGCCCATTTCAACCAGTAACCCAAACGTATCGTTGAGGGCTCGATCCATGTCGAGGATGGGACACGCATACTGGGTTTGACTATAAGAGGCCAAACGGGGTAGCGGTGGCAACGCAAGTCAAACGGGTTTCATATGCGTGTGTGGACCCGGGCTGGTAGGTAAGACGTTGTTGCATCGTGTAGGTACAAGCCATGCATTCTCAAGTTTTATCGGGTTGCCACTTTAGGGGAGTGATACACCCCACTGTGGGGCCAGCACGGGTATCTACGAGTAGGGAGCCGATCGCAAGTGGGTAGTGGGGTACACCTAGCGGAGATAGGGGCAGGCGACACCTATGTAGTCAGCTAGGGGTACGCAAGGCTATTTATATAAATTTCTAAGTGAAGCAAGTGGGATCAACTTTGAGGGTGACTGGTTTGGTGCAGTGTAGTAATTATTCGTTAGTAATTAGGTGTGCCTTTAACGTTATCTTTATCTGCTCTCCCATACCCCATAGTTCATAGACATTTCCTTGTTTTCCAGCTTATGCCTTAGTCTAGTTACCTTGATAATAGTATTGTTAGGATTATCATACTCGCCAGACTTTATGTCTGACCCCCTCTATTTCCATCCTTTTTCTCCCTCCAGCTCCTTAGGGTGGACCCCGCTCTAGCGGAGTTTGATTGGATTGCTTTATCTCTCTTTTGAAAAGCTTGGACCGTTGAAGTAAAGTCTAGCTTGTTATCTTCTATAATGGCTATTTATGTAATGGGATTATGTATTTTGTTTTAGATGGATATTGTACTTGACTCTGATTTATGGTTTTATGATGTAACAAGCATGTTTAATTTCCGCTGTAATACAATGAAGTTTTAGATTTCCAAGTACTACTTATTATCTGTCTTGTTGTAATTTTTCTGTTCTATATTCACTTAAAACCTCCATGGAAGTTAATGCATTCCCTTTGTGAGTGACATTAATGGACGCGGGGTGTTACACGTGGTATCAGAGCTTAAGGTTACCGTTGGCTAGCTTTTTGACCAAGCCACCCAGGTTCATTCACAAGAAGAAAGTATGAAACTACATTCCCTAAGTACATGAAGGAACGGATCTCACCTTCGACTCGCCCCTCATCGGATCGCACCTCATCGGATCGCCCCCATTTCATCAGCGAAACGACACCTCTATGCGATTCGATCCGTACATACATTGCTCCCCAGTATAGACCGATCCAATCCCCTGAAGCACAACGAAGCCTCTGACCCGTTCAAGCACGAGCTAGTCTTCAGCGATCCGAGACGCACGGATCCAGTGACACGTGTCCCCAACCATCATTTTGACTGATTCTCCCCATTTGCTCGATCTGATTTTCGAGGGGATCGCGACACCTGTCCACAACGGCTAATTTGACTATTTCTTCATCGGCTCCGATGCGATCCGATGTTCTCGGGATTCGTGCCACGTGTTACCACGATCCGCCTGACAAAATCAGCTATAAATAGCCCGGAGCTTGGCATTTTTTGGGATCCTTTTGGCAATATTGAAGACTGATTCCGCCATTATTGTCATACTACCATTTCTTATTAGTTTTATTACTAGATTACCGAGAGAAATCACAATTGTAAAAGTGAGCTAGAGAAACATCATTGATTGTACCAACATTCAAAGTATAATCAATATCATATAAAGTGGACGTAGGCTTGTTAACGCCGAACCACTATAAATTCTGTGTGTTTTCTGCTTTGTCTTCATTCTTCAGTCAAAACTCTTTAAAAGTCAGAACGATTTGGGTGTTAGGTCCAAATTTTGATCTAACATTTTGGTGCTTTCACTGAGAAAACAGTCCTAAAGCTTCACTTTCAGTTCTTTGAAGATTCCAACGACTCAGATATCATGGCTGGAAAGAGATCTAAGGAAGTACGAGCTTCACGAACCAATGAAACCGCGAATGAAGCAGTCGAAGAAAGTGCGCACGAGCTAGGCAATGAGGGAACTTTGGATCGCGGAGCGCCGGGGGCAAACCGATCCATTGAAGATGCCACGCTCCGAGTCGACGAGAATGAGGTGATCCGGACTGCTGAAGGGGTTATTACTCGATCCCGAGATAATGCCTCGAATCCTCCGCGTACCGTGACCACGAACCGATCCCAGGTGGGCGCTGCGAGCCACCATCCTCGATCCACAGCGATCCGATCGGACTACAACTCGACCTGGAAAGGAGCCTATGGCTCGCTCCTACCGTCCTGGCCCCTCCGCTCGACCTGGCTCAAGCTCTTTGCGCATAAGAGAAAGTGATGATGACCAATATGACCCTGCTGCTCCCGTTACTGAGGTGGATCTCTCTCGCTTTTCCGAAATGTGGGAGAGACTGTTTGATGAATTGGCTGCCCAAAGGCAGGAAAGCTCCGTTCTGTGACAAAATTTGACCGCTATGGATAGAAGGCTTAATGATCTCGTAAGGCAAAGGACGCCGCCAGCTCGTCCGCTCACTCCAGGATATTCTTCTTCGTCAGAGGAATCGCCGAGACCTCTACGGCGACCATATGAGAGACCCGAAAACATAGAGCAGCTTCGGTTCGGGACCCTGCCGTCACGAGAAGAAGAGGCACTGGGTGTAGGGCCCTCAAACCATAATGTGAACAATCACGCTGCAACTCCCAGAGCTCGAGGTGCGGACAGTCCTGTACAGAACAAACTACCTCAGCCCCGTCGCCGCGCAAATGCCCATGGTAACAGGGGCAACGAAGCCCAATCCGAGCCCCGGATTTTGTGACTTCTCCCGGAAGAGAGATTAGAGAACCTCGCCGAGCAAGAAGCACTGACCCTGAACCTCCGCTGACCAGTGCAAACGTTGTAGCTATGATCCATCAAATCCTGGCAGATAGCCGTGAACAACGGAATGAAGATTGGGGAATCGACCGCAGTCACACCCCTTTCACTGATGATATTTTGGATGCGACTTTCCCGAGGCGTTTCAACATGCCACAGATGAACCGATACGCGGGTAGGTCTGATCCCGTCCAGCATCTAATGAGATATTCTTGGTCAATGACCGCTGCCGCAGCTTCTGACGTTGTCAAGTGCAAAGCATTTCCCATATTCTTGGAGGATGTAGCATTGTTATGGTTTACTCGCTTACCAGCAAGATCGGTTTCTAGCTTCAGGGAGTTGAGTGAAAAGTTCGTAGAACAATTCCGCATCTATGCACAAAAGACAAAGAGTGTGATTGACTTGTTCCTTGTCAAGCAGCGACCAGGCGAGAGTTTGAGGGTGTACCTAGACCGTTTCAACTTGGCCGCTACTGAAGTTAAAGATCCCCATGAGCCAACCGTTGTCGCAGCTCTGATTGATGGAGTAGACAAAGACACTGAATTTGGGAGATACCTGGCAGGCAAGCCACCCCATACTAGAGAGTTATTCTATGAAAAAGCTAACGTACATTTACGCCGGGAAGAAGTATATGCTAACCAAAAGGCAAAAACGGCCGACAAGGAGGAAATCCAAAGCAATGTCGCCATTAAGCAGACAGGAGACAGCTCGGGGAAGGTCGAGGTTAATGTCGGAAATCGGAATCAGGGTGGTCGTCAGTCAGGGAACAATGATAATAATAGTAATGGCAACAACCGGAAGAGGAACCGAGGGAACGACTCCCAGAGAAGGACTCGTCCCAGGGCCTTTGAGAGTTACACACCAATAAATGATACTCTAGAAAATATCTTCATGGATTCGTACAACGTCCTCCAGAATAAGAGGCCACCTCCCAGAGAGTCGATGGAGAAAGAACGTGAAACGGGATAGTTTTGTCTCTTTCATCAGATTCATGGCCATTCGACAAATGAATGCCATCACCTAAGAGATGTAGTCGAGAGGCTTCTTCGAGAAGGAAAATTAGATGAATACAGAGTAACGCTCAGAGATAGGGGACAAGCCGTACAGGCCCCAAACCAGAACCAGAATCAACTTGCTACCAGGCCAAATGCCCAGCAAAAGGGAAAGGACATCGTTATCAATACTGTAATCGGAGGACTTTATCTCGCCGAACATAGTTCCAAGGCATTGGATCAATATATCAATGCAGCCAAGCAACACCTCGAGGTAGGGGAGTGTAGTAACCCCGAGGACAATATCCCGGTAAATCAACAAAAGATGATGTCCGACGATGTCGTTTTCCGTGAACGAGAATGCATTGGAGTCCATGCTCCGACTGAAGATCCATTTGTAATCACAGTACCTATTGGACCAGCCATTGTTCATAAGGTTTTAGTGGACAACGGGACTTCCGTCAACATTCTTTTCAAAAGGACATTCGACCAGATGAACCTCGAAATAAAAGACTTGAAGCCCTGTCAGGGATGGATCCGTGGATTTAACGGAGCATCCACCGCTCCAATGGGTTATGTAGAGTTACCAGTTATGCTTGGGGAAGGAGAACGCCAGAGAGTGAGAATCCTTCCCTTCGTGGTTTTGGATGTTGAATCACCCTACAATGCCTTCTTAGGCGGACCGACCCTCGCAAAGTTTAGAGCCTGTATAGCCCCCTGGTGCTTATTATTGAAATTCCCCACAGAAGCTGGCGTTGGTATTGTCAGAGGAGATCAGGTTGCCGCACGAGCATGTTATGTTGCCGAGCTAAAGTTACTTCGCAGTGGAGGAGACATAGAAACCAAGGGTGTTTCTTCCCCTACAAGGGCGGAGACCTTATAGCAACTAAAGAGGATAACCGTTGGAGAGTCGCCTAGAGAGTCGCCCGAGGATATAGATCCCAGAGAGGACCAAGAACCTGGGGGCAGAACGGCGACTCCCAACGAGACAACTGTGGATGTATCGATCGATGATAGTGACCCGGAGAAGGTCCTTAAGATTGGATCCCAGTTAAATCCGAATCTCGCTAAAGAACTGACGGATTTCTTAAAAAATAACTTGGATGTATTTGCTTGGACCCACGCAGACATGTGCGGGATATCCCCATCAATCATGAGCCATTCATTAAGCATTAACCTTAAACATCCTCCGGTAAAGCAAAAAAGGCGAATGCTGGGCCCAGAGAGGTCCGCTGCCTTGAAAGAAGAGGTTGGAAAGCTAAAGAGTAATGGATTTATCAGAGACTCGATCTACCCAGACTGGATTTCAAATCCAGTCCTGGTAAAGAAGGCCAACGGGAAGTGGCGAACGTGTATCGAATTCTCGGATTTGAACAAAGCCTGCCCAAAAGATAGTTTTCCGTTACCCCGGATCGACCAGTTGGTGGACTCGAAGGCGGGTCATGAACTTCTCTCATTTATGGATGCTTACTCAGGATATAACCAGATTCCAATGCATGTTCCAGATCAAGAACACACTAGTTTTATCATGGATCTGGGATTATATTGCTATGTAATGATGCCCTTTGGTTTGAAGAACGCAGGTGCTACATATCAACGTTTAGTCAACAGAATGTTCTATAACCAGATCGGGAAAACAATGGAAGTATACGTCGACGACATGTTGGTTAAGTCCAAGTAATCCTCCCATCACACTACGGACTTGGCAGAGATGTTCGACATTCTTCGAAAGTACGGAATGAAACTCAACCCAACAAAATGTTCATTCGGTGTTGCCTCCGGAAAATTCTTCGGGTTCATCGTCAGTTCCCGTGGGATTGAGATTAATCCAGACCAGATCGCGGAAATCAGAGATATTCAGGAACCTAGGCAAATTAAGGATGTGCAAAGCCTTGCAGGAAAAGTAGCCGCACTAAGCAGATTTATCTCCAGGGCTACAGACAAATGCGTCCCATTCTTCGAACTAATAAAGCGGGGAAAACGCAACTTCAAATGGATGCCTGACTGCGTAGAAGCATTTCAGAACTTACTGAGGCACCTGGAGAAACCTCCGATATTATCTAAGCCGATGGATCACGAGGACTTATTCGTGTACTTGGCAGTGTCATCCCACGCGATCAGCTCAGCATTGGTAAGAGAAGAAGATAAGGTCCAAAGACCTGTGTATTACGTGAGCAAAAAATTGACGGCAGCAGAGCGTAATTATCCAAGGATAGAAAAGTTGGCGTATAGTTTACTGATCGCCTCTAGAAAGCTTCGACATTATTTTCAGGCGCATCCCATTACCGTATACACCGATCATCCACTCAAGCAAGTTCTACAGAGACCAGAGGTGTCTGGAAGATTACTCGAATGGAACATTGAGTTAAGTCAATTTGATCTGAACTTTCAGCCCCGACGGTCAATTCGGGGGCAAGTAATAGCCGACTTCATAGCAGAGTTTACCGTCCCGGAGGAGGATATAGCAAACGAAGAAGTTGATCCTTCAAAATTACTTTTCGATCCTAATGCCTGGAGATTGTATACTGATGGCGCTAGGAACGACGAAAGATCCGGCGCTGGAATAGTACTTGAAACTCCCGAGAAGCGCTTGATATCCTATGCTATCCGGATGGAGTTTCACGCCACTAACAACGATTCCGAATATGAAGCCCTGATAGCCGGACTAAGGATCGCAAAGGAGTTAGAAGTCACAAAGCTGAACATCTATTGCGACTCCAAGTTAGTTGTGAACCAGGTTACTGGAAAATTCCAAG
Organism: Allium sativum; assembly: GCA_030737875.1. Classification (NCBI taxonomy): domain Eukaryota; kingdom Viridiplantae; phylum Streptophyta; class Magnoliopsida; order Asparagales; family Amaryllidaceae; genus Allium; species Allium sativum. The sequence continues at coordinate 273,776,201 of CM060927.1, forward strand.
CCAAAAGTGCAAGATTGATTCTATATTTGAAGAAAGTGAAGGAGTTGCTGAACAACTTTGATCACTACAGCATATCTCACATTCCGCGGTCAGAGAATCAGCAGGCGGATAAGTTGGCAAAGATTGCTAGTTCCGACGATCCTGAAGAGGCCGGGCTAGCCCCTGTCGAAGTACTTCGGTCCCCTAGTATAGATCAAACATTGAGAAACGATACACCTCTGTGGCGCACCCGCAATCGAACGGACAAGTCGAAGCGGCGAATAAAGTGATTAAATCCATTCTGAAAAGAACACTGAAGCGGGCCAGAGCCATGTGGGCTGATGAATTACCCTTGGCACTATGGGCCTACATGACAACGTATAAATCGGCAACAGGGCATACCCCCTTCTCCCTTGCTTTTGGAGCAGAAGCAGTCATCTCGGTTGAGATAAAGGTACCTTCTCACCGAGTGACTTATTACGATCCGATGACTAATAACGAATTGCTCCTTGAATCCCTGGATATGATCGAAGAAAAGAGGGATGAAGCAGACCTGTGTGCCTTGAGATACAAACAACAGGTCGCTCGATACTACAACAAAAAGGTTTGAGCCCGAACCTTGGAACCCGGAGACTTGGTTCTGAAACGTGTCTTTCCACCCCCAACTCATATGGGTGCGAAATGGGAAGGACCGTACTCCATTCTGAGCAAGCTTGATAATGGAACCTTTAAACTGGCAACCGTAGATGGAAAGGAAATCCCCAGAGTGTGGAATGCCCAACATTTACGGCCATACTTAACATAAAAGTTTCAAATCTGTTCTTTTGCTTTATTGAGAACCATGTACAAGGCACGACTTGCCTAGAATAGTCTGATTTCTTAAAGCAGAAAATTATAAAGTGGACGTAGGTCATGATTCGACCGAACCATTATAAAAATATTGTGTGTCGTTTACCTTTATTGCATTATTTATCTGTCTTTCTATTTTTATGAAAATTACTGTGAATCATGCAACGATCACAGAAGCATATAATTATAGATGCCTTCCATCAGAATGGATTGCAATCACTAGTCAAAATTCTGAGGATGAGATAAAGTAAATTATATCGTTGATAGTGCTCTAACTCTTCAGAGAGAGAGAGAGAGTATAAAAGCGTCTCCGATTGAGCGCTGAGAAAGAGCTCCTTCCCTGCTGAAGGATCGGGGAGCGAATAAATTGTTGAGCTCGAACTCTAACTCTCCAGAGAGAAAGAGAGTATAAAAGCGTCTCCGATTGAGCGCTGAGAAAGAGCTCCTTCCCCGCTGAAGGATCGGGGAGCGAATGAATTGTTGAGCTCGAACTCTAACTCTCCACAGAGAGAGAGAGTATAAAAGCGTCTCCGATTGAGCGCTGAGAAAGAGCTCCTTCCCCGCTGAAGGATCGGGGAGCGAATGAATTGCTGAGCTCAAACTCTAACTCTCCAGAGAGAGAGAGAGTATAAAAGCGTCACCGATTGAGCGCTGAGAAAGAACTTCTTCCCTGCTGAAGGAACAGGGACCGACTGAACTATTGAATTTGAACTCTAACCTCGGCGACCGCCAGGAGAGTATAAAGGAGTCTATGATTAAGCACTGAAAAAGGTGCCAGAAATTCAGTACCACAAGAACAATTATCTTATGAAATTTTCTAAGTCCCCCATATTCAGAAAAAGGGGGCAACATGCGAATAATGCTAATCAATCTTTAATAAGCCCTAGTTAAGCGCTACATTAACGATTGATTATGGGCCATATGCGTATACACATGAACTTTAATACAGCAATGCAGCGCGAATTTTTTTAATTTTTCTTTCTGTTGTTTGACTGATTTGTAGTTATAATTAGATAGTTTATGACTAAACATGGAAGGTTTATTTGAATACAGGTACACAATGATGCAAAAAGAGATAAACTTTCCTTTATATACTGCAAGCCTACAAAGTGAAAAACAACCTAGAAAACAAAAGTGAGGGCCAGTCTCATAATTACATTTCCTGGCCAGTGGGAAGCCTAAAGACAGAATATAAACAAGCGGCAATATCCTATTTACGCTTTGACCTCTTCTCCTGCTTCTGTTTCTCCAGCTTTGCCTTGTCAGCGTCGGATTGATCTCCTTTCTTCCTCTTCCTTTTTTCTATGAGAGGAACATCCGATTCTTCAGAAGATTCCTCTTCCGCCTCCTTTCTCTTCCTTTTATCAGCAAGGGAAGCCGGGAAATCATCAGGATTCGCAAAATGAAGTTGTCTGCTGATGGATTTGGGCTGGATTTTCAAAATCATCCTAGTTTTGCGATCAAGTTCCGCGATAGGGACTATGTTCAGAGGCTCTTGTCCCACCATCTTCAAAGCCATCTCCTTTTACTGCCTAGCTTTTCTGCTGGCCAAAGTTTCGTCATCATCGTCTTCGGTCTCTTTGGCGCCAATGATATCCTCCTCATCCTCTACATGGCGCCCATCCATGTCTTTCAAGGCCTCGATGATGTCAGCATCCCTGGGAACATCAGCACTAGGTGCCGGAACGCTTTTCTCTGCTGTTGTGTCCTCAGTCTGCTTCGATATATCAACACCGGCACCTAGCGAGACGACCTCCTTCTCCGCCTCTTTTCCTTTTTCAACACCCTTGTCGACGGGCTCACCACCTGTATTATGAAGAACACACGTTACTAATTCAATTGGTTGTTCTACCAGATGACGACAATTCACAATTGCTTTGACAAATTATGGCGAAAAAAGGGAGATACCTTCCGCAGATCCTCCTTCTTGGGTAGCCGTAGGAGCTCCAACAACCACAGGAGTTAGACCCAAAGGGATTAGTGGATCATCAGGATGGTATTCTTCAACTTCGGAGGTCTTGGGCTCCACGGCTGAACTCAAACCTTCGTCAGCTTTGCCTTTACCCTTAGCCAGGACCCTCTCCTTTTCCATTTCCGCTTGAATTAGACGACGACCCTCTGCCAGGTCCTCGGGCTCGTTATCCCTCAAGATGCTCCTCATCAACTCATCTTCATCAATTTCTTCGACTCCCAATCTCTGCTTCTCACTCTCAACAATGGCATCCCATAAATTGGCTAAAGTAACGTGGTAATCCGGGATCCACGAGATGTTGCGGGTTTTGAGGACTTGGCCAAGGAAGTCAAAAATCATCTCTTCAAACCCCTCGATATCATTCTCTCTCTCGAGGAGCTTGTTGTTAGAAGCAGTAGCCATTTCGATGGCACTTTCAACATTCTTTTCGGCGAGAGCTGCCCGTCTCTCCGCATCCGCGACTTGATCATTCAAAATCACCTTTTCCGCCTCAGCCAAAGATAAACATTCTTTCAAACTTGCTTTTTCTGCCTCCCAAGCAGCTCTCTCAGCTTCAAAATGGTCTTGTGCTGTTTTCAACTCAAGGTTGGCCATTTTGAGATCTTCTACTTCCTTCTTTAAAGCCATCTTCTCTTGGCTATTGGAGTCAAGTTCCGAATGAAAGCGCTTCTTAGCATTCTCCAATTCAACCTTACAATTTTCAGCATCTCTCCGCGCTAAGGCGAGTTGGGGCTGAGCATCTTCCAAGTCCTTCTCCATCTTTGTTCTGGCCCTTTCGTTGTTATCAATTTTCACTTTAGATCTATGGGCTTCCATTTCAAGCGTTCGAATGACTTCGAAAAGATTAACCGCATGTTTCTTCATCATCTCATACTGTCTGGCTACATGGCGGATGTGCCCGACAACTTCATTATCCCAGTTCTTAGGGACCGGTTCCAAAGCTGGAACAAACGTCATCCTTTCGAAGAAAATGTTTGGGAATTGTTCCCGCAGCTTTTCCAGCCTACCTTGAATCTCGGGACCATGGATGTAATCCCGTGACCCGGGGGCAGCCAACTCTGGCTGGCTGGAAGGGACGATGTCACTCCTCTACTTTCAGACTCTTTGATTGGATCCTTGCCTTTATCCTTAGACTCGTGATGCCTTTTTGACAACCTGCTGTGAGAGGGTGCACTTTTCGGAGGAGTTAACTCTTTAGGAAGTTTCTTTCCCCCTGCAGGAACTACCGGATAACTGGGATGCTTGGCAGATGTCGATTTCGGTGGAGACCGGGGTTGCGAGGAAGTCGGCTTGTGAGAAGGGCCGCGAGGGCGCTCAGTACCCGGATGAAGACTGGGTGTGCCCTCACGAAGAGAACGATAAGAATAAGATCGCCTGCGGGACATCTTTCCTGCAAAAAAGAAAAGAGCATATTATAACTTTGAATACTGACGACATAAGAGTGCGGGGTCAGACAGTGTGTGTGATTTGTGCATCCCATATAATTCCCCCTAACAGACCCGGGCCTGAAGACAGGCTCATCTGACTAGTTTCTTGTTCTCTAGTTGGAGCGATGGTCTCTTCAGAAGCAGGGAAGAATGGCTCCCCTTCAAAGTCCCTCTCTGTGTATACATCATCAGGCAGAGGAATTTTGCTCAGCTCGTTGAATAACTGTTCTTCTGTCAAGTCATCGGGAGCAGCGGGTTCGATTGGAGTAGAAACTGGGATTTTCTTGGACTTGTCACCGCGGGCCTCATCCCCTCTGTATATGTTCAGGTCCTCATCATCTTGGATGACTATTGGGGAAGGACTCTTGCGAAATTTAGTTGTTTCTACTGCTTTCGATGTTCCTTCTCCCTCCGTTGGGGGCACGTATCTATAAGGTTTGCCGCCAGCGCCAAGTCCAAATCTTATATCCAAAATATGATGCTTATGAAGATTCTCATCAGTGATGCACTTTTTGATCCTTAGAAAGTCGGATCTTCTTTGTAGAAGAATAGACAATCGATTATTGTATAACGGACCCGCCGTTTTCGGGAAGACGTGATCTGTTTAAAACAAAGAAAAAGGGGGGAGAATGTTAATGCTTCGGCTTCTTGAACAAGATATTCAGTCAAAAGATCAAAGTTTACTTGATTTAAGCCATCTTCTTGAGCATCCGGCCTGTTTCTTTATATAGAACCAATCAGATTTAGGATCCCCTATATTGCTGTATCCGCCATACAGAACCTTCCTATTCGCCACCGATTCAAAGAAAGAGAAATTTGGGGTTGCCGAGGAGCGATGCTTGAAAAGAAAGGAGAATGTTAAATCTCTAAATGTGAGTTCGGTATGTAGGATCTCTGCGTATGCAATATATAAGGTGTATAGAGATGCGTAGGCGTTAGGATGAAGCTGCATCGGAGCGATACCCAGTCGTTTTAAAGTCTCGATGACGATTGGAGGAAACGGAGGAATAGCTCCTACCAAGCACATGGTTCGACTGATTGCCATATACCCTTCCGGAGCTATTTGGGGTCTATCTTCGCTACCGGGTGTCATCACATCATCCCAAGGGATCCCATGTCTCAGGCAGATTCTTTTAAGCTTTATATCATCGAGTTTAGATGCTAAAGAATCGGAAAATTTCTCTATCCCGAGCGCGCCAGGAATCTCGTAGGGAGCTCGCCTGTCTATCTCGAACTCTTCACTAGATGAAGTACTTTCAGACGGATCCGATTCCGTTGCCTCGTATTCAGAGCCAGAATCTTCACCTCCTGGGTTAATTGGAGGGACCTCGGGGTTGTATTGCTCAGGAACCTCGGACTCCGTTTCTGTAACGGATCTTGAAGAAGATTGATTATCCGACATTACTGTTAGGCGAGAAAACAAGAAAAATGAGATTAAAACTACCCGTCCCCCATGTGTGCAAGTGCCGGTGTATGTGCTTGTGCATGCATTAAAGAAAATCGTAAAGGCTGATGAGATCGTCAAAATATTGGTCGTTTTATGCTGTTAAGTTATGCATTTGGTCAGTCCAGAATGTTTGTCATGAAGGGTCTAGCCTAACTGTCCATTGGTGTACTGGAATTAAATTGCATTGCTTATTCTACAAGTTCTTTGGAGCATTCACTCTTCGGTTCATGAAAACCCTTTCGGATCGTGGGGTGTGGATCACGGGTCGCGAGGCCAGCCTGGACCAGCAACAGAGGCGCTAACTCCAGGAAGTATTTCGGATCGGATCGCTATAATCTCGTAGCGATCCGTGTCCCCGACACCTCGTCACGATCCGCTGCTTGCTCTTCTCCCATCCTCACAAGCATCTCCACGATTCGATTCACTACTTCACCATTTCCTCACTCCGATCCGATGCAAGACTTCACACTACTGCTTTCCCCCTGCTCTTCGTATCGCCACAAACCGATGTCTCGCCATCTCCACGATCCACTTCTTTGCTGGCACCCACGCCAAAGCCTCACAAAGCGAACCGACCTGTCATTTTTCTCTCCTCCTTCTTCTTTCCTCTCCTCTCTTTTCCTTCTCCTCCTCCTCTCCAGCGACTGGAACCCAATGGCCATGGCGTTCACATCGCCTCCAAAACCTCGAAAAACAGTAAATCCGCTCCTTTTCTCCTACCAATCAGCGAAAAACTCAGAGAAAACGAGTGAGGGAGTTGTTAGCAAGTTTACCTTTCTTAAAGTTAGGGGAATACGTGAATTGCTGAAGATTAAAAGGACTAGGGTTTTCGGTTTGGAAGACTGGCGGTGGAAGAAGAAGAAGGGAAGAGGGGAGATGGGTTCGACTTATATATACCGGGAGGCGACCGTTGCTCTTCTGTTTTTTGTCTCATGCGGACCGATAAGGCCGTGGGCCACGAGTCAGCCCATCAGAAATAAAGGGCACGGCCCGTTACGCTGGGGACCCAATCAAGTCACGGATCGCGGCGAACCTCCATCCCACGATTCACGCCTCGAGCACGCGATCCAAATCGATAAATGAACGCCAGATTCAGTGATGAAGACTCTGAAAGATCCCAGAAAAGGAATTGTTCACTGATTTGCGTCTCGTTGTGAAAAGACGATTCTATAGCTTCGAAGCATGTTCCATCATCGATAAAACATACTTCGAGGGTGCAAAATGTTGGCTAGCTTTTTGACCAAGCCACCCAGGTTCATTCACAAGAGGAAAGTATGAAACTACATTCCCTAAGTACATGAAGGAATGGATCGCACCATCGACTCGCCCCTCATCGGATCGCACCTCATCGGATCGCCCCCATTTCATCAGCGAAACGACACCTCTATGCGATTCGATCCATACATACATTGCTGCCCAGTATAGACCGATCTGATCCCCTGATGCACGGCGAAGCCTATGACCCGTTCAAGCACGAGCTAGTCTTCAGCGATCCAAGACGCACGGATCCAGCGACACGTGTCCCCAACCATCATTTTGACTGATTCTCCCCATTTGCTCGATCCGATTTTCGAGGGGATCGCGACACCTGTCCACAACGGCTAATTTGACTATTTCTTCATCGGCTGCGATGCGATCCGATGTTCTCGGGATTCGTTCCACGTGTTACCACGATCCGCCTGACAAAATCAGCTATAAATAGCCCGGAGCTTGGCATTTTTTGGGATCCTTTTGGCAATATTGAAGACTGATTCTGCCATTATTGTCATACTACCATTTCTTATCAGTTTTATTACTAGATTACCGAAAGAAATCACAATTGTAAAAGTGAGCTAGAGAAACATCATTGATTGTACCAACATTCAAAGTATAATCAATATCATATAAAGTGGACGTAGGCTTGTTAACGCCGAACCACTATAAATTCTGTGTGTTTTCTGCTTTGTCTTCATTCTTCAGTCAAAACTCTTTAAAAGTCAGAACGATTTGGGTGTTAGGTCCAAATTTTGATCTAACAGTTACCAGAATCGATAAATATTTTTAGAAAAACTATTTTTCTAAAGTATTTTTGGAAGAAGTGTTTTCAAAAACATGTCTTGATGAGTAATTTAAAGAGGGAAGTTTTTATGAAAAACATAATCCCCAATAGCCATATATCTTTATCTTTCGAATTCTCCATTTTGAATCTTTCCTTTTTCGTTTCAGCATGGCTGAAGATCTTAACCTTCCGGATGGTGTAACGATACCAGGATGGTATACGAGGTTATTAGAGGCTAGGGCCGCTGCAGGTCCAGCCAATGTTCCTCCACCACCAGTTGCACCCGCTCCTCCTCCTCCTTGCGCTGATACTTTTGCAAAGACATGCAAGGAATTTAAGGCTATGGGTGGAAAACCTTTTCAAGGGTCAGAAACGTTTGTGGAAGCTAGAGATTGGCTTAAGGAGGTGGAAGAATTGCTAGAAATCTTTGAAGTAGAAGAAGGGAGGAAAGTCAAATTAGCAGCTTGGTTAATGAAGGGAGAGGCCTCGTTTTGGTGGGAGGTCACTAATGGGGAGCGTCCTGTTGATTCTTGGGCGGATTTCAGATGTAGGTTTGAGGCGAAGTTTCTCTCAAGGGCAGAAGAGAATCTATATATGGAAAGGTTCTCGACATTAAAGCAAGGAAGCTCATCAGTGAAAGAATATGTCAACAAATTTAATCAGTTAGCAAGGTTTGGCTTGGACTTAGTGAACATGCCAGAGAAGAAGGCTCTGAGGTTCGTTAATGGATTGAATGAACCGTTGCAAGGGTAGGCTATGACCCACATCCCTATGGGGGCCACATTTGAGAAGCTAGTAAACATGGCACTCATGCACGAGGAGAAAAGCGCTAATGCTAATAAGGCTCCCGAGAAGAAAGGGGATCAGAAGAAACCACAACAGCAAAACAAGAAGGGTGGTAAAGACAATAATGGCAAGGGAAAGAAGAAATGCTTTAACTATGGGACACCAGGCCATCTCAGCAATGATTGCCGAAAGAAAAAGAAGACTGGATGTTTTCACTGTGGCGAAGCGGGACATCTAGTGAAGGACTGCCCAAAGAAGGGGCAGAGGGCAGGGTCTACCTCGGGAGGACAGGTGCAGGCTATTATGGCACCAAGGCAGGCAAGGGGACAAGTTCAGGCTCTCGCGGTCCCACCGCTGCAAGAACGAGGTAGAACCATATCTGTTGAAAGCTTAGTTTTTCTGTTTGATCATCCTGTCCGTACTTTATTCGATTCGGGCGCATCGCATTCATTTATCTCTACATCATTAGTTGAATCACTGCACTTAAACACCAGTTTAGTAGAGGATCCCTTAGTTGTTTCGAATCCAATTGGGGGCTCAGCTTATTTGTCCATGATGTGTTTGGATTTGAAAATTTCTATACTTAGCGTTGAGTTTAGATGTGATGCTTATGTTTTGGGCTTCACGTGCTATGGGCTAATTTTAGGAATGGATTGGTTATCCAGAAATGGGGCCGTTCTTGATTGTGAAAAGAGAGTAGTTAGGCTCATGACTCGCCTTGGCAACACTCTCGAAATCTTTTGTAATCCCATAAATTACGTTATGCTAAGTTATCTAGAATCGCTTGACGCGTCTGTGGACAATCTACGATCTGTTAGAGTGGTCCGAGAATACTCGGATGTGTTTGAGGAGGTGAAGGGCTTGCCTCCGAAGCAGGAGATAGATTTTCGAATATATCTTGTGGATAATGCAAAACCAGTATCTTTGCCAGTACGCCACATGGCTCCTCGTGAAAGGAGGGAACTCGATAAGCAAGTGAAGGAGTTGCTTGAGAAGGGGTTCATAAGACGAAGTATATCGGAGTGGGGTGCTTCAGTAGTATTTGCCACGAAGGCGGATGGGTCCCTTAGACTTTGTGTGGACTATAGAGAACTTAATAAACTTACTAAGAAAAACAGACACCCACTGCCGAGGATTGACGATCTCTTCGATCAGTTAGTTGGCACCTCAGTGTTTTCGCAGTTGGACTTAGCCACTGGTTTCCATCAGTTGAGAGTGGCTGAGGATAACATTGACAAGACTGCCTTTAGGACTCCGGACGGTTTCTATGAATGGCTAGTGATGCCCTTCGGTTTGACAAACGCCCCCGCATACTTTGTTGATTTGATGAGTAGGGTGCTTAGGGAGTACCTTAACAAATTCGTGGTAGTCTTTGTAGACGACATCCTGATCTTTTCTAAGGATGAAGAACAACATGCCCTACATCTTAGGGAAGTGTTGGAGACCCTACGAGTGCATAATCTTAAAGCTAAATTTTCTAAGTGTCACTTCTGGAAGAAGGAAGTACGATTCTTAGGGCACGTGGTTTCCAAGGAAGGGATAGCTGTGGATCCCGTGAAGGTGGTTGCCATCCAAGATTGGAAGGTCCCTAAAAATGCTACCGAAGTGAGAAGTTTCTTGGGGTTGGCTGGCTACTATAGGAAGTTTATCAAAGACTTCACAAAGATATCAGCTCCATTGACACGCCTGACAAAGAAGAACCTAGTCTTCGCGTGGGACGTAGATTGTGATGATGCGTTTAAAGAGAGCTTTGACCTCAGCTCCAGTCTTAGTGCTGTCAGACGGGATTAAGCCATTTACTGTTTATACCGATGCTTGTGGGACAGGTCTAGGCGCAGTCTTAATGCAAGAGGGCAGGGTAATAGCCTATGGTGGAAGGCAGTCGAGAGCGCATGAAAAAAATTACCCTACACATGACCTAGAGTTGGCCGCTATGGTTTTCGCGCTTAAGTCTTGGCATCATTATCTTCTTGGCGAGAAATTCAAATTATTCACTGACCACAAATCTTTAAAATACTTATTCTCTTAGAAGGACTTGAACTTAAGACAGTAAAGGTGGATGGAATTCTTAGCGTCCTACGACTTCGAAATAGCATATACCCCTGGCAAGGGTAACATGGTGGCGGACGCCTTAAGTAGGAAAAGGCTGTCCTTGAGTCCGTTGTTTGTTGAACGACGAAACTTAGAATTCATCTCTATGTTTGATTTTAGACCTTCCGTTGACTTTGTACCCGGTTTGCTAGCATCCTTGGAGGTCAGACCTACGCTTTTGGGACGGATTGGTGAGGCACAGCGAGACGACCCACAGTTGGTTGAGTTAGTAGAAAAGCTCAAAAGAGGGGAGTCACCAAGCCATCTCCGTAGGTATACCCTAGATGATAAGGGTTGGTTACGTAGGGATAGTATACTTTGTGTACCTCGAGACGAAGGTTTGAGGAAGGTTATTTTTGACGAAGCACATCGTTCGAAGATGACCATTCATCCCGGCGGGGACAAGATGTACAAAGACATGAAGCGAGTTTTATTTTGGGACGGTATGAAGAGGGATGTGGCCGAGTATGTCGCTAGATGCTTGGTGTGCCAACAAGTAAAAGCGGAGCAAAAGAAACCCGGTGGGTTGCTTCACCCATTGGAGGTTCCACTATGGAAGTGGGAGAGTGTCTCGATGGACTTTGTGGATGGATTACCAAGATCAAGAAAGGGTAGTACGGGGATTTGGGTTATAGTAGACAGACTTACTAAGAGCGCCCATTTTATTCCCATGACGAGTAAGAGGACTGCTCCATGGTTAGCTTCTGTGTACGTCCGAGAGATAGTTCGTTTGCATGGTGTTCCTTCTAGCATAGTAAGCGACCGCGATCCTATCTTCACTAGCGAATTTTGGAAGAGCTTACAAGAAGCGGTAGGGACTCAGTTATGTTTGAGCACCGCATATCATCCTCAGACGGACGGCCAGACCGAGAGGGTGAATCGCATTCTAGAGGATCTTTTGAGGCTATGTATCCTAGACTTTGGGGGTACATGGGAAGAGCATCTTCCATTGGTAGAGTTCGCATATAATAATAGCTTTCAGTCCAGCATTGGCATGGCACCTTTCGAAGCTCTTTATGGACGACCTTGTCGTTCACCTACATGTTGGTGGGAATCTACGGATAAGATCTTACTTGGGCCCGATATGATTAGGGAGACTTCGGAGAAGATCGACTTGATTCGAAGGAGGATGAAAGCAGCGCAAGATAGGCAGAAATCTTATGCGGATAATAGGAGGACATATCTTGAGTTTGAAGTTGGGGACATGGTCTTTATCAAAGTGTCTCCATTACGGAACGTTGTTCGCTTTGGGTCCGTTGGGAAATTAGCACCAAGGTTCGTAGGGCCATTTCCTATTAAGGAGAAGATTGGACAGATGGCGTATAGAGTGGAGTTGCCTGAGAGACTTAGTGGTGTACACGGCGTATTCCATGTATCACATTTGAGGAAGTGCCTACACGAGACCGCGGAGGAGGTAGAGTCGAACTTGCTTAGAGAGGTGGAGATAGAGCGTGATGTGACGATTCGACGAGCTACTACATGCATTCTTGGGTCAGAGATCAAGAAGCTGAGAAATCGAGAGGTCAGACTAGTCAAAGTACAATGGGGAGATGATGAGAGCAACGGTACTTGGGAGACAGAAGAGAAGATGCGTTCACGATACCCTTTTCTTTTCGAGGGTATGTCTTTTAATTTCTCCTTTATCGCTTAGCTTGTACTTATCTTATCTTTAGTATGTCCTCTCGCTAGTATCTTTGACCTTTAGTTAGGATAATCCTATGGTTGAAACATGTTTTTGAGACATCTTATGTATGATGGATGCAAAGTGGATGCAAGTGTTTGCTAGTGGTTGCTCGTGGACGCATATACACACACTATTAGGCACTAGATCGGCTCAGTCACTTCATACTGCATATTGCATATAAATGGATGTATGAGGATTTTTTTTAACCATATGGATGCCGCATTCAGATGATGATTGTGCACGCATATAGAGATAATATGTAGCATTAAGGAACTTTTGCATACATAATGGACGCATGGCACTATCATGATTTGCATTAAGGAGGTCAACTGAATCAGTGGACCGCCTGATTTTGCATTAGATATGGACATGTACACACACTTTGCATTTAAACATGAAAGCATTAGAAGTCTATAAGGACAATGGATGCCTGTGTTTGATGGTTGAGTAGACGGATGATTGGATGTTAGGATATACATTCTTCTTGACTTGAAGATTTTGGGGTCGAAATCCTTTAAGGAGGGGAGAATGTAACACCCCGTAATTCTGTTAATATTAATATTCACAAATTAAAGAATAACTAATCTCACACGTGAGAATTGTGGGAAACGGGTTGCGCCATTGTGTTCGTCTTGGAATTCTGGTTGAAATAGAGTCCGAGTTTGCGTGAATTGGACTTCGTATGAAGAAGTTATGGCCATCGGAAGTTTCAGAAAATTCAAAACAGATTTCAGAAAATTTAAAATTTAAAATTCGAAGTCAAACAGGCTAGGCGGGAAATTTCCCGCCCAGCACCCCAGGTCGACTGGGGAGTCGACTGGGCAGTCGACACCCCCCCAGGTCGACTGGGGAGTCGACTGGGCAGTCGACCTGGGTGTCGACCTGGTCCACTCGGCTAGGGTTTGACTAAGCCCAATCTTGAGCTGCTGATGTGTCTTTAGGGCTGAGTTGGCAAGTTAAACGGTTCAGGTTAGTTCTGAGTTGATCTGACGGCCTAAATAAATCCTAAACTCTATATATACCTAGGTAGTCTCTCACTCAAACTCACATGAAAAATAGAATAGCCACCGTCATACCGCCGCCATGGAACTTAGTCTAGCCGCCGCTAACTAAGAAGGAAAAAAGCTAATCAAAACTCTAATTCTACTCAACTCTAAAGAAAATCAAGACTCTCTTTCTCTTCTAATGGTGAGTATGATGATCTTAACAAGATCATTATTAAACTAATTAGATTAAGTTATGAATGGATTATAAGTGAATGATGTGGATTGTCATATATGTTGTTGTAAACCTTATGCTATCATGTATGTTGTAAATCCTATGTTATGTGATGATGATATCCTATATGTTGTAAATCATGCTATGATGATATTGTATAGGTTGTAACTTTCTATGCTAAGTTGTGATAAATCATACATGTTATAAAGTCATGATGTTATTATCTATGCTAATTAGTTCATGTTAATCAAATCATAATGTTGATAATATTTGGGCTATGTTGATCTATATGACAAATCACATATGCAAGTTTAGATTGATTAGTAAAGATTATGAACATATGCCATGACATCTATTTAGATCTAGAATTGTGCTATGACATGTGTGAGTTCTATGTGTTAGATGCTAGTTCACACCATTATCATGTTGCATAAACCATCTATGCAAGTTTACACATGAACTTGGGTTATGATTAGATTATGTAAGTTGTGACATTTAACCAAACAAGTTGACACCTTGAGATCCATGACAAGTGTAGCTTTATGTAAGTTGTAGTTTTTGGCCTATGCAAGTTTAGGTGTTGAACATCTATCACACATGCAAGTTTCACCCCTATTATGATTAGATCTATTTTATTTGTCTATATGTTGTGATAATTTATCTTTGTGCTATGAGTTAGACTATTCGAGTCTAATGTATATTTTGCGTTGAATAAGAGAACGTATAACGTGGGGTAGGGGTAATATTAAGGATTTAATATTAAGAAATTGGGGTGCAACTGATATGATTTTGCATACCATAAGTGGATGCCCATAATCGAGTCAATTATGGACATCATTAAAATTGGAAGTAATTAGTGATTTGAATAGGGATATATTCAAAACTGGGGTAAAAGATTATAAGTGATAATCAATGCTTAGGACACGAGGTTGGACTCGTTTGTGACGTAAACCTGCCCGGACCCGCCCGACAAATCCAGTGGTCACAAATGTCAGCCCAATGTGAGAGGTCCTAGGCCCAAATTAAAGCATAACAGTTGTAAAGACACGAGGTTAGACTCTTTTATGGTGTAAGACTGCCTGGACCCGCCCGACAAATCCAGCTGCCATAAATGCCAGTCTAATGTGAGAGGTCTTTATAAGGTTATGGCCTGAATGAATTAAGAAATACTTAACCAGATAAACATGTAAGGTGGGACATGGGGGTTAAGTAGGTGCCTTGGGTGGCATGAGGAATCTAGTGGTTGCCTTTAGTGGCATTTGAAATACGATTAGTAAGACTTAACCAAACACACATGTAAATGAACATGACTAAGAGGGTTAAGTGGGATATATTAGTGGGGACAAGCTTAGGTGGATAGCTTGTGGGGGCCCATTTCAACCAGTAACCCAAACGTATCTTTGTAGGCTCGACCCAAGTCGAGGACGAGACACGCATACTGGGTTTGACTATAAGAGGCCAAACGGGGTAGCGGTGGCAACGCAAGTCCAACGGGTTTCATATGCGTGTGTGGACCCGGGCTGGTAGGTAAGACGTTGTTGCATCGTGTAGGTATAAGCCGTGCATTCTCAAGTTGTATTGGGTTGCCACTTTAGGGGAGTGATACACCCCACTGTGGGGCCAGCACGGGTATCTACGAGTAGGGAGCCGATCGCAAGTGGGTAGTGGGGGTACACCTAGTGGAGATAGGGGCAGGCGGCACCTATGTAGTCAGCTAGGGTACGCAAGGCTATTTATATAAATTTCTAAGTGAAGCAAGTGGGATCAACTTTGAGGGTGACTGGTTTGGTGCAGTGTAGTAATTATTCGTTAGTAATTAGGTGTGCCTTTAACGTTATCTTTATCTGCTCTCCCATATCCCATAGTTCATAGACATTTCCTTGTTTTCCAGCTTATGCCTTAGTCTAGTTACTTTGATAATAGTATTGTTAGAATTATCATACTCGCCAGACTTTATGTCTGACCCCCTCTATTTCCATCCTTTTTCTTCCTCCAGGTCCTCAGGGTGGACCCAGCTCTAGCGGAGTTTGATTGGATTGCTTTATCTCTCTTTTGGAAAGCTTGGACCATTGAAGTAAAGTCCAGCTTGTTATCTTCTTTAATGGCTATTTATGTAATGGGATTATGTATTTTGTTTTATCAAGATGGATATTGTACTTGACTCCAATTTATGGTTTTATGATGTAACAAACATGTTTAATTTCCGCTGCAATACAATGAAGTTTTAGATTTCCAAGTACTACTTATTATCTGTCTTATTGTAATTTTTCTGTTCTGTATTCACTTAAAACCTCCATGGAAGTTAATGCATTCCCTTTGTGAGTGACATTAATGGACGTGGGGTGTTACAGTATCTACAATTCTTGGGGGTCGTATGACATTCGACACTCCCTTAGCTTGTGACACCATGGGGTGCCTATTAGAATAAACTCAAGTAGATGCAGAGATATAGTATGGGTGCGATATTACATTCGACACTCCCTTAGCTTGTGACACCATCCTATTTTCAGTATATATCTATCATGCCCTTTTCTTATTCACATACTGGAGAGTTACTAAATTTACTCAGGCTTTATGTCTGACCCTATTTTCTTTTCGTCTTCTTTCTTTCGTTCCCCCCCAGGTCCACAGGGAGGAAACAACTCAGCTCAGTCGGGCTCTGTTCTAGCTCCAAGAACGTAGATGTATGATTTGGGTCTCTTTTGCTCAGACTATGGCTTTGGATATCACTATGGGGATTTTTGTCACTTTATTTATGTTTTATGCTTCTTTAATAATCAAGGTAGTTATGATGTTGTAATGATGGAAGTATTTTGAGACAATTATGGAATGTTTTGTTTTGGAACACATATTGATGAATAAAAGTCTGTTGGTTTCCGCTGTTTAAAATATGTGTATTTATATCTGTCTTGAGTTTATCTGTGGCTTTTACTTATAAACCTCCACCAAAATTAAGGCATTCCCTTTGTGAGTGACCTTAACGGAGGTGGGATGTTTCACTTGCCTTTGTGGATCTTGATTTGTAACTATATTGTGGTTAATGTAAATTTGGACAGTTACAACATTGGTTAGATCTAATTCTTTATGTAAGCCTCCTTTCACCTGTCATATTTCGGTCAATTTATATATGTTATAAATTGGACAAGTGAATCCATATTTAGAACTAAACATGCTACCATGTCATACTAATTATGTGGACATTCTGTGATGTAGATCTTAATCCCTATTTGTTAAATCTAGTAGATCTGTATTATGTGGACACCTAAATTATTAATCAGATATAGTCTACTATTTGGATCCCCTTGTGCTACTCATATTAGATCTAAACTTGTTGGACATCTAAATTGAATTTAGATCTTGTCATTTTCATCTTATCACCTTTGCTATGTTACAACAAATTAACTGCTACAAGTTCATTAGATCTATGCTTATATGTTCACCATGTTAGTATATGTTTATGCTAGTTATGTTTTAACATTCACCTTTGTCATACTTCCATTACCTTCCCTTTTTATCGTTTATGATTAGGCTATTATTTAGCCTATACATGCCATAAATTACGTGAACACGCTAGTTAGGGAACGGGGAGGGAAAAAGGTTAATATTGACATAATTTGAATATAAACATGAGTTGGGCATATAATTCAAAAAGGGGAAAAGTGGGGACATAATAACCTACTAAAACGTAGGTAAGAATTGAATAAAAATAGAATGTCCAGTAATTACAATTAAGAATTGTAATTGAACTTATGACACGAGGTCAGGTTGCATTAGTGGTGGAAGTTTTACCGTAGCCGACCGGCATATCCAACAACCACTAATGTTGAACCTAATGTGAGAGGTCTAAGTGTGCAAATACGAATCGGGCTAAGACACAAGGTTAGGCCCAACTGTGGAACAAGACTGCCCGGACCCGACCGTCATATCCAGCATCCACAAGTTGTAGGCCTAATGTGGGAGGTCTAGCCCATTATAAACCATAAATGGACATGGTAATAAATTGGAGTACTTAACCAAATCTAATCCATAAGGATTTTGTGAATATGATTTAAAGTTAGGGTTAAGTAAAATTGATTGGATAGTGGATGGGTTAAGAAAATCTAGAGGGGGTGGGTAATATTTAAATATAGGCCCACAACTTAACCTGATAAGGTTATGCAATTAAAGACACCAAGTGGTATACATAACTGGTGGAAATAATAAAGTTATGTAATTAAAGACACCTTTTAGGGTAAGCATAACTGGTATAGGGCTATGTAATTAAAGACACCTAGTGGTGTACATAGTCATTGAAAACCTAGTGGGGGATACAAGACAAAGGGGAGAGCTTGTATTATATTGTGTGGGACCCATTTCAATCAGTAACCCAGAGTAGGTATCAAATAAAGTACTCCGTATTAGGGGGAGAGGGGACACGCTTATTGACTAATTGTAAAAGATCCAAACGTGGAGGACGGTGTGGGCGGCGCAAGCCGACTAGGCCATGTGCGTGCATGAGCCAGGCAGAGGGGGATAAGACGACCGTGACACCAGTAGATTTGGGGCTGTGCATATCAGCGAGGGGTTACTACTTTATAGCATGATACATCCTACCGTGGGGCTGGCACATAGTATCTATGGAGTAGGGAGCCGATCGATTAGGGTAGTGGTTAGGGTGCATTTGGACATATGGCCTAATTCTACCACCTTATGGTGGAAGGGTTCATCTCGTTTTGGTTGTACTAGTGATAGTGCAGAGTAACCATTAGTAGCATATATATCTTATCCTGTCTACCTTGTCACACCTGCCATTTATGTAGTGATCTCTCTTATCCACTTTATATGTCTGTCATGCTACTTTTATTTATTTACTTGCTAAAAGTCACTAAACTTGCCATACTTTATGTCTGACCCTTTTGTTTCTCCTTCTTTCTTCCGTTTCCCTCCCAGGTTCTCAGGGAGGAAACACTCAGGCTAGTCAGGACCCTGATATCATCTTGCTAGAGCTACTTTCAAAGTGTGGTTCAAGTTTTTATCTCTACTATGGCTTTGTCTCTTTAATTTGGGGAATTATGCTTTCTTTAAGTATTTATGTACTCTGATGTTAAAAGACAGAAGTTATGCTGTTGTAATGGTTTTTGAGACTCTTAGTATTTTGAACCACGCTGTATGATTTGTGATTGAAATAAAAATAAATTTCTGGTGCTATCTTATTTATGTCTGTCTTGTAAAATTTTGTGTCGTTTATCTGTAATGCTTCACAAAACTTAATGCATTCCCTTTGTGAGTGACATTAATGGACGTGGGGTGTCACACTTGGTAATAGAGCTGAAGGTTACCAGATTGGATAAAGCTTTTGAAAATTATTTTCAAAAAGATTTTAAAAGAAAGCATTTTCGAAAAGAAAAGTCTGTTTTGAAAAACATTCCCCAAAAAGCCATATGTAATATCCTTTGGTCCTTTGTCTAAACCTCTTCCTTTTTCCTTTTTTAGCATGTCTGGGGAACAAAACATTCCTAATATCCCAAAGGGCGTTACAATACCCGGATGGTTCCACAGGTATTTGGAGGCCACGGCGCTTGCCGAAGGCTAAGGAAACATTCCTCCCCCAGCTGCACTAGTCAATCCTCCTTCTCCCCCTCCAAGAGAAGAAAACTTCGCCAAGATCTGCAAAGACTTCCGTGCTATGGGAGGGAAGCCATTCCATGGGAACAAGACATTCGTGGAAGCGCGAAATTGACTCAAGGAGACCGATGACTTGTTCGTAATCTTTGAAGTAGAGGATAGAAGGAAGGTTCAGTTAGCCGCCTGGCTACTGAAAGACGAAGCCTCATTTTGGTGGGAAGTCACCCAAGCTGGACGTCCGGTGGAAACTTAGGAAGATTTTAGAAAGAGGTTCAAAATAAAATTTCTCTCCCAAGATGAGAGAAGCTTGTAGATGGAGAGATTCTTAGCACTCAAATAAGGAAACTTGACGGTGAACGAATATGTGAATAAATTCAACCAGCTAGCAAGGTCCGGGTTAGAGTTGGTGGATACGCTAAGGGCTTTGCGGTTTGCTAAAGGGATGAATGAACCTCTGCATGGGTTAGCCGTGTCCCATATTCCAATGGGGAACAACTTTGAAAAGCTTGTCGATATGGCCCTAATGCATAAGGAAGACAAGGGAGAAAAGAAGGCTAAGAAGACATCACAAAATAGGAAGGTGTAGCCCAAGAAGGGGCAGCAGCAACAGCAACAACAGCAGAATTAAGGAGGAAAGAATAATAAAGGCAAGGATAAGAGAAAATGTCATAATTGTGGGAAGGAAGATCACTTGATTAAAGAATGTAAGTGAAGGAAGAACTCTTGCTACCACTATGGAGAGGTCAGACACATTGCTAGAGAGTGCTCGAAGAAACAAGGATCACAAAGACAGGGTCAAAGGACAGGGACTTCTGGAGGGCAGGTGCATGCTCTCGCGATCAGTACTCCTGATAGAGGTAGGAAAATTTCTGTGGAAGGTTTAATTTCTCTTTCAAACCATTGTATTAGAACCCTTTTTGATTCTGGTGCTTCACACTCATTTATATCAAGGTATGTAGTTGAATCTCTACACTTAATTACTAGTATGGTAGTGGATCCCGTAGTTGTTCCAAACCCCATTGTTGGTTCAACTTATTTATCTATGATTTTTCGGGGTTTGAAAATATCTGTGTTATGCGTCGATTTTAATGCGATGCGTATGTGTCCGGGTTTATAGGCTATGGGTTGATTCTAGGAATGGATTGGCTTACCACGTATGGTGCCATTCAGGATTGTGAGAGAAGGGTTGTTAGGCTTATGACTTGTCATGGGAGGACCCTCGAGATTTCTTGTGACCCACAAGGGTCGGTTATGCTTAGTTTCCTAAAGTCTCTTGATGCATCTATCAATGACTTGCAATCTGTTCCAGTAGTCTGAGATTATTCTGATGTTTTTGATGAGGTTCGGGGCTTACCTCCAAGGCGTGAGATCGACTTACGTATATATTTGGTGGACAATGCAAATCCAGTTGCATTGCCAATGTGCCACATGGCTCTGAGGGAAAGGAGGGAGCTAAGTAAGCAAGTAGGGGAGCTACTTGAGAAAGGGTTTATCAGACAAAGCATATCTGAATAAGGTAATCCAGTAGTATCCGCGACTAAGGCGAATGGTTCGTTTCGTTTGTGTGTTGACTATAGAGAGCTAAATAAACTCACTAGAAGAATAGGTACCCGCTTCCGAGGATTGATGATTTATTTGATCATCTTATTGGTGCCTCGGTATTTCTCAGTTATTCTTGGCCACGGGGTTCCATCAGTTGAGGGTGGGACATCATAGATAAGACTACTTTTAGATCTCTGGACGATTTCTGTGAATGGCTAGTGATGCCTATTGGGCTGACGAATGCACCCGCTTATTTTGTCGATTTGATGAGTAAGGTGTTTCGGGAGTTCCTAAACAAAATTTTCATAGTCTTTGTTGATGATATTTTGATCTTCTCCAAAAACGAAGAAGAGCATGCCCAACATTTGAGAGATGTTTTGAAAACTCTCCGTGACCATCAGCTTAAGGAGAAGTTCTCTAAATGCCATTTTTGGAGAAAAGAGGTGAGATTCTTAGGGCATGTGGTCTCCAAAGAAGGGATAGCTGTATATCCCGTGAAGGTGGTTGCAGTGCAAGATTGACAAATTCCTAAAAATACAACCAAGGTGAGAATCTTTCTTGGGTTGGCAGGTTACTATAGGAAGTTCATTAAGGACTTTGCAAAGACATCAACCCCACTCACCAGGCTGAAGAAGAACTTGGCATTTTCATGGGATATAGACTGTGGCGTTGCTTTCCAACGACTGAAGAGGGCTCTAACAACAACCCAGTCTTGAGCTTGCCTGATGGGATTAAAGTGTTTACTGTTTACACTGATGCGTGTGGTACAGGGCTTGGTGCGGTTTTAATGCAAGAAGGGAAAGTGGTGTGTTACGGGGGCAGACGGTTGAGGGTTCATGAGCAAACTATCCCACCCATGATCTAGAACTAGCTACCATAGTATTCACGTTGAAGACGTGGCGTCATTATTTACTTGGAGAGAAGTTCGAGTTATACACCAATCATAAATCTCTTGAGTATCTATTCTCGCAGAAAGATCTCAATTTAAGGCAACAACTGTGGACGAAGTTTCTAGCTTCTTATGATTTTGAGATTGCTTATACCCCTGGCAAGGGTAATGTAGTGGCAGATGCACTAAGTAGGCAGAGGATGGCCCTGAGTCCTCTGTTTGTGGAAAGAAAGAACTTGGATTTCATTTCAGCTTTTGATTTTAGACCCTCCATCGAGATTTTGCCTGATTTGTTTGCATCCTTGGAGATATGACCAACTCTTATAGACCAGATAGGAGCTTCGCAACAAGGTGACCCACAGATTTTCGACATCATGGAAAAGCTCAGACGAGGGGAGACTTCTAGTCACCTCAGTAGATATGCCATAGATGAAAAGGGGCGGTTGCGATGAGATAGAAGGCTTTGTGTTCCTCAAACTAGAAGCTTGATAAAGGCGGTCTTAGAAGAAGCCCACCATTCTAAGATGATCATTCATCCAGGCGGTGATAAGATGTACAAAGACATGAAGAGGGTTTTCTTTTGGGTTGGGGTGAAGAAAGATGTGGCCGAATTTGTTTCCCAATGCTTAGTTTTCCAGCAAGTTAAAGCTGAGCAAAAGAAGCCCGGTGGTCTACTTCATCCTTTCGTGGTTCCTCAGTGGAAATGGGAGAGCGTCTCTATGGATTTCGTGGATGGTTTGCCCAGATTGAAGAAAGGTAACACCAGTATCTGGGTTGTGGTAGATAGGCTCACTAAGAGTGCTCACTTTATTCCAGTTAAGAGTAAGAGGACGACATCAAGGTTGGTAGCAATTTATGTTCGTGAGATAGTTCATCTTCATGGAGTACCTTCCAGCATCGTAAGCGATCGTGACCCCATCTTTACTAGCGAATTTTGGAGGAGCTTGCAAGAAACATTAGGTACACGGTTGTGTTCAAGCACTGCTTATCATCCTCAGACTGATGGACAGACGAAGAGGGTGAATAGGATTCTTGAAGATCTTTTGACGCTATGTATCCTAGACTTCGGAGGGACTTGGGAAGAGCACCTTCCTTTAGTAGAATTTTACTATAACAACATCTATCAGTCCAGCATCGGCATGGCACCCTTCGAAGCATTGTACGGATGACCCTGTAGATCACCAACTTGTTGGTGGGAACCTACAGAAAGATTATTACTTGGACCAGATATGGTTAGGGTAACATCCAAAAAAATTGACCTTATTCGACGGCGGATGAAGACAGCTCAAGATAGACAAAAATCCTATGTAGACAAGAGAAGGACTGACATCAAATTTGAAGTAGGAGACTTAGTTTTTATCAAGGTATCACCTCTGTGGAATGTGGTTCGCTTTGGATCGGTAGGGAAGTTGGCACCTAGGTTTGTGGGACCATTTCCCATAACCGAGAGAGTTGGCCAAACGACCTGTAAAGTAAAGCTCCCAGAAAATATATCTAGTGTTCATGATGTTTTCCACATTTCTCATCTATGGAAGTGCCTTCATGACACCGTATTAATTTTTGAGCCGAGTTTGTTGGAAGAAGTAGAAGTGAAATGGGTGGCAACAGTCAGGCGAGTCCTTACCCGTATTCTTGGATGAGAAGTTAAGAAGCTACGCAATAAATAGATCGAGGTGCTAAAGGTTCAATGGGGAGATAACCCAGAGGTTGCAACTTGGGAGACCGAAGACAATATTCTGCATCGTACCCTTTCCTTTTCGAGGGTATGTTCATAATTCCTTTTTCAAAGTTTTTAGCAGTGCTTGTTTCTATCATTTGAATATATCTTATCCATAGTACTTTTCGATCTTTAGATAGGAATCCTATGGATGTAAACATGTGTTTGAAACATGTTATGTTTGATGGATGCAAGTGTTTGCCAGTGATTGCCAATGGACGCATACACACACACATTAGGCACTAGATCGACTCAATCACTCTCATACTGCATATGGATGTGTATGCATTTTCTTTTCTTTTATGGATGGAAATGGATGAATTAGCATATGATGTTGCACTTGGACGAATGACTGTGCACACATATAGAGCTTATTTGTTACAATAGGATTATTTGCATACATATTGGATTCATGACACTAACATACATTGCATGAAGGAGGTTAACTGAATTAGTAGACCGCCTGATTTTCACATTAGTATTGGGACATATACACACACCTTTGCATATATTCATATAAGCAATAAAAATCTTTAAGGACAATGGATGCCAGTGACTAATGGATGAGTAGATAGATGATGGATGGTAGGATATGCATTCTTCTCAACTTGGAGATTTCGAGGACGAAATCCTTTAAGTAGGGGGAATGTAACACCCTGTAATTTTGTTAACATAAAAGAGGATAAATTAAATAATAATTAATTTAATATTCAAAATTAAGGAAAACAGACTGCGTTATTGTGTCCATCTCGAAATTCTGGTCAAGATAGACATTTGGTTTGCATAAAACGGACACCGTATGAAGAAGTTATGAGAGTTTTAAGTTTGTATACGCATAGAAAGAATATATATATACACATGAGTCAGAATTTTTTCTAGAACAATTCAAATTTGAAAAATGAAAAGTGGAGGCAAATTTCCCGCTCTAGGGGGTCGACCCCCCTAGAGGGGTGTTGACACCGGGGTCGATCCCCCATTAAGGGGTGTCGACCTATGGGTCGACCCATCCACAGGGGTTCCGACACCCGTAGGGCTGAGGTGACATTCGGTTTCAGAGGTTTTTGCAGCTATATGTACGTGGCCATTCCTCATGTTTTCTTCATTAGGAATTCATGGTGGCCAAACTCTGTCGGTGTCTGAACTGAACCCGTTATCTTCTTCAACTATTAGTTTTGCAAATCAAATTCTGAGATTCAAGCATACATTCAACACCAACTCCTTTTCTATCTTATTGACAATCCAAACACAGTGAGTTGGTTACTTTTAGGTTTAAATGAATAAAAGTAAATTGTGAAAGAATGTGATTTGGATATGTTGTAAACTATGAATCTATGCTAGTGTTAAATCTTATACTATGTCATGATAGATCCACTTCTCTAGGTCTAATTCAATTATGGTTATTCTATTATGTTGCCTTTGTGGATCTTGATTTGTATCTATATTGTGGTTAATGTAAATTTGGACAGTTACAACATTGGTTAAATCTAATTCTTTATGTAAATCACCTTTCACTTGTCATACTGCGATCAATTTAGATATGTTATAAATTAGACATGTGAATCCATATTTAGATCTAAACATGCTACTATGTCATCCTAGCTATATGGACATTATGTGATGTAGATCTAAATCCCTATTTGTTAGATCTACTTTTACCTACTAGATCTGCATTATGTCGACACTTAAATTATTAATCAAATCTAGTCTATTATTTGGATCCCCTTGTGCTTCTCATATTAGACATGAACTTGTTGGGCATCTAAATTAAATTTAGATCTTGTCATGTTCATCTTATCACCTTTGCTATGTTACAACAAGTTAACTGCTACAAGTTCATTAGATCTATGCTTATATGTTCACCATGTTAGTATATGTTTATGCTAGTTATGTTAGAACATTCACCTTTGTCATATTTCCATTACCTTCCCTTTTTATCGTTTATGATTAGCTATTATTTAGCCTATACATGCCGTAAATTGTGTGAACATGCTAGTTAGGGAACGAGGAGGGAAAAAGGTTAATATTGACATAATTTGAATATAAACATGAGTTGGGCATATAATTCAAAAAGGGGAAAGTGGTGACATAATCATCTATTAAGACATAGGTAAGAATTGAATAAAAATAGAATGTCTAGTAACTACAATTATGAATTGTAATTGCACTTATGACATGAGATTAGGTTGCATTAGTGATGGAAGCCTGCCCGGACCCAACCGGCATATCCAGCAGCCACTAATGTTGAACCTAACGTGAGAGGTCTAAGTGCGCAAATGCGAATCGGGCTAAGACACGAGGTTAGGCCCAACTGTGGAATAAGACTACCCAGACCCGACCGACATATCCAGCATCCACAAGTTGTAGGTCTAATGTAGGAGGTCTATCCCATTATAAACCATAAATGGACATGGTAATGAATTGAACTACTTAACCAAATCTAATCCATAGGGATTTGTATGAATATGATCTAAAGTTAGGGTTAAGTAAAATTGATTAAATAGTGGATGGGTTAAGAAAATCTGAAGGGGGTGGGCAATATTTACATATAGGCCCACAACTTAACCCGATAAGGTTATGTAATTAAAGACACCTAGTGGTATACATAACCAGAGGAAATAATAAAGTTATGTAATTAAAGAAACCTTTTAGGGTAAGCATAACTGGTATTAGGCTATGTAATTAAAGACACCTAATGGTATACATAGTCAGTGAAAACCTAGTGGGGGATACAAGACAAAGGGGTGAGCTTGTATTATATTGTGTAAACCCCATTTCAGTTAGTAACCCAGAGTAGGTATCAAATAAAGCACTCCGTACTAGGCGGAGAGGGGACACACTTACTGACTGATTGTAAGAGATCCAAACGTGGATGACAATGTCTGACCCTTTTGTTTCTCCTTCTTTCTTCCATTTCCCTCCCCAGGTTCTCAGGGAGGAAACACTCAGGCTTAGTCAAGACCAAGATATCATCTTGGTCGAGCTGCTTTCGAAGTGTGGCTCAAGTTTTTATCTCTACTATGGCTTTGTCTCTTTTATTTTGGGAATTATGTTTTCTTTTATGTATTTATGAACTTTGATGTTAGAAGACAGAAGTTATGTTGTTGTAATGGTTTTTGAGACTCATGGTATTTTGAACCACGTTGTATGATTTGTGATTGAAATAAAAATAAATATCTGCTGCTATCTTATTTATGCTTGTCTTGTAAAATTTTGTGTCTGTTTACCTATAACGCTTCATGAAACTTAATGCATTCCCTTTGTGAGTGACATTAACGGACGTGGGGCGTCACATTTGTGCCAAGTCAAATGTTAAAGTTGCCCTTAAGGTTACTATTTTGTTCCTTAATTTGTACAAGTTTGTGGGCCTTAAAATGAATGAACTAAAATATAAGTATTACTTCAATAAGTTTTGTATGAACAAGATTTTAGTTCTTGATATTTTAGGATTGAAAGATGGTGAATTACCTGTGAAGTATCTTGGTGTCCCCTTATCCTCTAACAAAATAATTGATAGAGAATGTGCGGAGCTTATTACTTTGATCAGAGATAAGTTACAAAGTTGGAACTCCAGATTGCTATCTTTTACTGGTAGAATTGAGCTTGTCCATACAGTGATTCAGGATAAAGTAAATTTCTGGGTTCAGACTTTTTAGATGCCAGATGCTTCTATTGGGAAGATTGAAAGTATGTGTGCAGATTTCGTTTGGAAAGGGAGAATGAATAAAATTAAATATGATGACTTACGTAGACCGAAAGAGGAAGGAGGGGTAGGTCTGAGAAGATTTCCAAACATGAGAGATGCGTTTACTATGAAACAGGCATGGAAGATCAAAATAATCAAAGCTTATGGAAGATCAGAATAAACTTACTACTAATTGTGAACGTCAATTTGCGAATGGTAATAATACCGATCTATAGAGAGATCCTTGGATTAAAGGGAAATCACTGATTGACAAATTGGGAAGGGAAACTTACTCTTCTTACGGCTATCCTCATTATAATGTTAATCATATCATAATTAATGGGTTGTGGAGGTGTGATAGACTACCTTGCTTTGATGTTGTAATTAGGGATATTGAGTATATGCCTCTTTTTAATGACAGAGAGTTTGATAAGTGGAAATGGGCATCCAACAATGAATTTACTATTAAAGATGCTTCGAATGCATGTCGAACCGCTGATGTTAAGGTTGACTGGAGATGTGTAGTTTGGGAAAGAGTACTTCCTCCCAAATTATGACATGCAATTTACAAATCAATATTATTTCATTTACCAATGAATGATCGATTGCATAAATGAGGGATTATTCCTAATAACACATGTTCTTTATGTGAGAATTGCAAGTAAAATCATCATCATTTATTCTTTCAGTGTGTTTTCTCTGCAAAAATTGAGACGACCCCAAACCCCGTACTGACGGCGGCAAGGGTAATCCGTGGAATATAACACAGAAACAGATAATAGCAGAACAGAAATAAATAAATACACTATATAATGAACAATAGAATATACTTGATAAAAGTAATCATCAGAGTTACACAGTATACAGGATCATACTTAGTACAAATACAGTTCAACTATACATAAATGTCTACACCGGAAAACAAACATAATGTACAATAGGAGCTGAACAACATAAAAAGAGATAAATGATAGAATCCACCTTCAACTCCAGCTATCCAGAGAAAGTCAGCTAAACCTGAATACAAGGCTGCCCATGTAGAAAAAGGGGCACCCGAGTTTGAAAGTGAAACAAACTACAAGTCAGTCATGGGACAGGTA
The DNA here is from genome assembly GCA_030737875.1 of Allium sativum. NCBI lineage: Eukaryota > Viridiplantae > Streptophyta > Magnoliopsida > Asparagales > Amaryllidaceae > Allium > Allium sativum. The sequence continues at coordinate 273,804,226 of CM060927.1, forward strand.
TAAGAAATCTACTCAACACATTTATAATATGGCTAATCACGGGACCACGCCACTTTCGTGGAACGGGTTTACTCCATTGGATTGCCGGTGCTTTAAAAACAAATCATCCTTTTTAAAACATCGCTATGTCTTTTTTATAAAAATGAAGCCATTATAAGACTCAGTTCCCATCACACAATGCAACGCAAACCGGAGGATAGAGATTTACCTTATAATGGCCAAAATATGATTGATACGAATAAAACAAAAGCATTTGATATTATTACTAGTGTTTATATGTTTTAAAAACAATTTCAAATCATAACTATCAATCATAGACGGCATGGGTACCATATATCATGTCGACACATATATATATACAATCAAAACCGCACGATGTCGTATTTAGAAATTGGATTTCCGTCATGAACCAAGGCAAAAGATAGTCCTTACCAAATTCGATACGCTCTAGCCCGCCCCTCAGGCACAGCCGCAACCGTACCTTGGATCGTCAGGGCCGGTCCACACGAAGTGGATTATAATGCCTGAACAATGCGTTTCTCCGCCCTTCGGGGCATAAATGAGCCAACGAATGACTCTATCGGACCCGGATCGTCCGATCTAACCGAGGTGCCTCGCAACAGCAACAACCACACAGGTGAAAAGTATATAAATGTCAGGGCTGGTAGGTCACTGACACCACCCTAGCTAGAAAGAAAACGTACGTCCCCCCGAGGTCCTGCTCCCGTTTCTGGTTCATACCGGGGTGTGAGGCTCGCGATTTCACGTTATACACAAAGCTACGCCACACAGGCGGTTCTTTGATCATCACCACAAGACTTTGCTTTTCAACATAAGCCCTGATCATTTGCCACTCAGGCATGCCACACTAGCAATTCTCCACCGCCAAACAGTTGTATATTTAAAGGAGAACAATCAACATAGAATAAAATCCAATGTCAGACACACAGTCCATTTACAATTCCGTTCTGGGTCTGAACGAAACTGGAGGCACTAAATACCTCGCAAACCATCGATCACCACGTACGTCTAGACGATCACCACTCATTATCCATATATCGGGATGCCTCCCAATCAGGACCTCGGTTACCATCCAAACGAGGTGAAGATCTCCGGTTTTCGACCACCGTCTTCATCTTCGATTTCTTATCGTCGATTCAGTTATTCAGAATGGGATAAACCCGGTCTTTCTGAGCAACTCGCGTATATAATAAACAAGTGCAACACTAACATATACACACATCATTTCAATTCATTAGTCACTAACCGTCAATCAGTAAGAGAACGATTTCCCAAATATTAACCCCGAAGGCCGAAACCAACAACAGATCAACACCCAGGAAACCATTCGACTTAGCCAACCTCCAGTTAATTTCTAAATCACATCCATATTGTTTATAATATTTTATAACAATTTATCGCTATTTTTATTTATTTTAAAATAGCCAATATATTCAAAACGACGCTTCGGGCCATAACGCGACCGTGGCGCTGTTTTTCTTCAAATTTGATTTACACATATATGAAAATCTAACCGTTGGATCTTCGCAAAATTTACATCAGTAGAGAGATCTTTTCAAAACGAATCCAACGGTTCCAGTTTCGGGAAAATCCGACGGTCGGATCTCCCGGTATAATCGTTTTAAGTTTCGATTTCGAAATACGAACTGCAGCGTCGTTATTCGATTAAATATAATTATATTTATATATATATATATATAATCGTTTCTGGCGCTGTTTTTCTTCATATTTGAATTAAACATTTCAGACAATCCAACCGTTGGATTTTTACAAAGTTGGTGCCGTTGGAAAGATTTTTCCAAGGCGAACCCAACGGTTGCGGTTTCAGGAAAATCCAATGGTCGGATCTCCCGTACTAAACATTTGAAATCACGGTTTCAAAATACGAACTGCGGCGTCGTTATTCGATATATTTTAATTCTATTTATTTATACATATTGATTCTTCGATTTCAAAGCTACATTCTTTTCATACATTTGATAAAAATGATATTTTTATCTAACTGTCTTCTATTTTAACACTTCACTATTTTTAACAATTCGTTTATATAATAAAAATGTGATTTTTATTGTAAAACGATTTATTTCAAAACATGATTATTTTTTACTTTTCATATTGATGTTAAAAATGGGATTTTTATTATAAAACAATTTCTTTTAAAATATGAATACCATTCAACACATGAATTTCAATTCAACGAATGAATATCGATTCAACACATGAAGGTTTTCTATAGTTTAAATATATATAGATAAAAATGTGATTTTTATATTTTAAAACAAGAACACCATTCAACACATGAATTTCTAATCAACGAATGAATATCGATTCAACACACGAAGGTTTTCTATTCAACGAATAAATATAGTTTCAGCAAATGAAAATAATTCAAACACATGAATATTATTCAAAATTTCGGCAGCATAACGGCAGGGTAGTTAAAACCGGGACCGTCCCTAGTACGGCTCCTTGCTCTACCTTAAAACCTCGCAGTTTTTGACAACGGGGATCATGCATCTAGTTCGCACGCAGGCGGCATGTATATTTTTATTTCATTTCCACAAACTAATCCTATGTGGTTTCAACCAAATATTTCTCAACCACAAATGGGTATTTTTCAACCACAATCAACCAATATCAACCACAAACAATCACAATTAACCATTCTCTATCAATCAATTTTCACACCAATCACAACCAATAAATATCGTCCATGGTTTGTGGACGAGGGGCGTATATATATATATATATATATATATATATATATATATATATATATATATTTATATATAGCAATTCACTTCTATTTCAACACATATATAATTTTTACAACGCATATATAACTTATACATCGAACGTACAACTTATACAACGCTTATACATGTGGTGTACAACGCTTATATAATTCATACATCGACTATATAATTTATACATCGTCGTTTTCCATATCATTTATAAATTAGAAATCTCACATTGGGTTCCACTCCACCAAAAATAGCAGAAGGCTCAGAAAAATATGTCGGTCACAATGTTTCATGTTTCATCGAATTTCGTCAACACAACAAAAAGATATGATTTTTCAAAGTTCAGATGTAATAAAAGACGCACCTTTCACGATGGTTCAAAATTAGGTTTTGATCTTTCGAACAAACCGTTGCGCGATAGGAGAATCAGCTCACACAGCGTCGAAGAGCTTCGAAAGACCTTCACGCGCGTTGTGGTGAGGTGCAGTTCGGTGCACTTTGGTGGCGGTGGCAGCGCTCCAAAGGGGCGATCTTCCCGAGCTCGCAACTCGAGAAATACTGCACGATAAATGCCAAACTTCACATGGATTTGAAGAGGATGGTTAGAGCTTCAAAATGGATCCAACCTCACTTGATTTCATCGAGAAATGAAAGAGAAATTGAAGAGAGAAGTTTGGAGCTCCTTTCCGTCTCGCGCGCTGTAACAACCCGTATTTTCAATAACCTGTTATAACATAAATCGAGGCAGAATTTAATTCTAAAATCTGAATCAAGGGAAACGGGCTATGCCATTACGTTCGTCTCGGAAAAATACGCGAAATAGAGTCCGAGTTTTCGAAAATCGGAGTCCGTATGACCCGATTAAGGCCCAACGAAGTTTTCAGAAAATTTCAAAGTAAAAACAGATTTCAAATTCAAGTTTGAATTTGGAAAATTGGCTAAGATTGGGCCAAGCGGGAAAATTCCCGCCAGAGCACCCAAGTCGACAGCCCTGTCGACTTGGGAGTCGACTTGGTTGGACCCAAGTCGACAGCCCTGTCGACTTGGCTGTCGACTTGGTCCAGCCGGGCAGTTCTGCCTGGTGCACCATTTTGGGTTTGTGTTGAGCTTGGGGGCCAGATTCGGTTTTGAGGGCTGAGATTGGAACTAGGGTTTAATCCTAGGGTTGAAACTAATCCTAATCTCTATAAATAAGACCCTAACCTAACCCTAAATCATTATTAATCAATCCTACAACTAAACTATGGCAAAATTATCCCTCTCATGGCCTCCACTCTCTTCATAAAATTCCTAAGTCATTTCTATGAGAGATTTTCCATGCATACAAGTGTTTTCAAGCTTGTATGAGCATCATTAGCTTGCATTCAAGTCAAGTTTCCATATTTACATCATAAAGCAAGGGTTTTTAGTGATTTGGAGCTTGCATTTTGGGTCTAATTGGTTGCGTAAGGGCTTTGTCATATTTTTGTGTGTCTTCATAAGCATTGTAAGCCCTATTCTACTTTCATACTTAAACTCTAAAGTTAAATGTATGATATGCAAGTTTGCCATGATATGCAAGTTTACCATGTTATGCTATGCAAGTTTACCATGTTATGTTATGCAAGTTTGCCATGTTATGATATGCAAGTTTATCATGTTATGTTATGCAAGTTTGAGATGCAAGTTCGTCATATGATATGCAAGTATGTTATGTAAGTTTGGGGTGATCATTTTGTTCATGTTGTCATGCTATGCAAGCTTATCTTGAGTATACGAACATAAAGCTTCAAGCTTTATGCTAAAGGTTGCATTTTGGCAACATGTAAGTTATCATATCCCTTATGATAACTTGCATGTGAGGCTAAATGCGAACTTATGGCCATTTCTACATGTCATTTATCACCATGTATCACCAATATGCTAAGTTTGGTTTTATGCATGCTTTTGAGGCCTAAAATGTAATATGCAAGTATATGGACACATGTACATTTCATATGCCACCATGTTGAACTTGTGGCTTCAACACCTTTATGTCATGATTATGCCAAGTTCCCTCTTTCTATCCTTTATGCGCTATTGCGATATGTAAGCGATGGGATTGCGTTTGGGGTTGGGTAAACTTAAAAGACATAAAAACATAAGCTTGGGAATTTACCTATTAAGTTAGGTCTACCCTTTGGGAATTTACCTATTACGTTAGGTCTACCCAAATGCTTGAAAACTTGTAACATGTTTTGGAAACATGATGGACATGACACTTAGAAAAGATAAGTGTGACCAACTCGAGGTTGGGTTGAGTTTGTAGCGTAAACCTACCCGGAACCGACCGGCTTAACTAGTTGCTACAAAAAATAGGACCCAATGTGAGAAGTTGGTCATGTTGTACCTTGAACCCGAGGTTAGACCAAGTTGTGGTGTAAAGCTACCCGGACCCGCCCGGCTTAACTAGTAACCACAACAAGGTATAATGTGAGAGGTTAAGGCGCATTAAATTAATTAATGCCTCGTGATTAGGGTTAAGTCATGGTCCACTTAATACTTAACCAATTTGGGCTTGGTAGATTAATCGGGGTTAAGTCGTGAACTCATCGTTACACTTAACCAAGTTAATCCATGATTAGCAAGAGGGTTAAACCGTACTTAACCCACTAGAAAAATCCTAGCAATGGGGGTCCACTCCAGCAGTAATCCCAAGTTTGTATCATCAAGGCCCTAGGGTCTAGGCTAGGGAGGGAGCACGATTACTGAACTGGAGGTAAGTGACCAAAAGCGACGGCAGAGTGGTACGCCGGTGTAGTTCAGGGCGGACTTATGGTCGTGCACATATTCCGAAGCCGGGGAAAACATGCACGGGTACCAGTAGATAGAGACTGTGCACGCATGTTTATGGTGTCCAGGGGTTGCCACCCTAGGGCTTGATACAACCGACGGGAGACCCGGCACAGTCTGACTACAATTATGTTTGGACCGTATGGACACCCAACACGTGACGAGTTAGGCTTATAGGGAGCCGATCGACTAGACCGTTTGGTTAGACCTTGTATTAGGGTCACTTCATGTTATTGGGCCAAAGCTTGGGCCAAGGGATCAATACTTGTATATTCAAGTCATGTTAGTTTGCTAGTACACCTGTGGTGCAAAACCTTAAACCTGATTATGCGATGACACCTTTATCTACCTTGTTAGTTAATCATCATGCTAGTATGTTGTTATCCTTATGTTCATCCCTGCTTCTCATGCCAGTTAACTTTATCAGTTTACATTGATTGTAGTAGGGCTTACTCAGTCTTTTTGACTGACCTGTTTTCCTTTCGCCTCTTTTCTTCCATTCCCCCCCAGGTTCTCAGGGAGGGAATATTGGAGCTTAGCTTGGATTTCTGATCGCTTGCTTGTGGGATTTTAGCTCATGTACGGTCTTGACATGAAGCTAGCTATGGTTATCACTTATTTTGGGGATAGTACTTATGTATTTCAGTTTTTCAGTAATGTTGTTTTTATCTAGACTTGTGTATTTGGAAAGTTGACAATATGCTGTACCAGACTTGTTTTGAAATGGTTTGAAATCTTCCGCTGTTTTATCTATGTTATTTACTCTGTTTACATATATACATATGTTCTTGTTCTGCCTTGATATATCATTATGCATGTTTACCTGATTCAAACGCCCCTCCAAAGTCAGAGTGCTTGCAAGAGTCACCCTGGCGGAGGTGGGGTGTTACATTTGGTATCAGAGCATATGGTTTACGAGAAGGAACAAAAAGGTTTTTAAAACTTTTGGAAAACTATTTTCAAAACCAAGTATAAAGTATTTTCCAAAGAAAAGTCTAGTTTATTTTAAAGTCTATTCCCCAAAAAGCCATTAGCAAAATTCCTTCGTTTTTTTTTCCATTCTGAATCTATCTTTTTCTTCGTTTTCAGTATGGCCAATAACTTTGCCATTCCGGAGGGAGTACACGTACCTGTTTGGTATAAGAGACTTTTGGAGGCTAGGGCGACCGAAGCCGGCCCCGCAGATGTTCCTCCTCCTCCTCCGGTAGTTAATGTTCCTCCTCCTCCTGTCGCTGAGGTTCCTCTTCCTCCTCCCCCTCAGCATCCTCAAGCTGACTTCGCAAAGAATTGCAAGGATTTCAAAGCAATGGGTGGCAAGAACTTTCAAGGCACTGAGACTTTTGTAGAGGCCAGAAATTGGTTGAAAGAGACCGAGGATTTATTCGCTATCTTTGGGTTAGATGATCAGAGGAAGATCTTGTTGGCGGTTTGGCTTATGAAGGATGAAGCCGCTTATTGGTGGGAAGTCACCAATGGTACTAGGCCTGTTGAGACTTGGGCCGATTTCAGGGCAAGGTTCGTGCTTAAGTTTCTATCTTCTGCTGAGGAGAATCTGCAAATGGAGAGGTTCATAACTTTGAGACAAGGAGATATGTTTGTCAAAGAGTATGTGAACAAATTCAATCAGTTAGCTCGTTTTGGCTTGGATATGGTGAATACTCCTCAGAAGAAGGCTCTTCGTTATGCTAGAGGATTGAATGAGCCGTTGCAGGGATTGGCTATGTCACATATTCTCCATGGGGCCACGTTTGAGAGCTTGGTTGATATGGCGTTACTTCAGGGAGATGTCAAGAAAGAGGATAAGATGAATGATACTCAAGCCAAGAAGACTGATTCCCAGTGGAAAGGAAATCAGGGTAATCCAAGTGGTCAGAGCAGTCAAGGCAATCAGAACAAGAGTCAAGGCAACAAGGGGAACAACAACAAGGGCAAGAACAACAAGGGGAAGTGCCATTATTGCGGTTCAGTTGGGCATCTTATTGAGGATTGTAGGAAGAGGAAAAGGAAGAATGGTGAATGCTTTTTCTGCGGTGAGACTGGACATTTCAGTAAGGATTGCTCGAAGAAGCAAGGGCAAGGCCAGGGTCAGACTCAGCGTGCTGGACCTTCGGGAGGGCAAGTTCATGCTCTCAATGCCGCTCCAGTTCCCGATCGAGGTAGTATTTCTGTTGAAAGTCTTGTATATATTTCTGATTTTCCCAGTTCGTACCTTGTTTGATTGTGGTGCATCGCATAGTTTATCTCGTCTGATCTAGTTGAAAGTTTGCACCTAAGTACTAGTCTAGTTAATGATCCCCTGTGTGTTTCAAATCCAATTGGGGGTTCCGCCCATTTGTCTATTATCTAGGTGGATTTGAATTCTCATGTGATGCTTATATTCTCGGTTTCATGGGGGTATGGGTTGATTTTGAGCATGGATTGGTTGTCCAGTTTTGGAGCCATTCTTGATTTTTGAGCATAGGGTTGAGAGGCTCATGACTCGCCTCGGTAATACCCTAAAAATTTCTAGTAACCCTATGAGTCCCGTCATGTTGTGTTATCTTGAATCCTTCAACTCGTCTATCGATAGTTTGTAATCAGTGAGGGTGGTCCGAGAATATCCTGATATCTTGGGTGAAGTGAAGGGGGTTACCCCTAAACGAGAGATAGATTTCCGCATTTATCTGGTTGATAATGCCAAGATAGTTTTGTGGCCGGTTAGGCACGTGGCCCCGCAAGATGAGAGTTAAGAAAGCAAGTCAAGGAGTTGCTTGAGAAGAACTTCATTAGATGAAGTATATCTAAATGGGGAGCGCCTGTAGTATTTACTACCAAGGCAGATGGTTCTCTTCGACTTTGTGTTGATTATCGTGAGTTAAACGAAGAGAATAGACAACCATTGCCAAGGATCGATGATTTGTTTGATCAGCTTGTAGGAACATCTGTTTTCTCTTGATCTTGCTACTGGATTCCATCAGCTCAGGGTAGCTGAAGATAGTATAGACAAGACTGCGTTCAGAACTCCAGATGGATTCTTAGAATGGCTGGTCATGCCATTCGGTTTGACTAATGCACCCGCCTACTTCGTGGACTTGATGAGTAGGGTGTCTAGGGAGTTCCTGAACAAGTTTGTGGTAGTCTTTGTAGACGATATCCTGACTTTCTTAAAGAACAAGGTAGAACATGTTAGACATCTCAAGGAGGTGATGGATACGCTTAGAGCGCATCAGTTGAAGGCCAAGTTCTCCAGGTGTCACTTTTGGAGAAGGGAAGTTAGATTCCTTGGGCATATAGTATCTAAGCAAGGCTTAGCGGTGGATCCCGCTAAGGTAGTTGCAGTTCAGGATTGGAAGACTCCAAGGAATGCAACTGAAGTAATAAGTTCTCTCAGTTTAATTAGTTAGCATCCCTTGAGCTTAGACCTACCCTTCTGGATCAAGTAGGGACTTCGCAGAAAGAAGACCCGTAGTTAGTCGAGATCATAGACAAGTTGATTCGAGGCGAGATGGTAAGTCACCTCGCTATAGATGACAAGGGATGGCTAAGACGCAATGAGAGAAAGAAGGTTCTTGAAGATGCACATCACCCGAGGAGATGGCCGAGTTTGTCCCAAGGTGCATGTTGTGCCAACAGGTTAAAGGCCGAGTCATAGAGCCCGGTGGGCTATCATATCCATTGGAGGTCCCCGCAATGGAAGGGAGAAAAGTGTCACGAAGGATTTCGTGAAGGTTTCTCCTTTGCGGAATATGGTCTGATTTGGAGCCATTGGGAAGTTAGCACCGAGGTTTGTTGGACCATTCCCTATTATAGAGAGGATCGGGCAGATGGCTTAAAGAGTGGAGTTGCCCGAGAAGCTTGCCGGAGTACACGATGTTTTTCATGTCTCGCATCTCCGGAAGTGTTTACATGAATCAACAGAGGTTGTTGAGCCAAGTGTTCTGAAAGATGTGGAAGTGGAGAAAGAGGCTACCTTGAGGAGATCTTCGATTCGTATCTTGGGGACAGAGACCAAGAAGCTAAGGAATCGAGAGGTCAAGTTGGTGAAGGTTCAATGGGGTGAAGCCGAAGAAGACGCAACTTGGGAAACCGAGAAGAAGATGCGTGGGCTTTATCCATTCCTTTTTGAGGGTACACTCTCAATCTCTTTTCTTTGTTAGCATATCTTTCTCTTTACTATCCATGTTTATCTAGTTTATCGTGTTAATCTTGTCATGAGAACCTTAGGTAGAAACCCTTTGGATGAAACATGTGTTTGAAACATGTTATGCTTGATGGTTGCAAGTGGTTGCAAGTGGTTGCAAGTGGTTACTCGTGGATGCATTATACACGTTAGGCACTAGATCGGCTCACACACTCCTCATATTGCATATGCATGAGTGTTTATGCTTATTCATGGATGGAAATTTTTGTGTTATCACATGGATGTTGCATATGGATGTATGTTATGTGCACACATATAGATGTTATACATTATGTTAGGAATTGCATACATATGGATTCATTTCACTAACATAATTTGCATTGATGATATTTGCATTAGATAAGTACATATACACACACCTTTGCATATGTTCATACAACATTTAGAATCTTGTAAGGACCATGATTGCTCGTGGATGATGTTTTGAGTAGATGGATGATTGGATGGTAGGATACGTTCTTCCCAACTTGAAGATTTCGGGGACGAAATCCTTTAAGGAGGGGAGAATGTAACAACCCGTATTTTCAATAACATGTTATAACATAAATCGAGGCAGAATTTAATTCTAAAATCTGAATCAAGGGAAACGGGCTATGCCATTGCGTTCATCTCGGAAAAATACGCGAAATAGAGTCCGAGTTTTCGAAAATCGGAGTCCGTATGACCCGATTAAGGCCCAACGAAGTTTTCAGAAAATTTCAAAGTAAAAAAAGATTTTAAATTCAAGTTTGAATTTGGAAAATTGGGTAAGATTGGGCCAGGCGGGAAAATTCCCGCCAGAGCACCCAAGTCGACAGCCCTGTCGACTTGGGAGTCGACTTGGTTGGACCCAAGTCGACAGCCCTATCGACTTGGCTGTCGACTTGGTCCAGCTGGGCAGTTCTGCCTGGTGCACCATTTTGGGTTTGTGTTGAGCTTTGGGGCCAGATTCGGTTTTGAGGGCTGAGATTGGAACTAGGGTTTAATCCTAGGGTTGAAACTAATCCTAATCTCTATAAATAAGACCCTAACGTAACCCAAAATCATTATTAATCAGTCCTACAACTAAACTATGGCAAAATTATCCCTCTCATGGCCTCCACTCTCTTCATAAAATTCCTAAGTCATTTCTATGAGATATTTTCCATGCATACAAGTGTTTTCAAGCTTGTATGAGCATCATTAGCTTGCATTCAAGTCAAGTTTCCATATTTACATCATAAAGCAAGGGTTTTTAGTGATTTGGAGCTTGCATTTTGGGTCTAATTGGTTGCGTAAGGGCTTTGTCATATTTTTGTGTGTCTTCATAAGCATTGTAAGCCCTATTCTACTTTCATACTTAAACTCTAAAGTTAAATGTATGATATGCAAGTTTGCCATGATATGCAAGTTTACCATGTTATGCTATGCAAGTTTACCATGTTATGCTATGCAAGTTTACCATGTTATGTTATGCAAGTTTGCCATGTTATGATATGCAAGTTTATCATGTTATGTTATGCAAGTTTGAGATGCAAGTTCGTCATATGATATGCAAGTATGTTATGCAAGTTTGGGGTGATCATTTTGTTCATGTTATCATGCTATGCAAGCTTATCTTGAGTATATGAACATAAAGCTTCAAGCTTTATGCTAAAGGTTGCATTTTGGCAACATGTAAGTTATCATATCCCTTATGATAACTTGCATGTGAGGCTAAATGCGAACTTATGGCCATTTCTACATGTCATTTATCACCATGTATCACCAATATGCTAAGTTTGTTTTTATGCATGCTTTTGAGGCCTAAAATGTAATATGCAAGTATATGGACACATGTACATTTCATATGCCACCATGTTGAACTTGTGGCTTCAACACCTTTATGTCATGATTATGCCAAGTTCCCTCTTTCTATCCTTTATGCGCTATTGCGATCTGTAAGCGATGGGATTGCGTTTGGGGTTGGGTAAACTTAAAAGACATAAAAACATAAGCTTGGGAATTTACCTATTAAGTTAGGTCTACCCTTTGGTAATTTACCTATTAAGTTAGGTCTACCCAAATGCTTGAAAACTTGTAACATGTTTTGGAAACATGATGGACATGACACTTAGAAAAGATAAGTGTGACCAACTCGAGGTTGGGTTGAGTTTGTAGCGTAAACCTACCCGGAACCGACCGACTTAACTAGTTGCTACAAACAATAGGACCCAATGTGAGAAGTTGGTCATATTGTACCTTGAACCCGAGGTTAGACCAAGTTGTAGTGTAAAGCTACCCGGACCCGCCCGGCTTAACTAGTAACCACAACAAGGTCTAATGTGAGAGGTCAAGGCGCATTAAATTAATTAATGCCTCGTGATTAGGGTTAAGTCATGGTCCACTTAATACTTAACCAATTTGGGCTTGGTAGATTAATCGGGGTTAAGTCGTGAACTCATCGTTACACTTAACCAAGTTAATCCATGATTAGTAAGAGGGTTAAACCGTACTTAACCCACTAGAAAAATCCTAGCAATGGGGGTCCACTCCAGCAGTAATCCCAGTATCATCAAGGCCCTAGGGTCTAGGCTAGGGAGGGAGCACGATTACTGAACTGGAGGTAAGTGACCAAAAGCGACGGCAGAGTGGTACGCCGGTGTAGTTCCGGGCGGACTTATGGTCGTGCACATAGTCCGAAGCCGGGGAAAACATAACTAGTAGATCGAGACTGTGCACGCATGTTTATGGTGTCCAGGGGTTGCCACCCTAGGGCTTGATACACCCGACGGGAGACCCGGCACAGTCTGACTACAATTATGTTTGGGCCGTATGGACACCAACACGTGACGAGTTAGGCTTATAGTGAGCCGATCGACTAGACCGTTTGGTTAGACCTTGTATTAGGGTCACTTCATGTTATTGGGCCAAAGCTTGGGCCAAGGGATCAACACTTGTATATTCAAGTCATGTTAGTTTGCTAGTACACCTGTGGTGCAAAACCTTAAACCTGATTATGCGATGACACCTTTATCTACCTTGTTAGTTAATCATCATGCTAGTATGTTGTTATCCTTATGTTCATCCCTGCTTCTTATGCCAGTTAACTTTATCAGTTTACATTGATTGTAGTAGGGCTTACTCAGTCTTTTTGACTGACCTGTTTTCCTTTCGCCTCTTTTCTTCCGTTCCCCCCCCCCCAGGTTCTCAGGGAGGGAATATTGGAGCTTAGCTTGGATTTCTGATCGCTTGCTTGTGGGATTTTAGCTCATGTACGGTCTTGACATGAAGCTAGCTATGGTTATCACTTATTTTGGGGATAATACTTATGCATTTCAGTTTTTCAGTAATATTGTTTTTATCTAGACTTGTGTATTTGGAAAGTTGACAATATGTTGTACCAGATTTGTTTTGAAATGGTTTGAAATCTTCCGCTGTTTTATCTATGTTATTTACTCTGTTTACATATATACATATGTTCTTGTTCTACCTTGATATATCATTATGCATGTTTACCTGATTCAAACGCCCCTCCAAAGTTAGAGTGCTTGCAAGAGACACCCTGGCGGAGGTGGGGTGTTACACGCGCCTGATGATCGGGGAGAGAGAAAAGCATCTGGGCCAATGAGGGATTTTCTTTAATTTATAAATTTTTAAAATTTCAAAAATACCCCTTTCACACACAAACTCCAATCCAAACCCAACGACTGTCGGCCCTAGCGTTTTACCCCCATTCCGAACACAATGGGATATGTTTGGTAGGATCATTGGACTTTTTCAGTCAGTTTTCCTTCAAATTAAAATATAAAACATTCAATATTCAATTTAAACATACATTTCAATTTGCCAGGGCCACAAAATGATTCGAAAAATTCCAGAAAAATAAATCTGGCTATATTTTGATGATGTGGTCCCAACAAAACTAGTTTCGTCGAATTCTGAGACCGTTTGCAAAAAGGCCCATTTCTGGTCGATCCAATTTAACTGTAATTGACCAAAACACATTTTCCTTTGCCACACTCACATACTAGCTTCAAAAATTATGAAATTTGAAACCTAGCAATAACTTCACATCTCGGATCCAACAAAAATGGTTTCGTCGAATTCCGAGGTCGTATGCAAAATGGCTAATTTCACGGGCTATATAAATTCCATAACGACCTTTCTAAAAATTCATTTGGCCATAACTTTTGCTTTCCGTTATGAAAATTCGATTTTTCAGATTCGTTAGAAAGGTACTCACTAATAGATTTAAATATTTTTGGTTTCACTAAAATCCGTTTTGTTTTGCACCCGGTACAGTCCGACAAAATTTGAATTCAAATTTTGAAACTGCAGCGCCATTTCAGGCCTTGTTTATAATTATAATTAATTATATTCGTTTTCAATTGTCCATTCAAACTTAGTTTCCATTGCTATTATTTAAAATATTTATTTTAAATATTTTAAATATTTTAAATCCATTATTTTAGCCAATTTAAATTTTTTTAAATTGGTTCAGATTTTCTGGGTCGTTACAATCTCCCCCACTTAAAACTTTTCGTCCCCGAAAAGGAACAAAGTCGAAAGTGGTTTGATTAATCAACTCAACGTTCGATCTAGGTTCAATTCTCCAACTTTTCAGTTTCTGAGAATTTTAAAATTCTTCAAAAATTTGGCTAACACCCGGAATTTTCGAAAAATTTCGCCATAACCTCCTTTGTACGGGGAGGTGTTTGGAAATTTATTGGGCCGTATTAGGTACCCAATAAATCCTAATAAGCATACACATATTTATAGTGATATATTCTTGTGTTTACAGGGGAGCGTGTATTGATAATAACTCCAGAGAATAAATTCTCGTCACCCTGTTCCGTGTGGGTAATGAATAGTCCATGTGCCGTATCTAATAACTAGAGAGACGTGATCATTGTCAACTCCAGACCGGGTTTTTATTAATCTGGAAATTTAATCATTACAATTTAAATAGTCCATATCAGTCATCAATTCAACCTGTGAAATATAGTCATCGCCATACAAGCCTCTCGCTCGTATGGTAAATCTTCCACCTCGTCACACAAGCTCCAAATGCTTATGTGGTATATGATGAAGTATGCCTATCTTATGAAGTATGCCATGTAATGTATTTCAAAATTAATTATTACTATCCTATGGCGACATTTATTATTTCACACAGAAAAACAAGCACTCCGCATCCAATGGCATTCACAGGAGTTGATATAATAATATTTCGCATCCAACTCATTAAGGTTTACCTATTTGTCTGGCACGCCAATAAAATGTTTACTCAACAGCTAGTCCATTTACCTGTTCAAACATATATAATACACATGTATATATTTCTATTCATTTTCTAATCAGTTCAATGTGTGGTTTAATCGAATAAATTCTACCATTATTCTATTGTTGATTAAATTAACTATCATTTCAACAATTAAATTAATCAAATTTACTATCACACAACTCAACCAAAATTCAAATTGTTTTTAACTTTTCAAAATCATACAAACTAATTCCTATATTCTTTTAAAATCATTCAGACTATAAAATTAAAAGTGCACATCCATGGAAAGAAAATAACAACAGAATCGAGAACTGATTGGTAATGCAAGGTATGGTAAATGTACCTTGCACCGGAGTCAATCAGAGATATCCACTCGACATCTAGGATAAGCTTTTTGAATGCTCTCCTCAGTTTCCCAAGTACAATCTCGCGGATCCCCACTCCATTGCACTTTGACTAAGTGAACCTTCTTGTTCCTCAGTTCTTTGGTCTCTTTGCCGATGATCATTAGCGGCTCTCGTCTCACAGCTAATTCTGTAGTAATTTCAATATCCTGCTGAGCTGCTTCTTCCAAGATCAAGTCTGGATCATGAACGTGCTTTCGAAGTTGAGATATACGAAATACATCATGAACTCCAGGAAACCAGTCAGGCAATTTGACCCTATAAGCGAGAGTTACGATCCGTTCCAAAATAGGAAACAGACCAATGAATTTGGGCGCCAACTTTCCAGTTTTACCGAACCGGATAACTCCTCTCATCGGCGATACTTTCAAATATACGTAGTCGCCAACAGCAAAGGATATATCTCTTCTTCTTCTATCGGCATAGCTCTTTTGTCGGCTTTGAGCGGCGAGTAATCGCTTCTTAATAAAATCGACTTTGTCGGCGGCTTCTCGGATCATATCAGGACCCAACACAAGTCTATTACCGGGTTCGACCCAACAAGCAGGAGATCGGCACGGTCTACCATACAATGCTTCGAATGGAGACATTGTCAGACTCGCCTGGTAGCTGTTGTTATATGAGAATTCAGCCAAATGCAGATGGTCTTCCCATGATCCACCGAAATCTATAACACAAGCCCGCAATAGATCTTCTAAAATACGATTCACCCTCTCAGTCTGACCGTCTGTCTGAGGATGATAAGCGATGCTTAAGTTCAACTTTGTTCCCAGCTCGACTTGAAATGCTTCCCAGAATTTGCTAGTGAATATGGTATCACTATCACTGACTATACTGAGCGGCACTCCATGTAGTCTAACTATTTCCTTGAAGTATATCTGTGCCAGACTCTGAGCAGTTCTGTTTGATCTGACAGGTATGAAATGGGCGGTCTTCATGAAGCGATCTACGATCACCCAAATACTGTCATTCCCTTTTCTGGTTCTGGGCAAACCATCAATGAAGTCCATGGAAATATGTTCCCACTTCCAACCAGGAACGTCTAGCGGTTGTAACAATCCAGCCAGCTTCTATTGGTCGCTCTTGACTAGCTGGCAAGTAGGGCATCGGCTAACATATAAAGAAATTTCCCTCTTCATCGACTTCCACCAGAAAGTGCGTTTGATGTCATTATACATTTTTCTTACCCCCGGATGGATACTAAGTTTTGACTTGCGGCATTCATCCAGTACTTCCTTTCGAAGCTCAAAAATGTTAGGGACACAGATTCGACCTTTAAGCCTTAGAATCCCATCATTATCAACTTGAAAACTCGAGGGTTCGCCTTATTGAATTATCTCTCTGATCTTCTGAATGAAGTGATCATCCTCCTGAATAGCAGATATTTTATCTATCAGTGAAGTTGTGATAATAAAACTGGCGATCATTTCATTCTTTCGGCTTAACGCATCGGCCACGACATTGGCTTTCCCTGGAGTGTATATAATTTCAAAGTCATATGCTACAAGAAACTCCAGCCAACGTTGCTGCCTCAGATTCAGGTCTTTCTGAGTGAATAGATACTTTAACGACTGGTGATCTGTAAACAGTTCAAATCTCTCACCCAGAAGATAGTGTCTCCAGATTTTCAAGGCGAATACTATCGCCAATAACTCAAGATCATGAGTGATGTAGTTTTTCTCGTGCGGCTTCAGTTGACGGCTAGCATAAGCAATCACTTGACCCCTTTGCATTAACACTGTGCCAAGGCCTTCTCTAGAAGCATCAGTCCAGACTTTCAAATCCTGATTGCCATCTATGATGGTTAACACTGGAGTAGTCGTTAGTCTTAACTTTAGCTCTTCAAAAGCCTCCTCACTTTCTGGAGTCCATTTGAATTTAGAGTGCTTCTTTGTAAGCTTCGTTAAATGACCAGATATCTTCGAAAAGTTTTTATCGAACTTCCGGTAATAGCTAGCCAATCCGAGAAAACTGCGGACTTCAGTAGGGGTACTAGGCTGCTTCCAGTTTTGAACAGCTATGATTTTTCTTGGATCCACAACAATTCCTTCTTTCGTTACAACGTGGCCCAGAAATTGGACTTCTTCTTGCCAGAATATACATTTAGAAAACTTTGCTTTCAATACATTCCTTCTGAGGATTTCCAGAACCTGTTCCAAATATTTTTCATGATCGGCCTTAGATTTAGAGAAGATTAGAATATCATCAATGAAAACCAGAACAAATTTATTCAAAAACCCCCTGAACACTCTATTCATCAGATCGACGAAGTAAGCAGGAGCGTTACATAAGCCGAACGACATTACTAACCACTCATAGAATAAGTCGGGACCTCTGAATGCTGTCATTGGAACACACTCTTCGGCAATTTGAAGTTGATGGAAGCCTGTAGCTAGGTCCATTCGTGAAAATACTTGTGCGCCATTCAACCGATCCAACAAATCATCAATCCGCGACAATGGATATTTGTTCTTTATCGTCTGTTTGTTAAGATCGCGATAATCCATATATAGACGAAGAGTACCGTCAGATTTTGGAACAAACACCACTGCTGCACCCCAATTAGAGAAACTAGGCCTGATCAGACCCTTCCATACTAGCTGTCGTGTTTGATTGTCTAATTCCTCTTTCTCTTTCAAGGACATTCTTCGAATAGCGTGAACTACCGGCCTTGCATTCGGAATTAAAGCAATCTTGAAATCTATTTCTCTCTGTGGAGGCAAGCGAACAACTTCTTCGAACACATCCGCATAATCTTTGACGACTGGAATATCTTTGATGAGGTCAGGAATATTCTTCGCGACTTCAGGGATATTTTCTATTTGGGCTGGAGAAACATCCAAAGCTGCCCAGAAGTCCTTTCTATTTGAAGTCGGGCCTTCACATGGTATGGTTATATAATTCCCCGATTGTGCCTTTGCCTTAACAACTCTCTCGGCGCATCTAACCTCTGCTTCATATTTGGTTAGCCGATCCAATCCAAGAATAATATCGAATTCATTAAAATTCATGACGATAGAGATAATAGGGAATTATAGCAAGAAAAAGAGACAGGTACTGCACAAATCCAACTGAGATTGATGGAACCCCCAACTGGATTTTGGACAGTCATTGGTGCTTTGAGCTTTTGCAATTTCAAATCCAACTTCTTGACTGCACTCTTAGCAATAAAGCTTCGTGACACGCCTGTGTCAAACAGTACTTTAACTGGAATGTTCTTGACATTGAGCGTGCCTTCTAAAACATCAGACCTTTCCTGAGCAGACGAAGATGCAGGTACTTCTACCACTTCATTCACTTGCGTTGCTTTGGACTTCTTAAATTGCCTGTAGTCTTTTTCAAGATGGCCAGTCCGACGGCATTGAACGCACTTTCTATTCTCTCGAAACTGGTTATCGGGTTTAGAACCCTTCTTTCGTTTCTTCGAGGTTTTACACTTCCTAGTCAGATGCCCCTGTTTATTGCAGTTAGAGCATGTGGCAGTCGTTGCTGGTTCCTTTTCAGATTTAGCCCTTTTTCTCTTGGCGCTGGGCTTCTTACTGACATCAGACTTTGTACTGGCCTCAGGACGATCAGTTTCAGACTCATTTCTATTACTAGAGTTGACTTCTTCTTCGTACTGTAGCATACCTTTCTTGTCTAGATCTTCGTACTGATAAGCCATGTATATCATTTCAGAAAAGGGGAGCTTCACGTTCCTCATTACACTGTTCTGATATTTTCTTTGAAACCCGTGAATAAATCTAAGATTCTTCCTCTTTGGGTCTTTAATCAAATGAAGAGCAAAGTGAGAAAGTTCGTTGAATTTCTTATGATATTCTGGGATGGTCATATCACCTTGTATCAGATAAGAAAATTCGTCGCATAATCGCTCAGTCGCTTCTGGAGGAGTAAATCTTTCTAGGAAAATCACTTTGAATCTGTCCCAGGTGATATCACCTTCTGGATTATTCTCTATAACCGAATCCCACCAGAACAAAGCTTCGTCTTTGAGTGCCCAGGAGGCCAGTAATCTTTTCTGGTCATCCCTCAGCTTTAAACCATCAAAGATCTTTTCAGCCGAACGAATCCAAGCCTGTGTCTTCATAATAGATTCCTTGCCTAAGAATGGCGATCCACCCAGATTTCGAAATCTCTTGAATAGAACTTCTATATCTGATTCTAGCTGTGGGAGCACAACTGGCTCATTAGCTGGTCGAGCCATACGATTATTTCTTTTGTTCCTGTCACTCATTTTCTAGTGCGTCTGCAATTTGCAGACAAAGTGTCAGGTCAACAGAAAAGATATTTCAAAATATAGAGACAAATACTTCAATGTAAATGTTACTACTGGGGTGTATTCCATTCTGCTTTACTTATACTAGGATATTACTGATCCTATCTGTATAGAGTAACCCATCCTAGAACACTGCTGGTTCTATTTCTAACGAGTTCGTTCATATGTTATATTCCAGACTTAAGCTTAACCAAAGCTCTGATACCAAATGAGACGACCCCAAACCCCGTACTGATGGCGGCAAGGGTAATCCGTGGAATATAACACAGAAACAGAAAATAGCAGAACAGAAATAAATAAATACACCAGATAATGAACAATAGAATATACTAGATAAAAGTAATCATCAGAGTTACACAGTATACAGGATCATACTTAGTACAAATACAGTTCAACAATACTTAAATGTCTACAGCGGAAAACAAACATAATGTACAATAGGAGCTGAACAGCATAAAAAGAGATAAATGATAGAATCCACCTTCAGCTCCAGCAATCCACAGAAAGTCAGCTAAACCCGAATACAAGGCTGCCCGTGTAGAAAAAGGGGCACCCGAGTTTGAAAGTGAACCAAACTACGAGTCAGTCATGGGACTGGTATGAGAAATTTACTCAACACATTTATAATATGGCTAATCACGGGACCATGCCACTTTCGTGGAACGGGTTTACTCCATTGGATTGTCGGTGCTTTAAAAACAAATCATCCTTTTTAAAACATCGCTATGTTTTTTTTATAAAAATGAAGCCATTATAAGACTCAGTTCCCATCACACAATGCAACGCAAACCGGAGGATAGAGTTTTACCTTATAATGGCCAAAATATGATTGATACGAATAAAACAAAAGCATTTGATATTATTAGTAGTGTTTATATGTTTTAAAAACAATTTCAAATCATAACTATCAATCATAGACGGCATGGGTACCATATATCATGTCGCCATATATATATATATATATATATATATATATACACATACATACAATCAAAACCGCACGATGTCGTATTTGGAAATTGGATTTCCTTCATGAACCAAGGCAAAAGATAGTCCTTACCGAATTCGAGATGCTCTAGCCCGCCGCTCAGGCACATCCACAACCGTACCTTGGATCGTCAGGGCCGGTCCACACGAAGTGGATTATAATGCCTGAACAATGTGTTTCTCCGCCCTTTGGGGCGTAAATGAGCCAACGAATGACTCCATCGGACCCGGATCGTCCGATCTAACCGAGGCGCCTCGCAATTGCAACAACAACACAGGTGAAAAGTATATAAATGTCAGGGCTGGTAGGTCACTGACACCACCCTAGCTAGAAAGAAAACACACGTCCCCCCTGAGGTCCTGCTCCCGTTTCAGGTTCATACCGGGGTGTGAGGCTCGCGATTTCACGTTATACACAAAGCTACGCCACACAGGCGGTGCTTTGATCATCACCACAAGACTTAGCTCTTTAATAGAAGCCCTGATCATTTGCCACTCAGGCATGCCAAACTAGCAATTCATGCCATGCGACTGATGTCCATCGATATACAACCTCTGAGCTCGTGCGTTTCAGAGAAGGGAGTTAATCAAAAGAATAAATTATCCGCCGCCAAACAGATGTATATTTAACAGAGATCAATCAACACAGAATAAAATCCAGTCTCAGACACACAGTCCATTTACAAGTCCGTTCTGGGTCTGAACGAAACCGGAGGCACTAAATACCTCGCAAACCCATCGATCACCACGTACGTCTGGACGATCACCACTCATTATCCATATATCGGGATGCCTCCCAATCAGGACCTCGGTTACCATCCAAACGAGGTGAAGATCTCCGGTCTTCGACCACCGTCTTCATCTTCGATTTCTTATCGTCGATTCAGTTATTCAAAATGGGATAAACCCGGTCTTTCTGAGCAACTCGCGTATATAATAAACAAGTGCAACACTAACATATACATGCATCATTTCAATTCATTAGTCACTAACCGTCAATCAGTAAAAGAACGATTTCCCAAATATTAACCCCGAAGGCCGAAACCAACATTAGATCAACACCCAGGAAACCATTCGACTTAGCCAACCTTCAGTTAATTTCTAAATCACATCCATATTGTTTATAATATTTTATAACGATTTATCGCTATTTTCATTTATTTTAAAATAGCCAATATATTCAAAACGACGCTTCGGGCCATAACGCGACCGTGGCGTTGTTTTTCTTCAGATTTGATTTACACATATCTGAAAATCTAACTGTTGGATCTTCACAAAATTTACATCAGTAGAAAGATCTTTTCAAAACAAATCCAACGGTTCCAGTTTCGGGAAAATCCGACGGTTGGATCTCCCGGTATAATCGTTTGAAGTTTCGATTTCGACATACGAACTACAGCGTCGTTATTCGATTAAATATAATTATATATATATATAAATATAATCGTTTCTGGCGCTGTTTTTCTTCAGATTTGAATTAAACATTCCAGACAATCCAATCGTTGGATTTTTACAAAGTTGGTGTCGTTGGAAAGATTTTTCCGAGGCGAACCCAACGATTGCGGTTTCAGGAAAATCCGATGATCGGATCTCCCGTACTAATCGTTTGAAATCACGGTTTCAAAATACGAACTGCAACGTCGTTATTCGATATATTTTAATTCTATTTATTTATATATATCGATTCTTCGATTTCAAAGCTACATTCTTTTCATACATTTGATAAAAATGATATTTTTATCTAACTGTCTTCTATTTCAACACTTCATTATTTTTAACAATTCGTTTATATAATAAAAATGTGATTTTTATTGTAAAACAATTTATTTCAAAACAGGATTATTTTGTACTTTTCATATTAATGTTAAAAATGGGATTTTTATTATAAAACAATTTCTTTCAAAATATGAATACCATTCAACACATGAATCTCAATTCAACAAATGAATATCGATTCAGCACATGAAGGTTTTCTATAGTTTATATATATAGATAAAAATGTGATTTTTATATTTTAAAACAAGAACACCATTCAACATATGAATTTATAATCAACGAATGAATATCGATTCAACACATGAAGGTTTTCTATTCAACGAATAATTATAGTTTCAGCAAATGAAAATAATTCAAACACATGAATATTATTCAAAATTTCGGCGGCATAACGGCAGGGTAGTTAAAACCGGGACCGTCCCTAGTACGGCTCCTTGCTCTACCTTAAAACCTCGCGGTTTTTGACAATGGGGATCATGCATCTAGTTCGCACGCAGGCGGCATGTATATTTTTACAACGCATATATAACTTATACATCGAACGTACAACTTATACAACGCTTATACATGTGGTGTACAACGCTTATATAACTCATACATCGACCATATAATTTATACATCGTCGTTTTCCATATCATTTATAAATTAGAAATCTCACATTGGGTTCCACTCCACCAAAAATAGCAGAAGGCTCAGAAAAATATGCGGTCTCTTCTAAAATGTAGAAGACATCCACACGGTCACGATGTTTCCTGTTTCATCGAATTTCGGCAACACAGCAAAAAGATATGATTTTTCAAAGTTCAGATGTAATAAAAGGCGCACCTTTCACGATGGTTCAAAACTAGGTTTTGATCTTTCGATCAAACCGTTGCGCGATAGGAGAATTAGCTCACACAATGTCGAAGAGCTTCGAAAGACCTTCGCGCGCGTGGTGGTGAGGTGCAGTTCGGTGCACTCTGGTGGCGGCGGCGGCGCTCCAAAGGGTTGATCTTCCCGAGCTCGCAACTCGAGAAATACTGCACAATAAATGCCAAACTTCACATGGATTTGAAAAGGACGGTTAGAGCTTCAAAATGGATCCAACCTCACTTGATTTCATCGAGAAATGAAAGAGAAATTGAAGAGAGAAGTTTCGAGCTCCTTTCTGTCTCGCGCGCCTGATGATCTGGGAGAGAGAAAAGCATCTGGGCCAATGAGGGATTTTCTTTAATTTATAAATTTTTAAAATTTCAAAAATACCCCTTTCACACACGAACTCCAATCCAAACCCAACGACTGTCTTCCCTAGCGTTTTACCCCCATTCCGAACACAATGGGATATGTTTCGTAGGCTCATTCGACTGTTTCAGTCAGTTTTCCTTTAAATTAAAATATTAAACATTCAATATTCAATTTGAACGTACATTTCAATTTGCCAGGGCCACAAAGTAATTCGAAAAATTCCAGAAAAATAAATCTGGCTATGTTTTGACGATGCGGTCCCAACAAAACTAGTTTTGTCGAATTCTGAGACCGTTTGCAAAAAGGCCCATTTCTGGTCAATCCAATTTAACTGTAATTGACCAAAACACATTTTCCTTTGCCAACTCACATACTAGCTTCAAAAATTATGAAATTTGAAACCTAGCAATAACTTCACATCCTGGATCCAACAAAAGTGGTTTCGTCGAATTCCGAGGTCGTATGCAAAATGGCCAATTTCACGGGCTATATAAATTCCATAACAACCTTTCTAAAAATTCATATGGCCATAACTTTTTCATTCCGTTATGAAATTTCGATTTTTCAGATTCATTAGAAAGGTACTCACTAACAGATTTAAATATTTTTGGTTTCACTAAAATCCGTTTTGTTTTGCACCTGGTACAGTCCGACAAAGTTTGAATTCAAATTTTGAAACCGCAGCGCCATTTCAGGCCTTGTTTATAATTATAATTAATTATATTCGTTTTCAATTGTCGATTCAAACTTAGTTTCCATTGCTATTATTTAAAATATTTATTTTAAATATTTAAAATCCACTATTTTAGCCAATTTTAAAATTTTTAAATTGGTTCAGATTTTCTGGGTCGTTACAAAAATAATAAGAATCATACAACAGAAATACAATACCAGAAACCAAACAGACAATTTGCAAAATACAATTGATTACCTGGCTTGAAATTGGTCGTGTGTAGATGCAAAAATAAAAAAATACGACGTTAGCATGATATCTGCATGTTGGTGGTTATGGAAAGAGAGAAACAGAAGGATTTTTCACAACAAATGAAGATCAGTTCACGAGATTAGCAAATTAATTTAAATTGAAGTTAACCTGATTCTCAAGAAAAGATACGGGGAAGAAGACTTACGTCATCAATGGCAACACAATTCTTTGGAAGCGGATTTTGGGATTCATCAGATCTCCTGGTATCACAGATTGAAGCTGGAAACAAAAGGCCTCCATGAACACATTGCCGAAGAGAAACCCCTGTCCTCTACTAAAGCTAATTTGGGGTTTCTTTAGTTTACTTAAGGAAATGTTGAGTTGTAAGTGGAATTAGTGGGTGCGTTGTACATATGCGTTGTTAATATTTGTTTCGAACATCATCGTTTCCTTTTTGGGCTGAAAATGCCCTGAATAAAATTTAACCCACTTTCAAATATATATATATATTATAACCATATAATCCAAAATCATGAACCAAGAAATATATAGCGGAACATCTAAAATAAGGCTTAAATGAATATACAGATATAAACTGTTGAATACATAACTGTGGTCTCGATGATCCATACAATATGAGTACAATACCAAAAGATACAATATGCAATATGGATCCAAGCATGATACATGCTACCAACAAAAGACAATGATGATATAACGAGAAACATGAAATATATAAGAAACCTTCTATACAGGTACCAAAATTGAGACGACCCGAAATCCCGTTCTGACGGAGACCAGGGTTATCTTTGGAATATAACACAGAAATAGATAATAGCAGAACAGAATTAAATAAATACACCAGATAATGAACAATAGAATATACTGGATAAAAATAATCATCAGAGTTACACAGTATACAGGATCTTACTTTGTACAAATACAGTTCAGCTATACATAAATGTCTACAGCGGAAATAAACAAAATATGTACAATAGGAGCTGAACAACATAAAAAGAAATAAATGATAGAATCCATCTTCAGCTCCAGCTATCCAGAAAAAGAACCAGCTAAACCTGAATACAAGGCTGCCCATGTAGAAAAGGGACACCCGAGTTTGAAAGTGAAACAAACTACGAGTCAGTCATGGGACTGGTATGAGAAATCCACTCAACACATATATAATTGGCTAATCACAGGACCACGCCACTTTCGTGGAACGGTTTTACTCCATTGGATTGCCAGTGCTTTAAAACAAACTTTTCTTTTAAACATCGCTATGCTTTTTATAAAAATGAAGCCGTTATAAGACTCAGTTCCCATCACACGATGCAACGCAAACCGGAGGATAGAGTTTTTACCTTATAACGGCCAAATATGCTTGATACGAATAAAACAAAGGCATTTGATATTATTGCTAGTGTTTATATGTTTTGAAAACAATTTCAAATCATAACTATCAATCATAGACGGCATTAATGCCCCATACCACTATGTCGCCATATATAGGTATACAACCAAAACCGCATGATATCGTATTTGGAAATTGGATTTCCGTCATGAACCAAGGCAAAAGATAGTCCTTACCGAATTCGTGACTCTCTAGCCCGAGCCACAGGCAAGCGCAGGCAAGCCTTGGAGCGACAGGGCCGGTCCACCGATGTGGATTATTATGCCTGAACAATACGTTTCCCCGCCCTTTGGGGCGTAAACGAGCCAACGAATGACTCCATCGGACCCGGATCGTCCGATCAAACCGAGGCGCCTCGCAACAGCAACAACCACATAGGTGAAAAGTATATAAATGTCAGGGCTGGTAGGTCACTGACACCACCCTAGCTAGAAAGAAACGCATGTTCTCCCTGAGGTCCTTCCTCCTGTTTTAGGTTCATACCGGGGTGTGAGGCTCGCGAATTTACGTTATACACAAAGCTACGCCACACAGGCGGTGCTTTGATCATCACCACAAGACTTTGCTTTTCAACAGAAGCCCTGATCACTGCATCTTAGCATGCCACACAGGCAATTCACACCGTGCAACTGATGGCTATCAATCACACAGAACAAATTCCAATGTCGGACACACAGTCCATTTACAAGTCCGTTCTGGGTCTGAACGAAACCGGAGGCACTAAATACCTCGCAAACCCATCGATCACCACGTACGTCTGAACGATCACCACTCATTATCCATATTTCGGGATGCCTCCTAATCAGGACCTCGGTTACCATCCAAACGAGGTGAAGATCTCCGGTCTGACCACCGTCTTTATCTTCGACTTTCAATCGTCGGTCAATTATTTGAAATGAGAATTAACTCGGCCTTTTCAAATAATTCTCGGATATTTAGAATTTCAAATCAATTTATTTCAATGGTTAAATTATTCGTCAACACCAATTTTGTTCTTCAATGTAATTTTCACACCAAACACATTCAACCATCAAACACAACATAAATCGAGCAAATTCAGTTTATTTCCATTCCATGACGTTTACATTATTTTATAATGATTTATCACTATTTTTATTTATTTTAAAATAGCCAATTTATTCAAAACGACGCTTCGGGCCATAACGCGGCCGTGGCGCTGTTTTTCTTCAGAATTGATTTACACATATCTGAAAATCTAACCGTTGGATCTTCAAAAAATTTACATCATTAGAAAGGTCTTTTCAAAACGAATCCAACGGTTCCAGTTTCGGGAAAATCCGACGGTCAGATCTCCCAGTACAATCGTTTGAAATTTCGATTTCAAAATACGAACTGCAGCGTCGTTATTCGAAATATATATATAATTATATTTATATATATAAATATAATCGCTTCTGGCGCTGTGTTTCTTCAGAATTGAATTAAAAATTCCAGACAATCCAACCGTTGGATTTTTACAAGGTTGGTGCCGTTGAAAAGATTATTCCAAGGCGAACCCGAAGGTTGAGGTTTTGGGAAAATCCAATGGTCGGATTTCCCGCATTAGTTGTTTGAAATCACGGTTTCAAAATACGAACTGCACGGCCTCGTTTCGTTTTAATTTTATTTATATTTATATGTTTATATAAATATAGTTCATTCAATGATTTCAATATCGTTTTCACTTCAAATATTTCACTAACGCCTTAAAATTTTGGAAAATTTTGCCATAACCTCCCCTGCACCGGAAGCATCGGGAAATCGCAAATAGCTTTCCTGGTCCTTCTAATCTCAAAAAGAAAAAGAAAAAGCCAAGCGGCTAGCCAACAGGCTCATAAAATCATCACCCAAAAAAAAGCAGTAAATGTGTACCTATTTGTCGGGCACAAAATTTTATTCCTCTTCTCTAACCCCTTTGCTATAACCTGTTCAATGAATATGCATGTACATATGTATACAGTTCTTATCATTTATCATTTTCTATTCAACTTCATATTTGATTTCTATTTGGTTTAAAAACACCATTCATTCTAATGTTACATAAATAGGTGCAAATCATTTCATTAGCTAATTAATGAATATTTCAACTCATATATGTTTATTTTGAACAAGTGGCTATTTTTAACACTTCACATTTCAACGATTTATGCATACAATAAAAATGTGATTTTTATTTTAAAACAATTCATTTCAAAACACTGTTTTTCTATATAGTGTCATATAGGTGACAAAATAGGATTTTATATATATAGATAAAAGGTGATTTTTATTATCAAACAATTTATTTCAAAATATGAATACCATTCAACACATGAATTTCTAATCAACGAATGAATATCAATTCAACACATGAATGTTTTCTATAGTTTCTATATATAGATAAAAATGTGATTTTTATTATCAAACAATTTATTTCAAAATATGAATACCATTCAACACATGAATTTCTAATCAACGAATGAATATCAATTCAACACATGAATGTTTTCTATAGTTTCTATATATAGATAAAAATGTGATTTTTATTATCAAACAATTTATTTCAAAATATGAATACCATTCAACACATGAATTTCTAATCAACGAATGAATATCAATTCAACACATGAATGTTTTGTATAGTTTCTATATATAGATAAAAATGTGATTTTTATTCTCAAACAATTTATTTCAAAATATGAATACCATTCAACACATGAATTTCTAATCAACGAATGAATATCAATTCAACACATGAATGTTTTCTATAGTTTCTATATATAGATAAAAATGTGATTTTTACATTTTAAAACGCGAATACCATTCAACACATGAATTTCTAATCAACGAATGAATATCAATTCAACACATGAATGTTTTCTATAGTTTCTATATATAGATAAAAGGTGATTTTTATTATCAAACAATTTATTTCAAAATATGAATACCATTCAACACATGAATTTCTAATCAACGAATGAATATCAATTCAACACATGAAGGTTTTCTATAGTTTCTATATATAGATAAAAATGTGATTTTTATATTTAAAACGCGAATACCATTCAACACATGAATTTCTAATCAACGAATGAATATCAATTCTACACATGAAGGTTTTCTATAGTTTCTATATATAGATAAAAATGTGATTTTTATATTTAAAACGCGAATACCATTCAACACATGAATTTCTAATCAACGAATGAATATCAATTCAACACATGAAGGTTTTCTGTAGTTTCTATATATGGATAAAAATGTGATTTTTATATTTAAAACGCGAATACCTTTCAACACATGAATTTCTAATCAACGAATGAATATCAATTCAACACATGAAGGTTTTCTATAGTTTCTGTATATAGATAAAAATGTGATTTTTATATTTAAAACGCGAATACCATTCAACACATGAATTTCTAATCAACGAATGAATATCAATTCAACACATGAATGTTTTTCTATAGTTTCTATATATAGATAAAAATGTGATTTTTCTACTTAAAACGCGAATACCATTCAACACATGAATTTCTAATCAACGAATGAATAATAATTCAACACATGAATGTTTTTCTATAGTTTCTATATATAGATAAAAATGTGATTTTTACATTTTAAAACGCGAATACCATTCAACACATGAATTTCTAATCAACGAATGAATATCAATTCAACACATGAATGTTTTTTTATAGTGTCTATATATAGATAAAAATGTGATTTTTATATTTAAAACACGAATACCATTCAACACATGAATTTCTAATCAACGAATGAATATCAATTCAACACATGAAGGTTTTCTATTCAATGAATAAATATAGTTTAAGCAAATGAAAATAATTCAAACATACGAATATTATTCAAAATTTCGGCAGCATAACGGCAGGGTAGTTAAAACCGGGACCGTCCCTAGTACGGCTCCTCGCTCTACCTTAAAACCTCGTGGTTTTTGACAATGGGGATCATGCATCTAGTTCGCACGCAGGCGGCATGTATATATTTATTTCATTTCCACAAACTAATCCTATGTGGTTTCAACCGAATATCTCTCAACCACAAATGGGTATTTTTCAACCACAATCAACCAATATCAACCACAAACAATCCCAAACAATCATTCGCTATCAATCAATTTTCACAACAATTTCAACCAATAAATATCGTCCATGGTTTGTGGACGAGGGGCGTATATATATATATATATATATATATATATATAGCAATTCACTTTTATTTCACACACATATATATGGCTAGAAAAAGAAATTGAAGAGTGAGAAATTCTCACCGATAGCTATCCAATACTACGACTCTTCCTTTATAGAAATCTTCGCCAATCTCGCCTTTTGTCGCTTTCGTTGCCCGTATTCTCTACATATGTAAAAATCGAATTTTTACTTCGTTATTCAATATATAAAAATTGCATTTCAAAAATATAGATTCCGCCTTTTCAAAAATAAAGATTATATTTTTAATATTCCTATGATGTAAAAATTATATTTTTATTACTTTAAAAATATAATAATCATATCTTACTTCTTCTACTTAAAGTTCAAATCTTTTTCTATTTAAAATTCAAATCTTTTTCTACTTAAAGTTCAAATCTTTTTCTATTTAAAATTCAAATCTTTTTCTACTTAAAGTTCAAATCTTTTCCTTTTTAAAATTCAAATCTTTTTCTTTTCAAAATTAATTCAGTTTTAAAACCTTAAAAAAAACAGTATTTAAACCTTAAAAAAAACAGTATTCTTTTCTAAGAAAATAAAATCAGTATTTCAGAATTAAAATAAAAATAAAAATAAAATAAAATACTCACTGTAATGCGAAGGAGGGGGGGGGGGTCGTCAGGGTCGGCGGCAGGAGGCGGAGCAGGCTTCAGCGGTCTCGGACTGGGGGGGGGGCTCGCGAATTTGGCGTCGCGATGCTTCAGGGGGGGTGAGGTCTTCGTCGCGCTCGTGCGATCTGGGGGGGTCTTCGGGAGTTGCGCCGCTGGGAGGAGGAGGGAGACTGGACGGAGGGGGGCGGTGGGTCGGTGGCGTTCGCTTTAGGGGGGGGGCTGTCGATAGTTTTAGGGTTTTTTTTTTCCCGATTTGATTTTGAAGAGGGGGGGGGGGCAGAATGAATAAGGAGAGGGAAGGAATATTTTTATATTATTTAATTTATTTTATTTCAAAAAGTTGACTTTTACATACGACCTCTAAACGAGGCCCACCGCCTGTCGTCCATAGCGTTTCATTCCGAACACAATGGGATATGTATCGCAAGCTGATTTGCTCGTTACAATCAGTTTCCATTGAATTTACATTTAAATCACTATATTGAATTTTAAACGTACATTTCAAATTACCGGGTTCACATACTAACTCTAAAAATTCCAGAAAAATATTTTCTAGCTTCGTATTGACGATACGGTCCTAACAAAACTAGTTTCGTCGAATTCTGAGACCGTTTGAAAAATGGCCAACTTCCAGTCGATTAAAATCAACGGAAACTGGTCAAACGCGTTTTCCTTTGCCACGCTCACATATTGATTCGAAAAATTATGAAATTTGAAACCTAGCAATAACTTCACATCCCGGACCCAACAAAAGTGGTTTCGTCGAAATCCGAGGTCGTATGCAAAATGTCCATTCTTAAGGGCCTGAATTCCATAGCGACTATTCAGAATTTTCAACTGGACATATCTTTTGATTCCCGCTATGAAATTTCGATTCGTCAGATTCGTTGGAAAGATATCATCAATTAGATCCTAATGTTTTTGGTTTCACTAAAATCCGGATTGTTTTGCACCCGGTACAGTCCGACAAAGTTTGAATTCAAATTTTGAAACTGCCACGCCATTTTAGGCCTTGTTTATAATTAAAATTAATTCTATTCGTTTTCAATTGTCGATTCAAACTCAGTTTTCATCGCCATTATTTAAAATATTTATTTTAAATATTTAAAATCCATTATTTTAGCCAATTTAAAAATTTTAAATTGGTTCAGATTTTCTGGGTCGTTACAATCTCCCCCACTTAAAACTTTTCGTCCCCGAAAAGGAACAAAGTCGAAAGTGGTTTGATAAATCTACAATCACACAACACAACAACCAATCCAATTGTTTTTAACCTTCAAAAATATACTAATCAAATCCTATACCCTTTAAAAATCATTCATACTATATAATTAAAAGTGCACATCTATGAAAAGAAAATAACAATAGAGTAGAGAATTGAATGGTAGTTCAAAGTAGGGTAAATGTACTTGGCACCGGAGTCAATCAGAGATATCTACTCGGCATCTGGGATAAGCTTTCTGAATGCTCTCCTCAGTTTCCCAAGTACAATCTCGCGGATCTCCACTCCATTGCACTTTGACTAAGTGAACCTTCTTGTTTCTCAGCTCTTTGGTTTCTTTGCCGATGATCTTTAGCGGCTCTCGCCTCACAGCTAATTCTGGAGTAATTTCAATATCCTGCTGAGCTGCTTCTTCCACGATCAAGTCTTGATCATGAACGTGCTTTCGAAGTTGAGATATATGAAATACATCATGCACTCCAGGCAACCAGTCAGGCAGTTTGACCCTATAAGCGAGAGTCCCAATCCGTTCCAGAATAGGAAACGGACCAATGAATTTGGGTGCCAACTTTCCAGTTTTACCGAACCGGATAACTCCTCTCATCGGCGATACTTTCAAATATACATAGTCGCCAACTTCAAAGGATATATATCTTCTTCTTTTATTGGCATAGCTCTTTTGTCGGCTTTGAGCGGCAAGTAATCGCTTCTTAATAAAATCGACTTTGTCGGCAGCTTGTCGAATCATATCGGGACCCAACACAAGTCTATTTCCTGGCTCGACCCAACAAGCAGGAGATCGGCACGGTCTACCATACAATGCTTCGAATGGCGACATTGTCAGGCTTGCCTGATAGCTGTTGTTATAAGAGAATTCAGCCAAATTCATATGGTCTTCCCATGATCCACCGAAATCTAGAACACAAGCCCGCAATAGATCTTCTAAAATGCGATTCACCCTCTCAGTTTGACCGTCTGTCTGAGGATGATAAGCGGTGCTTAAGTTCAACTTCGTTCCCAGCTCGACTTGAAATGCTTCCCAGAATTTGCTAGTGAATATTGTATCTCTATCACTTACTATACTGAGCGGCACTCCATGAAGTCTAATTATTTCCCTGAAGTAAATCTGCGCCAGACTCTGAGCCGTTCTGTTTGATCCGACAGGTATGAAATGGGCGGTCTTCGTGAAGCGATCTACGATCACCCAAATACTATCGTTCCCTTTTCTGGTTCTGGGCAAACCATCAATAAAATCCATAGAAATATGTTCCCACTTCCAACCAGGAACTTCTAGTGGTTGTAACAGTCCAGCTAGTTTCTGTTGGTCGCTCTTGACTAGTTGGCAAGTAGGGCATCGACTAACATATATTGAAACGTCTCTCTTCATAGCCTTCCACCAGAATGTTCTTTTGAGATCGTTATACATTTTGGCCACGCCAGGATGGATACTCAGCTTGGACTTGTGACACTCGTCTAACACTTCCCTTTTTAACTCTGGGACGTCGGGAACACAAATCCTTCCTATCAATCTCAAGGTCTCGTCGTTCTCTATTTGAAAACACGAGGGTTCGCCTTTCTGAATCCTTTTGATCATATCCTTAATAAAGTTATCCTCCTTCTGAAGAATAGATATTTTATCAATCAAGGAAGTCGTGATAATAAAGATGGCGATCTTTACATTTTTTCGGCTCAGCTCATCGGCCACGACATTGGCTTTCCCTGGAGTATATATAATTTCGAAGTCATATGCTGCAAGAAACTCCAGCCAACGCTGCTGCCTCAAATTCAGGTCTTTCTGAGTGAACAGATTTAACGACTGGTGATCTGTAAATAGTTCAAATCTCTCGCCCAGAAGATAATGTCTCCAGATTTTCAAAGCGAACACAATAGCCAATAACTCAAGATCATGAGTTACGTAGTTCTTCTCGTGCGGCTTCAGTTGACGGCTAGCATAAGCAATCACTTGGCCCCTTTGCATCAACACTGCACCAAGGCCTTCTCTAGAAGCATCAGTCCAGACTTTTAAATCTTGGTTGCCATCGATGATGGTTAACACTGGAGCTGTTGTTAATCTCAACTTTAGCTCTTCGAAAGCCTCCTCACTTTCTGGAGTCCATTTGAATTTAGAGTGCTTCTTTGTAAGCTTCGTTAAGTGACCTGATATCTTCGAAAAGTCTTTAACGAACTTCCGATAATAGCTAGCCAATCCGAAAAAACTGCGGACTTCAGTGGGGGTACTGGGCTGTTTCCAATTCTGAATGGCCGTGATTTTGCTTGGATCCACAGCAATTCCTTCTTTCGATAC
Source organism: Allium sativum (assembly GCA_030737875.1). Taxonomy (NCBI): domain Eukaryota; kingdom Viridiplantae; phylum Streptophyta; class Magnoliopsida; order Asparagales; family Amaryllidaceae; genus Allium; species Allium sativum. Next base: position 273,838,561 of record CM060927.1, read on the forward strand.
TACGTGGCCCAGAAATTTTACTTCATCTTGCCAGAATATACATTTGGAAAACTTGGCTTTTAATACATTCCTTCTGAGGATTTCTAACACTTGTTCCAGATGCTTTTCATGTTCGGCTTTTGATTTAGAGAAGATTAGAATATCGTCCATAAAAACCAGAACAAATTTATTCAATACTCCTCTGAATACTCTGTTCATTAGATCGACGAAGTAAGCGGGAGCGTTACATAAGACGAACGGCATTACTAACCACTCGTAGAATAAGTCGGGGCCTCTGAACGCTGTCATTGGAACACACTCTTCGGCAATTCGAAGTTGATGGAAGCCTGTAGCTAGGTCCATTCGTGAGAATACTTGTGCTCCATTTAATCGATCCAACAAATCATCAATCCGCGGCAATGGATATTTGTTCTTTATTGTCTGTTTGTTCAGATCACGATAATCTACACATAGACGTAGAGTACCGTCTGATTTTGGGACAAATACCACGGCTGCACCCCAATCAGAGAAACTAGGCCTGATCAGACCCTTCCATACCAGCTGTCGTGTTTGATTGTCTAATTCCTCCTTCTCTTTCAAGGACATTTTTCGAATAGCGTGAACTACCGGCCTTGCATTGGGAATCAAAGCAATCTTGAAATCTATTTCTCTTTGCGGAGGTAAGCGAACAACTTCTTCGAACACGTCCGCATAGTTCTTAACGACAGGAATGTCTTTGATGAGGTCAGGAATATTTTCTGAGGCTTCTGGGGTATTTTCTATTTGAGCTAGAGAAACATCCAAAGCTGCCCAGAAATCCTTTCTATTTGATGTTGGGCCTTCACAAGGTATGGTTATATAATTCCCCCATTGTGCTTTTGCCTTTACAACCCTCTCGGCGCATCTAACCTCCGCTTCATATTTGGTTAGCCAATCCAATCCCAGAATAAGATCGAATTCATTAAAATTCATGACGATAGAGATAATAGGGATTTTATAGCAAGAAAAAGAGACAGGTACTGCACAAATCCAACTGAGATTGATAGAACCCCCGACCGGATTCTGGACAGTCATTGGTTCCTTGAGCTTCCTCAAGTTCAAATCCAGTTTCTTAGCGGCACTCTTTGATATAAAGCTTCGCGACGCGCCTGTGTCAAACAATACTTTAACTGGAATGTTTTTGACAGTAAGCGTGCCTTCTAAAACATCAGATCTTCCCTGATTATCTGAGGGTGCTGAGGTTTCTGCTACTTCATTTACTTGAACCATTTTGGTCTTTTTCAACATCCAACAGTCTCTCTTTATATGACCAGTCTTATGACAAAGATTGTACTCCCGGGTCACTTGAAACTTATTCTTGGATTTAGATTCATCCCTTTTTGGTTTCTTTAGAGATCGGCAACTTATCGAGAGATGCCCTTGCTTATTGCAGTTAGAGCATACAGTTGTCGTTACTGGTTTCTTCTCAGATTTGGCCCTTTTCCTCTTGGCACTGGCCTTCTTACTGATCTCAGACATTGTACTTGCCTCAAGATAATCAGTTTCAGACTCAATTTTATTACTAGAGCTGACTTCCTCTTCGTACTGTAGCATACCTTTCTTATCTAGATTTTCATATTGATAAGCCATATAAATCATTTCTGAAAAAGGAAGCTTCACATGCCCCAATACTTTATTCTGATATTTCCTTTGAAGCCCATTGATAAACCTCAAATTCTTCCTCTTCAGATTTTGAATTAGATGAGGGGTAAAGTGAGAAAGTTCATTGAATTTCTTATGATATTCGGGAATGGTCATGTCTCCTTGTATCAGATAAGAAAATTCATCGCATAACCGCTCAGTTGCTTCGGGAGGAGTAAATCTTTCTAAGAAAATCACTTTGAATCTGTCCCAGGTGATATCACCTTCTGGATTATCCTTAATAACTGAATCCCACCAGAACAAAGCTTCTTCTTTGAGCGCCCAGGAGGCCAGTAATCTTTTCTGGTCATCCCTCAGCTTTAATGCTTCGAAGATTTTCTCGGCCGAGCGAATCCAAGCTTGTGTTTTCATAATTGATTCTTCACCCGAGAAAGGTTTTCAACCCAGATTCCTATATTTCATAAATAGAGCTTCTATATCCGGGTCAGTATTACTTCTTCTGTTTCTGGCACTCATTTTCTAGTTCTTCTGCAAATAGCAGATCAAGTGTCAGGTCAACAGGAAAGATATTTCAAAATATAGAGACAAATACTTGAATGTAAATGTGTCTATCCAGGTGTTATTTCATTCTGCTTTACTCATACTAGGATATTGCTGATCCTATCTGTATTGAGTTACCCGTCCTAGAACACTACTGGTTCTATTTCTGACGAGTTCGTTCAAATGTTATATTCCAGAACTAAGCTTAACCAAAGCTCTGATACCACGTTGAGACGACCCGAAATCCCGTTCTGACGGAGACCAGGGTTATCTTTGGAATATAACACAGAAACGGATAATAGCAGAACAGAATTAAATAAATACACCAGATAATGAACAATAGAATATACTGGATAAAAGTAATCATCAGAGTTACACAGTATACAGGATCTTACTTAGTACAAATACAGCTCAGCTATACATAAATGTCTACAGCGGAAATAAACAAAATATGTACAATAGGAGCTGAACAGCATAAAAAGAAATAAATGATAGAATCTATCTTCAGCTCCAGCTATCCAGAAAAAGAACCAGCTAAACCTGAATACAAGGTTGCCCATGTAGAAAAAGGGGCACCCGAGTTTGAAAGTGAAACAAACTACGAGTTAGTCATGGGACTGGTATGAGAAACCCACTCAACACATATATAATTGGCTAATCACAGGACCACGTCACTTTCGTGGAACAGGTTTACTCCATTGGATTGCCAGTGCTTTAAAACAAACTTTTCTTTTAAACATCGCTATGCATTTTATAAAAATGAAGCCGTTATAAGACTCAGTTCCCATCACACAATGCAACGCAAACCGGAGGATAGAGTTTTTACCTTATAACGGCCAAATATGCTTGATACGAATAAAACAAAGGCATTTGATATTATTGCTAGTGTTTATATGTTTTGAAAACAATTTCAAATCATAACTATCAATCATAGACGGCATTAATGCCCCATACCACTATGTCGCCATATATAGGTATACAACCAAAACCGCACGATATCGTATTTGGAAATTGGATTTCCGTCATGAACCAAGGCAAAAGATAGTCCTTACCGAATTCGTGACTCTCTAGCCCGAGCCACAGGCAAGCGCGCAGGCAAACCTTGGAGCGACAAGGCCGGTCCACCGATGTGGATTATTATGCCTGAACAATACGTTTCCCCGCCCTTTGGGGCGTAAACGAGCCAACGAATGACTCCATCGGACCCGGATCGTCCGATCAAACCGAGGTGCCTCGCAACAGCAACAACCACATAGGTGAAAAGTATATAAATGTCAGGGCTGGTAGGTCACTGACACCACCCTAGCTAGAAAGAAACGCATGTCCTCCCTGAGGTCCTTCCTCCCGTTTTAGGTTCATACCGGGGTGTGAGGCTCGCGAATTTACATTATACACAAAGCTACGCCACACAGGCGGTGCTTTGATCATCACCACAAGACTTAGCTTTTCAACAGAAGCCCTGATCACTGCATTTTAGCATGCCACACAGGCAATTCACACCGTGCAACTGATGGCTATCAATCACATAGAACAAATTCCAATGTCGGACACACAATCCATTTACAAGTCCGTTCTGGGTCTGAACGAAATCGGAGGCACTAAATACCTCGCAAACCCATCGATCACCACGTACGTCTGAACGATCACCACTCATTATCCATATTTCGGGATGCCTCCCAATCAGGACCTCGGTTACCATCCAAACGAGGTTAAGATGTAATGACCCGCATTTCCAGAGGTGTATAATTAATTTATTTAATTATATAAATGGTGGTTTAGAGAATTCAAATGGTCATTAAATAAATTATAGTGAATATTTAATTAAATTAAATTATTAAATAATATATTTAATTCAGAAATAATCGAAAATATTGGAAATCACAATATAATGTGAACAGGGTCATCCCCGAGATTTAATTCAGCTTAGAGTTGGATTATATTGACGAATACATTCAATCGACGACAGTTTGAACGTATAATTATATTATAATTAAAATCGAGCTTGAAATGGCGCTGTAGTTCGCGATTTGGCGAATCGAACTTCAACTGGATGTACAGGATTTGTTTTAAGCCGGATTTCTGTGAAACAAGAAACGTGTGGAGCTGGTGGAGTATATCTTTCTAGTGGAAGAGAAAGATCGGAATTTCGTCGTGTAGATTTTGAGATATGTCCAAATCAAATTTCAGAAAAGTCGCTATAGAATCGTTTATCGACCATAACTGTTTATTCGATATAACTGGATATCGGCTCTGAATTTAGACAAGGTTCTTTTGGGAAATAGTGATAAAATAATTTTTAGAATTTTACTGTAATTTTTAATTAATTTAATAAGCGACTTTTTATTTGAAGTATTTCGCACCCTGAAATCAACATTTCGAAGTTTCAAAATATGAGTCCACCTACCGGTATTATTATATTTTTGGGATCGTAAGACGGTGTTGATCACAACGGTGTATATATTTCGGTCAGTAGCAAGATATACATGTATATATGATCATATATATATATATATATTATACCAAACTCAGACGTGTACAAAGCTTTTGTGGACTAATGAAGGGCCACGCACCAATTTTCTCAACCACACAAATATCTAGATATTATTCTTCACTATATATACCCCCCTCTTTAGCCAATACCCTTAAAACCTAGAATGGGCAGTCAACATAAGAATTTGCCGCCGCCACTTCACTTAAAACATTTCCAGCAAAACCCAAAATCGTTCCTTCCAAAAGAAAAGAAAATCAAAACGAGTAAAGGGAGAGGGAGACAAGCGAGTTCGATTTGAAGTAGCAGGGGTTTCGACGCGGGGCTTTACTGGGCTTGTGGGGGTGCTGTTCAACGCAGCAGAAGGTGGTCTCGGAACGTGGAAAGGGGAGCGAGAATACCATGAATGCTTGAGAGGTGGTCAGACGCGCCAACGGGTGGTGGTGCGATGCCTCAAAGTAGAGCGAGTTGACCAGAATTTCAATCAGGATGGGAAATTGTTCGTATGCCTTTTCTGGATAACTGTCGATGATTAAGGTATGAAATCAGAGAGCTTGGGAGGCTGGTTGAACGTGGGTGTTGCTGGTGATGTAGGGGTCAGACTCGATGACTTCTGATGGCGGTAGAAAGGGTGGAAGACGGTGAACTCCGGTGGAGGGTGACAGCTGCGATGTGAAGTTGAACAGAGGGATTTTTGTTGCGGTGTTCTTTTCAAAGGGTTGGATTGTTGTATGAAACTGGAAGACGGAGGACAAAGATTTAACGAGGAGCTTTAAATGATTTATTGTGCAGGTGTGGGATTTGTTAAAGGTGGAAAAAGGGGTTACTTACGGCTAATCATTGATTAAGGCTAAGGGGTGAGTTACTGGTGGTTGTTTTAATTGCCGAGTAGTATGCTGCTTGTTATAGCAGAACCATCCTCTGATCACATGTGACAAACCGGGACGTTGGTTTTGTGTGAGGTAATAGCTCCCTAAGTGGACGTTGGTTTGTGTTCTTGAGAGTTTAACACCATCGCTGTCAGTACCAGCTCTTCGGTGATTGCTATGCAATGGGGTAATTCCTGAGCTGCATTTACATGCATGGGTGTTCCGCCGATTTACATACCATTGTAGAGCTTGTGTTGTTTACTTCTTGTGACAAACCGGGAGAGCAGCATTGTTTACCGTGAAGGAGGAAAAAGGATTAGCGGGTCTGGACTTCTTGGTTTGGGTGTTGGGCCTTAAGGGTATTAATGGGCCGGAAAGAAAAAGAGTCAGACGCGACTACAAATAGTTGGAACCGTAATAAGGGGAACACTGTTGGGAACCGATGCGACTGAAAATCTAGCTACTGGAATTTTATAGGGAACTATACGTCTGTTCCATTTTAAATGAAACAGACGAAAAATCATCAACCGTGAACCAATGTGAGTAAATCTCACCAACTCTGAACAGTTTATAATTTCATGTTGTATTTTTAGAACTGTTAGAAATTGTCTGTTTGATTGTGTGTTGACTGTTTGATTGAACTGCTAGTCAGTTAATGAAATATTATAAATATATATATAATATATATAAACAATTATATAGTTATATATTTGATTCTGATTATCAGAATAATTCATATTAAACTGAAAGTGATGACAATCATGTTGTGTAACATCTGTGGATGCAGGGAAACAGGTTGGAGGAATCCGACTGGATTCCTCAACAGTTATTTTATTATTTTTCATATATTTTAATATATGATGTGAATTATAACCTGTTGTTGATTGTGTGTGTATGGACGATATTGAACATCGTGATTGGATATGATTGAATACCATAACATACTGAAATGTTGATAAGGGGATTTTTCAAAGTGATGTTGAAATAAAATATTTATAAATGGAATATTTATAAATAAGAGATATTTATAAATTTGAATATTTATAAATAAGGAATATTTATAAATTGGAATATTTATAAATAGGAGATATTTTAAAAAGGAAAGAAATTCAAAACATTTCCTTTTTGAATGGAAGGCCTGTGTAGCGGGTTTGGGGATTTTCCCGATACACCCGATACAAAGGAGGTTATGGCGAATTTTCCCAGAAATTTAAGGAGTTAGAATATTTTAAAGAATAAATGTGAAAGCCAAATATAAAGGAGTTATATTTGAAATGAAATATAAAGGAGTTATATTTGAAACGAAATATAAAGGAGTTATATTTGAAACGAAATACAAAGGAGTTATATTTGAAGCGAAAATATAAAGGAATATATTTGAAATCAAATATTAAGGAAATATATTTGAAAGCAAATAAAAAAAAAGGGAATTATTTATTTAGGAAATAAATAATGGTAAAAGAATTTATTTATTTAGGAAATAAATAAAGTAAAAGGATTATTTATTTGTTAGAATAAATAAAATAAAGGAGATATTTATTTGTTAAATAAATAGGATTTAAATAAAGGAGATATTTATTTTTTAAATAAATAGGATTTAAATAAAGGAGATATTTATTTGTTAAATAAATAGGATTTAAATAAAGGAGATATTTATTTGTTAAATAAATAGGATTTAAATAAAGGAGATATTTATTTGTTAAATAAATAGGATTTAAATAAAGGAGATATTTATTTGTTAAATAAATAGGATTTAAATAAAGGAGATATTTATTTGTTAAATAAATAGGATTTAATCAAAAGAATATTTAGAAGTGAATAGAAAATGAAATCTGTTTTGAACAGATGAATGGAAAAGATTTATTTATAAATAACAGTTTATAAAATAAATGAATATTTATCATCGATAAATGAAATATATAAGGCTGAACTTATATAGAGAAGAGATATTGGTTTTAACACCGATAGTATAAATAAAATGGATTCAAACACTTGTATAAGTGGAATAACGTTATTAAAGAGAACATTTATAAAGTGCAGAACCGTTACTAAAAGTAAATCTTTATAAATGAATAAACGTTATCAAAATAGGGGTACTCGAATAAGAGAAATCGATTTAGTTAGATTTACCGAGTTAAGTTATCGAGTTAAGATAAGTTAAGTCAAGTGAATCGATAAGTGAATCAAGATAGTTAATCGAGGTAAGTGAATCGAGTTAAGATAAACGATGAGAGTTAATCGAGGTAAGTGAATCGAGTTAAGATCACCAAGTTAAGTATTGAGTAAGATTTTCGTGTCGAGATAATCAAGTTAAGTATTGTGTTAAGATTATCAAGTCGAGGTAATCAAGTTAAGTAATCGAGTTGAGATTATCAAGTCGAGATAATCAAGTTAAGTTAATCGATGGGAGTGAATCGAGTTAAGTGAATTAAGTTAAGTTAATTTAGTAAGTTAAATAAGTTGAGTTAATCGAGTGGGTCGATCAAGTTAGTCGAGCCTAGTTAATCGAATCAAATTGGTCGAATCAAGTCGAGTTGAGTTAGTCAAGTTAATCGAGTTAAGTTCGTAGAGTTAAAGTAATCGAATTAGTTATTCGAAAGGAATTATCGATGTTAGTTTCATCGAAAGGAATTATCGATTATAGTTTAATCGAAGTGAGTCAATCCAATATGGTATTCGAAGTGAGTTAATCGAATATTGGTTATTCGAAGTGAGTTAATCGAATATTGGTTATTCGAAGTGAGTTAATCGAATATTGGTTATTCGAAAAGGGGAGTTATCAAATCTAGTAGAATTAAAGGAGTTAATCGAATCTAGTTTATTCGAATAGAATTAAAGGAGTTAATCGAATCTAGTTTATTCAAATGGAATTAAAGGAGTTATCGAATATAGTTTATTCGAAAGGAGTTAAGTGGAATCAGTTAATGAGTATAGGGGTTTGGGTCGTCATCGCGTTGTGGATTTAAACATCCATTTAAATCCAAATAAAGGAGTATTTGGAAATGTTTTCCAAATCAGAATCAGAATGAAATCAAAGATTGGAAACTGAAATATGAATTAGAAAATGGAATGTTAATTTATAAGGAAGGGAATAAATAAATGATAAGATAAATTTAAGAGTTAATAATGATTGATGATTGTTCGATATAATTTCCATCTGGAAATAATATCGTTGTTTGCACACTTGTTTTTCTTTGATAGTTAACTCACAGACTATCGAAGTTTTTGACCATTTTAACGTTGTTAATATGGAGAGACCGGTTGGATTATTATCCATAGAACCACTCTGTATTGGCATAAGCATCGCGAATCATATATGCCAAAGATAATTGCAGACGGAGTAAAATTCAAGGGCTATCCTGTTTACAGAATAGTGCCTTCGGTTTGTCCAGTCCCAGGACAACTTGTATGGACGAAGGTCTGACAGAGTATATCCAATGGATCGCGTAAGTTGATCTGTTTAAACGTATTCACGTTTGGTGGCGGAGGAATTCGTTTCTCTTAGCTGTATACCCGTGTTATTTTTGGATAAGTCAATTTGTGATTTGGCGGGTATGACGATGTGACATTCTAAGTGAATGAAGATGGATGTCTAACATAGTATTTCCAGAAAGGTCACGTACATTGATTTCTTCAACCGTACCAAGAGTGGAAGCGGAGAAGGAAACTTCTTTTAGCTAACACGTAATGTACTGTTGTAGACGTCAATTAGTGATTTTCGATGGATCTGACAATGTGGCATTCGAAGTGAATCTGATGTGATGATAAAGCGTAGCTTCTAGCCTCATCAACCGGTAAATGACAGAAATCGGGCAGGCAGCATGGCTAAGTCGGTCGCACCGAAGTAGGGTGTATAATCACCTATCTAGTGAATATTCATTTGCTTCTTTTAATCTATCAATGCTGTCCCATATATATATACGGGAACGGTTGCTGATCCCAACCGTTGGTGATGTACATTCGATACACTCAAGCGAAATGAGTGGTCGGTCATGTGTGGCTGAGTTGCAAGATGTTCTTGTTGAACTCCAGTGTATCGTTCCTAGAGTACACTGATCGGAAGGTGATTCCATACCTTGTCATAGTTGGAAATCCATTATCCAGTACGTGCTTGCGATTTTGATTGTATACTATATATGTAGAACGTGAGATGAAAGCGTTTCTGCTAGTTGATATCTATTTGTACATAGACATTATATTAATATCAAAAGGTTTTTGATATAAAGATATTTTGGATTCTCATAAGGGAAAAACCCGTTCCGTTATGCGGCGTGGTCTTATGAGATATCGTTTACTTGTTCATATACCTGTTTAAACTGTTTTACTCACACCAGTCCCATGACTGACCCGGAGTTTACTTTGTTGTTTTCCCTAAACTCTTGGGTGCCTAATTTGTACGGGCAGTCAAGTAGTCAGGAATTTACAGATATACATGGAGAGCTTGGAGCAGGAGGTTTCAAGATCATATAGCTATAGTTATTTCCGTTGTGTTGTAAGTGCTGTACTCTGATAAGTGCTATTGTATACATAACTGTTATATTTCAAAGTTATGTTATCTATTATATGTTATTCGTCCCGCTGTGAGGTTCGTGTTACTCTGATGTTGTGTTCTTCTTCTTCTTCTATTCTAAGTCTCTATCTTATCTATTCTCACCCTCTAAGTTCTTTCATTAATTACCGGGATTTTTCGATGTTTTGGTTATCGACGTCAAGCTTACGTCGATAACCAAAGTCGCTCAAAATCCGGGTCGTTACATAAGATCTCCGGTCTTCGACCACCGTCTTTATCTTCGACTTTCAATCGTCGGTCAATTATTTGAAATGAGAATTAACTCGGCCTTTTCAAGTAATTCACGGATTTTTAGAATTTCAAATCAATTTATTTCAATGGTTAAATTATTCGTCAACACCCATTTTGTTCTTCAACGTAATTTTCACACCAAACGCATTCAACCATCAAACACAACATAAATCGAGCAAATTCAGTTTATTTCCATTCCATGACGTTTACAATATTTTATAACGATTTATCACTATTTTTATTTGTTTTAAAATAGCCAATTTATTCAAAACGACGCTTCGGGCCATAACGCGGCCGTGGCGCTGTTTTTCTTCAGAATTGATTTACACATATCTGAAAATCTAACCGTTGGATCTTCACAAAATTTACATCATTAGAAAGGTCTTTTCAAAACGAATCCAACGGTTCCAGTTTCGGGAAAATCCGACGGTCGGATCTCCCGGTACAATCGTTTGAAATTTCGATTTCAAAATACGAACTGCAGCGTCCTTATTCGATATATATATATAATTATATTTATATATATATAAATATAATCGCTTCTGGCGCTGTTTTTCTTCAGAATTGAATTAAGCATTCCAGAAAATCCAACCGTTGGATTTTTACAAGGTTGGTGCCGTTGGAAAGATTATTCCAAGGCGAACCCGACGGTTGAGGTTTCGGGAAAATCCAATGGTCGGATTTCCCGCATTAGTTGTTTAAAATCACGGTTTCAAAATACGAACTGCACGGCCTCGTTTCGTTTTAATTTTATTTATATTTATATATTTATATAAATATAGTTCATTCAATGATTTCAATATCGTTTTCACTTCAAATATTTCACTAACGCCTTAAAATTTTGGAAAATTTCGCCATAACCTCCCCTGCACCGAGAGCATCGGGAAATCGCAAATAGCTTTCCCGGTCCTTCTAATCTCAAAAAGAAAAAGAAAATGCCAAGCGGCTAGCCAACAGGCTCATAAAATCATCACCCAAACAAAGCAGTAAATGTGTACCTATTTGTCGGGCACAAAATTTTATTCCTCTTCTCTAACCCCTTTGCTATAACCTGTTCAATGAATATGCATGTACATATATATACAGTTCTTATCATTTATCATTTTCTATTCAACTTCATATTTGATTTCTTTTTGGTTTAAAAACACCATTCATTCTAATGTTACATAAATAGGTGCAAATCATTTCATTAGCTAATTAATGAATATTTCAACTCATATATGTTTATTTTGAACAAGTGGCTATTTTTAACACGTCACATTTCAACGATTTATGCATACAATAAAAATGTGATTTTTATTGTAAAACAATTCATTTCAAAACACTATTTTTACATATAGTGTCATATAGGTGACAAAATAGGATTTTATATATATAGATAAAAGGTGATTTTTATTATCAAACAATTTATTTCAAAATATGAATACCATTCAACACATGAATTTCTAATCAACGAATTAATATCAATTCAACACATGAATGTTTTCTATAGTTTCTATATATAGATAAAAATGTGATTTTTATTATCAAACAATTTATTTCAAAATATGAATACCATTCAACACATGAATTTCTAATCAACGAATGAATATCAATTCAACACATGAATGTTTTCCATAGTTTCTATATATAGATAAAAATGTGATTTTTATTATCAAACAATTTATTTCAAAACATGAATACCATTCAACACATGAATTTCTAATCAACGAATGAATATCAATTCAACACATGAATGTTTTCTATAGTTTCTATATATAGATAAAAATGTGATTTTTATTATCAAACAATTTATTTCAAAATATGAATACCATTCAACACATGAATTTCTAATCAACGAATGAATATCAATTCAACACATGAATGTTTTCTATAGTTTCTATATATAGATAAAAATGTGATTTTTATTATCAAACAATTTATTTCAAAATATGAATACCATTCAACACATGAATTTCTAATCAACGAATGAATATCAATTCAACACATGAATGTTTTGTATAGTTTCTATATATAGATAAAAATGTGATTTTTATTCTCAAACAATTTATTTCAAAATATGAATACCATTCAACACATGAATTTCTAATCAACGAATGAATATCAATTCAACACATGAATGTTTTCTATAGTTTCTATATATAGATAAAAATGTGATTTTTACATTTTAAAACGCGAATGCCATTCAACACATGAATTTCTAATCAACGAATGAATATCAATTCAACACATGAATGTTTTCTATAGTTTCTATATATAGATAAAAGGTGATTTTTATTATCAAACAATTTATTTCAAAATATGAATACCATTCAACACATGAATTTCTAATCAACGAATGAATATCAATTCAACACATGAAGGTTTTCTATAGTTTCTATATATAGATAAAAATGTGATTTTTATATTTAAAACGCGAATACCATTCAACACATGAATTTCTAATCAATGAATGAATATCAATTCAACACATGAAGGTTTTCTATATTTTCTATATATAGATAAAAATGTGATTTTTATATTTAAAACGTGAATACCATTCAACACATGAATTTCTAATCAACGAATGAATATCAATTCAACACATGAATGTTTTTTTATAGTTTCTATATATAGATAAAAATGTGATTTTTATATTTAAAACGCGAATACCATTCAACACATGAATTTCTAATCAACGAATGAATATCAATTCAACACATGAAGGTTTTCTATTCAATGAATAAATATAGTTTAAGCAAATGAAAATAATTCAAACATACAAATATTATTCAAAATTTCAGCAGCATAACGGCAGGGTAGTTAAAACCGGGACCGTCCCTAGTACGGCTCCTCGCTCTACCTTAAAACCTCGCGGTTTTTTACAATGGGGATCATTCATCTAGTTCGCACGCAGGCGGCATGTATATATTTATTTCATTTCCACAAACTAATCCTATGTGGTTTCAACCAAATATCTCTCAACCACAAATGGGTATTTTTCAACCACAATCAACCAATATCAACCACAAACAATCCCAAACAATCATTCGCTATCAATCAATTTTCACAACAATTTCAACCAATAAATATCGTCCATGGTTTGTGGACGAGGGGCGTATATATATATATATGTATATATATATATTTATATATAGCAATTCACTTTTATTTCACACACATATATATGGCTAGAAAAAGAAATTGAAGAGTGAGAAATTCTCACCGATAGCTATCCAATACTACGACTCTTCCTTTATAGAAATCTTCGCCAATCTCGCCTTTTGTCGCTTTCGTTGCCCGTATTCTCTACATATGTAAAAATCGAATTTTTACTTCGTTATTCAATATATAAAAATTGCATTTCAAAAATATAGATTCCGCCTTTTCAAAAATAAAGATTATATTTTTAATATTCCTATGATGTAAAAATTATATTTTTATTACTTTAAAAATATAAAAATCATATCTTACTTCTTCTACTTAAAGTTCAAATCTTTTTCTATTTAAAATTCAAATCTTTTTCTACTTAAAGTTCAAATCTTTTTCTATTTAAAATTCAAATCTTTTTCTACTTAAAGTTCAAATCTTTTCCTTTTTAAAATTCAAATCTTTTTCTTTTCAAAATTAAATCAGTTTTAAAACCTTAAAAAAATAGTATTTAAACCTTTAAAAAAACAGTATTGTTTTCTTAGAAAATAAAATCAGTATTTCAGAATTAAAATAAAAAAAATAAAAAAAAATACTCACTGTAATGCGAAGGAGGGGGGGGGTCGTCAGGGTCGGCGGCAGGAGGCGGAGCAGGCTTCAGCGGTCTCGGACTGGGGGGGGGGGGCTCGCGAATTTGGCGTCGCGATGCTTCAGGGGGGGTGAGGTCTTCGTCGCGCTCGTGCGATCTGGGGGGGGGGGGGTCTTTGGGAGTTGCGCCGCTGGGAGGAGGAGGGAGACTGGACGGAGGGGGCGGTGGGTCGGTGGCGTTCGCTTTAGGGGGGGTTGTCGATAATTTTAGGGTTTTTTTTCTTTTTTTTTCCCGATTTGATTTTGAAGAGGGGGGGGGGCCAGAATGAATAAGGAGAGGGAAGGAATATTTTTATTTTTATATTATTTAATTTATTTTATTTCAAAAATTTGACTTTTACATACGACCTCTAAACGAGGCCCACCGCCTGTCGTCCATAGCGTTTCACCCTCATTCCGAACACAATGGGATATGTATCGCAAGCTGATTTGCTCGTTATAATCAGTTTCCGTTGAATTTACATCTAAATCACTATATTGAATTTTAAACGTACATTTCAAATTACCGGGGTCACATACTAACTCTAAAAATTCCAGAAAAATATTTTCTAGCTTCGTATTGACGATACGGTCCTAACAAAACTAGTTTCGTCGAATTCTGAGACCGTTTGAAAAATGGCCAATTTCCAGTCGATTAAAATCAACGAAAACTGGTCAAACGCGTTTTCCTTTGCCACGCTCACATATTGATTCGAAAAATTATGAAATTTGAAACCTAGCAATAACTTCACATCCAGGACCCAACAAAAGTGGTTTCGTCGAAATCCGAGGTCGTATGCAAAATGTCCATTCTTAAGGGCCTGAATTCCATAGCGACTATTCAGAATTTTCAACTGGACATATCTTTTGATTCCCGCTATGAAATTTCGATTCGTCAGATTCGTTGGAAAGATATCATCAATTAGATCCTAATGTTTTTGGTTTCACTAAAATCCGGATTGTTTTGCACCCAGTACAGTCCGACAAAGTTTGAATTCAATTTTTGAAACTGCCACGCCATTTTAGGCCTTGTTTATAATTAAAATTAATTCTATTTGTTTTCAATTGTCGATTCAAACTCAGTTTTCATCGCCATTATTTAAAATATTTATTTTAAATATTTAAAATCCATTATTTTAGCCAATTTAAAAAAATTTAATTGGTTCAGATTTTCTGGGTCGTTACAAAAATGATGCATCCATACATAATATCTCTTAGTTTGACTCGTATTATATAAAATAATGAACAGGTCAATCTAGACAACAAAGGATGACCAGTAATATGGGGAGGGTTACAAAGAAATGAACTATGACATAATCATACAAGCATAAAATAATTTCCCAAGTATATATATACATAAATCGTCCTAAAATTATGAAATCGCTAAGAAATATACTCATGATAGCTTGTAAAAGCAATTAGCTCCAATGGTGCATAAGATTAAATCATAAAATTTAAGTTTAGAAGTTAATACAGAAAATCTTGGAAACCATATAGAGTAAAATGATACTATGCACAGATCCACAAGATTTGGTGAACCTATAGGCCCACCGAACAAGCATATCCCTAAATTTCCTCCATGAATAGGCATATAATCCCTTAATTGAAATCCCACCTAGATATAATGAATTGGATGCCCTCTATGATAAGGTAGAAAACTCAAGAATTGGATGCCTCCACAATTCTGATGGTTGTATTCCCTCTACAATTAGGTTCGTCAATCCAAATACTTATTGAAGCCCTATATAATTTAATAATCCTATTAATGGATGACTTCCACGATTTCCTTGTAAGCTGATATAATCCTCTATAAATGGAATTGTAACGGCCCAAAAATCCGTACTATCTGAGTTGACTAATAACACCACACGTCCAACCCGAATTGCATAGAAATACGAATCATTATTAGAAAGAAGTTAGAGGATGGGAAATAGAAAGAAAGAAATGATAGAATAGAAGAAAATGAAGATCACAAACTCACAGCGGAACGAATAAAATATATTAAATAACATAACTTTTTGAAATACAAATTAGTAACTTTATATACATACCATCATCAGAGCACAACAGTTATTCCTGGAATAGTTATAAACACCTGTTTCCAGTTACAACACAGTACACAGCAGAAATATGATAGTCTATAGCTAATTGGTGAAGCCTCCTGCTTCCAACTCTTCCAAGTGAATATGAAAAATCCCTACTACTTGACTGCCCGTACAAATTTGGGCACCCAAGAGTTTAGGGAAAATAAACAAAATAAACTCTGGGTCAGTCATGGGACTGGTGTGAGTAAACTCCAACCATTTGTTTAACTTTCAAAATCCTTTCGAAAGAAATGATAATAGTAAGACCAGCCCACACATAAACATGGATGGTTTTTACCTTACTATAACCCAAAACACTTTGATACAAAATCTAGTGATATTATAATAGTGTCTAAATCAAATAAATAACAATCTAGCGTAACGCTTGCATCTCACGTTCCATTGTGAAGACCCGCAACTTCCCCGTAAAGGAAAGCGTCGGATAGTTCGAGAACAAACCACAACAGAACGCATATAAAAGAACATTTCATTGTATATTACAACAATGCATCAGATTACAAGAATATACAGAGTATAAATGAATATTACACAGAAATATCAGAGATTTAAATTACATTTAAATACATAGCAGCGGAAAATAATACAATACACAACTAGAAGAGATATACGGATACAAAGCTTTCCGGATATCGTTCCAGCTGTAAACCAGGATCCTGTGAATATAAATCTGCAAAACCCAAAACTACTAGCTGCCCGTGTCAAAATAAGGGCACCCAGAGTTTAGGTTAAAACAATAAACTCCAGGTCAGTCATGTGACTGGTGTGAGAACTAAAACAGTTATTAATCTTTATTTTCAAAGGTAAATCAAGGGACCACGCCGTATAACACGGAACGGGTTTCCTCCCAAGAATACCAGTGCATAAAACAAACAGCGCAATGCTAAATAAAGAAAAATGAAGCTGTTATAAGACCCAGTTCCTATCACACAATGCAACGCAAGCCGGGGGATAGGGTTTTCCCTTATAACAGCCAAAGAATGCTTGATACGTTTGAAACAAATCATTTTATACTATTATAAGTGCATAGTGTATAAAACAACTTCAAATCATAAGTATCAATCATAGGCGGCATGGGTACCATATATCATGTCGCCATATATAGGTTTACAAATAAAACCGCAAATGTCACGTATTTGGAAATTGGATTTCCGTCTATGAACCGAGGCAAAAGATAGTCCTCAACCGATTCGAGACAATCTAGCCTACCATGTCTCAGGAACAGCCGCAACTGCCCCCTGGATCGTCAGGGCCGGTCCACCGATGTGGATTATTATGCCTGAACAATACGTCTCCCCGCCCTTTGGGGCGCAAACGAGCCATCAAATGACTCCATCGGTTCGAGAACGACCGATCAATCCGAGGCGCCTCGCAACAGCAACAACCACATAAGTCAAACTCGTCAGGGCGTGTAAAACCACTGACGCCACTTTTAGCTAGAAAGAAACGCAAGTCCTCCCTGAGGTCCGTCTCCCGTTTTTGGTTCATACCGGGTGTGAAACACGCGAGGTAAACGTTACACAAAGCTACGCCACATAGGCCGTGCTTTGATCATCACCACAAGACTTTGCTTTTCAACAGAAGCCTTGATCATTTGCATCTTAGCATGCCACACAGGAAAACCATCCTATGCAACCGATATCAGTCACACAGAATGAAATCCGATGTCAGACACACAGTCCATTTACAAGTCCGTTCTGGGTCTGAACGAAACCGGGAGCACCTAGTACCCCGCATATCCATCGATCTCCAAGTACGTCTGGACGATCACCAACTGTTTCCATCTTCTTGGGTGTACAGGCCAATCAAGATCATCAGTTATCACCCAAACGACGTGAAGACCTCCGGTCTTCGACCATCGTCTTCATCTTCGACTTATCGTCGTATCAGTTATTCAGAATGGGATAAACCCGGTCTTTCCGAATAACTCGCGTATATTTTAAATAAGTGTTACACAAACACAACATACGCCTCATTCCAATTCATCAGTCACTAACCGTAAATTAATCAAGAGAATAATTCCCCAAATATTAACCCCGAAGGCCGAAACCAACATCAGATCAATATCCAGAAAACCATTCTGCTTGGCTAACCGACAGTTAGTTTCTAAATTTCACATTCATAGGGAAAGATTCCCATTAATTTTATCAAAGATAAATTCCTTGAATTTATTCTTTAATCTACTTTTGAATTTCGATTCAACTAGTCGGGATTTACGATACTTACTGAAGTAATCATTTGTTTTAATTTCCCAATCCCAACCTATTCATCCCATGAAGTAAAACTGGTAATACTTCATATCTAACACCACGGTGTTATCGGTAAATTCAATTACCATTTCACGTTCAAATCTAATTAAAGATTTGACTATCGCTTGGAGCAAAACTGGTGATACTCCACTCTCGATCTTTTCAATCTAATTAAAGATTCATTAAAACTCCACTTAGTTTTAATCATTATCTGGGTTAAAGAATCAGTGTCATTTAAAACACGATTCACGATAAACCCAAAATCACATTCCATTAATTATCGGGTTAAAGAACAAGTGTTATTTAAAACACTGTTCACGATAAACCCAAAAATCAATACCAATTCAATTCCAATTAAATATCATTTAATTGGTACACTTCATTAAATCTAAATAAAAAGATTTAATCTTTTCTCAACTGGGTTCAAGAACAGTGTTAGTGAAGACACCATTCACGACAAACCCAAATCACATTCGATATTCAATACAAGGCTCTGAATAGAAAGTATATCGGCTTATATTCAATATCGAATTCTACGACTAACAAATGTCGTATTGGAAATAACGATACAAATATATATCTTTCAAATTTCCATAACAACACCTGTAATATCACGAATTCCAACATCGAAATATTCCGAAGACAATTTCGATTCAAATCCACTCCAATGCAATCACTGGAAATTTTGGTTATTTTCAAAACCATTTCAAATTCAATTTATTTATTTAAAAATAAATAGAATTATAATTCTAGTTCAAAACTAGTTCATTTCGATAAAAATCTATTTTTATCTTTTCAAATATGGAGTTTTTCACCCCAAATCTTTCTAAATCATTTCTTATGATTTTACACAAATTATTACTATTTTTAATAATTTTATCAAGGCCCGTACAGTCGATTTCCATCAATGGCCATCGAACTGCACTTACAGCGACCTTTTTCGAATTTGATTTGGACGTATCTCCAAATCCAACCGTTAGATTTCAAATTTCCAATATTCGTTAGAAAGCTCTTTTCGATACGAACCCAACGGTTCCGGTTTTAGGAGAATCCGACGGTCGGATCTCCCGTACTGTCCGCTTGAAATAAATGGTCGAAATTCACGAACTGCCGCGGCGCGGCGCGTTCTATTCAGGCCATTATATTATATATATAATATATATATTTCGTCGATTTCTATTTAAAACGAATTATATAAATAGTTTTAAAATTCGTTTCAAAATCTATTTCAACTTCCATTTCAATTCAAAGCAAAATTGAATTCTTCTTTATAAATTCGTTTCAAAATTCATTTCTATTCAATTCAAATTTCAATTCAATTTGAATTCATTTCAATTTGCTTTCAATTCAATTTGAATTCGTTTTCAATTCAATTCACTTTGAATTCGTTTTCAATTCAATTCATTTCGAAATCGTTTTCAATTCAATTCATTTCGAAATCGTTTTCAATTCAATTCATTTCGAAATCGTTATATATTCAATTCATTTCGAAATCGTTATATATTCAATTCATTTCGAAATCGTTATATATTCAATTCATTTAGAAATCGTTATATATTCAATTCATTTCGAAATTGTTATATATTTAATTCATTTCGAAGTCGTTATATATCGATATAAATATCGTTCACGTCAAAATGGCGTCAATCTAACCAACACGGCTTCATAAATTTCTATTTTCAAATATTCTATTTCAAATATTTCTTTTTCAAAATAGTTGTTATTATCAAGATATTTCGTTCAACACATGACCAATCTCAATGAATGAGTACTGTCAACACATGAACTTTTATTTTATATCGATAAAGGTGTAAATTTTATTACTAAAATATTTCGTTCAACACATGACCAATCTCAATGAATGAGTACTGTCAACACATGAACTTTTATTTTATAATTTTCTTTATTTTTTAAATTGGAATGAGGCCCAATCAATTACCATATAAAGTTAATTATATGGATTTTCATACAACACATGTATATAATAGCATTGAAAAATAATCAATCATCAACCAAAGTGCACTACACTGTATAAGCATCAAATATAGATATCTAACGCTTATAACAGCCTGTCAATCAATCGATCGACATATTTAATCAATCAGGATGAGTGAACTGCATATTTCATCCTAACACCCGTGTAGGGTTTCAAACAATCAAACAAATATTTTATTTGTGCAGTTGGGCGATGTGTAAAATTTATCGACCCAATCAATGTCAGTCAAATAGGTGTACATAAACAAACCGTCTGGTTTGTAAATGAATATTCTATTTTATTCGCATTCACGTTAAAAATTATATTTTTAACGATAAAACATTTTATTTCAACCTATGAATTTCTATTCAATTCATTCTTTAAATAAAATGATATTTTTATTTTTCTAACTTATTTTAGAAAATTTCGGCGGCATAACGGCACGATACTAGAAACGGGACGAGGCCTAGCCTTATCCCCGGTCTAGTGAAGGCCCACGCCATTCACACATCAATCAAATCAATTCGTTATGCAAACCACAAAATTTGGAGTAAGAGTCTAACCTAGCCTTACTCCTTCGCCTTATAACGGCGCACGTCTAATCCTAACCAATTTATCGATTCGATTTTTCACACCACAAACCACATTCAAACCAATATCGCAATCAATCACCAAACAGCCAAACAAACAAGTCCATGGTCTGTGGACGATTGTGTCGGGTGCTACTAAACACCGTCTGCATCCTAGTATATATATAACTAGAAAATAAATTGAAGAGTGAGAAATTCTCACATATAGCTATCCTAGCTCCACGGCACTTCTATTGTAGAGATCTTCGTCGTTCCCGCCTTTTTGTCACCTTCGTTGTCCGCTTTCACTACATATGTAAAAATCGAATTTTTACTTCGCTATTCTATATATAAAAAAAACGAATTTTTATTTCAAAGTTCAATATATAAAAATCGAATTTTTATTTCAAAGTTCAATATATAAAAATCGAATTTTTATTTCAAGGTTCAATATATAAAAAAAATCGAATTTTTATTTCAAAGTTCAATATATAAAAATCGAATTTTTATTTCAAAGTTCAATATATAAAAATCGAATTTTTATTTCAAAGTTCAATATATAAAAATCGAATTTATATTTCAAAGTTCAATATATAAAAATCGAATTTTTATTTCAAAGTTCAATATATAAAAATCGAATTTTTATTTCAAGGTTCAATATATAAAAAAAATCGAATTTTTATTTCAAAGTTCAATATATAAAAATCGAATTTTTATTTCAAAGTTCAATATATAAAAATCGAATTTTTATTTCAAAGTTCAATATATAAAAATCGAATTTTTATTTCAAGGTTCAATATATAAAAAAAATCGAATTTTTATTTCAAAGTTCAATATATAAAAATCGAATTTTTATTTCAAAGTTCAATATATAAAAATCGAATTTTTATTATATATAAAAAATATCAGTTTTCACTTTATATAAAAATCAGTTTTAAAATCCCTAAATAAAAAAATCAGTTTTCTTTTAAAACATACAAATCAGTTTTTCTTTTATTTCCAAAAATTCTATTCTATTTTTATTTCTAAAAATTCAAATCTATTTTTCAAGAACAATGCTTTTAAAAACTGAGAATCGTATGTTTTTTTTTATACCTAAACAAAAAAAAAAAAAAAAAACAGTTTTTATATAAATCAGAAATTAAAACTCACCTTTGTTCGAGTTGGAAGGGGGGGGGGGGGGAAATCGACGTTGTTCGCAACGTCAAAGGGGAGAAGGAGTTACTAAGGCGCTGGATGGTGGTGCAGGGGGGTGGCGGTGGCTGCGATGGGGACTCCGTCGATGGGATTGAGCGAGAGGGTTTCGCGGTCTTCGATGGAGGGGGCTGGACGAAGTGGAGGCGGAGCGAAGGGAGGGTGGTTGCCACGGCGATCGATGGCGGAGGCGAAGCCCTTGGCGGCGGCGAAGTCTGGAGCTCGAGCGGGTTTTTTTTTTCTTTTCTTTTTTTTCTTTTCGATTTTCAGAATGAACGGGGGGGCCAGCGTATAAAGGAAGAGATTTTTTTTTATTATTTAATTATTAAAAAGTTGACTTTTACATACGATCTCGAAACGAGTCCCACCGCCTGTCGTCCATAGCGTTTTACCCCCATTCCGAACACAATGGGATATGTATCGTAAGCTGGTTTGATCGTTTCGATCAGTTTCCATTGAATTTTCATTTAAATCACTATATTGAATTTTAAACGTACTTTTCAAATTACCGGGGTCACATACTAACTAGAAAAATTCCCGAAAAATATTTTCTAGCTTCGTATTGACGATACGGTCCTAACAAAACTAGTTTCGTCGAATTCCGAGGCCGTATGAAAAATGGCCAATTTCCAGTCGATTAAAATCAACTGAAACCGGTCAAATGCATTTTCCTTTGCCACGCTCACATACTGATTCGAAAAATTATGAAATTTGGAATCTAGCAATAATTCGACATCACGGACCCAACAAAACTGGTTTCGTCGAAATCCGAGGTCCTTTGCAAAATGTCCATTTTTAAGGGCCTGAATTCCATAGCGACTATTCATAATTTTCATCTGGACATATCTTTTGATTCCCGCTATGAAATCCTGATTTGTCGGATTCATTGGAAAGATATTATCAATTAGATCCTATCATTTTTGGTTTCACTAAAATCCGGATTGTTTTGCACCCGGTACATTCAATTGAAGTTTGAAATCGAATTATCGAACTACCGCGCCAATTTCAATTCTATTTATAATTATATATAAATATTTATATTCTAACAACGTCGCGTATAATATATACGTTCGAATTATATTCAAAATAAATTTATCGTCGATATTATTTAAAATAATTCATTTTAAATATTCAACATTCGCTAAAATTGCCAAAATAAAAATTTTAAACTGGCCCAGATTTTCGGGTTGTTACAATCTCCCCCACTTAAAACTTTTCGTCCCCGAAAAGGAACAAAGTCGAAAGTGGATTGATTAATCAGCTCTACGCTCGATCTGGCTTCCATTCTCCAACTCTTTAGTTTCTGAGAATTTTCAAAACTTCAAAAATTTGGCTAACACCCTAAATTTTTGAAAAATTTCGCCATAACCTCCCCTGCACCGGGAGCATCGGGGAATTTCAAATAGCTTCCCCGGTCCTTCAGATCTCAAAAAGAAAAAGAAAAAGCCAAGCGGCTAGCCAATAGGCTCACAAAATCATCATCACCCAAACAAAACAGGAAATTATGTAGTAAACATGTACCTATTTGTCGGGCAAACAAATTTTATTCTCTGCTCTAGCCTCCTTGCTATGACCTGTTCAATGATATATATGTATATGCAAACAAATGCGACCAATTTTCAATACAATTCAATATTTGATTCAATTAGGCTAAATGGTTCAAAATTATCAAACAATGAACAAACAACACAAACATCAATCAATTAGTGAATTAGAGTTTCAAATTCATAATTTTGATATATAGTCAAAAATCAGATTTTTGATGCCAAATCACAACAATAGGCCTTATCTAATTTTTGGTTCTCACACCAGTCAATAGGAAATATATAGAAATCTCACTTTCGTCGCTCGAATATAAACACTGATGATGATGCCTCATCATCTGAATCATCTCCGGGCGACTTGAGTGTGATTCTATATCTATCCAGTATATTAAAATTTTGAATACACGCGGATCAGACGTATACGCAAAATCTATATATACTGGATTGTCCACATCAATATAAATAGATAATCAAATACGAATAATTGATTTAAATTTTCAAAACAAAAATTTGTTTTCACTTTCAAAATTATACTCTTCACACTCGTTCTAGGATACTACTGATCCTATCTCTAACGAGTCATTCTCATTGGGTTTTACTAACCCAATATCTGATGAATTCTTTCGTATGGTCCTAATGTGCCCTGTTCTCTGCTTTGTAAACCAAAGCTCTGATACCAACTGTGAAGACCCGCAACTTCCCCGTAAAGGAAAGCGTCGGATAGTTCGAGAACAAACCACAACAGAACGCATATAAAAGAACATTTCATTGTATATTACAACAATGCATCAGATTACAAGAATATACAGAGTATAAATGAATATTACACAGAAATATCAGAGATTTAAATTACATTTAAATACATAGCAGCGGAAAATAATACAATACACAACTAGAAGAGATATACGGATACAAAGCTTTCCGGATATCGTTCCAGCTGTAAACCAGGATCCTGTGAATATAAATCTGCAAAACCCAAAACTACTAGCTGCCCGTGTCAAAATAAGGGCACCCAGAGTTTAGGTTAAAACAATAAACTCCAGGTCAGTCATGTGACTGGTGTGAGAACTAAAACAGTTATTAATCTTTATTTTCAAAGGTAAATCAAGGGACCACGCCGTATAACACGGAACGGGTTTCCTCCCAAGAATACCAGTGCATAAAACAAACAGCGCAATGCTAAATAAAGAAAAATGAAGCTGTTATAAGACCCAGTTCCTATCACACAATGCAACGCAAGCCGGGGGATAGGGTTTTCCCTTATAACAGCCAAAGAATGCTTGATACGTTTGAAACAAATCATTTTATACTATTATAAGTGCATAGTGTATAAAACAACTTCAAATCATAAGTATCAATCATAGGCGGCATGGGTACCATATATCATGTCGCCATATATAGGTTTACAAATAAAACCGCAAATGTCACGTATTTGGAAATTGGATTTCCGTCTATGAACCGAGGCAAAAGATAGTCCTCAACCGATTCGAGACAATCTAGCCTACCATGTCTCAGGAACAGCCGCAACTGCCCCCTGGATCGTCAGGGCCGGTCCACCGATGTGGATTATTATGCCTGAACAATACGTCTCCCCGCCCTTTGGGGCGCAAACGAGCCATCAAATGACTCCATCGGTTCGAGAACGACCGATCAATCCGAGGCGCCTCGCAACAGCAACAACAACAACCACATAAGTCAAACTCGTCAGGGCGTGTAAAACCACTGACGCCACTTTTAGCTAGAAAGAAACGCAAGTCCTCCCTGAGGTCCGTCTCCCGTTTTTGGTTCATACCGGGTGTGAAACACGCGAGGTAAACGTTACACAAAGCTACGCCACATAGGCCGTGCTTTGATCATCACCACAAGACTTTGCTTTTCAACAGAAGCCTTGATCATTTGCATCTTAGCATGCCACACAGGCAAACCATCCTATGCAACCGATATCAGTCACACAGAATGAAATCCGATGTCAGACACACAGTCCATTTACAAGTCCGTTCTGGGTCTGAACGAAACCGGGAGCACCTAGTACCCCGCATATCCATCGATCTCCAAGTACGTCTGGACGATCACCAACTGTTTCCATCTTCTTGGGTGTACAGCCCAATCAAGATCATCAGTTATCACCCAAACGACGTGAAGACCTCCGGTCTTCGACCATCGTCTTCATCTTCGACTTATCGTCGTATCAGTTATTCAGAATGGGATAAACCCGGTCTTTCCGAATAACTCGCGTATATTTTAAATAAGTGTTACACAAACACAACATACGCCTCATTCCAATTCATCAGTCACTAACCGTAAATTAATCAAGAGAATAATTCCCCAAATATTAACCCCGAAGGCCGAAACCAACATCAGATCAATATCCAGAAAACCATTCTGCTTGGCTAACCGACAGTTAGTTTCTAAATTTCACATTCATAGGGAAAGATTCCCATTAATTTTATCAAAGATAAATTCCTTGAATTTATTCTTTAATCTACTTTTGAATTTCGATTCAACTAGTCGGGATTTACGAAACTTACTGAAGTAATCATTTGTTTTAATTTCCCAATCCCAACCTATTCATCCCATGAAGTAAAACTGGTAATACTTCATATCTAACACCACGGTGTTATCGGTAAATTCAATTACCATTTCACGTTCAAATCTAATTAAAGATTTGACTATCGCTTGGAGCAAAACTGGTGATACTCCACTCTCGATCTTTTCAATCTAATTAAAGATTCATTAAAACTCCACTTAGTTTTAATCATTATCTGGGTTAAAGAATCAGTGTCATTTAAAACACGATTCACGATAAACCCAAAATCACATTCCATTAATTATCGGGTTAAAGAACAAGTGTTATTTAAAACACTGTTCACGATAAACCCAAAAATCAATACCAATTCAATTCCAATTAAATATCATTTAATTGGTACACTTCATTAAATCTAAATAAAAAGATTTAATCTTTTCTCAACTGGGTTCAAGAACAGTGTTAGTGAAGACACCATTCACGACAAACCCAAATCACATTCGATATTCAATACAAGGCTCTATATAGAAAGTATATCGGCTTATATTCAATATCGAATTCTACGACTAACAAATGTCGTATTGGAAATAACGATACAAATATATATCTTTCAAATTTCCATAACAACACCTGTAATATCACGAATTCCAACATCGAAATATTCCGAAGACAATTTCGATTCAAATCCACTCCAATGCAATCACTGGAAATTTTGGTTATTTTCAAAACCATTTCAAATTCAATTTATTTATTTAAAAATAAATAGAATTATAATTCTAGTTCAAAACTAGTTCATTTCGATAAAAATCTATTTTTATCTTTTCAAATATGGAGTTTTTCACCCCAAATCTTTCTAAATCATTTCTTATGATTTTACACAAATTATTACTATTTTTAATAATTTTATCAAGGCCCGTACAGTCGATTTCCATCAATGGCCATCGAACTGCACTTACAGCGACCTTTTTCGAATTTGATTTGGACGTATCTCCAAATCCAACCGTTAGATTTCAAATTTCCAATATTCGTTAGAAAGCTCTTTTCGATACGAACCCAACGGTTCCGGTTTTAGGAGAATCCGACGGTCGGATCTCCCGTACTGTCCGCTTGAAATAAATGGTCGAAATTCACGAACTGCCGCGGCGCGGCGCGTTCTATTCAGGCCATTATATTATATATATAATATATATATTTCGTCGATTTCTATTTAAAACGAATTATATAAATAGTTTTAAAATTCGTTTCAAAATCTATTTCAACTTCCATTTCAATTCAAAGCAAAATTGAATTCTTCTTTATAAATTCGTTTCAAAATTCATTTCTATTCAATTCAAATTTCAATTCAATTTGAATTCATTTCAATTTGCTTTCAATTCAATTTGAATTCGTTTTCAATTCAATTCACTTTGAATTCGTTTTCAATTCAATTCATTTCGAAATCGTTTTCAATTCAATTCATTTCGAAATCGTTTTCAATTCAATTCATTTCGAAATCGTTATATATTCAATTCATTTCGAAATCGTTATATATTCAATTCATTTCGAAATCGTTATATATTCAATTCATTTCGAAATCGTTATATATTCAATTCATTTCGAAATCGTTATATATTTAATTCATTTCGAAATCGTTATATATCGATATAAATATCGTTCACGTCAAAATGGCGTCAATCTAATCAACACGGCTTCATAAATTTCTATTTTCAAATATTCTATTTCAAATATTTCTTTTTCAAAATAGTTGTTATTATCAAGATATTTCGTTCAACACATGACCAATCTCAATGAATGAGTACTGTCAACACATGAACTTTTATTTTATATCGATAAAGGTGTAAATTTTATTACTAAAATATTTCGTTCAACACATGACCAATCTCAATGAATGAGTACTGTCAACACATGAACTTTTATTTTATAATTTTCTTTATTTTTTAAATTGGAATGAGGCCCAATCAATTACCATATAAAGTTAATTATATGGATTTTCATACAACACATGTATATAATAGCATTGAAAAATAATCAATCATCAACCAAAGTGCACTACACTGTATAAGCATCAAATATAGATATCTAACGCTTATAACAGCCTGTCAATCAATCGATCGACATATTTAATCAATCAGGATGAGTGAACTGCATATTTCATCCTAACACCCGTGTAGGGTTTCAAACAATCAAACAAATATTTTATTTGTGCAGTTGGGCGATGTGTAAAATTTATCGACCCAACCAATGTCAGTCAAATAGGTGTACATAAACAAACCGTCTGGTTTGTAAATGAATATTCTATTTTATTCGCATTCACGTTAAAAATTATATTTTTAACGATAAAACATTTTATTTCAACCTATGAATTTCTATTCAATTCATTCTTTAAATAAAATGATATTTTTATTTTTCTAACTTATTTTAGAAAATTTCGGCGGCATAACGGCACGATACTAGAAACGGGACGAGGCCTAGCCTTATCCCCGGTCTAGTGAAGGCCCACGCCATTCACACATCAATCAAATCAATTCGTTATGCAAACCACAAAATTTGGAGTAAGAGTCTAACCTAGCCTTACTCCTTCGCCTTATAACGGCGCACGTCTAATCCTAACCAATTTATCGATTCGATTTTTCACACCACAAACCACATTCAAACCAATATCGCAATCAATCACCAAACAACCAAACAAACAAGTCCATGGTCTGTGGACGATTGTGTCGGGTGCTACTAAACACCGTCTGCATCCTAGTATATATATATAACTAAAAAATAAATTGAAGAGTGAGAAATTCTCACATATAGCTATCCTAGCTCCACGGCACTTCTATTGTAGAGATCTTCGTCGTTCCCGCCTTTTTGTCACCTTCGTTGTCCGCTTTCACTACATATGTAAAAATCGAATTTTTACTTCGCTATTCCATATATAAAAAAACGAATTTTTATTTCAAAGTTCAATATATAAAAATCGAATTTTTATTTCAACGTTCAATATATAAAAAAAATCGAATTTTTATTTCAAGGTTCAATATATAAAAATCGAATTTTTATTTCAAGGTTCAATATATAAAAATCGAATTTTTATTTCAAAGTTCAATATATAAAAATCGAATTTTTATTTCAAAGTTCAATATATAAAAATCGAATTTTTATTTCAAAGTTCAATATATAAAAATCGAATTTTTATTTCAAAGTTCAATATATAAAAATCGAATTTTTATTTCAAGGTTCAATATATAAAAAAAATCGAATTTTTATTTCAAAGTTCAATATATAAAAATCGAATTTTTATTTCAAAGTTCAATATATAAAAATCGATTTTTTATTATATATAAAAAATATCAGTTTTCACTTTATATAAAAATCAGTTTTAAAATCCCTAAATAAAAAAATCAGTTTTCTTTTAAAACATACAAATCAGTTTTTCTTTTATTTCCAAAAATTCTATTCTATTTTTATTTCTAAAAATTCAAATCTATTTTTCAAGAACAATGCTTTTAAAAACTGAGAATCGTATGTTTTTTTTTTATACCTAAACAAAAAAAAAACAGTTTTTATATAAATCAGAAATTAAAACTCACCTTTGTTCGAGTTGGAAGGGCGGGGGAAATCGACGTTGTTCGCAACGTCAAAGGGGAGGAGTTACTAAGGCGCTGGATGGTGGTGCAGGGGGGTGGCGGTGGCTGCGATGGGGACTCCGTCGATGGGATTGAGCGAGAGGGTTTCGCGGTCTTCGATGGAGGGGGCTGGACGAAGTGGAGGCGGAGCGAAGGGAGGGTGGTTGCCACGGCGATCGATGGCGGAGGCGAAGCCCTTGGCGGCGGCGAAGTCTGGAGCTCGAGCGGGGTTTTTTTTTTCTTTTATTTTTTTTCTTTTCGATTTTCAGAATGAACGGGGGGCCAGCGTATAAAGGAAGAGATTTTTTTTTTATTATTTAATTATTAAAAAGTTGACTTTTACATACGACCTCGAAACGAGGCCCACCGCCTGTCGTCCATAGCGTTTTACCCCCATTCCGAACACAATGGGATATGTATCGTAAGCTGGTTTGATCGTTTCGATCAGTTTCCATTGAATTTTCATTTAAATCACTATATTGAATTTTAAACGTACTTTTCAAATTACCGGGGTCACATACTAACTAGAAAAATTCCCGAAAAATATTTTCTAGCTTCGTATTGACGATACGGTCCTAACAAAACTAGTTTCGTCGAATTCCTTGGCCGTATGAAAAATGGCCAATTTCCAGTCGATTAAAATCAACTGAAACCGGTCAAATGCGTTTTCCTTTGCCACGCTCACATACTGATTCGAAAAATTATGAAATTTGGAATCTAGCAATAATTCGACATCACGGACCCAACAAAACTGGTTTCGTCGAAATCCGAGGTCCTTTGCAAAATGTCCATTTTTAAGAGCCTGAATTCCATAGCGACTATTCATAATTTTCATCTGGACATATCTTTTGATTCCCGCTATGAAATCCTGATTTGTCGGATTCGTTGGAAAGATATTATCAATTAGATCCTATCATTTTTGGTTTCACTAAAATCCGGATTGTTTTGCACCCGGTACATTCAATTGAAGTTTGAAATCGAATTATCGAACTACCGCGCCAATTTCAATTCTATTTATAATTATATATAAATATTTATATTCTAACAACGTCGCGTATAATATATACGTTCGAATTATATTCAAAATAAATTTATCGTCGATATTATTTAAAATAATTCATTTTAAATATTCAAAATTCGCTAAAATTGCCAAAATAAAAATTTTAAACTGGCCCAGATTTTCGGGTTGTTACAATCTCCCCCACTTAAAACTTTTCGTCCCCGAAAAGGAACAAAGTCGAAAGTGGATTGATTAATCAGCTCTACGCTCGATCTGGCTTCCATTCTCCAACTCTTTAGTTTCTGAGAATTTTCAAAACTTCAAAAATTTGGCTAACACCCTAAATTTTTGAAAAATTTCGCCATAACCTCCCCTGCACCGGGAGCATCGGGGAATTTCAAATAGCTTCCCCGGTCCTTCAGATCTCAAAAAGAAAAAGAAAAAGCCAAGCGGCTAGCCAATAGGCTCACAAAATCATCATCACCCAAACAAAACAGGAAATTATGTAGTAAACATGTACCTATTTGTCGGGCAAACAAATTTTATTCTCTGCTCTAGCCTCCTTGCTATGACCTGTTCAATGATATATATGTATATGCAAACAAATGCGACCAATTTTCAATACAATTCAATATTTGATTCAATTAGGCTAAATGGTTCAAAATTATCAAACAATGAACAAACAACACAAACATCAATCAATTAGTGAATTAGAGTTTCAAATTCATAATTTTGATATATAGTCAAAAATCAGATTTTTGATGCCAAATCACAACAATAGGCCTTATCTAATTTTTGGTTCTCACACCAGTCAATAGGAAATATATAGAAATCTCACTTTCGTCGCTCGAATATAAACACTGATGATGATGCCTCATCATCTGAATCATCTCCGGGCGACTTGAGTGTGATTCTATATCTATCCAGTATATTAAAATTTTGAATACACGCGGATCAGACGTATACGCAAAATCTATATATACTGGATTGTCCACATCAATATAAATAGATAATCAAATACGAATAATTGATTTAAATTTTCAAAACAAAAATTTGTTTTCACTTTCAAAATTATACTCTTCACACTCGTTCTAGGATACTACTGATCCTATCTCTAACGAGTCATTCTCATTGGGTTTTACTAACCCAATATCTGATGAATTCTTTCGTATGGTCCTAATGTGCCCTGTTCTCTGCTTTGTAAACCAAAGCTCTGATACCAACTGTGAAGACCCGCAACTTCCCCATAAAGGAAAGCGTCGGATAGTTCGAGAACAAACCACAACAGAACGCATATAAAAGAACATTTCATTGTATATTACAACAATGCATCAGATTACAAGAATATACAGAGTATAAATGAATATTACACAGAAATATCAGAGATTTAAATTACATTTAAATACATAGCAGCGGAAAATAATACAATACACAACTAGAAGAGATATACAGATACAAAGCTTTCCGGATATCGTTCCAGCTGTAAACCAGGATCCTGTGAATATAAATCTGCAAAACCCAAAACTACTAGCTGCCCGTGTCAAAATAAGGGCACCCAGAGTTTAGGTTAAAACAATAAACTCCAGGTCAGTCATGTGACTGGTGTGAGAACTAAAACAGTTATTAATCTTTATTTTCAAAGGTAAATCAAGGGACCACGCCGTATAACACGGAACGGGTTTCCTCCCAAGAATACCAGTGCATAAAACAAACAGCGCAATGCTAAATAAAGAAAAATGAAGCTGTTATAAGACCCAGTTCCTATCACACAATGCAACGCAAGCCGGGGGATAGGGTTTTCCCTTATAACAGCCAAAGAATGCTTGATACGTTTGAAACAAATCATTTTATACTATTATATGTGCATAGTGTATAAAACAACTTCAAATCATAAGTATCAATCATAGGCGGCATGGGTACCATATATCATGTCGCCATATATAGGTTTACAAATAAAACCGCAAATGTCACGTATTTGGAAATTGGATTTCCGTCTATGAACCGAGGCAAAAGATAGTCCTCAACCGATTCGAGACAATCTAGCCTACCATGTCTCAGGAACAGCCGCAACTGCCCCCTGGATCGTCAGGGCCGGTCCACCGATGTGGATTATTATGCCTGAACAATACGTCTCCCCGCCCTTTGGGGCGCAAACGAGCCATCAAATGACTCCATCGGTTCGAGAACGACCGATCAATCCGAGGCGCCTCGCAACAGCAACAACCACATAAGTCAAACTCGTCAGGGCGTGTAAAACCACTGACGCCACTTTTAGCTAGAAAGAAACGCAAGTCCTCCCTGAGGTCCGTCTCCCGTTTTTGGTTCATACCGGGTGTGAAACACGCGAGGTAAACGTTACACAAAGCTACGCCACATAGGCCGTGCTTTGATCATCACCACAAGACTTTGCTTTTCAACAGAAGCCTTGATCATTTGCATCTTAGCATGCCACACAAGCAAACCATCCTATGCAACCGATATCAGTCACACAGAATGAAATCCGATGTCAGACACACAGTCCATTTACAAGTCCGTTCTGGGTCTGAACGAAACCGGGAGCACCTAGTACCCCGCATATCCATCGATCTCCAAGTACGTCTGGACGATCACCAACTGTTTCCATCTTCTTGGGTGTACAGCCCAATCAAGATCATCAGTTATCACCCAAACGACGTGAAGACCTCCGGTCTTCGACCATCGTCTTCATCTTCGACTTATCGTCGTATCAGTTATTCAGAATGGGATAAACCCGGTCTTTCCGAATAACTCGCGTATATTTTAAATAAGTGTTACACAAACACAACATACGCCTCATTCCAATTCATCAGTCACTAACCGTAAATTAATCAAGAGAATAATTCCCCAAATATTAACCCCGAAGGCCGAAACCAACATCAGATCAATATCCAGAAAACCATTCTGCTTGGCTAACCGACAGTTAGTTTCTAAATTTCACATTCATAGGGAAAGATTCCCATTAATTTTATCAAAGATAAATTCCTTGAATTTATTCTTTAATCTACTTTTGAATTTCGATTCAACTAGTCGGGATTTACGAAACTTACTGAAGTAATCATTTGTTTTAATTTCCCAATCCCAACCTATTCATCCCATGAAGTAAAACTGGTAATACTTCATATCTAACACCACGGTGTTATCGGTAAATTCAATTACCATTTCACGTTCAAATCTAATTAAAGATTTGACTATCGCTTGGAGCAAAACTGGTGATACTCCACTCTCGATCTTTTCAATCTAATTAAAGATTCATTAAAACTCCACTTAGTTTTAATCATTATCTGGGTTAAAGAATCAGTGTCATTTAAAACACGATTCACGATAAACCCAAAATCACATTCCATTAATTATCGGGTTAAAGAACAAGTGTTATTTAAAACACTGTTCACGATAAACCCAAAAATCAATACCAATTCAATTCCAATTAAATATCATTTAATTGGTACACTTCATTAAATCTAAATAAAAAGATTTAATCTTTTCTCAACTGGGTTCAAGAACAGTGTTAGTGAAGACACCATTCACGACAAACCCAAATCACATTCGATATTCAATACAAGGCTCTATATAGAAAGTATATCGGCTTATATTCAATATCGAATTCTACGACTAACAAATGTCGTATTGGAAATAACGATACAAATATATATCTTTCAAATTTCCATAACAACACCTGTAATATCACGAATTCCAACATCGAAATATTCCGAAGACAATTTCGATTCAAATCCACTACAATGCAATCACTGGAAATTTTGGTTATTTTCAAAACCATTTCAAATTCAATTTATTTATTTAAAAATAAATAGAATTATAATTCTAGTTCAAAACTAGTTCATTTCGATAAAAATCTATTTTTATCTTTTCAAATATGGAGTTTTTCACCCCAAATCTTTCTAAATCATTTCTTATGATTTTACACAAATTATTACTATTTTTAATAATTTTATCAAGGCCCGTACAGTCGATTTCCATCAATGGCCATCGAACTGCACTTACAACGACCTTTTTCGAATTTGATTTGGACGTATCTCCAAATCCAACCGTTAGATTTCAAATTTCCAATATTCGTTAGAAAGCTCTTTTCGATACGAACCCAACGGTTCCGGTTTTAGGAGAATCCGACGGTCGGATCTCCCGTACTGTCCGCTTGAAATAAATGGTCGAAATTCACGAACTGCCGCGGCGCGGCGCGTTCTATTCAGGCCATTATATTATATATATAATATATATATTTCGTCGATTTCTATTTAAAACGAATTATATAAATAGTTTTAAAATTCGTTTCAAAATCTATTTCAACTTCCATTTCAATTCAAAGCAAAATTGAATTCTTCTTTATAAATTCGTTTCAAAATTCATTTCTATTCAATTCAAATTTCAATTCAATTTGAATTCATTTCAATTTGCTTTCAATTCAATTTGAATTCGTTTTCAATTCAATTCACTTTGAATTCGTTTTCAATTCAATTCATTTCGAAATCGTTTTCAATTCAATTCATTTCGAAATCGTTATATATTCAATTCATTTCGAAATCGTTATATATTCAATTCATTTCGAAATCGTTATATATTCAATTCATTTCGAAATCGTTATATATTCAATTCATTTCGAAATCGTTATATATTTAATTCATTTCGAAATCGTTATATATCGATATAAATATCGTTCACGTCAAAATGGCGTCAATCTAATCAACACGGCTTCATAAATTTCTATTTTCAAATATTCTATTTCAAATATTTCTTTTTCAAAATAGTTGTTATTATCAAGATATTTCGTTCAACACATGACCAATCTCAATGAATGAGTACTGTCAACACATGAACTTTTATTTTATATCGATAAAGGTGTAAATTTTATTACTAAAATATTTCGTTCAACACATGACCAATCTCAATGAATGAGTACTGTCAACACATGAACTTTTATTTTATAATTTTCTTTATTTTTTAAATTGGAATGAGGCCCAATCAATTACCATATAAAGTTAATTATATGGATTTTCATACAACACATGTATATAATAGCATTGAAAAATAATCAATCATCAACCAAAGTGCACTACACTGTATAAGCATCAAATATAGATATCTAACGCTTATAACAGCCTGTCAATCAATCGATCGACATATTTAATCAATCAGGATGAGTGAACTGCATATTTCATCCTAACACCCGTGTAGGGTTTCAAACAATCAAACAAATATTTTATTTGTGCAGTTGGGCGATGTGTAAAATTTATCGACCCAACCAATGTCAGTCAAATAGGTGTACATAAACAAACCGTCTGGTTTGTAAATGAATATTCTATTTTATTCGCATTCACGTTAAAAATTATATTTTTAACGATAAAACATTTTATTTCAACCTATGAATTTCTATTCAATTCATTCTTTAAATAAAATGATATTTTTATTTTTCTAACTTATTTTAGAAAATTTCGGCGGCATAACGGCACGATACTAGAAACGGGACGAGGCCTAGCCTTATCCCCGGTCTAGTGAAGGCCCACGCCATTCACACATCAATCAAATCAATTCGTTATGCAAACCACAAAATTTGGAGTAAGAGTCTAACCTAGCCTTACTCCTTCGCCTTATAACGGCGCACGTCTAATCCTAACCAATTTATCGATTCGATTTTTCACACCACAAACCACATTCAAACCAATATCGCAATCAATCACCAAACAACCAAACAAACAAGTCCATGGTCTGTGGACGATTGTGTCGGGTGCTACTAAACACCGTCTGCATCCTAGTATATATATATAACTAAAAAATAAATTGAAGAGTGAGAAATTCTCACATATAGCTATCCTAGCTCCACGGCACTTCTATTGTAGAGATCTTCGTCGTTCCCGCCTTTTTGTCACCTTCGTTGTCCGCTTTCACTACATATGTAAAAATCGAATTTTTACTTCGCTATTCCATATATAAAAAAACGAATTTTTATTTCAAAGTTCAATATATAAAAATCGAATTTTTATTTCAACGTTCAATATATAAAAAAAATCGAATTTTTATTTCAAGGTTCAATATATAAAAATCGAATTTTTATTTCAAGGTTCAATATATAAAAATCGAATTTTTATTTCAAAGTTCAATATATAAAAATCGAATTTTTATTTCAAAGTTCAATATATAAAAATCGAATTTTTATTTCAAAGTTCAATATATAAAAATCGAATTTTTATTTCAAAGTTCAATATATAAAAATCGAATTTTTATTTCAAGGTTCAATATATAAAAAAAATCGAATTTTTATTTCAAAGTTCAATATATAAAAATCGAATTTTTATTTCAAAGTTCAATATATAAAAATCGATTTTTTATTATATATAAAAAATATCAGTTTTCACTTTATATAAAAATCAGTTTTAAAATCCCTAAATAAAAAAATCAGTTTTCTTTTAAAACATACAAATCAGTTTTTCTTTTATTTCCAAAAATTCTATTCTATTTTTATTTCTAAAAATTCAAATCTATTTTTCAAGAACAATGCTTTTAAAAACTGAGAATCGTATGTTTTTTTTTTATACCTAAACAAAAAAAAAACAGTTTTTATATAAATCAGAAATTAAAACTCACCTTTGTTCGAGTTGGAAGGGCGGGGGAAATCGACGTTGTTCGCAACGTCAAAGGGGAGGAGTTACTAAGGCGCTGGATGGTGGTGCAGGGGGGTGGCGGTGGCTGCGATGGGGACTCCGTCGATGGGATTGAGCGAGAGGGTTTCGCGGTCTTCGATGGAGGGGGCTGGACGAAGTGGAGGCGGAGCGAAGGGAGGGTGGTTGCCACGGCGATCGATGGCGGAGGCGAAGCCCTTGGCGGCGGCGAAGTCTGGAGCTCGAGCGGGGTTTTTTTTTTCTTTTATTTTTTTTCTTTTCGATTTTCAGAATGAACGGGGGGCCAGCGTATAAAGGAAGAGATTTTTTTTTTTATTATTTAATTATTAAAAAGTTGACTTTTACATACGACCTCGAAACGAGGCCCACCGCCTGTCGTCCATAGCGTTTTACCCCCATTCCGAACACAATGGGATATGTATCGTAAGCTGGTTTGATCGTTTCGATCAGTTTCCATTGAATTTTCATTTAAATCACTATATTGAATTTTAAACGTACTTTTCAAATTACCGGGGTCACATACTAACTAGAAAAATTCCCGAAAAATATTTTCTAGCTTCGTATTGACGATACGGTCCTAACAAAACTAGTTTCGTCGAATTCCTTGGCCGTATGAAAAATGGCCAATTTCCAGTCGATTAAAATCAACTAAAACCGGTCAAATGCGTTTTCCTTTGCCACGCTCACATACTGATTCGAAAAATTATGAAATTTGGAATCTAGCAATAATTCGACATCACGGACCCAACAAAACTGGTTTCGTCGAAATCCGAGGTCCTTTGCAAAATGTCCATTTTTAAGAGCCTGAATTCCATAGCGACTATTCATAATTTTCATCTGGACATATCTTTTGATTCCCGCTATGAAATCCTGATTTGTCGGATTCGTTGGAAAGATATTATCAATTAGATCCTATCATTTTTGGTTTCACTAAAATCCGGATTGTTTTGCACCCGGTACATTCAATTGAAGTTTGAAATCGAATTATCGAACTACCGCGCCAATTTCAATTCTATTTATAATTATATATAAATATTTATATTCTAACAACGTCGCGTATAATATATACGTTCGAATTATATTCAAAATAAATTTATCGTCGATATTATTTAAAATAATTCATTTTAAATATTCAAAATTCGCTAAAATTGCCAAAATAAAAATTTTAAACTGGCCCAGATTTTCGGGTTGTTACATCCATATATGATATAAAATCAAAAATAGCAGGGTGCTTTTTGGGGATTGGATTTCCAACATGACAAGGTATGGAACCACCTGCCGATAGTGTATCTCTAGAGGGAAATACACTAGGTTCAACAAGAACATCTTGCAACCCGGCCCACACATGACCGACCACTCATTTCGCTTGAGTGTAACGAATGTATATCACCAACGGTTGGGATCAACAACCATTTCCCGACTAGGGCCAGCATCGAATAGATTAAAGAAGTAAAAGGAATTTATCTAGATAGGTGATTATACACCATAATGGGAGCGACCCACATAGCCATGCTGCCTGCCCGATTTCTGTCATTTCCCAATTGTTGAGGCCTGAGGCTACGATTACTTATCATTCCTTGATAGCACAATCACTTTGAATGCCATATTGTCAGATCCGTTAATCACTAATTGATTTGCACAAATACATTTTGGATATTATGCTAAGAGAATAAATTCTCCGCCACCATGTATATTTATACAAACCAACATATGCGATCACTGGAAATACTCTGTCAGGCACTCGTCCATATACTTCGTTCTGGGACTGAACGAAACTGAAGGCACTATTTCTATTAATAGAAAAAGCCCTTGCACTTTACTCCATCTTCGATTATCTTCATATAATCTGATTCGCAACGCTACTGCCAATACAGAGTGGTTCACGGATAATAATCCAACCGGTCTCTCCATATTGACAACGATATTGGCAAATACTTCGATAGTCGGTTATTTAACTATCGAAGAAAACAACATCCATTCAAAGCATCAAACAATCACTGGGCCATTTAATTTATATTTCATTAATTAAATCACTTCTCCATTTCTTTGTCAATATTTGTTAATCAAATATTTTCCCTAATCATCTTCTTGGCCTCTTACGCTATTTGGAAAACATTTCCATATATCATTTTCTTTTATTTTCTATACTTAGAAAATATCTTCTATTTATAATTAGAGAACATTCCACTTACTTATCTCTTCCACGCCAGTTCATTTTTAGACTTAGGAAATATTTAATATTATATTTCCAAAATTCCACTTATTTGGGTAAAACCGGATGTGGTGTAAAACATCGTTACAACCCGAAATACTATATTTAACTAAATCTTATTCAAATATTGGTTATCGAGATTGAATCTTGTTATTTATCGGTTATTAATGAAACCAATCGAGTTAGGGTAAAATTACCTCTCAGACCTTGACTGAAAACATCTTTAACTTCAAAACAGACAAAACCATAATTCCCGAAAAATCAACACCATACAAACAAATTATTCGTTTTTAAACGTATATATGTTTCTCTTTCTATTACCAGATTATTGATTTCCTTTTTGTTTATAATATTCTATTTTTAAGTTTGTTTCCTTACCGGATTCTATATATATCGATACATTGATTTCCAGTTATCAAATTTCTTAAAAATATTCTAACTCCTTAAATTTCCGGAAAATTTCGCCATAACCTCCTTTGTACTGGGAGCATCGGGAAAATCCCCAAACCGCCACACAGGCCTCTCCAATCAAGAAGAAAAAGAAAAAGAAAAAGCCAAGCGGCTTGCCGATACGGCGCATAAAATCTCATATGGAATTTAAACGTGTACCTTTTTGCCGGGCACTTTAAATTATAATCTTCATTCTCTGCATTCCATACCTATTTAGCACATGTTCACCTGTTTTCAATTCAATTCAACTCAATCCAATTGTTTGAATTCAGTTTCGCCCATTTATTCTTTAATTAGCTTCTTAGCCTATTTCACTTGTTATTTGAACATATCACGTTCAAATATTAATTTATTTTCAAAACAATCGAATGCAATTTCTAATTCAAGTTTCATATTCGATTTCGAATATGAATTCACAAACCCCTTCTTTTCTGATCCAAAGTCCAATTTCGATTTTAAATTCCATTAACTAATTTTTCCTTACATTAGTCAATTCTACTCAACAATTAAACATCTGGTTTGATTTTTGTTTCAAAAATCATTTCATTTCTTCACTTGAGTTCAGATATTATTTATAACTCAAATACGGATTTTTCCTAAATGAAATTCGGATTTTATTTGCTCAAAATCATTTTATTTATTTAAATAAACCGTTATGGTTTTATAATAGTTCTGGCGCTGTTTTTTTCTGAAAAATTGATTTTGACATAACTCAAAATCTATTCGACGAAACCTAGATTTTTCTTCTCCATTAGAAAACTATTATCAAATCGGTCCTGACATTTCTAGTTTCAAAGAATTCCGACTTCAATTGAGTTCTGTATACCCAATTGAAGTTCGAAACGCCAATTTACGAACTGCCGTGCTGCGGCGAGTTCGTTTAGTTATATTTATATATATAAACGTTTGAACTTCGTTTATATATAAATTCTAAATCCTTGCTAATATATTTTTAATATATATATCAAATCAGTTTCCCAATCCCACTTAATATTTTCGATTATCTATAATTGTCGATTTTTCCTTACTCGGTAGTATATTTATTTATACTTCGATCTTCTATATTCAAATTCCATTTCAATTCTATTTAAATTTCCTATATTCAATTTCCATTGCAACTTTATTTGATTTCTATACTGAAATTCAATTGAAATTCTATTTCAAATTCTCTATATTCAAACTCCATTTGAATTTCTATATTCAAATTCTATATTTAATTTTTTTTATTCAAATTCCATTTCACTTTCCATATTCAAATTCTATATTTAAATTTCCTTTATATTTTCTATATTCAAATTCTATATTTAAATTTCCTTTATATTTTCTATATTCAAATTCTATATTTGAATTCCATTTGAATTTCTATATTCAACTCCATTTGAATTTCTATATTCAATTTCTATTTGAATTTTCTTTATTCAAATTCTATATTCAATTCTATTGAGTTTCATATATTCAAACTCCATTTGAAATTCTATATTCATTCTTAAACAAGTCTCAATTTCAATTTCTTTTGAAATCGATATTTCTACTTTTAGAAAATAGATTTCCCTTTTTAATTTCACGCTTGTATTTTTATTTCTAAATTATCCAATGATAATTCATTTCAATTTATTTATAAACTTCATTTATAAATAAACTATTTATAAACTTCGTTTATAAAGGAACTACTTGTTTTTTTTTTCAAAACAAGTTTATATTTCAAATCTATTTAAAAATTCAAATTCTATTTTAGAAAAATAGAATTTCCCTTTTAAATCTCAAATACCCCTTTTAGGGTATTTTTATAAATTAACACTTAGGCCCAGTGACATTTAAACACCAAACAACCAATTATTTATTTCAGATTTTCTAACACATCATATATGATAGTATATATGCAAACAAATAAACAAACAAATAATATATTTTTGAGGAATCCAGTTGGATCCCTCTTACCTATTTTTCCTGCATCCACAGACGTTAGTTAACCGAAATAATATTTGTGGTAGGATATCGCGGTATGAAGGTTATCCACTATCATAGCGTGGGGCGTATAGGGTAATCATCCGCTAATGGTACCGCGGGCATCCGCTAATGATACTGCGGAAATACCACCACCAAACGAATATATATATATAATAGTCACCATAAATAACTAATATATTTAAAACAACCAGAAAGCATTCAAACATGCAACAAACAATTATTTTTAATGAATAAAAATAATTCTAAATAAAAGGTGAGTGAGATTTACTCACCGTGATTTCATTTCGATCCATTCTGATTTCAATTTCTTTTCAACGATTTCCGAGAATCCGAACCCCATACAATTGATTCTATTCGATTTACCCTAGCATAGGAAAAATTCGAATTTAAAAATAAGCTATTGAATTTTTTTAACAAGGTATACACAAATATAATATCTATTTTCAGTTTCCAAATTCTATATTAGTGGCTCATTTCAGTTTTAACTAATTTTCATGCATTTACATAAAACCTATTTCACACTAAAAAAATTACCTAACTTAATTACCGATTTTGTAATAAATTCATACCCTAATCCCTGGTTATTTCTTTCTCCCACCTTATCCAATTCCAGCATCCTTCACAAAATCACTTACTGACAACATCAGTGACCATTCCTACGCAACCATTTTCACTCGATTACCAATTCCATTTACTGGACTCAGTAGGAAAAATGGACAAAGCTTCAGTACTTCAGTTTATGCCACGGTAATCATTAATACCCAAAACTCCACCTTGATCGTATCAAAAACTCGAACACTTGAGCACCGTTAACTGCCAAATATCGATCACTGCTCCGCCATCCAAACTACAGCGCCTGAACGCGTCTTCAATCCAACAAATTTCGGTACACAGAACACCTGGTAGAAAAACAACCTTCCATAATCTATCAACGATGATCATTTCTGTCCCTAAATTTTGTTGCCCTTATAGCCTTTCAACCTAAAACCTAGGTTTATACTGTTCGATCTGCTTTTATCATTTCCAATAAAACATACCAGTCGATCTTCATCTTCCCAAAACCTCCACTGACAATGAACCTTCTGTGAACATCGCGTCTCCTCATATAGCATCGCACTACCTCATCCTTGCGTGAATCCAGTTCGTCACGAAATCGTGATTTCACAGTAGCTTGTAGTTTGAACGCCGAAACCTCCAGCCTCCATCG
This sequence comes from Allium sativum, assembly GCA_030737875.1. Classification (NCBI taxonomy): domain Eukaryota; kingdom Viridiplantae; phylum Streptophyta; class Magnoliopsida; order Asparagales; family Amaryllidaceae; genus Allium; species Allium sativum. The sequence continues at coordinate 273,881,890 of CM060927.1, forward strand.
CGATGTCGAACCCCTAAATAATAGACCGTTACCAACATCGCCTTTCCAAAACTGACAACATCGTCTTTGATATCCCCCTGAACAACGACGTCTTTCTTCCACCTACCCCTCTAGCTGTCGAGTTGAGTTCTAGAAGATTTCACAATTTCATATCGCGAATTCCGCTTGCGATTTCTATTTTTCCCTTCTTTTTTTCTCTCGAGTTTAATTTTGGAATGGGAATTGTAACCAATTTGGTTATTATTTTGATTTAAAAAGGGAAGTGAGGAACATAGTTTGTTTGGTTTATTTAAGAAGGTAGCGGCCATTTAACAATTGAAGCTTTGCTTTTAATTTGAGGAAATAATAGAAAAGGACCATGACTTCGATTTGTTTCATTCATTTCCTTCGGTTTCAATTTGCAAAGGAGGGGCGCATACCCATTTATCTGAAGTTTGCGCAGAATGAAAATGAAAAGAACTAGAGGGACGGTGTCGCGATTTTATAGCTGATGAATTCTTAACCCCTAAGGAAAATTGTCTGTGCAAGTGTACATTATCGTTAATGTGATTTAAGGTTAAAGAGATTTTGTTTCTTTTTAAATAGATCATGATTTGATTTCGATTTGATTTTGATCCTATCCATTACAAATATCTCACGATTCATAATTAAAAATCATGAACCTCTATTTCAGCGTACCGACCGTCATTCCAATATTATAACACTATTCTGAACTGAACAGAAACGATTATAAAATTTAATTCGAAAGTAAATATAAAATAACTATATTAAATTAATAAAATATAATTAAAAATTCAAAAATAAGCAGTCCATCGATAAAAAATTATTATTACCATCGTATATATTCAAGTAGAATTCATACCAGTCATCTGAATTGTACTGATTCAGTTTTTAACTTCGATTTCAATAATATTTCTTATTTCGATAATTTAATATATTTGATATTAAATCTAAATCAATATTTGAACCGATAACATTAATATAAAATTCATTTATATTCTCAATTCAATATTTAAAACCATATTAAATATTTTAAAATAAATCGACAAAAATCTAGTTCGTTACAGGAATGCTACTACTTACGTTACTAAAGCTCATTGCTTCTGGATACTAAAAAAATTTAGAGAACACAAGGTGAAAATTAATTCGTATGAAGTTTGGAATCTGTCTATAGAATTATAGGACTTATATATCCTATTAGATGGATCACATGCTCGAAAGATGTCATGAAGACCTAACAATGGATGAAGGCCGAAATGATAGCAAAAAAATCAAAGATGGCACCAAGGACCAATTTATAGCACCATATCCCAAAAATAGTATAAAAACCTAAATTATAGCATATAGATGCTCAATAATATAACAATGGCCCATAAAGTAGGTGCCGCATAGAAAACCTATTTGATTTGGTTTAATGTTCATCCATCTCCAAATAGATCGAATTGAGTTGCTAAACCCAACACAAAAGAGACTGGAAGTGTCATATATTTTCACATAGCAACTAATTAAGTAATGATCGAGTGTCCCATACCACACAGGTTTACCTAATCGTTTATTACAAGACAGCAAATTCTACTTAAGTGCAAAAGAGATTCAATGCCTCAATTGATCGAAAGTGACCAATTTTATACAAAATAGATCTTGAAATTTTTATTTAGATAATATCAATGAATAATACTTATGCATACATACATATATAACCCTTTTTTGGTTTCTTACTTATTTATAAATTTTATAAAGTAATTTTAAGCCATTATTTGAATTGATAAAAAATACAACTATTATGATATTCGATGGAATATATAAATATATTGGTTTTCCATTGCTTTGTGTGAGAGAGACATTCATGTTTTAATTATATTATAGAAAACTTATTTAACTTGGAAATAATTTCTTATTCAAATTGGAAGTGTGAAATTATTATGAAAATAATTTTCTTAAAATTATTCTAGAATCCATATATACATGTATATATATATGTATATGCATGTATTTTTAAAAATTCATCATAAAATCCTTTTACTCTCTTTCTCTATACATTTATGATATATTGATGATTTAAGGCCTCTATTTCAAACTATTTTAAAATCATTATTAATAATAAATTATATGTACATATCCATAAGAATTTCATATATCCTCTTTGTAGAAGTTAGTTATATATAATATCTTACACGAAACAATTCATTCTGAAATCAATCTTTCAAAAGCTAAGAGTCAAATAGTGTAATCAAACTTACGTTTTATGTAATCCGAATAAGTTGAACAATTCGATGAAACATTGACATCAAAGATGGTTCATAAAGAGAAGACAAATACCGGTAGAAAATGATGTCTAAAATAGTCGATTATAAACCAAGAGTCGCATGAATGAATGTAAGGTTAAATAGGTGTAGATAGAGACCAAGCCAGAGCAACCTTGGTCCTAATCTAGGTCATGACCAATGGATTGGCCCTAACACTTGGGCTGAGCCATTGGTGCTCTGGATGAAGTCTTGGCTACAAGACCATGATGGTTTTCTAGTGACATTTGTATTAAGTCCTAGGTTATTTAGCTTACAAACATGTAAACACATAAACTACTGCAGTTTGATAATTAAAATTATCTTTCAACATTGATATATGCCAAAATGAAACTGAAATTACAAATTACTAGAGATTATATACAATACTGAGATTAATTCTATCATATATTATACCAAATTGCATTATATAAACTATGATCCAATATCCACTAGAAGTATGAGGGTAACTTTCCTTAAATAGGCTTGAATTGGCAAAAAAATCCTTGATTCTCCTAGATTTCAACTTTAACTTGTGAACCTTACACAACTTCAATAACTAGAAAGAAAGAGGATTATAACATAAGAAAATTTATAACAACCCAAATTCTTGGTAAGGACGCCTATAAGAACACCTCAATATGAGTTCATGTTTTTTGGCGTGTGAATAGTGTCTATTATAAATTTTTATATATAGGTCCTTAACCCTTCATTTTTACAACCCCTATATCCAGTTAGCCTATATACCATTGAATTAACTCCATATAGTAGTTCTCACTGATCGGAGCCACTCGAGGGTGGATTGGCCCACGACATTAACTAGGAAAGTGTTTAGGACGATGTGATGAAAGTTTTTACCAGTTGGATCATTGAAAAGAGGCTTTTGGTGGCCGTAATGTGCTCACGTAGGCTGTAGATTGGTATGGAAAAGCTAACAACATTAAGGCGGTTCAAGGGTAGGGAAGTTACGGTCGGCGTAGGCCGAATTGTCAATTGGAGGAAGTACAATGGGCTTTGGTCTTCTATCGCGATTGGTTTTTTGTGATGAACGGAGTTGTTTCCATGAGCTCATTCTCGAGCTAGTGTGCATGGTCGTTGGGGTATCAAGTGGCATGGAGGTTTGTGAGGTCAGGGTTACCCTAGGTGAAAGTGAGGTATGGTCCAGACTTCGCCTCAGGCGGTGACGAGACTTTAAAGGCGCAATATAGAATGAAAGATGGGTCGTCTTGGTTAGGGTTTACAAAGGTTAATTAATGTTGTTAATCATGTAACTAAGGAAATAAATTATTAATATATTCATGTAATGCATAAAATCAATATTTGATTCATATAGGGTCAAAATTTAAGGTTGTTAGTCGTGTTGCTCTCGTATCAGCGATATCTACGCTAGGAACTAGAATACGAGAACAATAATGTAATGACCAGGGATTTTCAGCCCCGAAAATCGACATAAATACCTTTACCGTAACTCATGCCGACCTTCCAAACCCCGAAAACATTGGACGTTATTAGAAAGAAATTAAAGGGTGAGATAAGAAAGAAAGAAATATTAGAATAGAAGAAGAAGAAGAAGAAACAACAAAACACGGAGTCACACATCGCAGCGGAACAAAATAAAATACAGAAATAAAACTTTAGTAAGAGCTTTTAAAAATACTTACAATATCAGAGTACAGCAACAACTGGACAGCTATAATAACCTGTACACATATACAACACACAGCGGAATAGTAGCTATATAATATCAAAAGTCTGGACTCTTCCAGCTTGTCTCTTCACAGCGACGAAAAGCTGAACCTGTACAACCCGGTCTAACCCAAGCATTTACAAAATACCGGGTCAGTCTGGTGAACCAGTGTGAGATAAACTCGCACAGTATGAAGGTATCACACAACTTGATTTTTAAGTTAAAATCCTTTCGAAAGCAAAGGGTAATCGTAAGACCAAATCCACACATAAACATGGACGGTTTTTACCTTACGGTAACCCAAACCAGTTTTGAAACCAATATCTTGTCTGATATTATAATAATGTCTAATTACAAGTAAATAGAATCTAGTAGAACGCTTGCATCTCATGCTCCACAAATATAGTATACAATCAAAATCGCAGGCGCTTATTGGAAATTGGATTCCGACTATGACAATGTAATGACCCGAAAATCCGGACCAATTTGAGTTGACCAAATAACACAAGTCCAACCCCAAATTGTACTGGAAATTCAAGAAATTAATAGAAAGAAGATAGAAGGTGAGGATAGATAAGATAGAAACTTAGAATAGAAGAAGAAAAGAAGAACTTACATCATCAGAGTAACACGAATCTCACAGCAGAACGCATAACATATAATATATAACATAACTTTGAAATATAACAGTTATGTATACAATAGCACTTATCAGAGTACATCACTTACAACACAGCGGAAATAAACTATAGCTATATGATCCTAAAGCCTCTAGCTCCAGCTCTTCAGATATATCTGTAAATCCCGACTACTTGACTGCCCGTACAAAAGTGGGCACCCAAGAGTTTAGGGAAACAAAACAAAATAAACTCCGGGTCAGTCATGGGACTGGTATGAGTAAAACAGTTTAAAACAGTTATACAGGTATATGATATCTCATAAGGCCACGCCGTGAATAAGGAATAGGTTTTCCCTTATGATAATCCAAACATCTTTGAAAAGCAATATCATTCTGATATTATAATAATGTCTATATACAAATAGCTATCAATTTAGCAGAACGCTTTCATCTCACGTTCTACATATACAGTATATAATCAAAACCGCAAGCACGTATTGGGTAATGGATTTCCAACTATGACAAGTTATGGAACCACCTTCCTATCAGTGTACTCTAGGAACAATACACTGGAGTTCAACAAGAACATCTTGCAACTCAGTCATACATGACCGACCACTCATTTCGCTTGAGTGTATCGAATGTACATCACCAACGGTTGGGATCAGCAACCGTTCCCGTATATATATGGGACAACATTGATAAATTAAAGAAGCAAATGAATATTCTCTAGATAGGTGATTATACACCCTACTTCGGTGCGACCGACTTAGCCATGCTTCCTGCCCGACTTCTGTCATTTACCGGATGTGAGGCTAGAAGCTACGCTTATCTTTTCACATACCACAACTTCATTCACTTAGAATGATACATCGTCATTCCCTCTAAATCACAAATTGATTTTCCCAAAAATACCACGGGTATAAGCTAAGAGAAACGAATTCCTCTGCCACCAACGTAAATACGTTTGAAACGATCAACTTACGTGATCTATCAGATATACTCTGTCAGATCTTCGTCCATACAAGTTGTCCTAGGACTGGACAAACTGAAGGCACTATTCAGTACATCCATCTTAGGCACTGTTATCTAAGACCTATACAGTAGCCCTTGCACTTTACTCCGTCTTCAATTATCTTTGGCATAAATGATTCGCAATGCTTATGCCAATACAGAGTGGTTCTCTGGATAATAATCCAACCGGTCTCTCCATATTAACAACGTTAAAATGGTCGAAAACTTCGATAGTCTGTGATTTAACTATCGAAGAAAAACAAGTGTGCAAACAACGATATTATTTCCAGATGGAAATTATATCGATCAATCATCCAACATATATATATATATATATCCTCATTTCCTTATTTTCTATGTTTAGAAAATATACGTTATTAATACTGGAAAACATTTCCAGTGTTATTTACATACCACTATCATTTCACAACTATCAGTCCCTGACTGTAAACTAGTAGGAGAACAATTCTCTAAGTATAAACCCTGAAGGCCGAAACCAACATCAGATCGAAACTCAGAAAACCATTCAATTTACTAATCTATAGTCAGTTTCTAATTTTGTTTAACTTAACTCTAATTGAATACTCTAATTGTTTAACTCCTATTCAAATAACTAATATTGAATTTAACTCCATTCGCTTGACTCTAGATCGCAGTGATCATAATGGTTACGCTTGATTCCCTCAGGAAACATCCGACCGCCGTAGGCTATCTGCAGCCCTGCGAATTACGCTAGCAGTCGTGCAAAATGGCAACTTATCCTGAATAACTATGTTTGACTAACTCCTTTTGATAACTATGTTTGATTAACTCCTTTTGATAAACTACGTTTGATTAACTTCTTTTATAATCCTATTTGATAACTCTAATCGACTAACTCTTTCCTATAACGTTAATTTCCTTTTTCCTTTTATCCTATTTATTTTCTAAATAAATGTTCCTTTTACAATTCCATTTATTTTCTAAATAAATATTCTCCTTTATAATATCCTATGATTTTATAAATGCTTTATTTTTAAATTATTTCCTTTTATAAAATCGGTTGATTTTATAAAATCCCTTTATTCTATTTACATCCCAGGGTCTCTTATGATATTTAAAAATATCGAATACTAATGATCAATATCATTCTAACGCACATAATCCATAACAGATTATACATCACATCATATATCACAATATATGAAAAACAGTAAAATAAATGTTGAGGAATCCAGTTGGATTCCTCCAACCTGTTTCCCTGCATCACAGATGTTAGACCATACCAGTATAAAATATTCTGATAAACAGAATCAACATATGTATTTTTTTTTGAAAATTGGTACACTTTATTGCTAATACCAATTAAAAAACCTCCTTTATATGCCTCGTTAAAACCCTGTAATCCCCCTAACCTAGATGGGTGCCTTACAGGGAAAAAGAGTACATATAAATTTGGTGAGTACAAGAGCAATATATCAACTATGAAAGAAAAATACAAAGGCTAGAAACAAAGATAAGCTAAAATAAACCCAAACAAATAAATCTCTCTGCCAGCCCATCAAAGCCCAGTCCAACATCGAACTACAAAACCGATGATCTACTTCTCTATCTAGTATCAACTAAGTCAACTCCCCAGATCTCCAACAATTGAGAATTTCTCGAGTTCCTTTCAGATTTTCTGCCATTGTTCTTAACCAGGAATTGAATCTCCTTGACGATTTGATTAAGCTTGGTCATCATCGAGGTACGACGATTTTGAAAAATTCTTTCATTCCGTTCTTTCCATATAAAACACACAACTGAAGTGACTGCTCCACATGCAAGATCCCTAATTTGATCTTTAGTTTTAAAAAGATTGTTAATTTCTCTTAGTTCATCTCTTAATTGTAGATCTGTTGTCAAAGAGATGTCCAACTTTTGCTTTAGAGACAACCAAATAAAGGAGGCACAATCGCACTGAAAAAAGAGATGTTCACTTGATTCTGGATGAATTTCACAAAGAGGACATAAGGTATTTGCAATATTCCCAAATCTTAAAATTCTGTCCTTTGTGTTCAATCTACCCATGCTTGCTAAATATGTTATAAAAGACATTTTCCTGCTTTTTTTATTATGCCAAATAACTGAGAAAATAGGGTCAATTTCCTCATGAGTTCTCACATAATTCCATGCTGAATGATAGGAAAAATTTCCACCAGAACACCACTCATACTTATCCTCATTAAGATTAGGATGAATATGAATTTTACTTATTTCTTCTATTAACTCTCTAGTAGCTGGATGAATATGAGGATTCAACCTATCCTCATTAATAATAGAACTTACTTTCTGGTTTTGATTACCTATCATATGAAGTCTGTCATAACCAAGTATATCCACTAAACACTAACAGTTAATCCAAGGATCATGCCACAAAAAAGTATTATTTCCATTTGCAATAATTCTATTAAAGAACTGTTTTGAGTGAGTTCTTAATCTAAGCATGCATTTCCACATAGATGAAGAATTATTGTCCTCAGGCATACACCAGAAAAATTTACCTTTGCAGTATTTGTTCCTCATCCACTTGCTCCATAAAGAATTGTCTGACAAGAATTTCCATAGTAACTTAACACAAGATGCCTTTTTTAAATCATAAAAAATTTTCAATCCAAAACCCCCTTCATTTTTTGGCTTGCATAAAGAATTCCATGCAATTTTATGTCTTGCACCCCCCCATAAAAAATCAGAACACATTGATTGCAATTTATCCAAGGTGAACTCTGGAATTTGGCAAATAAACAACCAATAAAGAACAATTGGAGTCAACTCTCCATTAATCAGCTTAACTCTACCAGCATAAGATAACATTTTATTCTCCCAACCTTGGATTTTCCCTGGATTCTTTGAATCAGTGCACTACATTCAAAATAGTGTAAATAGTTAGAAGATAGTGGGACACCCAGATACTTGATAGGTAAAACACCCCTATCAAAACCCAGAATATCCACTATATCTTGAACATTTTCCACTGAACTACTGAAAAACACTTTTGTTTTATCTGCATTTACTTTCAAACCTGCACAAATTCTCAATTTCTGAAAAATTTGTGTTAATGTAATTGCATTTTGTCTTGAACTCTTCCCAAAGATCATTAAATCATCTGCATAAAGAAGATGTGAAATATTTGGTTGCACTACACTGCTTGACTGAAAGGATTTATTTGACACTGCTTCATCCATTTGATAGGTAAAAAGCTGCATTGCTAAAGCAAAAAGATAAGGAGATAAAGGGTCTCCTTGTCTGATCCCTCTAGTTGATGTAATAAAACCTTTTGGAATTCCTTGAATTAAGATAGAGAAGGTTGTTGTTGACATACACTCATAAATCAGACTAATAAAATGATCAGAAAAATTCATACATGCCATGATTTGATAAATGAATTTCCTGTTTATGCTGTCATAAGCCTTTTGCAAGTCCACCTTGACACACATTTTAGCCATTTTTTTTTCTTAAAATCCCTCAACAACTCATGTGCCAATAGTATATTGTCTCCAATATATCTATCCATAATAAAAGCACTCTGATTTTCTGAAACTAAATGAGGCAAAAAAGGTTTCAGTCTATTACAAAGAACTTTTGCAAATATTTTGTAATACAAGTTACAACATGAAATGGGCCTGTAATGAGATATCTGAGTAGGTCTATCATTTTTTGGGATCAAAGTTATGAAAGTATGATTAATAGACTTAGGCAATTTTCCAGATTTAAAAATATCTTGGATAGCTTCAAGTAAGTCTTGCTTTAACAAATCCCAATGAAGTTTCATAAACTTTGAATTAATCCCATCTGGACCAGGACTAGTGTCATCTTGAATTGAGAACAGAGCCTCTCTGATTTAATCTAAGGATACTTCAGATAAAAGAAAATTTTGACCCTGAGTATTTATAGTACTAATTGGCTGAAATTCAAAAGCAGGAACATTAGAAGAACCATTAAATAATTCAGAATAATATTTTATGGCTTCCTTCTCAATTTCTTCAGCTTTAAACATTAGATTCCCATCTTGATCAATAAGTGCTCTAATATGATTAAAATATCTCATATTTGACATACAAGAGTAGAAGAATTTTGAATTAGTATCACCTTGATGTAGCCATGACACCTTTGCCTGCTGTTTAAAACCTTGAAAATAAATTTTCTGTAGGTTATGATATTCTTGTTTGGCAAGGAGATAATTATCATATATAACAGTGTCCTCTGGATCCAAATCAGCAGCTTGTTCCAATATATTCATATGCTGTTCTGCTGCATTTAGGTTTGCATTATTCCCGTCTCTAATTTTATTCCAAAGTTTCAGTTCTGCTTTAAATCTCTTAAGCTTATACATGAACTTATAACTTTGAAACCCCCAAGTAGATACATTCCAACCTTTTTCAACTGCATTCATGTATCCAAACAAATTTGGCCAATCATTCCTAAATCTAAAAGGAAAACCTTTAATCATAGGAGTAGGAATGAGGTCCAATAATATAGGATTATGATCACTGGAGTGTTGAGATAGAGATAAAGCCTTCATATTAAGAAAATTCTATAGACAAAAATTATTGACTAAAACTTTGTCAATATGACTTGCAATCCCACTTCTACGCCAAGTGAAAAGAAAACCAAGAGGCTTTAATTCTGATAGAGAAGCTTGCAAAATGAATTTATGAAATTCTCTTATATAATGATAAGGAATTGAATGACCTCCCTTCTTATCCATAGGGGACAAAGCATTATTAAAATCACGCAGGAGAATCCATGCATTGTTTACTAATCCAGAGTCATTGATCAGCAATTGCCATAAATCCATTCTTTCAGTGAAAATGTTGCTTGCGTAGATCAAAGAAAAAATCATTGAGAATCCTCCTTCATTTGTAGCAGATACAGTAATATGTTGAAACGATGATGCTAAAGACACAATACCCTAAACATTTGAATCCCAAACCATAAGGATTCTACCATTAACTGAATATGAATTATTAGTCAAGTATTTCCATGAACTAGGAAGTAAAGCTAAGATAAGTTGCAGATTATGTAGAGACAACTTATTTTCAACTAAACCAACAATAGTTGGTTTAGCTTGTTTAAGGAGTTTGATCACTTCTTTCATACGAGAAAGAGTGTTCATTCCCCTTACATTCCATGATAAAATTGTCATTTAATGGTAGATGAACTCCTTTTAACTCTTTTAGAAGGAGTATTATGAGGCAATGAACTTGACGAAGAGGATTTAGTGCTTTGCATATAATTTTTATTCTTATCTATGAGATTAGAAACATCAACCTATTTTCCTTTATCAGGTTCTTTAGGATGAGCATTTTTCTCCATTACATCTGCCACATTGTTCAACACATCAGGGATTAAGTCATCAGGTAATTTAGAATTAAGAAAGTCTAAATCATCTCCTTGTTTTTCAGTAGATTCATTAACTTTTTCTTGGTCTGACTGGGGATTGATTTCAGTTTCTACTGTAGTTTCTTCTTCTAAATCATTCTGCTTCCAAGAAGGATCAAGAGTGGCTTCATGTTCCTCATCATCATGCCCAAATAAGTTACATTTCAGGCACTTCTCTGGAACAAATTCATATTCAACAGTAACTTCTACTTTTTGTCCAGTATGCAATAAAATAGGAACACTAGTTTTCAACTCAGTTAAAGTATCAATAGAAATTAGAACCCTAGCATATTTTGTGAACTTGCTTTCAGCAGTATTTGAATCAATAAGAACTGGTTTAGAAATATAACTAGCAACTCTTTAAATAGCAATTTTTGTCCATAATTCCATTGGAAGTCCATGTAATCTTACCCAGATCTGAATAACAACACTCTATTTTGTTGAAAAATCATATCTAGGATGCCATTCATCAAAAAGAAGTAATCGTCCAAAGTATGAATAAGTGGATCCTTCCAATACTCGAGAAAAATCTTCAATGGCTTCAAATTGAACTGCAAAATCATAATGAGGAGTAATACGCACATTGAATCCACTCAGAGGCCTCCAGACTTTTTGAATATAGTCCTTGAGCTTCATGATTGAGAGTTTGAAATTAATCGGCACTAAAGCTAAAGTATGGATCCATACTTTATCAAATTCATTGAAGACTTGCTCAGGAATAAAACAGATTCAGATCCAGGATCAATAAATTCCAGATTTCGATCAATGGATCCTGAAGAAATAATATTAGATGATCTTGGAAATGTTTGATTTGATTGTATAATTTGTGGATCTGTAACTGCAGATTGAATAGGATTAAATTTTTTGGATTGAAAATTAGATCGAGATGGAGGAAAACGTATTGAATTGTCTGCCATTAAAATAGGAAAGCTGAAGAAAAAAGAATCAACATATGTGTATATATATATATATATATATATATATATATATATATATAATTTCCACTAACTGACTAGCAGTTCAATCATACAGTCAACACACAGTCAATCAGACAATTTAAACAGTTCTAAAAATACAACATGAAAATATAAACTGTTCAGAGTTGGTGAGTTTTACTCACATTACGCGTTAACCGTTAAATAACGATTTGCGTTATTTGACTCAGTCGGACAATTTATTTCGCCAAAAATTGTAACTAGCTCAGATTCACTCCCAGTCAGCTTCATGTTGTAGTCGTCGCCCATACGGTCCTAACGGATCCAACCGCTCGTGATTTTGATATCGTATGTGAAAGTTACAAGGTTTTCAAGTTATACACTAATTAATTAAAATAAACATGAGTTAATTTTCCTTGGGCTTTACTTAACTTTGCTGGCCCACTAACCAAAATCAGACCTGCCCAATATCTCTGCTCCTTTCTTCCTCATCTTCAATAACTAAACCCGAAGCCTGTGTTCACCATTCCCACAATTTCAAGCCATCCCATACTCCTCCATTCTTCACCGTTCAACCATCCGAGGATCCCATCTTCCTCCTCTTCCCGGCCACTAGCTTCTCCACCTCGACTCACGAAGCTCGCCTGCCCCTCTCAAAACCCGTCGGTCCCCTTTTGACGCAGCAGGTCACACTAGTACCAAACTAAAATTTCAATGCATAACCCCAAACTTCGCATACAGCATCGATTTCAATCTCTTAATCCAAAAACGACACTCCATCCAAGCCTCAAAGCTCCTATCTCCTCCTAGGATCAACCCTAGTTTCCGCCGTTGATGCTCAGTACCCCAAAATTACGTCAAACTATACAATTCTTGTACGGGATTGAAGAGAAGCCTCAATGGAATTTAAATATATCTGTAGGATATTTTATAGGAATTGATTGTATTTTCTTTTGATTTTTGTTTGGAGAAGTTCCTCACGTTTAGCTGAAAAGGATGAAGAAAAGTGACGGCTACAAATTGTTTACTGCAAATGAGGATTAGGTCATAAGGAATGGAAGAGTTAGGTTATTTATAGGAAGGAAATTTTAGATATTTATGTTAGGATATTTTATGAGATATTTTATTTTCAACATTTTTATATTCATATCCATCTTCTAAAAATCTGTACAATCATGTACGATGCCTAAAAATCACGAAACTGGACATGTAGCTAGAGTTCGTCATTACGGTCCCAACGAAATAGGTTTCGTCGAATTCCGACTTCGTATGCTCACACAGCGTATTTTTAACCGTCAAAATACTGACTGTTCCTCACATTAAAAATCGGTACGGCCACACAGTGACTCTAAAAATCACGAAACTGGAAATCTAACAACTATTCGACACTGCGGATCCAATGAAATTAGTTTCGTCGAATTCTGACTTCGTTTGCAAAAGTGACTATTTTTGAAGTCTAAATAGCCTATTTAAATATATAAATATAATTAAATTTAATATTTAAAAATAAATATTATCGTCTATATTCACATGGAATACCGTACAGCTTCAAAATAAATCCTATATGGATTTACAACTCGATATTACATCGTCAGAGTTATATCGATGTTCGATTTCTATTTAAATCCTTATATAAAACATAATTAAATCGTTATGGTCAGGGCGCTGCATTTCTGAGAAATTGATTTGGACTTAACTCAAAATCTACACAATGAAATTCCAATTTTTCTCTTCCACTAGAAAGATATACTCCACCAGCTCCACACGTTTCTTGTTTCACAGAAATCCGATTCAAAACAGCTTCTGTATATTCATTTAAAGTTCAAATCGCCAAATAGCGAACTGCCGCGCCATTTCGAGCTCTATTTTAATTATATTATAATTCTACATTCAAACTGACGTCGATTGAATATATTTGTCAATATAATTCAACTCTAAGCTGAATTAAATCTTAGGGATGACCCTGTTCACATTATATTGTGATTTCCAATATTTTTTATTATCTCTGAATTAAATATATTATTCAATTATTTAATCCAATTAAATAACCACTATAATCAAATTAACCACTATTTCATTCATTAAATCCTTGTTTATATAATTAATTAAATAAATTATAATACCTCTGCCAATGCGGGTCATTACAGACAAGGTATGGGACCACTTGCCGATCGTGTAGCTCTAGAGGCGAATACACTGGGTTTAACAAGAACGTCTTGTAACCCGGCCCTCACATGACCGACCACTCATTTCGCTTGAGTGTATCGAATGTATATCACCAACAGTTGGGTGCGACCCACCATTTCCCGAAAAGGGACAGCATCGAAATAGATTCAAGAAGCAAATCCATTTTTCTCTAGATAGGTGATTATACACCCCCAATGGGAGCGACCCACATAGCCATGCTGCCTGTCTGATTTTTATCATTTTCCCGGTTGATGAGGCTTGAGGCTACGCTTTATCATCACACCGGATTTACTTCGAATGCCACATCGTCAAATCCGTCAAATAACTGATAGACGTCCTCAACAATACATTATGTGTTAGCTAAGAGAAGTTTCCTTCTCCGCTTCCACTCTTAGTACAATTGAAGAAATCAATATACGTGACCGTCTGGAAATACTTTGTCAGGCACTCGTCCATACACGTCATCCAGGAACAGGATGAACCGAAGGTACTCTCCTACTGCATCCAATATAGGAATCACCGCATGGATCAGTAGCGAGAAGTCCTTGCAACCCGTAGATTCCAATCACAACAGAATCAAAGCTTATCTTTGTATGCAAGGCAGAGAATTTTAGTGGCTTTTCCGTTTATGAAAATATACGGTCTTCAATGCTCCACCTCGATCATCTCTTGATCTCTTCACATATTTGTTGGTCGAAATGGTTTTCGAATGTAAATTCGATACCGGTCTTTCCGTACCAACAATCGTATTGGGCAGGTTTGATAGTCGGTGATTTAACTATCAAAATTGACAGTGTTCCAAACATGACAACTCAATGGGTTCACTGGTTCGGTATTCAGCATCACTTGTCTTTTAATTGAAAACAAATGTGAATTTAAAACTCTTAATTCTTTCGATATTATAAATGTAGTTTCTCGCTTCTTATTATACGTAAGATTATTCTCTAAGCAGATTTATCTTTAATACATAGGAAAATCCTATCAAAACTCATTGTATGTTTTCTCTTTCAAAACGTCAACCACCTTACTATCTAATCTAATATTGAGAAACCACTTTAACTTGTTACTCGTAAAAGACGTTACGACATATCATATATTTCATCACTTGAAACAATAAGAATTATTTGTTCGTATATAAAACTCGACCTTACATTCTCTTTCTAACTCGAGAATATTGCTATGGTTTCACGTAGCCCTTCTTATTCTCTTTTTACATTGAAATCCTCGTTATACATATTTCCCAAAATTTCAACCAAAATGTCGCGTTATTATTTCTTTAGTGAAATAATAAATCATACTAACCACTTTCACCATTACAACTAATATTATCTTCAAATAATCCTGAAGTCGATCAAGTTGGGGTATTCTAATTACCTCTCAGACTTTGACCAACAACATTCATATCTTCAGACAGATACAAGTTGTAATCCAAAACCCAGTATTTCATTCTAAATCAATTCAGATTCCATTTGACGATTTAATTCAAAACACGGTTCAATAAACCTTGTTATCCTTTTAAAAATCTCCTTTTCTAAAATACCATCATCATTTCTCAATTCAATTAAATAACTTCCTTATAACACATTACTTTTAACTTGACCTCTTTAACCAAACTCCTTTCATAGCTATTCAATGTTTTCATGCTTTGGAAATCCTATTTCAGTTTCCCTGCTTAATCACATTCTTAAATAACATTAATTTAGAATTAACGATATAACACCTCAAATTTCTTTTATATAACTCTGGTTTATCATCAAACTCTTTCATCTGAATTTCCTTTTACCTAATTCAAACAATTAAGTAACATTTATTTAAAGCTAGAATATTTTCTTAAAAAATCCCTTTTAACCTAGATTACTTTAAACAAATTCCCATTAAAAAGTAATTCTCTAAATTATTATTAATCTTAATAATGATTTATTTCAACCATTAACTACATAGGTAGTTAATTTCTTTATCAACTAAAATAACCAGTAAATCTTTTTTTAAAATCTGAAAATATTCATTTAAACTATTTTCTATTCAAAATACACTAATTTAGAAATCAATCCAATTAAATAGTCGATTTATTCACTCAAAACCGATTCCAATTCGTTTTCAATTTTAATTAATTAATAATATAATTAATTTAAATAATTCCATTAAATTGTTTCTTAACAACACAATTAACCAAATTTAGCCGTTACATAATTTTCTTATTCTCACCTTTACAAATCTGATTATCATCAGTTTTGACTTTATAGAATCAATTTACACTTAATTATAAATATAAATATTTCTTTTCCTTTTAAATAAGTTTTTATTCAAAATATATATATTTCAAAAATCTATCTTTATTAATAAAATGAATTTTATAATTTTATCTCTATCGACTCACCTGACGGTGAATCAACATAAACAAAACTTTTGCTTAGGCCATTAGCTGCCGATTACCCAACCGATATAGCCATTTGGTTAACACACAACACAATTTGGCTTTCAAATCAATGATCAATAATCAAATCCATCACACCAAACATGACAGTTCATATGATGATATGAAATAAATAATATATTTGAGGAATCCGGTTGGATCCCTCCAGCCTGTCCTTCCTTGTATTCAACTGGTTATCTCCAAACAGATCAGTTAATTCCATTTAACTAATCTATAATAGTAAATAACAACAATTTCACATCAACCAATTTTCCAAACAATTTAATCAGATCAAACAATTCAAACAATCCAGATAATCAAACACATTTATAAATAAATGTGACCAATAAGGTAAGTTACCTTTATAGGGACCAATCGTTAGAATAACAATCTGGTATTTCACTGAAATTAAATGATGGTTTAATTTCATCAGTTAAATAAATAAGTAGATATAAAATAGCGAACAGTCAAACATAGCAAGCAGAACACACAAAATAAAAAAACCAATTTATATATAAAAATATAAATAGGAAAACTGAGTGAGTTTAACTCACCTTTATATGATACGTTGTCGCTAAAGCAGTTTGGTTAATTAAATTAAACTAGTGTTTATTTAATTAGAATTCTTGGAATCTTCTAGATCAGTCCAGACTGACTCCAAAATGAAGATCTCGACATTACGGTTCCAACGCAACTCATTGGGTTCCACTCTGATACGTTAACACGAGTTATAAATAGTGTAAGTATACGGTTTAATAAATTAATTGCTTCTTCAATTAAACAATTAAACTAAACATATTACTTTGTTTTGAAGAATATGGCATGATCTCACTTATCACCTTCCTTGGTTGGTTCTTGTCTCAGCATCCACGTTCCATGTTGTGGACCCAAACACAAGTGTTTCATCCCAGTTCCTTCACGTTTTGAACTTCTGAACATGTAACGAACCCTTCCAGTTTTCCCTTTTCCTTTAGTGCGTTTCCATTCGTCTCAAAACAAATATTCATCTTTTTTATTCTCAAGGCCAAAAGCCCATTCAAAAGACCAAGCCCATCCTTAAAATCTTCTTCCTCCATGCGTGTAAGTGACCGCATGTCACCAGTCCCTCCCCACTTCTTGACTCCCTCCAGTATTAACACGTTCAAATAGGAAGCTATGGCTTCCTTCCAGTTTTACTATAATTTTTTTATTAAACCTACAGCATGCTTATCACGATGCACTGGAACCCCAAAACACTTCTCGCCTGATACTTTGCTCCATATCTTCTTTTATGGTATTTATGGTTCTTCAGCATTCAAATTGACTCACGCACATCCATTTCCTACTCAAACCAAAACAGCGTCATCTTCATTCAAGGTCCATCCCACGCACCCACTCACAACCATCCCTTCACTTTGTTATTTTTTCCCAAACCCACTACCAGTCTTAAGAAACCACCCATCGCACCAAAATGTGACCACCATAACTCGATCTAGGTTTGCCAAAACCCGCGTTCGAGTGTACTCCTCCCTCACCCCAAGTCCTTGCGCATCTCGACTTCCCCAATCATCTCCAAAATAAGTTCGACCGCTTCCGCTTCATGGCCAGATTCAGGCCATGCCAAGGCTCAGATATTGATCACCACCGGTGAACCTGACTATCTCACCTAGCTCGACAGTTTACCTGTAGGGTTCACCGTGAAACAACCTTTCAAAGAGGACATCAAAAGTGTTTTAGTGTGGGAGGATCTGGCTCGTTCATTATTTTAAGTGGCGGCACAAGTCTGGTTGGCCATGCTGAAGCGAGAATTAGGTTTTTGGGGAGTAGTTGAGTGTATATATATAGGGTGTTATTATTAATATAACAATATTTACGAAACTTTGCTGTAAAGTAGTTGATAAAAACTACCACAAACGTTTTCTGTTTACTGATAAAAAAGCTAATCTTGATGTAAAAAGGTATTCCGGACCCAATGGGACAAGTTTCGTCGAATTCCGACTTCATATGAAAAAATTTGCTTTATAAAACCAGAAATGAACACGCGTTCAATTTTTCCACGATCACTAGATAAATCAAATCAACTTGAAACCTTCAAATCCTAAAATAATTTTTCAATACGAACCCAACAGCACCAGTTTCGTCGCATTCTGAAATTGTTTCCCTGGTAGGCTATTTTTACGCGCACCGCAATGCCCTATTGGACACCAATTTAGCTTGTCTCCAAAAATACCAAACTATATATGTATACTAGCTCTAAATGTCAATACGAACTCAACGGAAGTGGTTTTGTGGCTTAATTCGATCGTCTGTTCAAGTTGTACCCAAATAACCCTTTATTAAATTAATTGCACGCTATAGAAATTGAACGGGCGTTTACGGCTACCGTGGCCACATACGACATCAGTTTGCCACGCCATTCAACACCGTACAATAATTTAATGATATGGTTCCAATGAAACTGATTTCGTCGAAAACAGAGTCCGTTTGCTAAATGGCTATTTTAAAGGCCTATAACGATTTCCATAGTGTTTATTTCACAATTTGATTTGGCCATAACTGACACTCTATAGCACGGAATCTGGATTTTTCTCTTTCATATGAAAATTATCATCAATACGGTTCCAACGTTTCTCGTTTCACAGAAATTCAACTGATATCGGACTCTGTATATCCCGTTGAAGTTCGAAATGCTATATTACGAACCGCCGCGCCGCTGCAGCTCGCTATATAATTAAAATTATAGTTCAAACTTTTAAACAGCGCTTAATAAGCGAAATCGTAAATTAAATTAAATCTAAACATAATTAAATCCTCTTACATTGCCAAATCACATAACAGCGCAAATTTAGCCAATTTCGATTATTTCGAAATTAAATTATTATTTATATTATTTAAACAAATAAATTATTCAAAATCCCTTAATTCCAAACCATTTAAAATTCAAATCAATATTTAAAACAAAATTAAATATTAAATTAAATAGCAAAAATCAGGGTCGTTACATTCCTTCCCCCTTAAAATAATTTCGTCCTCGAAATTGCTAAGGTAAGAAGAATGGTGCAAACCTATTATATTTCAAAAAACGATTTTAATTAAAACCATCACTTTCTAAATTTTTAATTAAAATTAATTCAAATAATTTTAAATCGAAAAACAAATTTATTCTTATCAACAAAAAATTTCAAAAAGAGTTGAAATTTTTCTAGCACCTTAAATTTTGGAGAAATTTTGGTAGACCTCCCCTGTATGGAGGGACATCTGCAATATTGCAGGAACAATAAATATGTATACCTCGACCAACACGGTCGGAAAAAAGAAAAAAAATCCAATTCAAAACCCAAAACAAAACCAAAAATTCATATTTGGCATAGGCGTACCTTTTGCGAGCGTTATTACATAATAAGCGATTAACAATACACGAGTCTGCTCAATTACGATGCAGCTCCAATCAGACGGGATTCAGTTAACTGCATAATCTTCTCGGGCATAGATTAAAGATAAATTATCTCTTCTGCACCTGTTCTCAACTCTAATGAACTTCATTAGTTTCAAAACAATACCGGTCAAATTCAAATATCCATACCATCCTAGATTTATATCAATAAATCAATTCTATTTCAGACTGGTTTCAATCAAGTTCATCCAACTTTTAAATCCATATTTATGCAATAAATCTCAACCAAATAATCCCAAATCATTCCATTTGGATATTTCAATTTCTCAACTCCATTCAAACTAGTGTTGACTTAGAGTTATATTTTATTTCAATATTCCAGTTCAGATTTAATTCATACGATTTATTCAACCCAACATGAGTTAAATTTCCACATTTCACATTTCAAATTTTGAAATGTCCTTCGATTGGTCCAATCCAACCTCGTAATCAAACACATTCAAACCAACCAATCAAGGAAATACAAATTTCAAACAACCAGTCAACAATTTAAAATAATTACCTCTTTTTATTTATACAAAGTATAATTCAGGGAAAATTATTTATTCCATTTTCAAAATAATTTAAAAATAATTTTATATTCAAATTACAAATACGTGCACTCGTATAAATACACTCAAACTCAATCTAGGGTATTACTAACCCTATCTCTATTGAGTTACGCCACATAGCCAAGGTTATCACTAAACCAATAGCTCTGATACCACTGTAACGACCAGGGGTTTTCAGCCCCGAAAATCGACATAAATACCTTTACCGTAACTCATGCCGACCTTCCAAACCCGAAAACACTGGACGTTATTAGAAAGAAATTAGAGGGTGAGATAAGAAAGAAATATTAGAATAGAAGAAGAAGAAACAACAAAACACGGAGTCACACATCGCAGCGGAACAATACATAAAACAGAAATAAAACTTTACTGAGAGCTTTTAAAAATACTTACAATATCGGAGTACATCAACAACTGGACAGCTATAATAACCTATTCCCATATACAACACACAGCGGAATAGTAGCTATATAATAATATACGTCTGGACTCTTCCAGCTCGTCTCTTCACAGCGGCGATAACCTGAACCTGTACAACCCGGTCTAACCCAAGCATTTACAAAATACCGGGTCAGTCTGGTGAACTAGAGTGAGATAAACTCGCACAGTATTAAGGTATCACACAACTTGATTTTTAAGTTAAAATCCTTTCGAAAGAAAAGGGTAATCGTAAGACCAAATCCACACATAAACACGAACGGTTTTTACCTTACGGTAACCCAAACCAGTTTTGAAACCAATATATTGTCTGATATTATAATAATGTCTAATTACAAGTAAATAGAATCTAGTAGAACGCTTGCATTTCACGCTCCACAAATATAGTATACGATCAAAACCGCGGGCGCTTATTGGAAATTGGATTCCGACTATGAAAAGGTATGGGACCACTTACCGATCGTGTATCTCTAGAGGCGAATACACTGGGTTTAACAAGAACGTCTTGTAACCCGGCTCTCACATGACCGACCAGTCATTTCGCTTGAGTGTATCGAATGTATATCACCAATGGTTGGGTGTGACCCACCGTTTCCCGAAAAGGGACAGCATCGAAATAGATTCAAGAAGCAAATAGATTTTTCTCTAGACAGGTGATTATATACCCTAGTGGGAGCGACCCACATAGCCATGTTGGCTGCGCGATTTTTGTCATTTTCCCGGTTGATGAGGCCTGAAGCTACGCTTTATCATCACACTAGATTTACTTCGAATGCCACATCGTCAAATCCATCAAATCACTGATTGACGTCCTCAACAATACATTATGTGTTAGCTAAAAGAAGTTTCCTTTTCCTCTTCCACTCTTATTACAGTTGAAGAAATCAATATACGTGACCGTCTGGAAATACTTTGTCAGGCACTCGTCCATACAAGTCATCCAGGAACAGGATGAACCGAAGGTACTCTCCTACTGCATCCAATATAGGAATCACCCCATGGATCAGTGGCGAGAAGTCCTTGCAACCCGTAGATTCCAATCACGACAGAATCACAGCTTATCTTTGTTTGCAAGGTAGAGAATTTTAGTGGCTCTCCCGTTTATGAAAATCTACGGTCTTCAATGCTCCACCTCGATCATCTCTTGATCTCTTCACGTATTTGTTGGTCGAAATGGTTTTCTAATGTAAATTCGATTCCAGTCTTTCCGTACCAACAATCGTATTGGACAGGTTTGATAGTCGGTAATTTTAACTATCAAAATTGACAGTGTTCCAAACATGACAACTCAATTGGTTCACTGATTCGGTATTCAGCATCACTTGGCTTTTATTTGAAAACAAATGTGAATTTGAAACTCTTAATTCTTTCGATATTATAAATATAGTTTCTCGCTTCTTATCATACGTAAGATTATTCATTAAACAGCTTTATCTTTAATACATAGGAAAATCCTATCATAACTCATTGTATATTTTCTCTTTCAAAACGTCAACCACCTTACCATCTAAGCTAATATTGTGAAATTACTTTAACTTGTTACTCATAAAAGACGTTACGACATATCATATATTTCATCACTTAAAACAATAAGAAATATTTGTTCGTATATAAAACTCGACCTTACATTCTCTTTCTAACGCGAGAATATCGCTATGGTTTCACGTAGCCCTTTTTATTCTCTTTTTACATTGGAATCCTCGTTATACATATTTCCCAAAATTTCAACCAAAATGTCGCGTTATTATTTCTTTAGTGAGATAATAAATCATACTAACCTCTTTCACCATTACAACTAATATTATATTCAAATAATTATGAAGTCGATCAAGTTGGGGTATTCTAATTACCTCTCAGACTTTGACCAACAACGTTCATATCTTCAGACAGATACAAGTTGTAATCCAAAACCCAATATTTCATTCTAAATCGATTCAGATTCCATTTAACGATTTAATTCAAAACACAGTTTAATAAACCTTATTATCCTTTTAAAAATCTCCTTTTCTAAAATGCCATCATCATTTCTCAATTCAATTAAATAACTTCCTTGTAACACACTACTTTTAACTTGACCTCTTTAACCAAACTCCTTTCATAGCTATTCAATGTTTTCATGCTTTGGAAATCCTATTTCAATTCCCCTGCTTAATCACATTCTTAAATAACGTTAATTTAGAATTAACGATATAACACCTCAAATTTCTTTTATATAACTCTGGTTTATCATCAAACTCTTTCATCTGAATTTCCTTTTACCTAATTCAAAAAATTAAGTAACATTTATTTAAAGCTAGAATATTTTCTTGAAAATTCCCTTTTAACTTAGATTACTTTAAATAAATTCCCATTAAAAAGTAATTCTCTAAATTATTATTTATTACAATAATGATTTATTTCAACCATTAACTACATAGGTAGTTAATTTCTTTATCAACTAAAATAACCAGTAAATCTTTTTTTAAAATCTCATTATAATCTAAAAATATTCATTTAAACTATTTTCTATTCAGAATACACTAATTTAGAAATCAATCCAATTAAATAGTCGATTTATTCACTCGAAACACGGTTGTCTTATTAACCGATTCCAATTCGTTTTCCCTTTTAATTAATTAATAATTTAATTAATTAATTTAAATAATTCCATTAAATTGTTTCTTAATAACACAATTATCCAAATTTAGCCATTACGTTAATTTTCTTATTCTCACCTTTACAAATCTGATTATCATCAGTTTTGACTTTATAGAATCAATTTACACTTAATTATAAATATAAATATTTCTTTTCCTTTTAAATAAGTTTTTATTAAAAATATATATTTCAAAAATCTATCTTTATTAATAAAATGAATTTTATAACTTTATCTCTATCGACTCACCTGACGGTGAATCAACATAAACAAAACGTTTTGCTTAGGCCATTAGCTGCCGATTACCCAACCGATATAGCCATTTGGTTAACACACAACACAGGTTGGCTTTCAAATCAATGATCAATAATCAAATCCATTACACCAAACAGGACAGTTCATATGATGATATGAAATAAATAATATATTTGAGGAATCCGGTTGGATCCCTCCAACCTGTCCTTCCCTGTATTCAACTGGTTATCTCCAAACAGATCAGTTAATTCCATTTAACTGATATATAATAGTAATTAACAACAATTTCACATCAACCAATTTTCCAAACAATTTAATCAGATCAAACAATTCAAACAATCCAGATAATCAAACACGTTTATAAATAAACATGACCAATAAGGTAAGTTACCTTTATTGGGACCAATCGTTAGAATAACGATCTGGTATTTCACTGAAATTAAATGATAGTTTAATTTCATCAGTTAAATAAATAAATAGATATAAACTAGCTAACAGTCAAACATAGCAAGCAGAACACACAAAATAAAAAACCTAATTTATATATGAAAATATAAATAGGAAAGCTGAGCGAGTTTAACTCACCTTGATATGATACGTTGTCTCTAAAGCAGTTTGGTTAATTAAATTAAACTAGTGTTTAATTTAGTTAGAATTCCCGGAAGCTTCCAAATCTGTCCAGACTGACTCCAAAATGAAGATCTCGACAATACTTTTCCAACGCAACTCATTGGGTTCCATTCTGATACGATAACACGAGTTATAAATAGTGTAAGTATACGGTTTAATAAATTAATTGCTTCTTTAATTAATCAATTAAACTAAACATATTACTTTGTTTTTAAGATATGGCATGATCTCACTTATCTCCTGCCTTGGTTGGTTCTTGTCTCAGCATCCATGTTCCATGCTGTGGACCCAAACACAAGTGTTTCATCCCAGCTCCTTCACGTTTTGAACTTCCGAACATGTAACGAACCCATCCAGTTTTCCCTTTTCCCTTTAGAGCATTTCCATTCATCTCAAAACAAGTCTTCATCTTTTTTTCTCAAGGCCCAAAAGCCCATTCAAAAGACCAAGCCTATCCTTAAACTCTTCTTCCTCCATGCGTGTAAGTGACCGCATGTCACCAGTCCCTCCCCACTTCTTGTCTCCCTCCAGTATTAACACATTCAAACAGGAAGCTATGGCTTCCTTCCAGTTTCGATATATATATATATATCTATATATATATATTAATATTCAACACACAGCATGCTTATCACGATGCACCGGAACCCCAAAACAATTCTCGCCTGATACTTTGCTCCATCTCTTCTTTTCGGGTATTTATGGTTCTCCAGCATTCAAATTGACTCACGCACCTCCATTTCCTCTTCAAACCAAAACAGCGTCATCTTCATTCAAGGTCCATCCCATGCACCAACTCAAAACCATCCCTTCACTTTGTTATTTTTTCCCAAACCAATTACCAGTCTTAAGAAACTACCAATCGCACCAAAATGTAACCGCCATAACTCGATCTGGGTTTGCCAAAACCCACGTCCAAGTGTACTCCTCCCTCACCCCAAGTCCTTGCACATATTGACTTCCCCAATCATCTCCAAAATGAGTTCGACCACTTCCGCTTCATGGCTAGATTCAGGCCACGCCACGACTCAGATATTGATCACCACCGGTGAACCTGACTGTCTCACCTAGCTCGACAGTTTACCTTTAGGGTTCACCATGAAACAACCTTTCAAAGAGGACATCAGAAGTGTTTTAGTGTGGGAGGATTTGGCTCGTTCATTATTTTAAGTGGCGGCACAAGTCTGGTTGACCATGCTGAAGCGAGAATTAGGTTTTAGGGGAGTAGTTGAGTGTATATATATTGGGCGTTATTATTAATATAATAATATTTATGAAACTTTGTTATAAAGTAGTTGATAAAAACTACCACAAACGATTTCTGTTTACTGATAAAAAAGCTAATCTTGATGTAAAAAGGTATTCCGGACCCAATGGGACAAGTTTCGTCGAATTCCGACTTCGTATGAAAAAATTTGCTTTATAAAACCAGATAAACACGCGTTTAATTTTTCCACGATCACTAGATAAATCAAATCAACCTGAAACCTTCAAATCCTAAAATAATTTTTTAATATGAACCCAACGGCACCAGTTTCATCGCATTCTGAAACTGTTTCCCCGGTAGGCTATTTTTACGTGCACCGCAATGCCCTTTTGGACCCCAATTTAGCCGATCTTCAAAAATACCAAACTATATATGTATCCTGGATCTAAACGTCGTTACGAACTCAATGGAAGTGGTTTTGTGGCTTAATTCGATCATCTGTTCAAGTTATACCCAAATAACCCTTTATTAAATTCATTGTGCGCTATAGAAATTGAACGGGCATTTACGGCTACCGTGGCCACATACGACATCGGTTTGCCATGCCATTCAAAACCATATAATAATTTAATGATACGGTTCCAATGAAACTGATTTCGTCGAAAACAGAGTTCGTTTGCAAAATGACTATTTTAAAGGCCTATAACGATTTCCATAGCGTTTATTTCAAAATTTGATTTGGCCATAACTGACACTCTATAACATGGAATCTGGATTTTTCTCTTTCGTATGAAAATTATCGTCAATACGGTTCCACCATTTCTCGTTTCACAGAAATTCGACTTATATCGGACTCTGTATATCCCGTTGAAGTTCGAAACGCTATATTACAAACTGTTGCGCCGTTGCAGCTCGCTATATAATTAAAATTATAGTTCAAACTTTTAAACAACGCTTAATAAGCGAAATCATAAATTAAATTAAATCTAAATATAATTAAATCTTCTTACATTGCCAAATCACATAACAGCGCAAATTCAGCCAATTTCGATTATTTCGAAATTAAATTATTATTTATATTATTTAAACAAATAAATTATTCAAAATCCATTAATTCCAAACCATTTAAAATTCAAATCAATATTTAAAAAAAATACATTAAATAGCAAAAATCTGGGTCGTTACAAACAATGACATTTTTGATGAGTTAAGTTCATCCTTTTGATTTATTAGGGTATAATATTGTTGATTAAGATTATTTAGGCCTACTTTGATTGTAAATTACGTTGGTTACGTAAATATGATATATGATTATGACATAATATCTTGATATACTATTAAACTTTTAAAACTTGATCTATGATCATGATATATCTTCTCAAAATGTTATTAGATCTCATTTGAGTTTGGATTTGTATTCAAAACTTATTTCGAGAAATGATTCATATATGAAGCATTAAATAAATATTGGTTTATGCGATCAATTTATTTATATTGTAGCATAGTTAAGTTGACCAAATTCTTTTTTTAAGTGGAAGTGTATAAGGTAAGTTAACCTTATTCTTTTTTAAGAGAAAGTGTATAAAGTAAGTTAACCATATTCTATGTGTTATCTGTTTGGTTAAATGAACACTGCCTATGTAATAACCCGGAAAATGTGAACCAATTTAAAATTTTTAAAATTGGTTATTGTCAAAGAATTTGAATAATTGAAATAGCATATTTCAATAAAATAATGATTTGGGGCTAGTATGGTAGTTTGAAATTTTGAATGCAAACTTTGTCTGACTGTACCGGGTAGAAAATATAACGGATTTTAGAGAAACAAAAAATATTTAAATCTGTTTATGAATACCTTTCTAACGATTCTGAAAAATCAAAGTTTCATAATGGGAATCAAAAGTTATGGACAAATGAATTTTCAGAAAGGTCGCTATATAGAATATATAGCCCTGGAAAATTGATATTTTGTATACGACATCGGAATTCGACGAAACCACCTTTGTTGGGTCCGGGATGTCAAATTATTGCTAGGTTTAAAATTTCATAATTTTTGAAGCTAGTATATGAGCGGGGCAAAAGAAAATGTGATTGGTCAATTTTTGTTAAAATGGACATTTTGCATATGAGCTCAGAATTCGACGAAACTGGTTTTGTTGGGACCGTATCGTCAAAACAAAGCTAGATTTATTTTTCTGGAAATTTTCGATTCAGTTTGTGGCCCTGGCAAATTGAAATGTACGTTCAAATTGAATATAAAATGTTTTATACTTTAATTTGAAAAATAACTGACTGTCACAGTCGAATTGGCCAACGAAACAAATCCCATTGTGTCCGGAATGGGGGTATTTAGCTAGGGACGACAGTCGTTGGGTTGAAATTGGTGTACGTTGGCTAGAAGGGGTAATAAAGGAATTTAAAAATATAATATATTAGAAAATATCTCTATTTTCTCTCTCACTTCAGAAAAACCCGATCAACCCTAAAACGAATGACGGAAATCGTTCGAGACATTCCCACCCCGATCGCCGCCGCCACAGCCAATATCACCGGCGCCTCCAGTTGACAATTCTGACCGCCTTCCTCCCCTCTTCAAATCAAAACAAGCCTCGTCGAAGACCATCGCCTATTCGCGTCGAATTTCCTCGAGGAAGGACGCCCCTTTGAAGCGCCACCATGCCTTGCTAGAGCCGCCGAGTTCGCCGCCACCACCGTCGATCGTAAGCTGGTTCGTAGCCCTTCGACGCCATATACTTTGATCGGAACAACGAGGTACGGTTTGGATTTAAAATCAAAACCTAGTTTTGAAGGTTTGCAAACCCTTCTACTTCAAATTTCTGAAATGAAAATAACACTTTTAAGTGTTTCAAAACTTTGAAAAATCATAACTTTTTCGTTCGTTAACGAAATTTGATGAAACTGGAGACACCGTGACCGCAAGGAGGCTCTCTACCATCTAGCCGAAGCCGCGGATTTTTCTGATCTTCCTACGATTTTTAGCACTACAAAACCCAATGTGAGGAATCTAAACTAAATTGTGTGAATGGAATCGTGTTGTATAAGTTATATAAGCGAAGTGTAAATTATATACGCATTGTATACTTCATGTACATGTGTTGTATAAGTTATATTAGTGATGTATAAATTATACAAGCGTTGAATGAAACATATATGCTTTGAATTGTGATGAAATGCAAGTGAATTGTAGAAATAATATATATGTATATATATACTCCCCTCGTCCACAGACCATGGACGATATTTATTGCTTGTGATTGACGTGATATTATATGGTATGACGAATGGTTGGAAATAATTGTTTGTGGTTGATATTGTGGTTGAAAAATACCTTTGTGGTTGAAAAATACCCTCTTGTGGTTGAAAAAAATTAGAATAGGATTGTGGAATTGAAAATAAAACATGTCGCCTGCGTGCGAACTAGATGCATGATCCCCATTGTCAAAAACCGCGAGGTTTTAAGGTAGAGCGAGGAGCCGTACTAGGGACGGTCCCGGTTTTAACTACCCTGCCGTTATGCTGCCGAAATTTTCTGAAACATTCATGTGTTGAATATTATTCGAATTTGAACAAATAGATTTAACGATAAAAATCACATTTTTATATATATACAAACTATAGAGAATATTCATGTGTTGAATTGAAATTTGTTCGTTGAGTTGAGATTCATGTGTTGAATATTATTCGAATTTAAACAAATAGATTTAACGATAAAAATTACATTTTTATATATATACAAACTATAGAGAATATTCATGTGTTGAATTGAAATTCATTCGTTGAGTTGAAATTCATGTGTTGAATATTATTCGAATTTAAACAAATAGATTCAACGATAAAAATCACATTTTTATATATATATACAAACCATATAGAATATTCATGTGTTAAATTGAGATTCGTTCGTCGAGTTGAAATTCATGTGTTGAATGTTATCGTATTTTAAAATAAAATGAATCGACAATAAAATCTACATCTTTATTGTGAATATGAAGTGTTAAAAACATTCACGTGTTGAATAAATATTTTTGATGATAAAAATATTTCTTTTATCATGTATACGCTTTGATAAAAATACACACGTGTCGAAATAAATAATAGTTTGCTAGAAATATTATTAGTAGCTTTGTTCTGCATATATATACATGTGTTGAACAGGGAAAATGGATTAGCTGTAGAGTAAAGAAATTATTTGCGTGCCCGACAAATAGGTAAGCCTTGATGAGTTGGCTGCGCAATTTTATTTTTATATCAACTCCTATGAATGTCGTTGGATGCGGAGTGCTGGTTATTCTGTGTGAAATAATAAACATCGCCATAGGATAGTAACAATTAATTTTGAACTACACTACATGGCATACTTCTTGACGATAGGCATACTTTATCATATTCCACATAAGCAATTGGAGCTTGTGTGACGAGGTGGAAGATTTACCATACGAGCGAGAGGCTTGTATGGCGATGATTTTATACTACAGGTTGAACTGATGACTGATATGGACTATATTAAATATAACGATAAATTGCCAGATTAATAAAAACCCCACACGGGTCTGCAGTTGACAATAATCACGTCTCTCTAGTCATTAGATACGGCACGTGGACTTTTTATTTCCACATGGAACGGGGTGACGAGAATTTATTCTCTGGAGTTATTATCTATACACGCTCCCCCATAAACACCAGAATATATCACTATAAATATGTGGATGCTTTATAGGATTTATTGGGTACCTAACACGGCCCAATAAATTTCCAAACCCCATCCCGTACAAAGGAGGTTATGCCGAAATTTTTCGAAATATTAAGGCGTTAGTGAAATATTTGAAGTGAAAACGAAGTTGAAATTAATGAATGAACTATATTTGAAATTATAGAATGAACTATATTTATACATATACGTATATAAATGTAATTAAAAGGAATCGAAGCCGTGCAGTTTGTGTTTTGGAATCGTAATTTGAAACGATTAGTACGAGAAATCCGACCATCGGATTTTCCCGAAACCGCAACCGCTGGGTTCGCCTTGGAAATATCTTTCCAACGGCACCAACCCTGTAAAAATCCAACGGTTGGATTATCTGGGATGTTTAATTCAAATCTGAAGAAAAACAGCGCCAGAATCGTTTATATTTATATATAAATATAAATATAAATAAATTAAATCGAATAACGACGTTGCAGTTCGAATTTTGAAACCGTAACTTCAAACGACTAGTGTGGAAGATCCGACCGTCGGATTTTCACGATGCTGGAACCGTTGGGGTTGCTTTGGGAATATCTTCCCACTGATATAGACTTTGTAGAAATCCAACGGTTAGATTTTCCGATATGTGTAAAACAAATTAGAGGAAAAACAGCGCCAGTGCCACGACACGACCTGAAACGTCGTTTAATTGAATATGACCATTTTTAAATAAATAAAAATGGCGAAAAATTGTTATAAAATATTATAAGCAACATAGATTGGAAATAAACCAATTTGGCTTGATCTGCTCGATAGATTGGAAAGAACCGAAATGTGATTGCCGAATAATATAACCATGGAAAGAATTGATTTAAATTCTAATTACGTGAATTATTTGAAAAGGCCGAGCTAACCCTCATTTCAAATAATTTAGCGAGCGATTCGAATTGGAAAATACAAAGACGATTCAAGACCGACGATCTTCGTATCGGTTGGATGAGCGCTGCTGAGGTTCCTGACTGGAGTAGCTACCGTGAAGGAACGGAAGTAGTAGCCGTCTGAACGTATGTGTTGATTGGACGGATATACGAGGAATTTGACGCCTCCAGTTTCGTTCATACCCAGAACGGACTTATAAATGGACTGTGTGTCTGACATTGGATTTTGTTCTATACTGATCGATCTCTGTTAAATATATATCTGTTCGGCGGTGGGGAATTTATTCTCTTGCTTAACGCCCTTCTCTGAGACGTACGAGCTTAGAGGTTATATATCGATAGAAATTAATCGTATGGAGTGGATTGACTATGTGGCATGCCAAGATGTTGTGATCAAGGCTTCTGTTGCAAAGGAAAGTCTTGTGGTTGATGATCAAAGCACGGCCTACGTGGCCTGGCTTTGTGTATAGCGTGGATTCGCAAGCCTCACACCTCGGTATGAGTTAAAAACAGGATAAGGACTGCAGGGAGAGCACGACGTTTCTTTCTAGCTATGGTGGTGTCAGTGACTTACCAGCCCTGACATTTATATCTATTTTTCACCTATGTGGTTGTTGGAATGCGAGGCGCCTCGATTATAGGTCTGTAAGGACCGAGAAACGTGTGTTCAGGCATAATTAATCCTCAATCGTAAGAGAGGACTGGCCCTGAAGATCCAGGGGTTACCCAGAGTGTGTAGTCCTGAGGCATTTGCTAGAATGTCTCGAAGAGGAGAGGAGCTTGCCTCTTGCCTCGACTCATGACGGAAATCCAATTTCCAATACGAAATAACGGATTCGATTGTAGAACTAGTATGGCGACATAGTATATGGTAGTTATGCCGCCTATGATTGATATTTATGATGCTATTCGTTTTTGAAACATATATGCACTAGTAATAATATCAATTGATTTTGCTTTGCATGTATTAAGCATATTTGGCCATTATAAGGTAAAACTCTATCCTCCGGCTTGCGTTGCATTGTATGATGGGACTTGAGTCTTATAATGGCTTCATTCTTTTTAAAAGCATTTCGTCGTTTTAAAGAATTTACTTTGTTTTAAATGCACCAGCAATCACTGGAGTAAACCCGTTCCGCGAAAGTGGCGTGGTCCTATGATTTGCGTATTACTGTGGTTTTAAACTGTTAAATAGATTTCTCATACCAATCCCCATGACTGACTCGTTGTTTGTTTCACTTTGCAAACTCGGGTGCCCTTATTTTCACATGGGTAGCCTAGTTCACAGGTGACAGGTTGTTTTTGGCTCTTCACTGTTGCATAGAGTGCATTTTGGCTCATGGCGAGGCTGACTTCGCAGAGATGACTTTGAAATTTTCTGCCATTATTGTATTTATATTATGATTCCGCCACAGGCGATGCAGACTGCTTTACTTTCAGTACTTATTATCGTATGTATATGTACCGCCTTCGGCGACGTAGACTGATACCCTTATTATGTCTCGCTGCATGTATATATTCCGCCTCTGGCGATGGTGACTGATCACTTCCCTTTTATGTACTAAGTTATATCCTACGTTGTGCTATTCTGATGTTGTTACATGTTGTGATTCCGCTGTCATAT
Source organism: Allium sativum (assembly GCA_030737875.1). Taxonomy (NCBI): domain Eukaryota; kingdom Viridiplantae; phylum Streptophyta; class Magnoliopsida; order Asparagales; family Amaryllidaceae; genus Allium; species Allium sativum. The sequence continues at coordinate 273,914,843 of CM060927.1, forward strand.
CCATGTAAAATTATTCTATTTATTGTTTTTGCTATTATCTGTACTCTGCTATGATGATTGATGTGTTATATTCCAATGATTATCCTTAATACCGTCCTACGGATTTTGGGGATCGTCACAGTTGGTATCAGAGCTTTGTTTAACCTTAGTTCCGGGATCTAACACATTAAACACCTCGTCAGAATAGAATCAGTAGTGTTCTAAGGCGAGTAGCTCATTAGAGATAGGATTAGAGATGTCCTAGAATGAGCTAAGCAGATTAGCAAAACAATTTGATCAGTACATCATTACCTTTCCTTATGTTCCCCTGCTTTATCATATATGAAAATTATCAAATCTGTGAGCTTGACTCTTTTCTTGCTTATACAGTACTCTCTCTGATGGCTACACGAGCAGTAGCAGCCAGAGGTGGCCGTGGAGGCCGAGTAAGAGTAGCAGGAGGACGGGGGAATATCCCTGTAGTTGAGGAGGGCCCTATTATTCAGCCACCAGCACCCCAGGACTTTGAGCTAGACAAAGTAGCGAAGAGGTATAGGAACCTAGGGGGAAAACCCTTTTCTGGCCTTGGTACAGTGACAGAGGCTATTGCTTGATTGAAGACCTGTGAAAAGATCTTTGAAGGCATGGGATTGGGGACCAATAACAAAGCACGATTAGGTATCTGGCTCTTACAGGAAGAAGCAGAGTTGTGGTGGGATGCCATCACCTCAAAAGATGCAGCAGGTACTATTAGGACCTGGGAGCAATTCAAGGCCATGTTCAACGATAAGTTTGTACCTGAGCAAGCCTTAGAGAGGATCGAGAGCATTTTGCTAATCTCCAGCAGGGACATCTCTCTATCCAAGATTACCTCAATAAATTCACTCAGTTGTCGCGCTACGCTCCAGAGCTTATTATGACCAACAAAGCTAATAACAAGAGGTTTATATTTGGGCTACGGCGCAAGTACCATGACAGAGCCATGAGCAACATCAAACTCTCATTCTCAGAATTAGTGGAAATGGCTTGCAATTATGAAGATATGGATGAAAGACACTCCAACCAAGACCGCGCCAAAAGCCAAGCTAGAAATAAGCGCAAAGCTTCAACAGATCAGCCAGAGTCTAGCATTACAGCGGCCGCTACTCAGAAACTCGGAAAGATACCGAAAGGGAATTGCTACAACTGCGGGAAGTCAGGACATTTTTCTAATGTGTGCAAAGCCCCAAGGAAGATAAAGGCAAATCCAGACCACAGCTCAGCAGAATGCTACAACTGCCATAAGAAAGGGCACTATAGCAGGAACTGTCCTCTGAAGCAGAATGCACAAGTGGCTCATGTGTATGACGGGGAGACCCCGCCAGCTATCACCGATGGATAAGGTAAACCCGACGTCTTGGGAGGTACCCATACCATTAAAAATATTTCTGTTTCTGTACTTTTTGATACTGGTGCATCACGTAGCTTCATTTCTGGTAACATTGTTCACAAGTTAAAATTGAAACAAAGAAAGCTTAAAGAACCAAATAAAGTTCAAAACCCGATAGGAGGTTCTGTTAGTCTTAGTTCATACTGCAGAGTGCCTATCTCTTATTCATGTTACAAGTTTCCCATCAACTTAATAGTCATGGATTTGTCTGAATTCGACATTATTCTCGGTTTGGAATGGTTGACAAAATATAAGGCCGAAGTTAGATGTGCCGAAAGAATCGTGAAAGTTAAAACAAAATTTGGGCATATCACTATACCATGTCTCTGTTCAGAAATTAATAGAACAGAATTTTGGTCTTCTTTAGAAGTTACTCCCCCTTCATTAGAAAAGATACCGGTCGTTAAAAACTACGCGGATGTGTTTGAGGAAGTAGAAAACTTACCGCCGCAAAGGGAAATTGAATTTAGAATAGATCTAATTCCTAACGCCCGACCAGTAGCACATCCAATTAGAAGAATGGCCCCAAAAGAAAAAGAAGAGTTAGGTAGCCAAACCCGAGAATTGCTTTGGAAAGGTATGATCAGACCGAGCTTTTTAGCTTGGGGAGCAGCAGTAGTATTTGTCCCGAAATCAGACGGTACTCTAAGACTTTGTGTTGATTACCGAGATCTCAATAAACAGACACTGAAGAACAAATATCCCTTGCCACGTATAGATGATCTGTTAGATCAATTAAATGGGGCAACAGTATTCTACAGAATGGACCTAGCTACATGTTTCCATCAATTACGTATAGCCGAAGACTGTGTTCCTTTGACAGCCTTCAGGGGTCCCGATTTATTCTACGAATGGTTAGTAATGCCGTTCGGCTTGTGTAACGCTCCGGCATACTTCGTCGATCTCATGAACAGAGTGTTCTGTGGTGTATTGAATAAATTTGTTCTAGTCTTCATCGATGACATTTTAATCTACTCAAAGTCGGAAGGCGAGCATGCAAAGCATTTAGAACAAGTGTTGAAAATTCTGAGGAGAAATGTCTTGAAAGCTAAATTTTCTAAGTGTGTCTTCTGGCAGGATGAAGTTAAGTTCCTAGGCCATGTCGTATCAAAAGAAGGGATTGCTGTAGATCCAAGCAAAATTACAGCGATTCAGAACTGGAAACAACCTACTACCCCCACAAAAGTTCGAAGTTTCCTAGGATTGGCTAGTTACTATCGGAAATTCGTTTAGGATTTTTCAAAGATATCTGGTGTATTGACAAAGCTTACAAAGAAGCATGAGAAATTCAAATGGACTTCCGAATGTGAAGAAGCTTTCCGGGAGCTGAAACTGAAATTGACAACTGCTCCAGTATTGACAATTATAGAAGGCAACCAAGACTTGACTGTATGGACGGATGCTTCTATTAGAGGGCTAGGCGCGGTATTAATGCAAAAAGGTCAAGTGGTCGCTTATGCCAGTCGTCAGCTGAAGCCGCATGAAAGAAACTATGCAACTCATGATCTTGAGTTATTAGCTATCGTGTTTGCTTTAAGAAGCTGGAGGCTTTATTTATTGGGCGAGAAGTTCGAACTATTTACCGATCATCAGTCCTTGAAATATCTATTCACTCAGAAAGATCTAAACTTGAGACAACAGCGTTGGTTAGAATTCCTTGCAGCATACGATTTTGAAATTCTATACACTCCAGGGAAAGCCAATGTTGTAGCAGATGCGCTCAGCAGAAAGAATGAAATCATCGCCAGTTTTGTCATCACGTCTTCATTAATTGACAGGATTTCGACACTTCAGAAGGACGATGAATTTATTCAAAGAATCGGTCAGAGAGTCAAGGAGGGTGAATCCACAAGTTTCCGACTCGATGACAATGGATTTCTTAGGTTAAAGGGCAGAATTTGCATCCCAAATCTTCCAGAGCTTCGAAGAGAAATACTTGACGAGTGTCATAAGTCCAAACTCAGTATTCATCCCGGTGTGAGCAAAATGTACAATGACATCAAGCGCACATTCTGGTGGAGATCAATGAAAAGGGATATTTCATTATATGTTAGCAGATGCTCCACTTGTCAGCTAGTTAAGAGCGATCAGCAGAAATTGGCTGGACTATTACAACCTTTAGAAATTCCCGTATGGAAGTGGGAGCAAATTTCGATGGACTTCATTGATGGCTTGCCTCGAACTAAGAAGGGAAACGACAGTATAAGGGTGATCGTAGATCGCTTCACGAAGACTGCCCATTTCATACCTGTCCGATCCAATAGAATGGCTCCAAGTTTTGCACAGATTTACTTCAAAGAAATAGTTAAACTACATGGAGTGCCACTCAATATAGTCAGTGATAGAGACCCCCTATTTACTAGCAAATTCTGGGAAGCATTCCAGACAGAATTGGGAACCAAATTGAATCTAAGCACCGCTTATCACCCTCAGACAGACGGCCAAACCGAGCGGGTGAATAGAATTCTAGAAGATTTACTACGGGCTTGCGTTATTGATTTTGGAGGCTCATGGGAAGATCACTTACATTTAGCCGAATTCTCTTATAACAATAGCTATCAAGCAAGTTTGGGGATGTCTCCATTTGAAGCATTATACGGTAGACCGTGCAGATCTCCCGCATGTTGGGTAGAACCTGACAACAGACTTGTGTTAGGGCCCGATATGATTCAAGAATCATCAGATAAAGTCGATTTCATTAAGAAGCGATTGAAAACCGCACAAAACCGAACAGAAAAGTTATGCTGATGCGAGAAGAAGAGACTTATCATTTGCCGTTGGCGATTATGTTTATTTAAGAGTTTCTCCAATGCGGGGAGTAATCAGATTTGGCAAGACTGGGAAGTTGGCACCGAGATTTATTGGTCCCTTTCCTATACTTGAACGGATTGGAACTCTTGCATATAGGGTTACATTACCTGATTGGTTGCCCAGTGTACATGACGTGTTCCACGTGTCTCAACTCAGAAAACATGTACATGATCCGGACCTTGTTGTAGAAGAAGCAGCGCAACATGATATAGACATAACTCCAGAATTAGCGCTCAGAAGAGAGCCATTAAAGATTGTTGGCAAAGAAACTAGAGAGCTAAGGAGCAAAAAGATTCATTTAGTCAAAGTGCAGTGGAGTAGTGATCCTAGAGACTGTACTTGGGAGACTGAGGAAAGCATTAAACAAGCCTACCCCAAATGCAGAGTGGACATCTCTGACTAACTCCGGTGCAAGGTACCTTTACAATACTTTGCATTTACATTTTGTTTCCTACTTTGCTGTTATTTCCTTTTCGAGGATGAAAAGTTTTAAGTGGGGGAGATTGTAATAACCCGGAAAATGTGAACCAATTTAAAATTTTTAAAATTGGTTATTGTCAAAGAATTTGAATAATTGAAATAGCATATTTCAATAAAATAATGAATTGGGGCTAGTATGGCAGTTTGAAATTTTGAATGCAAACTTTGTCTGACTGTACCGGGTGGAAAATATAACGGATTTTAGCAAAACCAAAAATATTTAAATCTGTTTATGAATACCTTTCTAACGAATCTGAAAAATCGAAGTTTCATAACGGGAATCAAAAGTTATGGCCAAATGAATTTTCAGAAAGGTCGCTATATAGAATATATAGCCCTGGAAAATTGATATTTTGCATACGACCTCGGAATTCGACGAAACCACTTTTGTTGGGTCCGGGATGTCAAATTATTGCTAGGTTTCAAATTTCATAATTTTTGAAGCTAGTGTGTGAGCAGGGCAAAAGAAAATGTGATTGGTCAATTTCTGTTAAAATGGATTGACCTGAAAATGGACATTTTGCATATGAGGTCAGAATTCGACGAAACTGGTTTTGTTGGGACCTTATCATCAAAACAAAGCTAGATTTATTTTTCTGGAATTTTTCGATTCAGTTTGTGGCCCTGGCAAATTGAAATGTACGTTCAAATTGAATATAAAATGTTTTATACTTTAATTTGAAAAATAACTGACTGTAACAGTCGAATTGGCCAACGAAACATATCCCATTGTGTCCGGAATGGGGGTATTTAGCTAGGGGCGACAGTCATTGGGTTGAAATTGGTGTACATTGGCTAGAAGGGGTAATAAAGAAATTTAAAAATATAATATATTAGAAAATATCTCTATTTTCTCTCTCACTTCAGAAAAACCCGATCAACCCTAAAACAAACGACGGAAATCATTCGAGACCTTCCCACCCCGATCGCCGCCGCCACAGCCAATATCGCCGCCGCCTCCAGTTGACAATTCCGACCGCCTTCCTCCTCTCTTCAAATCAAAACAAGCCTTGTCGAAGACCATCGCCTATTCGCGTCGAATTTCCTCGAGGAAGTCCGCCCCTTTGAAGCGCCGTCGTGCCTTGCTGGAGCCGCCGAGTTCGCCGCCACCACCGTCGATCGGAAGCTGGTTCGTAGCCCTTTGACGCCATATACTCTGATCGAAACAACGAGGTACGGTTTGGATTTAAAATCAAAACCTAGTTTTGAAGGTTTGCAAACCCTTTTGCTTCGAATTTTTGAAATGAAAATAACACTTTTAAGTGTTGCAAAACTTTGAAAAATCATATCTTTTTCATTCGTTAACGAAATTTGATTAAACAGGAGACACCATAACCGCAAGGAGGCTCTCTACCATCTAGCAGAAGCCGCGGATTTTTCTGATCTTCCTACGATTTTTAGCACTACAAAACCCAATGTGAGGAATCTAAACTAAATTGTGTGAATGGAATCATGTTGTATAAATTATATAAGCGAAGTGTAAATTATATACGCATTGTATACTTCATGTACATGTGTTGTATAAGTTATATTAGCGATGTATAAATGATACAAGCGTTGAATGAAACATATATGGTTTGAATTGTGATGAAATGCAAGTGAATTATAGAAATAAGATATATATATATATATATATATATATATATATATATATATATACTCCCCTCGTCCACAGACCATGGACGATATTTATTGCTTGTGATTGACGTGGTATTATATAGTATGACGAATGGTTGGAAATAATTGTTTGTGGTTGATATTGTGGTTGAAAAATACGTTTGTGGTTGAAAAATACCTTTGTGGTTGAAAAATACCCTCTTGTGGTTGAAACAAATTAGAATAGGATTGTGGAATTGAAAATAAAACATGCCGCCTGCGTGCGAACTAGATGCATGATCCCCATTGTCAAAAACCGCGAGGTTTTAAGGTAGAGCGAGGAGCTGTACTAGGGACGGTCCCGATTTTAACTACCCTGCCGTTATGCTGTCGAAATTTTCTGAAACATTCATGTGTTGAATATTATTCGAATTTAAACAAATAGATTTAACGATAAAAATCACATTTTTATATATATACAAACTATAGAGAATATTCATGTGTTGAATTGAAATTCATTCGTTGAGTTGAAATTCATGTGTTGAATATTATTCGAATTTAAACAAATAGATTTAACGATAAAAATCACATTTTTATATATATACAAACAATAGAGAATATTCATGTGTTGAATTGAAATTCATTTGTTGAGTTGAAATTCAAGTGTTGAATATTATTCGAATTTAAACAAATAGATTCAACGATAAAAATCACATATATATATATATATATATACAAACTATATAGAATATTCATGTGTTGAATTGAGATTCGTTCGTCGAGTTGAAATTCATGTGTTGAATGTTATCGTATTTTAAAATAAAATGAATCGACAATAAAATCTACATCTTTATTGTGAATATGAAGTGTTAAAAACATTCACGTGTTGAATAAATATTTTTGATGATAAAAATATTTCTTTTATCATGTATACGCTTTGATAAAAATACACATGTGTCGAAATAAATAATAGTTTGCTAGAAATATTATTATTAGCTTTGTTCTGCATATATATACATGTGTTGAGCAGTGAAAATGGATTAGCTGTAGAGTAAAGAAATTATTTGCGTGCCCGACAAATAGGTAAGCCTTGATGAGTTGGCTGCGCAATTTTATTTTTATATCAACTCCTGTGAATGCCATTGGATGCGGAGTGCTGGTTATTCTGTGTGAAATAATAAACATCGCCATAGGATAGTAACAATTAATTTTGAACTAAACTACATGGCATACTTCTTGACGATAGGCATACTTCATCATATTCCACATAAGCAATTGGAGCTTGTGTGACGAGGTGGAAGATTTACCATACGAGCGAGAGGCTTGTATGGCGATGATTTTATACTACAGGTTGAACTGATGACTGATATGGACTATATAAAATATAACGATAAATTGCCAGATTAATAAAAACCCCACACGGGTCTGGAGTTGACAATAATCACGTCTCTCTAGTCATTAGATACGGCACATGGACTATTTATTTCCACACGGAACGGGGTGACGAGAATTTATTCTCTGGAGTTATTATCTATACACGCTCCCCCGTAAACACCAGAATATATCACTATAAATATGTGGATGCTTTATAGGATTTATTGGGTACCTAACACGACCCAATAAATTTCCAAACCCCTTCCCGTTCAAAGGAGGTTATGGTGAAATTTTTCGAAATATTAAGGCGTTAGTGAAATATTTGAAGTGAAAACGAAGTTGAAATTAATGAATGAACTATATTTGAAATTATAGAATGAACTATATTTATATATATAAATATAAATGTAATTAAAAGGAATCGAAGCCGTGCAGTTTGTGTTTTGGAATCGTAATTTGAAACGATTAGTACGAGAAATCCGACCATCGGATTTTCCCGAAACCGCAACTGCTGGGTTCGCCTTGGAAATATCTTTCCAACGGCACCAACCTTGTAAAAATCCAACGGTTGGATTGTCTGGGATGTTTAATTCAAATCTGAAGAAAAACAGCGCCAGAATCGTTTATATTTATATATAAATATAAATATAATTAAATTAAATTGAATAACGACGTTGCAGTTCGAATTTTGAAACCGTAACTTCAAACGACTAGTGTGGAAGATCCGACCGTCGGATTTTCACGAAACTGGAACCGTTGGGTTCGCTTTGGGAATATCTTCCCACTGATATAGACTTTGTAGAAATCCAACGGTTAGATTTTCCGATATGTGTAAAACAAATTAGAGGAAAAACAGCGCCAGTGCCACGGCACGACCTGAAACGTCGTTTAATTGAATATGACCATTTTTAAATAAATAAAAATGGCGAAAAATCGTTATAAAATATAATAAGCAACATAGATTGGAAATAAACCAATTTGGCTTGATCTGCTCGATATTTGATGGTTGTATGTGTTGGACACGAAAATTATACTAAAGAACCGAAATGTGATTGCCGAATAATATAACCATGGAAAGAATTGATTTAAATTCTAATTACGTGAATTATTTGAAAAGTCCGAGCTAACCCTAATTTCAAATAATTTAGCGAGTGATTCGAATTGGAAAATACAAAGACGATTCAAGACCGACGATCTTCGTATCGGTTGGATGGGCGCTGCTGAGGTTCCTGACTGGAGTAGCTACCGTGAAGGAACTGAAGTAGTAGCCCTCTGAACGTATGTGTTGATTGGACGGATATACGAGGAATTTGATGCCTCCGGTTTCGTTTAGACCCAGAATGGACTTATAAATGGATTGTGTGTCTGACATTGGATTTTGTTCTATACTGATCGATCTCTGTTAAATATATATCTGTTTGGCGGTGGGGAATTTATTCTCTTGCTTAAAGCCCTTCTCTGAGACGTACGAGCTTAGAGGTTATATCGATAGAAATCAATCGTATGGAGCGGATTGCCTATGTGGCATGCCAAGATACTGTGATCAAGGCTTCTGTTGCAAAGCAAAGTCTTGTGGTTGATGATCAAAGCACGGCCTACGTGGCCTGGCTTTGTGTATAGCGTGGATTCGCTAGCCTCACACCTCGGTATGAGTTAAAAATGGGATAAGGACTGCAGGGAGAGCACGACCTTTCTTTCTAGCTATGGTGGTGTCAGTGACTTACCAGCCCAGACATTTATATCTATTTTTCACCTATGTGGTTGTTGGAATGCGAGGCGCCTTGATTATAGGTCTGTAAGGACCGGGAAACGTGTGTTCAGGCATAATTAATCCTCAAACGTAAGAGAGGACCGACCTTGAAGATCCAGGGGTTACCCAGAGTGTGTAGTCCTGAGGCATTTGCTAGAATGTCTCGAAGCGGAGAGGAGCTTGCCTTTTGCCTCGACTCATGACGGAAATCCAATTTCCAATACGAAATAACGGATTCGATTGTAGAACTAGTATGGCGACATAGTATATCGTAGCTATGCCGCCTATGATTGATATTTATGATGCTATTCGTTTTTGAAACATATATGCACTAGTAATAATATCAAATGATTTTGCTTTGCACGTATTAAGCATATTTGGCCATTATAAGGTAAAACTCTATCCTCCAGCTTGCGTTGCATTGTATGATGGGACTTGAGTCTTATAATGGCTTCATTCTTTTTAAAAGCATTTCGTCGTTTTAAAGAATTTACTTTGTTTTAAATGCACCAGCAATCACTGGAGTAAACCCGTTCCGCGAAAGTGGCGTGGTCCTATGATTTACGTATTACTGTGGTTTTGAACTGTTAAATAGATTTCTCATACCAGTCCCCATGACTGACTCGTTGTTTGTTTCACTTTGCAAACGCGGGTGCCCTTATTTTCACACGGGCAGCCTAGTTCATAGGTGACAGGTTGTTTTTGGCTCTGCACTGTTGCATAGAGTGCATTTTGGCTCATGGCGAGGCTGACTTCGCAAAGATGACTTTGACATTTTCCGCCATTATTGTATTTATATTATGATTCCGCCACAGGCGATGCAAACTACTTTACTTTCAGTACTTATTATCGTATGTATATGTACCGTCTTCGGCGATGTAGACTGATACCCTTATTATGTCTCGTTGCATGTATATATTCCGTCTCTGGCGATGGTGACTGATCACTTCCCTTTTATTTACTAAGTTATATCCTACGTTGTGCTATTCTGATGTTGTTACATGTTGTGATTCCGCTGTCATATCCATGTAAAATTATTCTATTTATTGTTTTTGCTATTATCTGTACTCTGCTATGATGATTGATGTGTTATATTCCAATGATTATCCTTAATATCGTCCTATGGATTTTGGGGATCGTCACAGCCGAATAACTGGATAAGTTTGTTTTAATGACATATGATTAGTAGAATAAAACCCTGTTTTATTATTATATTAATTTGGATATTTATGTATATGCTAGTTTGTTAGTATTAGTATGTAATATATTAGCTGTTCCTTGCTAATTGTTGATTATTTACATATATGCATGTTTATGTCAATATTAGTGTCAAAATTGGAAAAGTTTAATTGAATTAAGAGTAGCTTATCTAAGTACCATTGTGACTTCTAAGATCTATCAGAATAATTATTTCAAATCATTATTTATCTTATTAAAGATTGTTTTGAAAGTAACTAATTAATTTGTTAAGTGTTTCCATGATGTTAATTAAATTTAATTAATTATTTAATTAAGGGTCCGGCTATTTAGACACAAAATTTAACACAAAGAGAGAGACACAAAGCCTCCACTGTTGGATTTGTTTGTCTTTATGTGGAGAATGTAATTCATGGGAGGACTCGGTGGTTGAGATTTATTGTGTGCAATTTTGTGTCCTCATTTTGTGTCTAAATAGAATTTCCCTTTAATAAATGATATTTAAAGTTAATAATTATTTATTAGTTAACTATTTTATAAGTGACGGTTTAAGAAAAAAATGGTTTTATAAATAATGTTGAAATGTATAATAATATCAATAGATAACTTATTATTATTAACTTATAAATTTGAAAATTTGTTAACTATTAATAATGTTGTTTTAAGGATAATGAATAATTTATGTTGATGTTATAAAATTCATAAATTATTTATCAATAAGGAATTAAATACTATTGATTATTTTAAATATATTATTTAAAGCAAACTTATTAGTTCGTATAATGTTGAATTAAATAATGACTTTAAATAGAAGTGTTTGTATATAATAAATTATTTACAAGGATACTACCTTATAAATAATATTTCATGAAACAGTTTTTAAAGTAATATTTTGTAAACAACCCATATGTTAGCTAAGTGCTTCTATTTAATAATTTTATAATATAATTTTATAAAAGGATTTATATATAGGTTTATAGGAGAATTAAAGACGAGTTTCTTAATTAACCTATTAATTTTGGTTGTAAGGACATTCATCTGACAATTAACACAAATGGTACAGTGTTTGAGGTTATCTTTGTCTCTAGTTTAAGTAACTACATCGAATGGTTGATTTTTATTTGTTTTTGAAGTATGAAACCTTTCACAATGTTTTATGAATATATTTATGCCAGTGAGATAAGTATATGAATATTTTGCTAAATATTCTAAATAAATGAAATATTTACCTAATAGTGATTGTTATGGGGGAAATTAAATCCTTGGCTGGTTATTGAAGTTGACCCATTCTCGTATATGGTTAGGGGTTGAGCTATGCTCTTATGTATTTTCGGTTTATTTCTAAAGGAACCAAAGGTGAGTTTTTCAAAAATTATTAACTATCGTTTTTGAAGAAAGCGGGATATGATCAAGTTGTATGAAAACTACTTTGATTCAACTAAAGCATTTGAAATGAACACATCTTAAAAATTATGGAATTGAAGATGGAGCTATTCGGTTGCGTTTAGACCCAAAACAAATTTGTATGGATGATGTTGACATGCATTTCTGCTTAGAAGAAAGTGTTGGCATTCGAATTGGGATTTCTATGGAAAATCATGTAATTTTTACCTTTTAAGCCTTACACGCGATAAATGAATAAAGCATTGACATGTATTTGGGCTAAGTTATTCGCTTCCATTAGAGTATTTACTCCTCCTATTCTATATTTTATATTGACCCTTTATATGCATTGACATGATTGTCGATCAAATAGTGGCATAATATTTGTTACTATCCATTGAGGGGTAGGCCGATTCTGAGCGGGAAAGATGCAAAAAAACGCAGCCTCCCATACAGTTTATCTACTTAAGGGATTTATGGTTAGTAAAGAGTTCAAATTTCTCCTCTAAAAGATAATGTGTCCACATCTTAAGGGCAAACACTATTGCGGCTAACTCAAGGTCATGTACTGGGTATCTGTTCTCTGGATCCTTGAGTTGTCTACTATCATAGGCAACTACTCTTCCTTCTTGCATAAGGACGGCTCCTAAACCGGTCCCACATGCATCGGTGTAAACGGTGAACAACTTTGAACCATCGGGTATAATTAGGATTGGTGTGCTTGCTAATACTTCTTTTGATTTCTTAAAGGCTATATCACATTTATCACTCCAAGCAAACACCAAATTCTTTTTCGCCAACTAAGTTAAAGGAGTAGCAACCTTGGCGAAGTCTTTAATGAATTTCCTTTAGTACCCAACCAATCTAATGAAGCTTCTCACTTCTGTAGCATTCTGAGGTATCCTCTATTCCTTGATTGCCTCGATCTTTGAGGTGTCTACGGCCAAGCCTTCGCTCGACACAGTATGCTAAAATCTTACTTCTTCTTCCCGGAAATGGCACTTCGAGAATTTTGCTTTCAATTGGTTCTTTCTTAATATCCCTAGCGCTTGTCTCAAGTGTTTTTTATGCTCTTTACGGTCTTTTGAGAATATAAGGATATCATCAACGAAGACCGCACAATTTATTTAGAATGCCCCAAAAAACTCTACTCATAAGGTCAACGAAGAAGGCGGGTGCATCCCTTTGTCCGAAGGGCATAACTTCCCATTGGTATAATCTGTGTGGTGGCCTAAACGCAGTTTTTTCCTTGCTTTCCCATGAAATTCTTAACTGGTGAAATCTAGTAGCAAGGTCTAGCTGGGAAAATACTCGGGCACCTCCCAAGTGGTCAAAAAGGTCATCGATTCTTGGTAAAGGGTATCTATTCTTCTTGGTTAATTTATTAAGCTCCCTATAGTCCACACAAAGTCTCAAAGATCCATCTACTTTGGTGGCAAATACAATAGGTTCACCCCAATCTGAGGTACTTCGACGAATGCAACCATTTTGTAATAATTCTGAAAGCTGTTTTCTAACTCCCTTCTTTCCGTAGGCGTCATATGCCTCAAGAGTAGTGCTACAGGTCTAGCGTCTTTCTCTAAGTCGATACGAAAAGAGATTTCTCTGTGGAGTGGAAGTCCCATGACTTCCTCAAAAACATCCAAGAACTCACAAATTATAGGGTCCGATGATGGTCATTCAGAACTAGGAGATAAGGAATACAATAAGGCTTTATCCTTGTTCCTAACATTACAAGGAATATTCAAACTATGTTCTCCTCGGACCCTAAGACGAACGATCCTCTTATCGCAATCTAGGACGGCCCCATAAAATGATAATCAGTCCATACATAGGATAAGTACATACCGCATAAAATCTAATGCATGCGCTTCGCAATGGAACTCGACATTATCGGCATCAAACACTCGGTCTTTCACAACAGCTCAAGATACTTAGATCCTCCGATAGGGTTGGCCACCTCTATCGGACTATTCAAGATAGATACAGAAAGATTCAACAGATTTACTAATCGCTTGGAGATAAAAGAATGGGTCTCTCCGGAATCGAACAAGGTGTACACTGAATTTCCTAAAACAGAGGTTATACCTTTAAGTGCAGGTTGCCCTAGGTCTCTTGGTGTTAGCTTTGAATCGGTGCTGCCTCTATTTCATAGTTCTGGCCAGTCTTGACAAATTTGGGCTTTGGGTAGTCTTTGGACACGTGTCCTTCTTCATGGAAGTTGAAACATATCCCCTTGAACTCCTTCTTCGCCAACGAGGTCCTACAATCCTTGGCCTCATGGCCTTTGCGGTTGCACCTCGTACAAGTCTTTGCATCCTTTTTGAATTTGTTCTTCTTCTTGTTTTTCCACCGTTCCTTATTATTTTTGTTGGAGCGTACTCCTTTCTCACCTTCCTTATCCTCCTTGGAGCTTTTAGCCATGCATAAGGTAGCTGACTCTACTAGGGTTTTGAAAGTTGCCCCAAATTTTACTTGGGCTAATAGAGTTTCCATCCATGGGGAGTTCAGCCTTTTAAAAACCTAAGGACTTTTTTCATGGGGGTGTCTACCAATCCTCTTCCATACTTACATAACTCGGTGAATTTGGATATATACTCTTGCAGGCTCAAGCTTCCTTGCTTGAGGTGGACAAAATTCTTTAGCTGGATGTTCAGTTCTGCTCTTGGTAAGAACTTTGCTTCAAAACGGGTCTTGAATTCAGTCCATGTAAATACTCGACCCTCATTTTCCATAGATATTAAGTTCCACCATTCAAGGGCCTCATCCTTCAAATGCCAGGTTGTTATCCTCCTTTTTACTTCATCGGGCTAGGCAATAGCCTCAAAGATTATTTTACAGTCCATAACCCAAGATTGGGCACTAGCAAAGCCTTCCTTTCCAGAAAATGATTTCCCTCCATGATTCGTCAAAGCCTTACAAAGGCGGAATAGTCAAAGTCTATCTCAGCGGCAGGAGCTGTAGGTGACGCCGGGGCAGGATTGGCAACATGTACCTGTTTAACAGTACAAAGATACTATTGATACCATTCTGGCAAGTATCTGGGTCTTGTCTGGTTACCTTGCTCAATTGGGTTTTCAGCCATTTCACTATTTGAAAGAAAAGGAAGAATCCTCTGGTTGATACTCCTGAGATAGTATTTAAGCTGAAAAATGAAGAAAACGATAAAGATGCCTATTATAAATGCATACACTTGTTGGGGGTATATATGTAGTTTGAAAAATCTTTTTCAATATACAAATACATCTCTCATATGTACAATTCCCTTATAACTGGATAACCTATGCTCTAATACCAAATGTAACAACCCGCCTGGAATGGGCCTAAATTTCGACCTAGAAAGGCCATCGAAACTTAAAGCCATTCTAAACGGGTCGTTAGTTCCTGTAAGGATTACATTTGCATAGATTTTATATGTACATAGATACTTCGAATGGAAATCTCACACAGCGGAAATAGAAAATATAATAATAAAAATAAGATGTATCATTTATTTCAAAAACCATAGAAACACAACAGTCATAGTTACATCTGTTCAATGGGTACATCAAATAGTTCATTCTCACAAGTTTCCAAAAGAAGTAAAGAAATAACTTCTAATAATAGCATAACAACTTGGTCCTTTTCATCGGCTTCAATCATCACTTTGTCAATGCTTTTACCCTATCAATTGACCTATTGGATATGTTGAGGAGAGGGGTCAGAATATAAAGTTCTGTTCCACTGAACTATAGTGTTATTTAATGCCCATACCCTATATTTTTAGCAGGTTACATATGTCAAGGTATGTCTACGCAACACACAACAAACACCAAGTTTTCTAACCAATGGGGGTGGATATCCAAGTCAATCGCCAATAGTGTTTCAGGGTAAAGACCCAATGAGGTGGCATTCTCAGTCACTTATGGCCCTATTAAAGGTGGATTCTTATGTTCTCTTGTAACCCTGAGGCGGACCCCTAGCCCTTTCAAACCCCGTCCTAATACATTATCGTTCTTAAGTATATACTCTCATTTGTAATATGAGAAGTAGTATTGCGAACGTTACTACTCAACTGATATTACCCAGTAGGACACCTATATGACGCTTAAGACTTCCCTTAGATAGTTGGTGAGCATGCAATGGTCACATATCTTTCAATTGCCAATTTGTCCCTAGTTGAGCCCTTACAAATTTCTAGAGGAAGTGGACATCCCCTTGAACTACCCTACTCCATTACCGTTTTATGCCTAACCACTTTTAGAGAAGGAGGACCCAAAGACTTACTTTAAATCTAATGGGTAAGTCCCATGACTCTGGTTCCTCTCAAAGGAATAAACCTTCGGAGGGATCCTAGTCCTAACCACTCAAGACCCAAACTAGATATAAAGAGAGTCAGCCACTTAATACCTTCTCACGGCATAGTAAACCTTTCTACTTTCACACAATATATATATATATATATATAGTTATATATATACACACTAGACCTCTCATATTAAACTGTATACCTGTAGATGTTGGATATGCTGGTCAGTTCCGAGCAAAATTCTACTACAAGTTGGTTTAACCTCATATGTAATGTACTAAGTTTTTGAATTGCCCATGGCACCTAGACATCTCACATTTGCTGGACCCACAAGTGGTTGCTGGATTTGCCGGACGGTTCCAAGCAGACTTCTACGACAAATGGCAACTAACCTCGTGTCTATATGTCACTATTTATATATATTTAAAGCTATTATATATACGCACACAAAGCAATCAAACATATATTTATTATAGGGACATTTAAAATTCGAATCTAACCTAACCGCATTTATTACGCTAGTAGAACGTTAATTACGTTGATTACTTTATATAAGTATAATATTAACGCCTAAATAATGTAGATATTTGTATAAATGGTGAAACATTCTAACGAGGCGGCAATTGTCAATTTGTCCAATTCAAGGTATACAAGTTAGGTTTTCCATACTTTTACCGCTACAACATTGGCATGATAGCATAAAGAGAAGATAACTAACAACACTGGATGGAAAAACATACATACATATAATATCAACTTGCATCCTACGCATGTAGAAATGATTTCAATACTGAATTAAAATAGAGTATTGCATACGCTTACACATGTATGTTTATAATTCATATCTTATGCAATTCACCTTGTTTAGTGTTATGCACATACAAATATTCACATTTGACTTATTTCAATTGTGAATGCGTATAGATCCAAACCTGATTCAAATCATGAAATAATCAAATCCAAACCATTTTCGGTTACAATCAAATGATAATAAAGGTGAATTACATAAAATATAAATAATAGTAGCAACACCCTTTTTCATCTTTAATCCAGTATCAAAACCAAAAGTCCACAAAATCCAAATAATCATGACAATTCATATGCAATTACAAGATAGAGGATTTGGGGGTTTTAATGTTTATTTTATCGATTTCCAAATCCTCCTATGAATATCTTTCAACATGATAAACTAATAAAAATACGAATATGCCTAAGTAAACTAGATTCCACTCACAGATCTAGGCAGAATAGAGAGAAATCTGTAGTAGATTAGATCTATGCTTTAATCATTGCGGTCAGACGTGCTCCGATAATCCTCCTAATTATAGGCCTAAGAGACATGTATTAGAATCTCGTATATATATATATATGTATATGTTTATGCCAAATTCTAGAATACTACACTTGAGTAAATTAAAAGAGAGAGAAATTAAGAATAAAGTTAGAGAAATTAGAAGAAAACCTTAGCCTTTCTTTTATTTTTCTTTGGAATTTAGCAATGGTGAAGCGGTAGCATGGAGGCAGGGATAGATAATGATTAGGGTTTCGTAGCGTTATAGGACGGGCTATATATAGTTGCCCGTGTGAGCATAAACCGGATTAATTTGAATTGATCCAAGCCTTTTATTTTTATATATCCCTCCAAAAACCTAACCACATAGATTTATTGGGTTGTCCAACCGCCGAGCGGTCGACCCTTAGTGGTCGACCGATGGTCGACACCCCTTAAGGGGGTGGTCGACCCCCATAGATGGAACGCCCAATAAGGCTGTGTTACTGAGTTGTTTATTTTATTTAATACATTCCTTAATCTCTTAATCTTATTCCATATATACAATATACTTTGTCCCATTGATCTTATCTTCAATTCAAAATTTGAATCTCCCTCTTTATTTTAAATTTATTGTGGACACACACATATATATATATTATCCATTTAATTAATTATACATATATATATATATATATGTATATATTTCTGCGTTTACGGTCCAAATTCATTTGTTTATAATTTCTTCATACATTGACCATTTTCAACATATTATATATGAAAATGATTCAGAATCTCGCAACGAATCCAAGTAAAAGAATTTCGTAGCCAAATTTCTTAAGCTGCAAAATATCATTTTCCTACCATACTTTTTAATTGCTTATTTTTATTTATTTATTAATTAGTAATATAATGAATTTTACGGGGTGTTACATACAGTAAATAACATTTAGAAAAAGTTAAGCAAATAAGTGTAATAGTTACAAATGTTTTTTAACATTTATTTTTGGTAAGGAGGAAATATTTTTTTAAATATTATTGATTACCAAAGATATGAAAGAATAATATACTAAAACTTTTGATCGAAGTTTATACTGTTAGATAATATGCTAGAAGATATGTTGCCTTTATTTAATTGCATTGATTTGGGTTTATATTTGATATAGAATTATTTATTATAATATACCCAAATATACTCTAGAATATTCCTGTTTAGAATGTTCTTTTAAAATAAGGATAAACTAGGTATAAATAGAGGCAAGGACTGGCAATGTAAGCAAGTATCTTTTGAAAAATCAATCAATAAAGAAATAACAATGTAGTCTTTTATGTTTTACCATTTAATATCTCTCTTCTCTCTCGATCAAATTCTAACATGGTATCAGAACAAGGTTAGAGAGGGAGAGAGAGAAATTAAAGGACAGAAAGTAAGTTTTTATCTTTTATTTCTCTTTCTCTTCTTAAAATTGAGTTAAGCGCTAGTGACCGAATCGAAGGATATGTCTTGTGAAATCACGCAACTTCTTCTTATAAAAAAATGAAATTATGAAAGAAAAAGAAAAGAAATAGCGAAACCATCCAAGGGAGTTGCGATTGTTTTGGCTTCAGTATCTTGGTTCTCGAAATCGATTTTGGATTTGAATTGGCGAATGGTTTTCGATTGAGTGTTGGTTGAATTCGAATCGGTCTTGGGATTTTGCAATTTGGGTTGTGATTGTTTATTTGGGATTTTCAAATCAAGGTTGTGTTGATTACAGTTTTTTTAAGTGCTTCGAATTATGGTGCTGAAATAGAGGATTTGCAAGTTATGGTTTGAATTTTGTGGGTGCAAATTGATAGAGGGCTATGGTTTTGCGATGAAAATGTATACGAAATTGCATGATTGATTTTTGAAAGGGTAGATGCTTCCGCGTGTCCAGACGACGTGAAGGTGTGGTTGCTATTTCGATTGATGGGGGTCTGAGGTGTTGAGGTTGCCTGTTACGGAGGGGTTGCATTAGGGTATTAAGTGATTTGACTTAGCAGAAGATGGTTGTGTGGTGATCAACTATATGTTAGGGGAGGATGACTATTTTTGAGATGGGGATCAAGTAGTTTGTGGTTTCGGTTGGGTCATGATACTTTTAAGTAGCAACTTGTGTTTTGTGATGCTCAGGTAGTTGTAGTGGATGATGTAGATGTGCTTGATGGCTATTTTTTTGGGAAAGTGATGTGTTTTCTTTGTTATGTGGTTGAAGCAGTATTTGTGGTTTGAAGGAGAATAGGATGAAGTGGAGTTTTTTGTTGTTGTTTGGCACTAACGGTGTTTTGGCTATAGAAGTATAATGGCGGTGGCAGTATGGTGATGATGACTGGAGATTATGTAAGTTCACTTATTAGGGAAGATTTGGACTATGGTTAAGACAGCGATGGTAAGTAGTTTGGGACTAGGGTATTTGGCAATCACAATAGGGTAGTGTTTGTTGTAGCATGTTAATGATGAGGAAAGCACTGTAGTTGAGAATGGATGAAGTTTTGCTGAAAGGTGTG
Organism: Allium sativum; assembly: GCA_030737875.1. Lineage (NCBI taxonomy): Eukaryota > Viridiplantae > Streptophyta > Magnoliopsida > Asparagales > Amaryllidaceae > Allium > Allium sativum. The sequence goes on from CM060927.1 coordinate 273,934,929, forward strand.
GAGTTGTGTTCGTTTATATTGGTATGTGAATGAAGTGTTGGTAGTGGTGGATTGTATGGTGATTGAGGAGTAAATGTGGTCTGTTGTGAAGAAGATGGTCGTTGGTTTGGGCTCGGTGGATTGTTATGTTTTTGTGATTGAACTAGGGTAGGAGCAGTTTCTACGGGTGTTCGGGTAAATTTGTGGTAATTGAGGTTTGTTGGGTTGCATGAGTTGATTTTTTGTGTTTGATGATGAATGTGACTGGGTTGGAGTGAGCAGGAAGTTGTATTTTGTAGGATGTTTCAATCAGGTGAGAGCCTGGATTGATTTTGTTTGAGGTGTATGATTGAAAATAATGCACTTTGTTTGGAGCAAGGAAGAGTTGAATTAATGGTGTTTATACGGAGATGAAAGGAAAGTGATTGGTGGTTTCAGTTTGGGAGTTCCGGAAGATTGCGGTTTTGCTTGGTATTGTGGAGTATGACTATTATTGGTGGTTAATGAGGATTGCGTGTATTGTTCCAGGTAGAAGAAGTTTGGTTTGATGAGTGTGACAGTTGGGTGAATTGAGATAAAGGTGATGGTGTTAATCCCTAAAAAATCCATACGCACATTGAACAAAGGACGCGGAATGGATATCATCAGGGTCAGTCGTGCATGATATAAAATCTAAGACGAATCAAATCGACCAGTATGACCGAAGAAGATGGCACGTTACGCTCTGAGAAATGCGGCTCGATAGAGATAAGGATCGTACATTCTGTAAAGCCGCTCGCAACAACGGAGCACGCTTGATCTAACATCAAAGTTCAGTCGCACACATCAAGACAGGAGTCAAGGTCATACGTATATTTAACAACTGCACATTAATTGCAACTCCTATCGCTCGATACTCGAATCAGAAACCCACTGGTCGGTCGTACACTAGTCCTTAGAAAGAGTACATTTACATTTCAGAGTCGTAAGCCTCATTTGGTCACTTCTAGGCTAAAGGAGATCGTTGCCCACCCACTCAAATCAGACATAACCACATTAAGGAACTATGATCGGTCGTTCCTTCATCTCGCCATTAAGCAAATCAGATATCTACCCATCGAATGCTAGAAATAGGCGCAACCGAAGTCACTCACTTAGCTACTCAGGACACTCGCTCCATTGAGTCGTTCGCTCATGATAATTTGATACAACCATGGACAGCTGGCTACAGCTTGTCGATGGAATGATTGTGATTAATAGATTGAGCGATCCGTAGCCTGCATAAATAGATTTCAGATCATTTCCCAGGGGAATCTCACCTATAAATACAACATGGCTGCCAACATAAAGGGGATCCAATCTTTGAAACGACGAAGTGCTGCTAAATTCTATCCTCAACTACTGATTCGGCCATGGCGTCAGGAACAATCTTGTGATCAAGGAAAATGAAGACATCCTCCTTCTCAATCATTTATCCATCCTTCTTCTCCTCAAATTCTACCATTCTCTTGTATAATTCCAAGATTGAAATATATAAATGAGGGTATATTGAGTGATTATAGAGATGTATGGAAAGAGAGAATTGATGTATTTTGTAATTATCGTTATAAGATTGAAAATTACCTTCACAGTGGACGTATGCCTAAATAACGGCTGAACCACTATAAATCTTGTCTCTACTTTACCTTTTCTTGCATTTTTGTTTTCAATTGCTAATTAAACACGGTTCCATTTATTTCTTACCAAATTGGTGAAGTACAGTTTAGTACCCTAGGTTTTTAGACCATTTTTGTTGTAAACATTTTGGCACCCACCGTGGGGCACGTATTTATAATTCCCTTTTGTAGTTCAACAATCTAAAAGAAAAATGTCCCAAAAACATTTTCTCATTTGAAACCATGGTTGGATTGAATAAAAGCGGCAAATCTACTAAAGTTACTACGATCAGTGAGGATGATAATGCGAACGAAGCTACGCCTCAAATCTTGAATCAAGGGGTAGGGGACACCCCTAGGCCGCCTATAACGCGAGATGAATTGAATATGGTTGTAACCGGCCTAAACAAAAAAATGGGTAATAAAAAGAAGATAATAATGGAAAGGTTTGATGTCCTGACCAATGTTCAAGCCAATTTGTTACGGCCAGACACTGTGGTTAATACTGGTGAAGAAGAGGACTCATCAGCCTCAGACCTTGGGCGACCTCACAGCCTAGTGGGAGACAGGGGAGAGGCCGGCGTTGAGGATCATAAGGCCAGATCTCCATAGCACAAAGAAGAACGTGTGGCTCGGGCTGTCGCAAGTCCCGCCAACATAACATCCCTCAAAAAGGATGCAAGGCGTCGAAGCTCAAACTGTGGTCGCGCTGATAAAAATGTTAGTGCTGATCCCGATGAACAAGCAGGTGACGAGAGGCACATCACGGACATGATCCAGCGAATAATGAAGGAGAAGGCGACCCGAGAAGATGAGGAGAAAGAATGGGAGTTTTCTCCCAGCAAAAATCCATTCATAGAGGAAATCCATCAAGCGAAATTCCCGAAGAAATTCATACCCCCAACAATAGCACCTTATAACGGAGTTGGAGATCCAACCATTTTCCTGTTCAAGTACGACCAGCACATGAATGGAGCTAGGGCCACTGATGAAATCAAGTGCTTATACTTCCCGTGTGCCTGGAAGATGTGGCCTCACTATGATTCACCAGACTTCCACCGAAATGTATCGACCAGTTTGCCGATCTGGAAAGGAGATTTCAAGATCAATTCCGACTACAAACCACCAAGGCAAGGGATGTAATGTCACTATGTGAAATGGAACAGAAGCAAGGGGAAACCATTAAAGCTTTCCTTACGCGCTTCCATGCTGCAGCAGCGGAGGTCATAAAACCAGAGCCTTGGTGCTTATTGTCAGCCCTTAAAGGAGCTATCGATAAGAAGTCAGAATTTGGAATGTGGCTTAAGATGAAGAAACCAAAAACTCTGAAGAAGTTTTACAAAAAGGCCGAGGGGTACATGAGTGTAGATGGTGAAACTTAAAGTGCCCAGAAGACTATAAAAAGTGACGTTGCCAGAGAAGGAAAGAGAAATGAGTCCAGGGTTGAGCAGAATAGCGAGTTAGGACAAAAGATGGGAAACGATGAGAGGAATAACAAAGCTTATAAGAAGACGCAGTTGTACAAACCATCCGAGCTAACCCTCCTAAACGAAACCCCAGAAAGAATTTACCAAGCTGCAAAGGACTCGGGCATTTTTCCTTAGATGAAGCCGTAGAAGGTAGCTGAGTAGCAGGCAAATTCCGGAAAATTCTGCCGGTTTCATAGCCAACCAGGGCACAGCTCCAACGAATGCCGCACCTGAAGAGTTTAATTGAAGAACTCATCAGGAAGAACCAACTCCAGCAGTATTTAAAAAATCCCCAAAGTACTTCAACTGCGCAAGGACATAACAATACGGCTAGCCAACCTAACTCAAGTGAAGAAGCCCAAATGCCAGTCGACTCGAGGCCAGTAATCAATATGATATTTGGAGGTCCCTACCCAGCCGGGAACAGTTGGGCAGATATGGAAAGATACGCTAGCGAATTGAAGGGTGTCATGGAAGAGGAAGGATTCATGGTCTTGAACAACTAGCTTCCGACGAAAATGCTCAAAACGTCGACCGAGGATGTGATATTCAAAGATAAAGATACGGAAGGCATAATTACACCAATTGTCGATGCCATGGTAATCACAACTGGCCTCGGACCTGCGGTGGTAAAAAGGGTCCTAGTTGACATGGGGGCATCAGTTAATGTGATTTTTATAAACACTTTCCAAAAGATGAATCTTCCTATGGCAAAGGTGCGCGCATACCCAAATAAGATCCACGGTTTTACAGGTCAACCTACGCAACCCATCGAAACGATAGAATTACCTGTGGAATTGGCGGATGGGGAATGTAGGGCTTCCATGGTACAAACCTTTGTTATAATAGAAGAGTTTTCGTCTAAAAACGCATTCCTTGGTAGGCTGACTCTTTCGGGTTTCAAGGTTGTGTTAGCTCCATGGTGCTTGACCATGAAGTTTCCAACTAAAAGGGGAATTGGTGTAATCCGGGGCGACCAAAGCACTGCAAGGGACTGCTATGTGACAGAACTGAGAGAGGCTAAGAAAAAAAGATTCGGGAAAGGATGCAGAGGCTCTTCCCCGCATCCAAAAACCTCCTTTATAGAAATTAAAGAAGGGTCCATGCATTAGCGAGCATAGTGGAGTGCAAAGAGAGATCGATCCTAGGGAAGTCGGTGCAGAGGACGAGAGGGCGACTTCGGCCGAAGACACAATTCCTATAGTTGTAAATCAAAAGGATCCAAACCGTGTGTTGAATATAGGATCTCGGCTAAGCCCCGAATTAAAAGATCAATTGATTGCCTTTCTAAGAGCCAACTTAGATGTGTTCGCATGAAACCATTTCGACATGCGCTGCATATCTCCGGACATTGCGGCCCATAAGCTAAACATTGACCCATGCATTCCGGTTGTCAAACAAAAAAGGAGAACCCAGAGGCCGGACAGGTCGCACGCCTTAAAAGAAGAAATCGACAGATTAATGGGGAATGGTTTTATTAGAGAATCCACCTATCCGAGATAGGTGCCCAACCCGGTACTCGTGAAGAAATCAAACGGTAAATGGTGGGTCCGTATTGATTATTCAGACCTGAATAAAGCTTGTCCAAAAGATAGTTTCCCTCTTCCTAGAATTGACCAATTGGTGGATTCTACTGCCGGTCATGAATTGCTATCTTTCATGGATGCATATTCCAGTTATAATCAAATCATGATATATGGTCCGGACCAGGAAGACACATGTTTCGTTACTGATTTTGGTCTATACTGCTATAAGGTGATGCCATTTGGTCTAAAAAACGCAGGGGCAACTAATCAGCGACTGGTAAATGCTATGTTCAAAAAGAAAATTGGTTGGATGACAGAAGTCTATGTCGATGACATGTTGGTTAGGTCAAAGAGAGCAATAGACCATTTGGAGGATTTAGCCCGAACGTTCGATATCTTACGCCAATATGGCATGAAGTTAAATCCCTTGAAATGTTCTTTTGGAGTCGGCTCAGGCATGTTCCTTGGGTACATAGTTAACTCTAGAGGTATAGAAGCTAATCCAACCAAAATATTGTCTTTGAGAGAAATGCGTGCCCCAGGAACTAAGAACTTCAGTGTTTGAATGCGAAGATCATAGCCTTAAATCGCTTTATATCTAAGGAGATGGACAGATGTCATCCGTTCTTCGATGCCCTTAGAAAAGGAAAGAAGGAGATACAATGGATCGCTGTATGTCAAAACGCCTTCGAGGAATTGATCCGACACCTGGCAACACCACCAATGCTATCAAAGCCAGGTGACAGAGAGAACTTGTTTCTGTACCTGGCGGTTTGCGCCCATGCCTTTAGCGCAGCATTGATCAGAGAAGATTTGAAGGTGCAAAAACCGGTCTGTTACATCAGCAAGACGCTATCTGGAGCAGAGCTTAATTATCATAAACTTGAAAAACCTTGCTTATTGTTTGCTCATCGCATCAAAGAAACTCCGGCCCTACTTTCAGGCTCATCCCATCAGGTTCTCACAGACCAGCCTCTGAGGCAAGTTCTGTCCCGACGAGAAACCTCCGGAAGATTATTAAAATGGAATATAGAGCTCGGTCAGTATGACATTATGTACTACCCTCGGAAAGCAATCAACAGACAAGCGCTTGCTGACTTTATTGCAGAATTTACCGACTGAGGGGAGGTTGAGGAGGAAGATGATATCGAAACTAATATCCAGTGGAAATTATTTGTAGATGGGGCATCAAATGATCGCTATTCTGGGGTAGGGGTAGTTCTCGAAACCCCTGAGGGAAAATCCTTATGCTATGCGTTAAGGCTAGAATTTCTGTCAACCAACAATGAAGCTGAGTATGAAGCATTTATCGCGGGAATAAAGCTAGCAAAAGAGTTGCAAATAAAAACTATACAAATCTTCAGCGACTCTCAACTCGTAGCATGCTAGATTCTGGGAGAATTCCAAGCCAAAATGGGTAGCTTTCCAGATTATCTTACCAAAGGCTAGGAATTATTGGAAGCTTTCAAGCATTACACCATATCTCATATTCCCAAAGAGGAAAATACTAAAGCTGATTCATTAGCCAAATACGTAAGCACAGGGGATGCATAACTAATGGGGTTAGTTCCAGTGGAAGTCCTTTCCAGCTCGAGCTCAAAGCAGACTAAAATGGATCGGATCATGGAAACAACTGATGAGTCAAATTCATGGATGTCACTAATTAAAGAATACATCGCAACTGGGGCACTCTCGGCTGAAGCCGAACTCCAAAGAAATATTTTGCGAAAAGCTCCCGTATACCTTATTCAAGATGGACGACTATATAGACGGGGATTTTCTACACCGTTACTTTGTTGTGGTACAGAGAAGGAGTCTAAGGAAATCATGGAGGAAATGCACAAAGGGGAATGCAGAGGACATACCGGTGGACAAACTTTTGCCAAGAAAATCATATGATATGGTTACTTCTGGCCATATATCAATAAAGATTCCGCGGCCTACACTAAAAAATGTGACAGGTGCCAAATATTTGCCAAGATCCCACGGATGCCATCCACAACCATAACCCATATGGTCAGCCCATGGCCATTTGCTATCTGGGGCCTTGACCTCATAGGAGCCCTTCCTACTGCAAAATCCGATTTTAAATACACAATTATTACCGCTGATTTCTTGGGCTGAAGCAGAACCATTGGCCACTATAACTTCGAAGAAAGTTATTAACTTTGTCTTGAAAAATATCATATGCAGGTTCGGGGTACCACAAAAGATAATCACAGACAACGGGACCCAATTTGAAAGTGAAGAGTTTCAAAACTTTTGCGCCAAGTACAAAATCCAAAAAAGCTTTTCACCAGTCACTCATCCACAAGCGAACGGGCATGTGGAAGCAGTAAATAAAATCATCAAGACTACCATTAAGAAACGAACAGAAAAGGCTAAAGGTGGATGGGTAGATGAACTCCCGCTGGCATTATGGGCATATTGCACCACACAAAAAGCTGCAACAGGGCATACTCCCTTTTCTTTATCTTATGGATCTTAAGCTATGATACCAGTGGAGTTAAAAGTCCCCCCCATAGAAGGATAAACTTTGACCCCAAAGAAAACGAGAAGCTACAGCTCGAAGCCCTTGACCAACTTAAGGAAAGAAGAAAAGAAGCGGAACTCAGAGTAGCCGCACACCAAAGAAGGGTGGCCAGGCACTTCAATTCAAAAATCAAACATAGAACTTTTGAAATTGGAGACCTCGTTCTAAAAAAGATAATGACCGGTACTGGAGTCTTCGGACCCAATTGGGAAGGACGTTATGTTATAAGTCAGAAACTCTAGGACGGAACTTTCAAATTGGCCACCACATATGGGAACCAGATTCCACGAGCATGGAATAGCAAGCATATTCGTCGTTATTTCTTATAATATGTTATTCAAATACATAGAAAATACTGTAAAAATTTATGAAATTTTCGCATTTTGAATGATGTACATAAAATGACTGAATATGGAATTCTAATTACATGTACAGCTCACTTATTCACAGGCTCGTACTAAAAGTTGACTTCCTTGTGTAGGCAAACGAGCGACCAGGGGGTGCCAACTCGAGGAGTTTCGACTTTCATCAGGAAACACTGGATCTGTCAATACACGACCAGCAAAAAGCTTGGTACCAGATTAAAAGAGTCAATGCTGGAGTAAAAGCAACTCAAAAAGTCCCACGGTTAAAGTCCCACGGATAAAATCACTGAGCCCACCAAAGAAACACCTTCTTAGGTGTTGGACACAGGTTCTCCAACTTGAAAAAAAAAGTCAATGAGGCGAACCAGTGTCTGTTTCCTAGGGCAAGGCACAAAGTCGGAAAAACCGACATGTCCCAAAACGGACAAAATTGCTAATCCAAAAAAAATGAGGGGCACCTTGTTAGGTGAAGGACACGAACTTTATCTCTTCTGGGTCAAAGCTCGTTGAGATAAAATTTGTGTTCGCTCCTCGGGATGAAGCATAAAATGGGGAAGGATTAAACATGCTAGAAGGACCAGCGCAAAGCAGAAATCCTAGCCGAAAGGGGGTATCCGTTCTTGTTCTTTGTTGTTAACCAAGTCAAACAAAGCCAAGATTGGATTACAACATTGGAACCAAAGTCCTTCCATGGGGGCATGCATAAAAATGCATCACGAAAATACTCCAAACAAATAAGCAGGATATTTAATAAAAGACCTAAATGGCTAAATTGCCAAAGTTGAAACAGCGAAAAGCTTACCAGTCAAGCCAAATACTAAAAAATGGATGATCCCAGCCTAATAAGAACGTTGTAAGACTAACCGTAATATGATTTTAACGTGCGAACGCCCCGTAATACGATATTAACGCACGATCGCCGCGAAAAATTAAAAAAAAATGTGTGTGTGTGTTGTTAAGATGGGCAAAGAGACATGGCATGACAATGACACAAAGAGCATCATAAAACTAGCCAAACAACCACTCATCAGGATCGCAGAAGTGTCACAGATCAAACACAGGTCACAACCAACATAATGTCATGAGCGAGGATTGGCACACGCTTACACAACCGGTCTTAAAAGTTCAAAAACCAAAATAGCCAAAGAGAAGAAAAGGAGATTACAAATATCTGACCTTCTTTGGCCTGCCTACCTTCTTCTTAACCTGAACAGAAAAGGATGGAAGTTCATCAGCATGTTTAGGCACCACCGACTCAACATCTCCTAGGGCGGAAGCAGCAACCACGCTATCTTTGGACCTAAGAGAATGGATCAACTTCGCCTTATCATTTTCTAGAAAAGAGATGCACTCAAGATTGTCCTTGTGAAGTCCTTGGAGGTCGCAGGCTAATGTATGCCAGCCGTTCATCCGCTTCGCAGAATGATTTCTCAGCAAATCCATCTGTTTCCCAAATTGATGCACAGCAGTTTCGAGGTAGGCCAACGTCTGACCTTTTGCCGCAGTCATGTCATAAGAGAAAGTCTGAGAATTAGACGGAGATATATCAACATTCGAAGGTACTCCCTGCAAACTCCACCCCCGAAACTGCTTAGCTAGCCTAAGGCTGCAATGCCCATGAGCATGGCGCGACCTGTTAATGATAGTTTGAAGCTCTATATAAGAGGGATTAGAGGGAGAGTTTACAAACGGTTGACCAGTTGACTGAATCTCGTCCATTGGAACATCCAAATCGAAGAAAGTTTCCCATCGACGCCATTCTGGAGATGGAACCATCCTGCAGACGGATCAGGTAATAACCATGAGGTCCTAAAGAAGAATGAGAATAAATAGAAATTGACACACCTAAATAGGCTATAGAAAGAAATACGGAGTTTTCTTCCCAGTTGAGAAACCCTATTGGAAAGAAATGGGAGCAAATTGAATGAAGAAATAAGAAAATAAAGGGGGAGATTAAAGGACACGCATCAAAAGCACTCCTCACCACGTCAGCTCAATACTTAAGTACTGAAATGGGTGTCCCATCAGAGTTCAGTTGGCGTGTTCACTTCCCCATGATTTAGCTGTTTGCAATAATAAAAAAATGGTTCAAGCGGCTCACTCAGAGGTGAAGACATCAATCAACTATAATGAAGTAATCTTAATCTTTTGCACGAACGACCCCTCAACAAGTCAGGATAAACCTACCAAACAATGTGCAATCAAACATGTCGAAGCTAGTAATTCCTTACTAAAGGAAATCATGGACTTCGAGGGGCAAGTGTTAATCCCTAAAATATCCAAACGTACATTGAACAAAGGACGCGGAATGGATATCATCAGGGTCGGTCGTGCATGATATCAAATCCAAGATGAATCAAATCGACCAGTACGACCGAAGAAGATGGCACGTTACACTATGAGAAATGCGGCTCAATAGAGATAAGGATCGCACATTCTATAAAGCCGCTCACAACAACGGAGCACGCTTGATCTAACATCAAAGTTTGGTTGCATGCATCAAGACAGGAGTCAAGGTCGTACATATAATTAACAACTGCTCATGAATTGCAATTCCTATTGCTCGATACTCGAATCAGAAACCCAATAGTTGGTCATACACCAGTCCTTAGAAAGAGCACATTTACATCTCAGAGTCACAAGCCTCAGTCGGTCACTTCTAGGCTTAAGGAGATCGTCGCCCACCCACTCAAATTAGACATAACCACATCAAGTAACTATGATCGTTTGTTCCTTCATCTCGCCATCAAGCAAATTAGATATCTGCCCATCGAATGCTAGAAATAGGCGTGACCGAAGTCACTCACTTAGTTATTCAAGACACTAGCTCCATTGAGTCGTTCGCACATGATAATTGGATACAGCCACGGACAGCTGGCTACAGCTAGCCGATGGCATGATTGTAATTAATAGATTGAGCAATTCGTAGCCTGCATAAATGGATTTCAAATCATTTCCTAGGGGAAGCTCACCTATAAATACACCATGGCTGCCAACTTAAGGGGAATCCAATCTTTGAAACGACGAAGTGCTGCTAAATTTTATCCTCAACTAGTGATTCGGCCGTGGCGTCAAGAACAATCTTGTGATCAAGCAAAACGAAGACATTCTCCTTCTCAATCATTCATCCATCCTTCTTCTCCTCAAATTATACCATTCCCTTGTATAATTCCAAGATTGAAATATATAAATGAGGGTATATTGAGTGAATATAAAGATGTATGGAAAGAGAGAATTGATATATTTTGCAATCCTCATTATAAGATTGAAAATCACCTTCATAGTGGACATAGGCCTAAATAACGGTGAACCACTATAAATCTCATCTCTACTTTACCTGTTCTTGCATTTTTTGTTTTCAATTGCCGATTAAACATGGTTCCATGTATTTCTTACCAAATTGGTGAAGTACAGTTTAGTACCTTGGGTGTTTAAACCATTTATGGTGTAAACAGATGGGTTGATTAAGTTGCTAGAGAGTAACATTAGTTTGAAGTTGTGTGTTGTTCATTTGATGTCTGTATCAGAAAAACTGTTTATTATGAGAGGAACTGACGTTGACTAAAGGTGGTAGATGGTATTGTAAGGTGTGTTTGGAGGACGCAAACATATACTGACTCATCCCTATCGATTTGGTTTTTTTTGATAGGTTTTAGGGCTGCAAACGTATGCAAACTCATCTCATTTTAGTTTATTGTGTTTTCTTTGTATGTTCGGGAGCTGCAAACATACAAGTACATCTTGGACCAGTTTTGTCATTTGGCCGCTCAGATCTTTTAATTACCAATCAGATTGAAGATAGTTGAGTTGTTTTGGAGTTCCAAATTGGAGTTGTTGAATTGTTTGGAGTTGTAGTTAAATGTTTGATTCTTGGTGTTACTCTCTAACAATATTGAAATGGTTGCTCGATCTTGCTACTCTTTAGTTTGCAGCTTTTATTTGGCAAACTCACGATTTTTCGTATCGTGAGTTGGAGAGGGGATGTTAGAGAATATGCTTGAAGATATGTTGCCTTTATCTAATTACATTGATTTAGGTTTATATTTGGTATAGAATATTTATTATTATAGACCCAAATATATTTTAGATTATTCTTATTTAGAATGTTCTTTTAGATAAGGATAAATTATGTATAAATAGAGGCAAGGATTGATAATATAAGCAAGTATCTTTTGTAAAATCAACCAATAAAAAAATGATAATGTAATCTATTGTGTTTTACTGTTTAATCTCTCTCTTCTCTTTTGATCAAATTCTAACATAAACAATCTTGTTTTGAACACATTACAAAAGCATCGACATATAATGAAAATAGTAAATGTGTATTTGTCATAAAAGATGGTCCTAATGGTTGTAAGTTATATGTCTTGCATATAAAATTTTCATATTTATCCACATATAAGGTTTTAGAGCCAATTGTCTATACTAGGGATGAGCATTCGGTCTGTTCGGTTCGTTCTGAGGTAAAAAGGCTGAAACTGGATTGAAATCGAAAATTTTCCAAACTGATCCGAAATAATGTCGGTTAATTCGATTGGTAACAGATCGAACTAAACTTGAGTGATGTATTGTTTTTCAAATGATGAATTCACACAAAGTTAAACGTAAATTCATGTTTGGAGAAATTTTATATAGTAAATTTTATATTTATAATGAAATTTGATTTATTTGCAATAAATGCGCTTGTATTATATCACTAAACTAATTATCTAAAGTACTATAATACAATAAAATTAGATAATAAATTATAATTTTAGCTAATTCGGTTAAACCAATAACCAAATAAATTTATTTTACGAACCGGATTCAAATCGATTTATTTTTAAAATCGAACCAACCAACCGAAATAAACTGGTTTAGTCGGTTAGTTCGGTTTGAACCTGTGCAGTTAAAGCATTTACGGACCAAATGCGGCAATGGTGCAAAAAGTTATAGCGAGGATAAAGCGAGAAAATAACAGGATATAGCAGATTTATCTAAAAGAGCATATAAAACTTGTATTTATTTTTTATACAAATATATAAACGATAAATAAATGGGAATTTAACATTGAATTTGATTATAATTTGTATATTCCTATATTTAAATAAAAACATGTTCAAATATATGTAAAATTTTATTTAGCTTGATTAAATTTAATAGAATATTACGTTACTTTCTGTTCTAAAAAATATATGTCAAAAAATTCTATTAAAAAGCTAATTGTATAAATTATATAATGTATAAAAGTCATATTTCTTTTCATTTCTTTTATAGAAGATATAACGGGAATAGCCGAATATAGCCGAAATAATGGTATATATCGGGAATACAAGAACATAGCGGGGATTTAAGAGTAAAGTCAATTTCAGGGGCTTTTTGGAGATAGCGTAAGGGCAGAAATCTGCTACACGATATAGCAAGGATGTAACGGGGAATTAATTGCACAGGTTTGAACCGAATATTGCTCACCCCAGTCTAGGCTAATAGGGCCAGAGTAAGTGAACACAGAAATATGTAAAAAATATAAACAGCTTAAATATAGTAGGACATCTACAGGTATTATGGGAATATATAATAGTCTTATTCTTCAACATGAATTCAATGAACAAACACTGTCATGAATTTTGCAGGTGATACAAACGTGTGCCAAATTGAAAAGGTTTGGTAGTTCTCCATTTAAACTAAAATAATTATTTATTTACAAATTTGCATCCCCATATAGACGTAATTTGTTTTATTGTGTTAATATTTCCATAAAGTATTTTATGAATTCTGGTTGAGACATGGGACACTACGATATCATTAGAGATTTCTAAACACTTTGTTGAGACAATTCTAATACAATAATTATGCGTTTCGATATTTAAAAATGTAATCTTAAGTATTAAATATTAATAACATGCATAGTCATTGAACCTTGGCATTAGTATAACAAAGTAATTTATTATAAATAGATAGCCGGGCAAATCATTACAATGATTGTTGATTTGCAATCTTTGAGTGTTTAATCTTGATATATTTAGGAAGAACAACATACAATAATAGTTTAAATTGTTTTGCAAGACAACGTCGTGTTATAATATTTAAAAGATATGTAGTACTTTGAATGAGATAATTTCTAATGCACAAGTTTGATGATTTTTTCAAACCCGAATTTTAGAGGAAAATGCTTTATAAGATTACTTTGGTTTCCATTCTTTTTATACTTGGCCATGGAGGCCATTTTGAGTTTTTTAAAGTAACCTTTGGTGTATGACTTTTGCAATTTTTCTATGATCATTTTACGTTTTATAGTTGATTTTGCAATTTGTTCATAAACATTTGAGTTAAGTCAGTGATTATGAGATGTTTGGCTAAGCTCATGTATTTACTAGCTTAATGTAAATTACGCTACCCTTGTGATCGTTAATGATTACTTTGTGGTTTTGATATTTTGATCGGTTGTGGAGTACTGGAGTTTTCCAGTGTTGTGACACGTTCTGTGAATAAATGACAAACTGCATGCGGAAGGTGTAGGTGACATTGTCATGATGGCAAAACTGTTTGGATAGGTGTTAGCGACATCATTGTTAAGGTGAAATTGTTTGTGGAGATGTTAGCGAACTTGTCGAGACTATTGTAATATATGCCTATCCGCCTCATGTTGTTTTTGTGTTATTTATGATTTCACCATTATTGTGATGACTGTTATATATATACACACACACACACATAACTTCGAGCTATCGAAGTATTTGTGTTTATATGGTGACTTCAGTGATGCTAGTGAATAGTGTGTTTCTCTTTATTTATTTATGATATGAATTGCTTACATGTTCACCCGTGGAGCCATGTGCTCATTTATATTTTATCGATTTTTGTGTTAGTTTATTATTATGTTATGAGAACCATTTTGTGATTTATGAATTTGTACGCTCATACTTGCTATGGTTTGAGTGTCTTTTTATTATATATTTTTCTTAAGTTCTTTGAGCAATTTCTAGAATTTGGGTGATTCGAGTTTTTATTAAAGATTATCTCCAATATTCTTTTGAAATGTAATAAGTTGTATTTTTCTTATTGATATTAGTCTCTTACTTCCAAATTTCAATTCTTGATCTCCGGGCTCTCGTGATTGGGTATCATGCATGATTCCCAAGTTTTCATCTCTTCTTTACTAAAGGTTTAGTGTCTCAATAAATCACCTTTGTAGAATGTTGTTATTCCTTTGTGAATTACCTTTGAGGCTAGTTTCAGTGGGTTTTTAAAATCACATTTTTATGGATGACGAGATCTCTTTTATGTCACTATTCTTTCCACGTATATTTGCATGTCTTGTTTGTTCTGGTTTCGTGGCGATTTTTGAGGAATGGATTGACCTAACCATTTTGACGCCCGTATTTTATTTTTTCAAAGAATTATCCATCTTCGGCATACCATATCTATCAGACATATTTTTGTTGTTCTTAATAATTTTAATTTTGAAGTTCATACTACAATAAATTATTCATTTCGCAACTGTCAATGTCTGTTGCGAAAGGCCTTTTGCAACTAACAACTGCATGTCTGTATATCCAAAGTGGCAAAAGATCTGAAACACCCCACCTCCATTAAGGTCACTCACAGAGGGAATGCCTTAACTTCGGTGGAGCATTATAGGTAAAAGATGCAGATAAATTACAAGACAGACAAATAAAGCAGCGGAAAATAAACTCATTTTATAAACAACTTAATTCAGTCAAGCTTTTACAACAATTTCCTCAATCATACTTAAATGTAATACATAGAACTTCTGTCTTGATTTAAAAACTTCCAAGAATAAAAGAAGCATAAAAACAATGATATTCTTCGATAAAGCATAAACCAGTCATAGCAGTGGAAGAGAGAGAGTCCAAAGCAGTACACCAACTAATCTTCAAGCTTGGAAAGAGAAGAGATCCAAGTTAGGCTGTGTTATTCCCTCCCTAACTACCTGGGGAGGGAGGGACAGAAGAAAAGAGGCGAAAAACAAACTGGGTCAGACATAAGTCTGGTAAGTCCAGTGATCTTTCAGCATGCAAAAAAGATAAAGGATCATACATGAATAAACCGAAAATAGGACAATACCATAAAAACAAGGTAACTAAAGACAAGATAAGTGCAAGGTGAACTGAATCGCTTCTACTTTTTCTCTACTTCGCTACTACTCTGTTAATCTGATTTCTATACTTATCTCTGCACCAACTAACTAGTGTCCCAACTAGTAATCTGTATAAAATGATAATCGTGATCCCAACCCCCGTAACTGTGGTAGCCTTCAGGTGTACATCTATCGTGAGGATTCCACCTCAATCAGCCTAATTGCCATGAACATGTTAGATGTACCCTTACTACCCTATCGATCGACTCCCTACTTGTATTCATGTTCCATGTGTCTGTGTCAATCGACCCTCTCTTGCATGTAGATACCTTTTGCTGGTCCCACCATAAGGTGTATCAATCCTTATGATAGCGACCCGACACGATTCAAGATGCACAGTGTAACAACCCGTATTTTTATAACATGTTAAAACAAGAAATCAAGGCAGAATTAAATTTTAAAGTCAGAATCAGGGGAAACAGGTTACGCCATTGCGTTCATCTCAAAATTTTACCTGGAATAGAGTACGAGTTTTCGAAAATCGGAGTCCGTATGAAGAAGTTATGGCCTGTACAAGTTTCAGCAGTTTTCAGGCAGCACTGGACCAAGGGGTCGACCATAGGGTCAACCTACCCCCCCCCCCCCCAGTTCGACCATAGGGTCAACCTACCCCCCAGGTCGACCATAGTTTCGACCTCCCCCCCTACAGGTCGTCCTGGTCTGCCTGTTTTGACCCAGAACCCATTTTTGAAGCCTGAGACGTGTTTTGATGGTCCGGATTGATTCTAGGGTTAATCTAAGGGCCTAAACTAGTTGCTACCCCTATAAATACATCCTAAGACCTAGTCTAATTCATACGTATCATTCTTATACTGCTATGATGCTAATTCACCTCTTGAACCATGGCCGCCGCCTCCAAATTAAAGCTTAAGCATTCAAACTCGATTCAAATCAAAGATCACCGCTTCCACAACAATTCAAGAGAACAGATCAGCGACACCGCAACAATTCGACGACTAATTTCTAGACTTGAATTCTAAATTTCTTAGACCACGATCTGTAAGTTCCAGTTACTTTTAGATAAAAACTATAAATCTTATATGGGCATGTTGTAAATTGGAATTGATTTATGTATGATTCATATCTATTCTTGTTTTCTTCTTGGATCTTGACTATTGGGAATATTGCCTACGACGTTGAAACTATTGTTAATGGCCTAAGACTATGATTATATCTATGACTGTGGACATAATATTTTGCCTATGCCTATGACTATGACGGTGAACATAAGACCGCCTATGACTATGAACAATAAGACTATGCCTATGACTATGACAAGGACAATTGTGACTAATTACCTAAGATTCATGACCATGAGGTTATTGTCTAGGATTATAACATTGAAATTGGATCTAAGCTTGACTTTCTTTATTTATCCTTGGATCTTGATTTTGGGGATTTTTCTATTTAAGTTAGATCTATCCATATTCTTGAAACTAGATTATTATTCAAACCTTTTCATGATCAATAATGTTATCAGATCTATATGCCTGCGATGTTTTAGTCAATATAGTTATGTTATGCCTTGAAAATAGATTGATAATAGAATAATGTTTATTATGTTATATGTGGAATCGAATGATATTGATCTATGCCTGTGGTTCTATTTTATTATCATATTGAACTGGAAATTAATGAACAAGTCTATTCATATGTATATGAACTTGAAATATAACCCGTGATGACAAGTTGTGCAGTTTATCATGTTACGCAAGTTTTAGATTGTGAAATCATATCACATATGTGACCAAATGTTAGATCTACATGTTTATGTGTACATGTTAAACCTATGTCATATTTCAAGTTCACACTTATTCATATGTTCGTGATTGATTTGCAAGTTCACATATATGTAAGTTGATTTAGTCTATGTTACAAATTCACGTATATGTATGTTGGTTCAGTCTACGCTGCAAGATCACACCTATGATATTCATGTTGATTATTTTACAAGTTCACACCTATGATGTTCATATTGACTATGCCGAGAATGCCAAGTTTACACTTATGACATGTTTATGTTAATGGATTTCTTTATGCAAATTTTGTGTACGCTAAATTAGGCTAAATTTTTAGCCTAATATTATATGTCAAAAATCACGCGGATGGAAAATTAGGCTAAGATTGCTAGCCTAATATTTAGACGGGGTAACGTTGGGAAAAATTGATAATCATAGGAAACTTGACATGAAACTTGCCTTGAAAACTTGACACGAACTTGACATGAAAACTTGAACATGGACATGACACTAGAATGAAGTTGAAAATGGCCAACTCGAGGTTGGGTTGAGTTTGCAGTGTAAATCTGCCCGGAACTGCCCGGCAAATCCAGTTACTGTAAACAATAGGATCCAATGTGGGTAGTTGGTCATATCGCGCTTGAAACCCGAGGTCAGACCGAGTTGTGGTGTAAATCTGCCCGGAACCGCCTGACATATCCAGTGACCACAACAACAGGTCTGATGTGAGAGGTTGGGGTGCATTAATGAATTAATGCCACATGATAGGGTTAAGTCATGAACCGCTTGAATATACTTAACCAATTTAACACGATGACATGATAGGGTTAAGTCATGAACCGTTTGAATATACTTAACCAATTTGACATGATGACATGATAGGGTTAATCATGAACCGCTTGAATATACTTAACCAATTTAACACGATGACATGATAGGGTTAAGTGGGTTAAGTCATGAACCGCTTGAATATACTTAACCAATTTAACACGATGATTTGATAGGGTTAAGTCATGAACCGCTTGAATATACTTAACCAACTTGACACATGATTCGTAGGGCTTAGTCATGAACTTGAACGACAACACTTAGCCAATTTGACATGACACGCAGGCGGGTTAAGTCACGAACTTGAATGACAACACTTAACCAACTTGACATGCTAGACTGATGGGGTTAAGTCTCGAATTTAAATGACAACACTTAACCTACTGAACGGAAACCCTAGATACGCGGTCCTTTTCAGCAGTAACCCACTAGATGTATAATGGTACCCAGACACTAGGCAGGGTGGGGCACGATTACTGGGCTGATTTTAAGTGACCAGAACGACGGCTGAGTTGGTGAGCCATTGTAGGTTCAGGCAGACTATGGTCGTACATGATGTCCGGAGTTGAAAAAGAAGGCATTGAGCACCAGTAGGTTTACACTGTGCGTGCTTGATTCGTGTTGGTGGTTGGCACCTTAGGGCTTGATACATCCTATGGTGGATCTAGCACAGGTGACTACATTTTGTGATTGGGCCGTATGACACAGACACATGAACGAGCTAGGAATTGTAGGGAGTCGATCGATTAATACATCGTTACGTGGAATTCATCAGTTAGCATAATCCCTAGTGGTCCTAGGTGGCATAAACCCTAATCGAATCTAGAAAACGTTCAATAGGTAGCATAATCCCTAGTGGTCCTAGGTGGCATAAATCCTAGTTGAACATGCGATAGCTCATGATAAGGAAACCTAGCCAGAACAAGGGTGGCGATCCAAACGATTTCAAGAATGGTGAAGTAGTATAGAAATACGTGATGAAACCCGCACGATGTACGGCAAGGGACTGTACATATACATGGAAAGGATGATACGGGTTGGGATACTAGTATAGTTGGTGAAGAGAATATAGAAAATCCAAGAAAATAGTGGAAAAGTGAAGCTTAGAAATCTGGCGATGTTATACTTAGTAGAAACCTTGCAATGTGATACATGGTAGGAACCTTGATACTCTTGATTGGAAGCATGAGATGTTATACTTGATTCATCGTGCCTGTAGCTTACCTTGTCATCATGCTTATGTTTACTTTCAGTTTATTCATGCCATATTATCTTCACCTGTTTTTATGCTGAAAGCCACTAGGACTTACTCAGTCTTTATGACTGACCCAGTTTGTTTCGCCTCTTTTTCTTTCGTTCCCCCCCCCCCCGGTTCGCAGGGTGGGAATACAACTTAGTTTTGATCTTACCAAGCTCCAAGGCTCTTTCATGTACTGCTTGGATTTCTCTTGGATATGGCTTGCTTTGCAGCTTTATTGGGGAATGATTTATGACTATGGTTTTATGCTTCTTTACTATTGCAAGACAGATTTTGATGTAATGGATTTAATAGCATTTTGATGTAAAAGGCTTTAGACCTTTCTAGATTTTAAAGCAATGAAATTTGGTTCTTCTTCCGCTGTTTAATATTTTCTGTCTTGTAATATTTCTATGTATGTTTACCTAGATAATGCTCCACCAAATCTAGTGCATTCCCTTTATGAGTGACCCTAGAGGAGGTGGGGTGTTACATTTGGTATCAGAGCAGAAGGTTACCAGACTGGGCAAAAGCTTTTTTTTAAAAAAAAAACCTTCTGAAATTATTTTCAAAATGTTTACAAAGAAGCATTTTTCTAAAGAAAAGTTTTGTTTTACGAAAGGCATATTCCCCAAAGCCATATGCACTATCTTTTGATTCTCCCCTTAAGTCTCTTCTCTCTTTCTTTTTCACCATAGTTTGTAGGCATGCGACACATGTCGGAGGGCAAAGTAGTGTCCAACCTCCATCTGTAGCCGCAGTAGTTTTACTTGCGACTAATCTTATCTCAAGCTTTGTAGGGTTGTCGTGCGATGGAAGTAGCTTTCGAAAAACTTTTCAACAAGCTATGCAAGGATAGTAGGAATGAGGATAAAGAACACAAGTCTAAGGATGAGAAACTTGTTTATATGGCTTAATCCACGAAGAGGAAAAAGGTGAAAGGAAAGAGGCCAAGTGAAAGAATAATAAAAACCCTTGACAAGAGGAAATATCTTTAGTTTGGTAAAAAGGAACATGTAATTAAGTATTATAGGACAAGGACAAGGGCAAAGAACAAGATCGTCGAGAGGGCAATTGTATGCTCTCACTACTAGCGTACCTAAGAAGAGGCGGTAACGTTTCTGTTAAAAGTTTAGCTTTTCTTTTCTATCATACCGTGGGAACTTTGTTTTTGGTACATCGCATCCTTTTAATTCTACCTCGATAGTTGAGTCTCTGCACCTTAGTACTAGCGTAGTAGAGGATACCATTTTTGTCTCAAATCCTATTGGGGAATCGGCTCATTTATTCATGACTTGTTTGGATTTGAGAATGTCTATGCTAAGTGTTGAGTTTAGAAGTAAAGCTTATGTTTTTGAGCTATGGGTTGATTCTAGGGATGGAGTGGTTGTCCAGAAATGGTACCATTCTCGACTATGAAAAGAGGGTAGTTAGATTCTTGACTTGCCTTGGTAATGCCCTCGAAGTCTAGTGTAACCCTTAGGGTTCTTCCATGCTTAGTTACCTAGAATCTCTTTGACACATTTATTGGTTCATTCGAGGAATGATCGCCACTAAGGCGGATGGTTTATCTCGCTTATGCATGAGTTATATAAAATCACCTTAGTAAGTACACTTGGCAACATGGTTGACATCTGTTTATCTGCAAGAGATAATTCTTCTGCATGGAATACCCTATAAACGTGATCCGAGATTCACTAGTGAACTTTGGAGAGCTTGCATGAGACCATGAGTACGCAGTTATGTTTAAGCCGAGTATACTAGAAAAAGAATAAGTGAAAGTGGAACGAGAGGCGACAGTGAAATGAGTTCCAACTCATATTTTGGAAATAGGAATTAAGAAGCTACGAAATTGTGAAGCTAAAGACGGTCCAAGCACAATGGAGTTAAGCTCAAGGAAATGCGACTTAGAAGATTGAAGACTAGACACGCGCATCATATCTATTTTTAAGAGTATATCCTTGATCCCTCTTTTCCTGTAGAGCTTACTTGTATGCTATCTTTTAAGTATAACCTCTCGGTCCTATTCTCAATCCTATTTCTGTTGCAAACCCCATAGGGAGTATGACTTATCTGTTAGTAATACATGTTGGGGCTTGAGGGTGTCTATTGGGTTGACTAAACTTTTTGGGTTTTATAGGATATATATGGGCTGGTGCTTAGGGAGTTCTTATCCTATTCAGTATATATGTGACGTAGATTTCCAGCTTTGACATTGCCTAATGGGCACAAAGTTTTTACTTGCTTCAATCATTCGGCTATATCTTTAGGTAGGAACAATTGGGTGAAGCATGTGTTTGAGACATGTTATGATTGATGGTTGCAAGTGGTTGCAAGTGGTCGCAAGTGGTTGCTCGTAGTTGCATAACACACATTAGGCACTAGATCGGCTCAGACACATTTTCATATTGCATATGCATGAGTGTTTATACTTGTTTATGGATTAAATTGAATGTGTTATCATGTGAATGTTGCATATGGATGGATGTTTGAGCACACATATAGTGTTTATGTGATTAGGGCTATTTGCATACATGTTGGACTCATGGCACTAAGCATATTTTGCATTAAGAAGATCAATCAGGCCTGATCATATGCATTAGATAAGGAACATATACACACACTTTCTGCATATGTTCATACAACATTAGAAATCTCTTAAGGACAATGGATGCCTATGATTGATGATTGAGTAGATGGATGATTGGATGGTAGTACACATTCTTCTTAGCTTGAAGATTTCGGGGACGAAATCCTTTAAGGAGGGGAGAATGTAACAACCCGTATTTTTATAACATGTTAAAACAAGAAATCAAGGCAGAATTAAATTTTAAATTCAGAACCAGGGGAAACGGGTTATGCCATTGCGTTCGTCTCGAAATTTCACATGAAATAGAGTCCGAGTTTTCGAAAATCGGAGTACGGATGAAGAAGTTATGGCATGTACAAGTTTCAACAGTTTTCAAGCAGCACTGGACCAGGGGGTCGACCATAGGGTCGACCTACCCTCCAGGTCGACCATAGTGTCGACCTCCCCCCTTACAGGTCGACCTGGTCGGCCTGTTTTGACCCAGAACCCATTTTTGAAGCCTGAGACGTGTTTAGATGGTCCGGAATGATTCTAGGGTTAATCTAAGGGCCTAAACTAGTTGCTACCCCTATAAATACATCCTAAGACCTAGTCTAATTCATACAAATAATTCTTACACTGCTACGCTACTAATTCACCTCTTGAACCATGGATGCCGCCGTTAAATTAAAGCTTAGGCATTCAAAATAGATTCAAATCAAAGATCAACTCTTCTACAACAATTCAAGAGAATAGATCAGCGACACCGCAACAATTCGACGACTAATTTCTAGACTTGACTTCTAAATTTCTTAGACCACGATTGTAAGTTCCAGTTACTTTTAGATAAAAACTATAAATCTAATATGGGCTTGTTGTAAATTGGAATTGATTTATGTATGATTCATATCTATTCTTGTTTTCTTCTTGGATCTTGACTATTGGGAATATTGCCTACGATGTTGAAACTATTGTTAATGGCCTAAGACTATGACTATGTCTATGACTGTGGACATAATATTATGCCTATGCCTATGACTATGACGGTGAACATAAGACTATTCTTATGACTACGACGTTGAACATAAGACCGCCTATGACTATGAACATTAAGACTATGCCTATGACTATGACAAGGTCAATTGTGACTAATTACCTAAGATTCATGACCATGAGGTTATTGCCTAGGATTATAACTTTGAAATTGGATCTAAGCTTGACTTTCTTTATTTATCCTAGGATCTTGATTTTGGGGATTTTTCTATTTAAGTTAGATCTATCCATATTCTTGAAACTAGATTATTATTCAAACCTTTTCATGATCAGTAATGTTATTAGATCTATATGCCTACGATGTTTTAGTCAATTTAGTTATGTTATGCCTTGAAAATAGATTGATAATAGAATAATGTTTATTATGTTATATGTGGAATTGAATGATATTGATCTATGCCTGTTGTTCTATTTTATTATCATATTGAACTGGAATTAATGAACAAGTCTATTCATATGTATATGAACTTGAAATATAACCTGTGATGACAAGTTGTGCAGTTTATCATGTTACGCAAGTTTTAGATTGTGAAATCATATCACATATGTGACCAAATGTTAGATCTACATGTGTATATGTTAAACCTATGTCATATTTCAAGTTCACACTTATTCATATGTTCGTGATTGATTTGCAAGTTCACATATATGTAAGCTGATTTAGTCTATGTTACAAATTCACATATATGTATGTTGGTTCAGTCTACGCTGCAAGATCACACCTATGATATTCATGTTGATTATTTTACAAGTTCACACCTATGATGTTCATATTGACTATGCTGAGAATGCCAAGTTTACACCTATGACATGTTTATGTTAATGGATTTCTTTATGCAAATTTTGTGTACGTTAAATTAGGCTAAGTTTTTAGCCTAATATTATATGTCAAAAATCATGCGGATGGAAAATTAGGCTAAGATTGTTAGCCTAATATTTAGACGGGGTAACATTGGGAAAAATTGGTAATCATAGGAAACTTGACATGAAACTTGCCTTGAAAACTTGACATGAAAATTTGAACATGGACATGACACTAGAATGAACTTGAAAATGGCCAACTCGAGGTTGGGTTGAGTTTGCAGTGTAAATCTGCCCGGAACCGCCCGGAAAATCCATTTACTGCAAACAATAGGATCCAATGTGGGTAGTTGGTCATATCGTGCTTGAAACCCGAGGTCAGACCGAGTTGTGGTGTAAAGCTGCCAGGAACCGCCCGGCATATCCAGTGACCACAACAACAGGTCTGATGTGAGAGGCTGGGGTGCATTAATGAATTAATGCCACATGATAGGGTTAAGTCATGAACCGCTTGAATATACTTAACCAATTTAACACGATGACATGATAGGGTTAAGTCATGAACCGCTTGAATATACTTAACCAATTTAACACAATGAAATGATAGGGTTAAGTCATGAAACACATGAATATACTTAACCAATTTAACACGATGACATGATAGGGTCAAGTCATGAAGCGCTTGAATATACATAACCAATTTAACCCGATGACTTGATAGGGTTAAGTCATGAACTGCTTGAATATACTTAAGAAATTTAACACGATGATTTGATAGGGTTAAGTCATGAACAGCTTGAATATACTTAACCAACTTGACTCATGATTCGTAGGGCTAAGTCATGAACTTGAACGACAACACTTAGCCAATTTGACATGACACTTAGGCGGGTTAAGTCACGAACTTGAATGACAACACTTAACCAACTTGACATGCTAGACTGATGGGGTTAAATCTCGAATTTAAATGACAACACTTAACCTACTGAACGGAAACCCTAGTTACGCGGTCCTTTTCAGCAGTAACCCACTAGATGTATCATGGTACCCTGGAACTAGGCAGGGTGGGGCACAATTACTGGGCTGATTGTAAGCGACTAGAATGACGGCTGAGTTGGTGCGCCATTGTAGGTTCAGGCGGACTATGGTCGTGCACGTAGTCCGGAGTTGAAAAAGCAGGCATTGGGCACCAGTAGGTTTACACTGTGCGTGCTTGATTCGTGTCGGTGGTTGGCACCCTAGGTCTTGATACACCCTATGGTGGACCTAGCACAGGTGACTACATTTCATGATTGGGCCGTATGACACAGACACATGAACGAGCTAGGACTTGTAGGGAGCCGATCGATTAATAGATCGTTACGTGGAATTCGTTAGGTAGCATAATCCCTAGTGGTCCTAGGTGGAACAAACCCTAATCGAATCTAGAAAACGTTCAATAGGTAGCATAATCCCTAGTGGTCCTAGCTGGCATAAATCCTAGATGAACACGCGATAGCTCATGATAAAGAAACCTAGCCAGAACAAGGGCGGCGGTCCAAACGATTTCAAGAATGGTGGCACTACGTTGAAGTAGTATAGAAATACGTGATGAAACCCGTACGGTATACGGCAAGGGACTGTACATATACATGGAAAGAATGATACGGGTTGGGATACTAGTACAGTTGGTGCAGAGAATATAGGAAATCAAAGAAAATTGTGGAACGGTGAAGCTTAGAAATCTGGCGATGTTATACTTAGTAGAAACCTTGCAATGTGATACTTGGTAGGAACCTTGATACTCTTGATAGGAATCATGGGATGTTATACTTGATTCATCGTGCCTGTAGCTTACCTTGTCATCATGCTTATGTTTACTTTCAGTTTATTCATGCCATATTATCTTCACCTGTTTTCATGCTGAAAGCCACTAGGACTTACTCAGTCTTTATGACCGACCCAGTTTGTTTCGCCTCTTTTTCTTTCGTCCCCCCCCCCCCTCAGGTTCACAGGGTGGGAATACAGCTTAGTTCGGATCTTACCAAGCTCCAAGGTTCATGTACTGCTTGCATTTCTCTTGGCTATGGCTTGCTTTGCTGCTTTATTGGGGAATGATTTATGACTATGGTTTTATGCTTCTTTACTATTGCAAGACAGATTTTGATGTAATGGATTTAATAGCATTTTGGTGTAAAAGGCTTTAGACCTTTCTAGATTTTAAAGCAATGAAATTTGGTTCTTCTTCCGCTGTTTACTATGTTCTGTCTTGTAATATTTCTGTGTATGTTTACCTAGGTAATGCTCCACCAAAGCTAGTGCATTCCCTTTGTGAGTGACCCTAGCGGAGGTGGGGTGTTACACACAGTGTATAACTACTGGTACCCAGTGCCTGCTTTTTCCCACTTCAGAGTACGTGCACGCCCTAAACTATCAGAACCTACACTGATGTACCCCCTGCCGCTGCTTTGACCGCTTATAATCAGCCCAGTAATCATGCCCTACCCTGCCTATTTCAGGGTACCGTGATGCATCCATGTGTGTTACTGCTGAAATGGGTTCTCGTTACTAGGGTTTCCTATTGGTTAAGTTTGTGGGCCTATATTTTACTAATATTACCCATCAACCCGATATGTACTTAACCCTCCCATCGATTCAAGCATTTTTAATGAACGGTTAAGTTTTGTGGGCCTATATGTACTAATATTACCCACTTACACGAGATGTACTTAACCCTCCCATCGATTCAAGCATGTTTATTTAATAGTTAAGTTTTGTAGGCCTATATTTACTAATATTACCCACCAATCCGATATGTACTTAACCCTTCCACTGATTCAAGCATGTTTATTTAATGGTTAAGTTTTGTGGGCCTATATTTACTAACATTACCCACCAACCCGATATGTACTTAACCCTTCCACTAATTCAGGCATGTTTATTTAATGGTTAAGTTTTGTGGGCCTATATTTACTAATATTACCCACCAACCTGATATGTACTTAACCCTCCTGCACATTACGCCATATTAGTTAAGTGTTGTCCGCTCATGTTAACTTAACCCACTCATTCATCATGTCATGTTGGTTAAGCATTTCTTATTAACTTGACCCTCCTTACTTATCATGTTGTATCGGTTAAGTGTTTCCTATTAACTTAACCCCATTCGTTCATTAAGTTATATTGGTCAAGTGTTTCTTGTTAACTTAACCCCACGTATTCATCTTGTTGTATTGGTTAAGTGTCATCAATCAATTAAAGTTAACTTAACCCACCTATGTGTCATGTTACTTTGGTTAAGTGTTGCCTTCTTGTGTTAACTTAACCCTACTACAAATCAAGTTATATTGGTTAAAAGTTGCCCTCTTAGTTTAACTTAACCTTTCCATAACTCAAGTTATATTGGTTAAGTGTTTCTAAATTTACTTAACCTCACCCACTTGTCTAATTAACCTGTTATAACGGTTAAGTGTTCTAAATTTACTTAACCTCACCCACTTGTCTAATTAACATGTTATAACGGTTAAGTGTTCTAAATTTACTTGACCTCACCCATCAGTTTATTTAACATGTTGAACTGGTTAAGTGTTTCCTTAATTGACTTAAGCCTACCAATCTTGACTTAGCTTTATTAAAGCACCACCACTCATGTAACGAGTCGGGTTTTGCCCGGTCTTAATCGATCGCAAAATCGGCCAAAACCGTTCAAATCCCGCCTACGTTAACTTTGGGAATACAACACATCAGAACAATAACAGCAGACTTTTATAACATCAATAGTAAATGTCACATCAGAGTACAGAATATCAGAGTATATTGGCTAATAATTACTGCGGAAGATAATTTTACATGATTTTAATACATTGCAGCGGAAATAAAAAACTAAGGCAGCGGAAGACTTCCAATGTTCTGGATACAGCTTTAAGCTTCAATCCAGGATCCTGCTAAAGAGATAAACCTGTAGACAAACTGCTCGACTGCCCATGTGGAAAGAGGGCACCCGAGTTTGCAAAAAGGTGGAAACAAACAACGGGTCAGTCGTGGGACTGGTGTGAGAATTCTTAACTAATAAATCACTATTAATAGGGCAAATCCAAAGACCACGCCGCTAATGCGGAACGGGTTTACTCTAATGGATTGCCATGCATAAAAGTGTCAAAAACAACTAATAAGTAAATCGTACAACAACGTTATGTTTTTTTAGAAAAATGGAATCACCATAAGACCCAGGTCCCATCACACAATGCAACACACACCAGAGGATAGGGTTTTACCTTATAGTGATTAAACATGATAAATACGGCAAATACGAGTTTAATATTATTATTTGTAGATATCAAAACATTTCAAAGTAAATGTAGAAATCCTAGGAAGAATAGTATCCTATACTACTATGCCTCCATACTAGTAATACAATCAAATCCGAATGGGGTCGTATTGGAAATTGGGTTTCCATCATGAGTCAAGGCTAGGGAGGAGCTCCTACCGATTCGAGACACTCTAGCTAATGTCTCAGGATCCCCCGCAGTGAACCCTTGGAAAGCTGCAGGGCCGGTCCACCGTACGAGTTGCAGATTAGTTATTCCTGAACACACGTTTCCCAGTCTTATAGGACCTATCATCCGAGGCGCCTCATTCCATCATCCACATAAGTAAAATGCTGGGTCGTGTTAAAACCCAAACACCACTTCTAGCTAGAAAGAAACGTGCCGCTCTCCATGCGTTCCCTTCTCCCGTTTTAGATTCCGCCGGTGTGTGAGGCTCGCGAAGTCATGTTATACACAAAGCTATGCCTAAACAGGCTATGCTTTGATCATCCCACAAGGCCTGCTTTTCAACAAAGCCTTGATCATATGCATCTTAGCATGCCACATCATCACTCCATATCACACTACCAATCCTTTGCCGAAATATATGAACGGGTGTTAAGCAAGAGAATAAATTCTCCGCCACCAAACATCCATACATTCGACAGAAGATTAATAACATGATATATAATGGAGTACGATGTCAGACACACAATCCATTTATAAGCTTATGCTCTGGGTCTGAGCGAAAGCCAAATCCGTACAAATCAACACTACGTCCGGGCAACTCCTACTATTACCTTATCATGGTAGCGAGCCATTCTAAGGCAACAGTCATCATCGTCCATTCGATGTGGAGATTTGACGGTCTTCAATCGCCGTCTTCCAATCTTGGATTTTTAAATGTCATTTAATTATTTGGAATGAGATAAACTCGGACTTTCCAAATAATCCTCGTATATATATATATTTAAAATCCTTCTTACACATTAATAATTATTTTAATTAACAATTCATTCCTATTTTAATTATTTAAAATAATTAAATTTTTATATAACGACACCTTAAGTCCATGGGCAACTATGGCGCTGCATTCAACCAATTTTGATTTTCACATTTCTCAGAATCTAACCGTTGGATCTTAAAATAGTACATATCGTTCGAAAGATTTTTCCAAGACGGTCCTATCGGTTTCAGTTTCAAGAAAATCCGATGGTCGGATCTTCCTGTATAGTCGTTTTAAAAGTACGATTTCAAAACGCGAACTACCACGACCTATTCGTTTAATTTTAATTGTATTTATATATACATATATATATATAATCATTAAATCGTAATAACGTTGTTCGATTAAAACAACGCTCTACACAACTACCGACACTCACCAAATTTTTAATTCACTTGAAAATGAAAATACTATTACCGCATCCTAAATTCATTCTTTCCTTACATTGAAAATGTAAATTCCATCCTTTTTATTTACATAAAAATGTAAGTTTAATTCCTATGCAAATTCCTATAGTTTTTTTATGTACATGTAAAACAAATGTAAATTTTGATACATTCAAAATCCTACTTTTAAATTACATATATAAACGTAGATTTCAACTTCAATGTACATTTTCATCTTAGTTACATTATAAAAATGTAACTTATATTTGCAGTGAATCCTATTTTAAATTTACATATCAAAATGTAAGTTTTATTTACAATGCAAACTCTACTTCTAATTCACATTGTAAAAATATCATTTTTAATTACAATGTAAACACTACATCTAATTCACATTGTAAAAATATCATTTTTAATTACAAAGAAAAATGTGATTTTTAACATACAACTTTAATTCACTTTATAATTTACATATAAAAATGTAAATTTTGACATACGATGGAATTCACTTGTTAATCTACATATAAAAATGTAAATTTTGACATGCGATGGAATTCACTTGTTAATTACAAAGAAAAATGTAATTTTTAACATACGGCATCAATTCACTTTATAATTTACATATAAAAATGTAAATTTTGACATACGATGAAATTCACCTTTTAATTACAAAGAAAAATGTAATTTTTAACATACAACGTTAATTCACTTTATAATTTACATATAAAAAATGTAATTTTGACATACGATGAAATTTCTATTTTATTCACACCAAAAATAATGTAAATTTCATACGGTGAAATTCTTATTTACTTTACATTAAGAAAAAAATAGACTTTACATAAGGCGAAATTCCTATCCTATATATTTACATTAATAAAAATGTAAACCTTTCATACGGTGAATATTCTATATATAAAAATGTAAACTTTTTATACGGTGAATATTCTCATTATAATCACATCTAAAAATGTCATTTATACTTTATCGTTCTAATTTATGTTAAATTAACATATAAAAATGTCATCTTAATTTCATGAGACCTTTACTTTAAATTTACATTATAAGTCCTACTTTTATATTCAAGTAAATCCTACTTAATAATTTAATGAAAAACCTATTCTTTAATGATTCATTGAAAAATTCATTCCTTAATAATTCATTGCAAAAATTCATTCCTTAATAATTCATTGCAAAAATTCATTCCTTAATGATTCATTGCAAAAATTCATTCCTTAATGATTCATTGCAAAAATTCATTCCTTTCATAGACAATGAAAAATCATATCTTTTATTATTTACAATGAAACATATCTTTTGATTTTTTAATCTAAAAATTTCATCTTTCATTTACAATGTAAAATTTATTCTTAAATTACAATGTAAATTTTATTTTTAAATTACAATGTAAATTTTATTCTTAAATTACAATGTAAAATTGTCCATCCTTTAATTACAATGTAATAATTCATCATTTAATATTTACATGAAAAATTTCATCTTTTAATATTTTCATGAAAATTTACATCTTTAATATTTCAATTAAAAATTCAGTTTTTAATAATTTCAATCTAAAATTCAATATATAAAAGTTAGTCTTTCTATTTACAATGTAAAGATTAAGCCTTTACCATTTACCACATCGTATTTCATGCCACATCCAAACAACAACAACATTCAAATAAACCAACATGACTAAATCTAACAATTCACATCAAGGTAATATACAGGGTGATGTTTATATTGGCATATGACAAATCAACGAGCCATGATTCAATAAAATTAACAAATAATTAATTTTAATTAATCAATAAATTCAGATCTAATATTTAGATTTGCAGATCTAACATCATACGGTATAAACAATTCAGATCCATAT
The DNA here is from genome assembly GCA_030737875.1 of Allium sativum. Lineage (NCBI taxonomy): Eukaryota > Viridiplantae > Streptophyta > Magnoliopsida > Asparagales > Amaryllidaceae > Allium > Allium sativum. Next base: position 273,966,359 of record CM060927.1, read on the forward strand.
TTAAAATATCACGACATGGCAGATCTATCAATAAATATTTTTAATAATTAAGAATTAATTACTAAATAAATTAAATTAAATTAAAAATAAATTCTCATCTTAATTAAAGCGAATGGAAAATTCCAAACAATTTCAAAAACAGCCCCAATCAGTTCCAACACGATCTACTCGATGATACGGTTCCACAGGATCTGAAATTTTCAGATTCTGATGTCGTATGAGTGAATTACCAATTTTTGAATAAAATTTACTTTTAACAACTGTAGATGCCACGGCCAAAAGCGTGGCAAATTCTGAAATGAATTTCATACCTTTTTGTTCAAAACTTTGATTTCAATTTTCTCTCTCTGTAGTTGATGGTTTTGCGAACGGTTTGCGGCAAAACGACCGGCTACGAGAGGGCTTTGGGCGCCCCAAATGGTATAGGGTGCGGCAGCCTATGTGGGGTGCGGTTTGGGGGCAAAGGCGGTGGGTTGGCGGTGTTCGTTCTTCGCCTACGGTCGATGAAAAGGGATGAAACTTGTTGGAGATTAAAGATAGTGAGAAGAGCTTCAAAAAGTTTAACTACGGCTAGGTCTAATTCTCTACGGATTGATGGGAAAAGAGGAGAGATGGTGGAAGGCAAATGGCGGCTGACGGGTTCAGGTGCGTGAGTGTTTGATCAGGAAGGAGCGGCATCCGTACCTTAAATAATAAAATAATGATATTAAATAATTATTTAGCCCAATAAAGGTCCGTTTGGCCACTAACTCAGAATTTGGCCTGCTTACTGTCATTCTTAAGGTTTTGACACCTTCTGAGCGCAATGGGATAGGTCTCGGGACCCAATTCCGAAGTTTGTATATATTTTATTTAAAATTGCATTAAAAATTAATTAATTAAATATTAACCGTTCATCAAAATATGTCGGGGCCACATACGACCTCAGAAAATTCTAAAAAAAATATTTTTAGCTTTCTTACGACGATACGAATCCAACAAAATTATTTTCATCGAATTCTGAGACTGTTTGAAAAATGACTATTTTTAAGGCGTTTAAATTTAACTGAAATAGTCAAAACACATTTTCTTTTCCCATGCTCACATATTGATTCGAAAAATTCTGAAAATTGAAACCTAGCAATAATTTGACATTCCGGTTCCAACGAAAGTGGTTTCATCGAAAAAAGAGGTCGTTTGAAAAATGACTATTTTTAAGGCCAATATATTTAATATTAAAAATACGTTTTTAAACAAATAATTTTCGAAACTCGAAATATATAAGTGTTTAATGTTTTTCAATGTAGAAACATCATTCTGAACTCAATGGAAGTGGTTTCAAGTTCAAATTCCTTTATATGCAAAAAGTAGCATTTTTGACCTTTATAAATTTCATAGCGACCTTCCTAAAAATTGAATTGGCCATAACTTTTGATTTCCGCTATGAAATTTCGATTTTTCGGATTCATTAGAAAGATATTTTTAAATAGATTCTAATATTTTTGGTTTCACTAAAATCCATTAAATTTTTGCATCCTGTATGATCAGTCAAATTTCAAGTTTGACTTTTCAAACTACCGCGTTATTTCTAACCCCTTTTATAATTAAAATTAGATTATTCATTCTAACTTCGATTTAAATCAAATTTGTGATCATTATTATTTAAATTAATTATTTTAAATATCGAAAACTCATTAAAATTACTTAAAATAAATTTTTAAATTTACCCCAAAATTCAGGGTTGTTACAACTCACATTAGACATGTATTGTTCTGGTCATTGGATGTGACGGTCGGTTCCGGGCAGTTTTACACCACAACTCAGTCTAACCTTGGGTCCTTTTGGGCTCAATGCACTAACCACCCAAATTAGACAGGTATTGTTGTGGTCACTGGATGTGCCGGTCAGTTCCGGGCTGTTTTACACAACAACTCAGTCTAACCTCGGGTTTGGCATATTCATCTTTTCTAAATTTACATATTTCTTATTTATGACAAATTCCATATGTAAATTATTCCCAATTTAATTATGCCATAATTATCCTTTTAATTGTTCTCACAATTAATGTTATACTAAATATACCATTTCATTAACCAGTCTATGCCATGTAATTTTTCATGTTTATCCTACATATTTACATGTATTTATAAATCAATTATTGTCATGGCCCACTTTCCTTCTAAATCACGTTCAAAATTTTAGGTATATAGATTATACCATTTTCATGCCACTTTTCATGCTTACGTGTCAAACATGCCAATTACATGTAATTTCATGTTTTCCCCAACGTTACCCCCGTTGTACATTCGCAAAATTACATAGAATGTTAGGCTCAATATTTTAGCCTAACTTATAAAACAAAAAGGGGAAAAGAGGAACTTTGCAACATTCCAACAACATACAAAAGTATGGATCTAACTACACATATCTCACATGGATTTGGCATAGAACAATATACTTTTAACTATGAACTTGCAAATTTGATCTATGCAACATGAACCACAAGCATATGAATTTACATAAAACTATACAAGTTAAACTTGGCATGTAGTGGTGAACTTGCAAATTAGATCTATCATAAAGGCATATGGCACTACAACAAAAATGCCAATTTGGCAGTGCTCATGGCCGTATCAAAATCGATTTGATACGGTTTTAAGCCATATCAAAAAATGGCGTCTTTGTTGCTTTGATACGGTTTTAAGCCGTATCACCATCATAAATTGATACGGCTTAAAACCGTATCAAATTACCAATTTGATACGGTTTTAAGCCTTATCAATTTATGGTTTTGATATGGCTTAAAACCGTATCAATTTATGTATTTGATACGGCTTAAAACCGTATCAATTTATGTATTTGATACGGCTTAAAACCATATCAAATTTTAAAAAATAAAACAAAAAAATAAATATAATTAGCTGCTTCATTACAGATGTATCGATATTTTTTATCATTATGTATGCTAATGCATCACATGAATATTGATGTCCATTGATAGTTTTTTCATGTTCACAAGCATAGATGCATGTATGAAATAGCTTTTTTTTTTTTTTACAAAACTAAAACAAGCAGTTATCACTAGGCATTAGCTTCTATTGGGTTATTACAAATATGAATGAAAGATACACTGGCTGTTGTACAAATTCCCGAGCTTCTTTTATATAATTGAACATTCAGACAAGGGTAAAAACATAACAATTGCTGAAACCAACTTCAAATGCTGTAGTTGGATTTTACAAGAACTTGATTCTATTCACTCAGAAAGAAAAAAAAAACATGAATGGATGGTAAAAGAAAAGCTAGCACACACTAAAAAAAACATAAGATTTGTTCCCAATCATTCAAATCCAATATATAAATCTGTAGATGCTATAAGCAGCTTGCTCACCCCAATTTATCTGGTATCGAATCTTGGCAGGGTCAAGAGATTGTTCCCTCGAGAAACCCCCTCTAATGCCGTCCAGACTTCACTATCCTTTCCTTTTCCTTTGTGCTCTTCTTCAAGAATTTTGGATGAAAATGAATCATTATTTATATCTGAAGCAGTATGGTTTAAGTCCGAATTAGATGATGGTTTGATGTGTTCCTGAGGTCGAGACATACTACAGCACAGTCGTCAACTTTGGAGGTAGGATACTTATGGCGCCATGCACGCACTGCTGCCTCAACAAGTGTGGAAGCTAATGATGATCGACTCGATGATGATGCAACAATTTCCACTACTTCCGTGCGTTAGTAGTTGATTTACTAATGGCATCTGGAAGCTATGTTTGAGCATGACTTGGATCTGATGTATTGAAATATAACATCATGCATGGATAACATGAAACATCCAATGCAATTACATGTAAGTAGACCGAAAAAGCATTCACGATTTTAAGCTAATATACTACAGCTGTGACTTCACATAAGCTCAATTTCATTTGCTAATTATATATCAAGTAAGGAAACTATTTTCGATAATAACAGTAATAGTAGCACAGAATATAATTTTAGTGCTTGTTGCACTTTATCATTCACTAAGGCGGTATACATAGTTGTCGTTAAATCATAAAATTTCAGCAATTGTTTGGTCAGAGTCATAAAGTATATTACAATGACAAATCTGTTGTGTTTACAAATCCGGTCTAATTTTTTCAAAATGGAAAAACTATATATGCTTACATAGCTTTGGGGAAGCGGTTTTGATTTGGAGAAAGGGGAACACGCCATTTTTTTCGTTTGGGATTTATTTTTATTTCGGTCGAGAAACGAAAAGTAGAATTGAGAGGGGAGCTAAAAGAGAGAAGGAACGAAAAATAAATATGATACGGTTCAAAGGTGTATCATAGGAACTGATCCGAACATTTCAAGATCTACGGTTAGATTTTAATGGTTGAATGAGGTGCGGATTGATTAAGGTGTAGCAAATAAAATTTGATACGGCTATGAGCACAATCAATTTTGATACGGCTTAAAGCCGTATCAAATCTCTAAATGATGGTGTGTCAAATTTGATGTTTTGGTGTAGTGTGGATCTAACATATAAAGTTGTAGATCTAAACATATAACGTCGTAGATCTAAACATGTATGTGTAATGGCTCTAAACAATTAGGCATAAACGACATGACTTAGCCTAAAACTTGTATGCATCATAATATCACCAAACTTACATATGATAATTTCATTCCCAAATTCCTATACAACATCATAGGTTTACTCACCAATTTCCACATAACATGATAGGTTCGATAGACCACAATAGTTCATAGGCATATATGATAGAATAGACATGAATAAACATGAATCAGCATCCCATACAACTTGATATAATTCTATTTTACAATTCATTACAAATCATGTCTTTAATTTATTCACAGCTGAAAGATATCTACACTTACAATCAAAAGGAAAAACTTGATTTTAGGGATCTGTATTCTGAAACTGAATTGCTCGCCTTTGATATAGATCATTGAATTCTCTTAGTTGAATTAGATTAGTTTTGATTTGATTTTGATGTAGCTTCTATCTTGCCTTTGAGTTGAAAGAGATGATGGAAGTTGGGCACTTGTTTGCCATTTGACAAGTGTCGTGGTCTCGTCGAGCCTACGGAACCATGTCGCGATGAGGTTACCTCCCAGAAAGCCTGGAGCCCCGGAGACTCAGGAAAGAAGGAAACAAGGATTCAAACAGAGGATCAAAAGATAGTGCATATGGATTTGGAGAATACGCCTTTAAAATATAAAAAATCTTTTGAAAATGCTTCTTTTAAAACCGTTTTGAAAATAATTTTTCAAAACTTTTATCTGATTCGGTAACCTTCAGCTCTGATACCAAGTGAAACACCCTACCTCCGTTAAGGTCATTCATAGAGGGAATGCCTTAAGTTCGGTGGAGCATTATAGGTAAAAGATGCAGATAAATTACAAGACAGACAAATAAAGCAGCAAATATAAAATTCATTTTATAAACAACTTAATTCAGACAAGCTTTTACAACAATTTCCTCAATCATACTTAAATGTATTACATAGAACTTTTGTCTTGATTTAAAAACTTCCAAGAATAAAAGAAGCATAAAAACAATGATATTCCCTGATAAAGCATGAATCAGCCATAGAAGTGGAAGAGAGTCCAAAGCGATACACTAACTAATCTTCAAGCTTGGAAAGAGAAGAGGTCCAAGTTAGGCTGAGCTATTCCCTCCCTGACTACCTGAGGGGGGGGGGAACGGAAGAAAAGAGGCGAAAAACAAATTAGGTCAGACATAAGTCTAGTAAGTCCTGTGATTTTTCAGCATGCAAACAAGATAAAGGATCATGACATGAATAAACCGAAAATAGGACAATACCATAAAAATAAGGTAACTAAAGACAAGATAAGTGCAAGGTGAACTGAATCGCTTCTACTTTTTCTCTACTTCGCTACTACTCTGTCAATCTGATTTCTATACTTAACTCTGCACCAACTAACTAGTGTCCCAACTAGTAATCTGTATAAAATGATAATCGTGATCCCAACCCCCGTGCCTGCTTTTTCCCACTCCGGAGTACGTGCACGCGCGTAAACCGTCGGAACCTACACTGACGTACCCCATGCTGCTGCTTTGACCGCTTATATTCAGCCCAATAATCGTGCCCCACCCTGCCTAGTTTAGGGTACCGTGATACATCCATGTGGGTTACTGCTGAAATGGGTCCCCGTTACTAGGGTTTCCTATTGGTTGAGTTTGTGGGCCTATATTTACTAATATTACCCACCAACCCGATATGTACTTAACCCTCCCATCGATTCAAGCATTTTTAATAAAAGATTAAGCTTTGTGGGCCTATATGTACTAATATTACCCACCTACACGAGATGTACTTAACCCTCCAATCGATTCAAGCATATTTATTTAATATTTAAGTTTTGTGGGCCTATATTTACTAATATTTCCCACGAACCCGAAATATACTTAACCCTTCCACTGATTCAAGCATGTTTATTTAGTGGTTAAGTTTTGTGGGCCTATATTTACTAATATTACCCACCAACCCGATATGTACTTAACCCTTCCACTATTCAGGCATGTTTATTTAATGGTTAAGTTTTGTGGACCTATATTTACTAATATTACCCACCAACCCGACATGTACTTAACCCTCCCGCACATTACGCCATATTAGTTAAGTGTTGTCCGCTCATGTTAACTTAACCCACTCATTCATCATGTCATGTTGGTTAAGCATTTCTTGTTAACATGACCCTCCTTACTTATCATGTTGGATCGGTTAAGTGTTTCATATCAACTTAACATCGTTCGTTCATCAAGTTATATTGGTCAAGTGTTTCTTGTTAACTTAACCCTACGTATTCATCTTGTTGTATTGGTTAAGTGTCATCAATCAATTCAAGTTAGCTTAACCCACCTACGTGTCATGTTACTTTGGTTAAGTGTTGCCTTCTTGTGTTAACTTAGCCCTACTACAAATCAAGTTATATTGGTTAAGTGTTTCCCTCTTATTTTAACTTAACATTTCCATAAATCAAGTTATATTGGTTAAGTGTTTCTAAATTTACTTAATCTCACCCACTTGTCTAATTAACCTATTACAACGGTTAAGTGTTCTAAATTTACTTAACCTCACCAACTTGTCTAATTAACATGTTATAACGGTTAAGTGTTCTAAATTTACTTAACCTCACCAATCAGTTTAGTTAACATGTTGAATTGGTTAAGTGTTTCCTTAATTGACTTAGCCCTACCAATCTTGACTTAGCTTTATTAAACCACCACCACTCACATTAGACAGGTATTGTTGTGGTCATTGGATGTGCCTGTCGGCTCTGAGCGGTTTTGCACCACAACTCAGTCTAACCTTGGGTCCTTTTTGGGCTCAATGCACTAACGACCCTCATTAGAAAGGTATTGTTGTGGTCACTGGATGTGCCGGTCAGTTCCGGACATTTTACACCACAACTCAGTCTAACCTCAGGTTAGGCATATTCGTCTTTTCTAAATTTACATATTTCTTATTTATGACAAATTCCATATGTAAATTATTCCCAATTTAATTATGCCATAATTATCCTTTTAACTATGCTCACAATTAATGCTATACTAAATATACCATTTCATGAACCAATCTATGTCATGTAATTTTTCATGTTTATCCTACATATTTACATGTAAATTATAAATCAATTATTGTCATGGCCCACTTTCCTTCTAAATCACGTTCAAAATTTTAGGTATATAGATTATACCATTTTCATGCCACTTATCATGCTTATGTGTCAAACATGCCAATTACATGTAATTTCATGTTTTCCACAACGTTACCCCCGTTGTATGTTCGCAAAATTGCATAGAATGTTAGGCTCGTTATTTTAGCCTAACTTATAAAACAAAAAGGGGAAAAGAGGAACTTTGCAACATTCCAACATCATACAAAAGTATGGATCTAACTACACATATGTCACATGGATTTGGCATAGAAAAATATACTTTCAACTATGAACATGCAAATTTGATCTATGCAATATGAACCACAAGCACATGAATTTTCATAAAACTATACAAGTTAAACTTGGCATGTAGTGGTGAACTTGCAAATCAGATCTGTCATAAAGGCATATGGATCTAACATATAAAGTTGTAGATCTAAACATATAAGGTCGTAGATCTAAACACGTATGCGTAATGGCTCTAAACAATTATGCATAAACGTCATGACTTAGCCTAAAACTTGTATGTATCATAATATCACCAAACTTACATATGATAATTTCATTCCCAAATTCCTATACAGCATCATAGGTTTACTCACCAATTTCCACATAACATGATAGGTTCGATAGACCACAATAGTTCATAGGCATATATGATAGAATAGACATGAATAAACATGAATCAGCATCAAATACAACTTGATACAATTCTATTTTACAATTCGTTACAAATCATGTCTTTAATTTATTCACATCTGAAAGATAACTACACTAACAATCAAAAGGAAAAACTTGATTTTAGGGATCTGTATTCTGAAACTAAATTTCTCGCCTTTGATGTAGATCGTTGAATTCTCTTAGTTGAATTAGATTAGTTTTGATTTTGATGTAGCTTCTATCGTGCCTTTGAGTTGAAAGAGATGATGGTAATTCAAGGCTTCGCTGTATTGAACTTTTTTGCATATTTATTTATTTAATTTATATATATATATATATATATATATATATATATATATATATATTTCTCATATGCATACAAACTTCAAGGCTTAATAACTTCTTCATAAGGTATCCGTTTTATGCAAACCAAATGTCTATCTTGACCAAAATTTTGAGATGAACGTAATAGCGCAACCCATTTCACTTAATTCTTCTTCTAAAAATTAAGTGTTCTTGAATTTGTTAATTTTAATATGCTCAAAATATTCGGGGTGTTACAAGATCCATCACATTTTGCAACTGTAAAAGTTAGTTGCGACATGTTCCTTTACAACTCTAAATGCCGCTTGCAATTAACTTTTTTACAACTATAAATGTTAGTTGTAAATTGACAAAAATGAAAAAAAAAGATTCGTTTAGCAGCAATATATGGAACATTATATATTAAATGATTTTGATGCAACACTAGTGTTTATCAAAGGGAAATAAACAATAGAAAATTTACTTCAATTAAATTTTATTGCAATAAAATTTCAATAGTACACAACTAGAACAAGAGTTCCTAAAATTATTATACACCATTCATATACAATAATTTCTACTCTCATACGACACAATTTTTCAAATACAATGTTTTATCACATTTTCAAATACATTATTAAGCTACTTCAAATACCTTAATGAGCTTGCTCCTTTTGTTGTTAAATTTTTATTTCTTAGCCTTAGCACCCTGATTAGTTGCAAGCATAGCCATCCTTCTTGCAGTCTTTACTAACCGGATATGCATAGCATCATTTGCTGAAAAATATGAAACGCTGTTATACCGAATGTTGCTTGGTATTTGTACAAATAAAGTTACATTAACCAGGTTAATGTTCTACAAATATTTTTCGATATGCAATATCACATTATAAGTTTTTTTGAACTTATAAAATATTTTATATATTAACTAGTTATCACATTAATCAGGTAAGGTTATACAAATGTGATATGATATGATGAAAGACATGAAGTACAACCGCATATATAATACAATGATATAAGCTGGTGCCAAAGGGGTCTTGGATATTGGTCAACAAGTACACTTCAGCTTCCAAAAAATAATCTGAAGTTCAAACGTAGATCCAATACGAATCTTTTTGACATAGCAACAAGCAAGGTTGTAGTTTATGCGATAGAGGTGGGTGTGGATGGCAATCAGTTTGTTGTTACATTCTCTGATCGTAGAATCGGGTATTTTTGTTTAAAATGGGAAAACTAGGGCGAATATATGATGAATACCCTGAGGTGGCTCAGGATGTATGTGCCTATGTGTCATGTTGAAGCAATTGATTTTGGGAGAAGGATAACTGTTGAAAAGAAGATAAAGAAGATTGAAGATGCACCTCAACCAAATGTCGTTTTTGACGAAAGTTCAAATTTTCTTATATATGCAACTTTATTAGGCATAAAAACTATGAATTTACATATCAACGCAGTACCAAGAATCCCAAGAAAAGTGGACAATAATGATAATTTGTTCAGAATTGTTTTGTACCAAACTGACAGAAATAACAAAAGAATTAGAAAATTTCCTACAGTAGCGTCCAATGTGAATGAGAGCAAAGATCCTTTGACAGATCCTACCCTGCTATGTTGCGCCTATAAGAAACTTCAAATTTATTTATTCAACCAGAGATAATAAGAGGAAACAGAAAATGCAACAAAAGGAGTGAATGTCTTTAAGAACCTTAATCTGTTGCAGCATTGTTTACGCGCCTTAAAGCCTGAAGATCCTACCCCAACGCATGGCATATGAATGCATATATAACGAACGACTATATGTGTAACACCTCATAATTTTAAAGAACATTATAATGATAAAATAAAGAATACTTAATTGAATATTGGGAATTAAGTATAACAGACTTCACCATTGCATTCGTCTCGAAATTTTGCTTAAGATAGACTCCAAGTTTGAGTAAAACGAACATCGTATGAAGAAGTTATTAAGCTTAGAAGTTTTTATACACACGAGAGAATTATATATGTATACAAACAAATCAAAATTTTCAAAATAATTCAAAACAACAAAGCAGGAACAACTAGGGGGAATCGACCCGTTGGGGGGGGGGGTCGACCCAAGACCTGGCTAGGTTGACCCCGGGGTCGACCCAGGGTGTTGGGGTCGACCCATGGGTCGACCCAGAAAGGGAGGGGGCCGACCCCTATACAGATATTGGCAGATTCAAAATTTTGAACCTAGACTGATTTATTGGCTTAGTTCGTTGTCTTTAAGCTATAAATATGACCCCATTTCTATAGTTTTTACACATAAAAACAATTGAGACAACGCGATGCTGCCCCAGCTCAGATTGAATTAGTCTATTCTTCTGCAATAATGAATTATATGTATTCAAGAATCTTTGTTACAACATCAAAAGTCATTTCTCTATTCTTTAGATCCAGTGTAACAACCCGGAAAATCTGGGCCAGTTTAAAATTTTTATTTTGGCAATTTTAGCGAATTTTGATTATTTAAAATGAATTATTTTAAATAATATCGACGAGAAATTTATTTTGAATAGAATTCGAACGTATATATTATACGCGTCGTCGTTAGAATATAAATATTTATATATAATTATAAATAGAATTAAAAATGGCGCGGTAGTTCGATAATTCGATTTCAAACTTCAATTGAATGTACCGGGTGCAAAACAATCCGGATTTTTGTGAAACCAAAAACATTAGGATCTAATTGATGATATCTTTCCAACGAAGTTGAGAAACTGAGATTTCACTTTATAAATGATGAGATATGTCCAGTTGAAAATTAGAAATAGTCGCTGTGGAATTTATATATATTTTTATATATATAAGGCCCTTAAAAATAGCAATTTTGTAAACGACCTCGGATTTCGACGAAACCAGTTTTGTTGGGTCCGTGATGTTAAGTTATTGCTAGATTCCAAATTTCATAATTTTTCGAATCAATATGTGAGCGTGGCAAAGGAAAACGCGTTTGACCGGTTTCAGTTGATTTTAATCGACTGGAAATTGGCCATTTTTCAAACGGTCTCAGAATTCGACGAAACTAGTTTTGTTAGGACCGTATCGTCAATACGAAGCTAGAAAATATTTTTCGGGAATTTTTCTAGTTAGCATGTGACCCCGGTAATTTGAAATGTGTGTTAAAATTAAATATACACTGATTTATAATTTGATTTTGAGAAAAACCTATCGTAACGGCCAAATTGGCTTACGATACATATCCCATTGTGTTCGGAATGGGGGTATTACGCTATGGGCAACAATCGTTGGGTTTGATTTTGAATTCAGATCGATAAACAAACAATTGGAGAATTAATTAATAAGTAATTAAAATAAAATATATAAATAAGGGTCAACTGGGTCAAACCAACCCTAAATCATTTTCAACGGTCAAACCCCCCGTTTCAGCCGCCACTCAAGTCCAACGAACGATTATCTGCTTCCTCCCTTTCCTCCGCAATAACCTCCGATCCACTTCGCCATTCGAAGAAATTTCAAAACAAATTTATTCATCTCCTTGAGATCGCCACCTTCAACGGCGATGATCTGCCACCATCGCCTAAGGAGGCGGATTTTCCATTTGAAACTCGCGATTTTCGAGTGGGATTTTCTGGCACTGGGGGCGTTCGAAGTCGCTGCCCTAACCGGCGATGGAAGAAGGTCCCAAGGCCTTCGAGGTGACGTGCGTTGATCGCCGTCCGGTGTCCTGTGGAGGCGGTTATTCAAAGCCCTAGCAGGTGATGGTTTTGATGGCTGTTTCAGTATTCCGATGGGGTGGAAGATGAACTAACAGTGAAGGTAGCTTCCTTTTTATTTATTTTACAATAGAAAAATGTATATATAAATAAATATAAATAGTAGCTGTGTATTATTTTCGATATACTCTGATATTCTGTACTCTGATGTAACATTATTATGATGTTTATTGAAGTCTTCTGTTATTTGTTCTGATGTGTTGTATACCCAAAGTTAGCGTATGCGGGATTCGAACGGTCTTGGTCGGTTTAGCGATCGATTAGGTCCGGGCGAAATCCGTGTCGTTACAACGTGGTATCAGAGCTTTGGTTTACAAAGCAGAGAACAAGGCACATTAGAGCCTTACGAAAGAATTCATCAGATATTGGGTTAGTAATATCCAATGAGAATGACTCGTTAGAGATAGGATCAGTAGTATCCTAGAACGAGTGTGAAGAGTATATTTTTCAAATGAAAACATTTTTGTTTTGAAAATTTAAAATCAATTATTCGTATTTGATTATTTATTTATATTGATTTGGACAGTCCAGTATATAAAGATTTTGCATATACGCCTTGCAAACGTGTATTTAAAGTTTTAATATATTGGATAGATATAGAATCACACTCTAGTCGCCCGGACATGGTTCTGATGATGAAGTATACCATCACCAGCATTTATTTTCGAGTGACGAAGGTGTGATATCTATATATTTCCATTAGGCTGGTGTGAGAACCAAAACTTGTATAGTTAGAATACATTGTTGTGAATTGGCATCAAAAACGTGATTTTCTATATATGTATCAAAATTATGAATTTGAAACTCTAATTCACTAATTGATTGATGTTTGTGTTGTTTGTTTATTTGTTTGCTAATTTTGAACCATTATGCCTAATAGCATCAAATATTGAGTTATATTGAAAATTGGTCGCGTTTGCTTGCATATACATGTATATCATTGAACAGGTCATAGCAAGGAGGCTAGAGCCAGAGAATAAAATTTGTTTGCCCGACAAATAGGTACATGTTTACTACATAATTTACTGATTTGTTTGGGTGATGATGATTTTATGAGCCTATTGGCTAGCCGCTTGGCTTTTTCTTTTTCTTTTTGAGATCTGAAGGACCGGGGAAGCTATTTGAAATTCCCCGATGCTCCCGGTGCAGGGGAGGTTATGGCGAAATTTTTCAAAAATTTAGGGTGTTAGCCAAATTTTTGAAATTTTGAAAATTCTCAGAAACCAAAGGGTTGGAGAATGAAAGCCAGATCGAACATAGAGTTGATTAATCAAACCACTTTCGACTTTGTTCCTTTTCGGGGACGAAAAGTTTTAAGTGGGGGAGATTGTAACAACCCGGAAAATCTGGGCCAGTTTAAAATTTTTATTTTGGCAATTTTAGCGAATTTTGATTATTTAAAATGAATTATTTTAAATAATATCGACGAGAAATTTATTTTGAATAGAATTCGAACGTATATATTATACGCGTCGTCGTTAGAATATAAATATTTATATATAATTATAAATAGAATTAAAAATGGCGCGGTAGTTCGATAATTCGATTTCAAACTTCAATTGAATGTACCGGGTGCAAAACAATCCGGATTTTTGTGAAACCAAAAACATTAGGATCTAATTGATGATATCTTTCCAACGAAGTTGAGAAACTGAGATTTCACTTTATAAATGATGAGATATGTCCAGTTGAAAATTAGAAATAGTCGCTGTGGAATTTATATATATTTTTATATATATAAGGCCCTTAAAAATAGCAATTTTGTAAACGACCTCGGATTTCGACGAAACCAGTTTTGTTGGGTCCGTGATGTTAAGTTATTGCTAGATTCCAAATTTCATAATTTTTCGAATCAATATGTGAGCGTGGCAAAGGAAAACGCGTTTGACCGGTTTCAGTTGATTTTAATCGACTGGAAATTGGCCATTTTTCAAACGGTCTCAGAATTCGACGAAACTAGTTTTGTTAGGACCGTATCGTCAATACGAAGCTAGAAAATATTTTTCGGGAATTTTTCTAGTTAGCATGTGACCCCGGTAATTTGAAATGTGTGTTAAAATTAAATATACACTGATTTATAATTTGATTTTGAGAAAAACCTATCGTAACGGCCAAATTAGCTTACGATACATATCCCATTGTGTTCGGAATGGGGGTATTACGCTATGGGCAACAATCGTTGGGTTTGATTTTGAATTCAGATCGATAAACAAACAATTGGAGAATTAATTAATAAGTAATTAAAATAAAATATATAAATAAGGGTCAACTGGGTCAAACCAACCCTAAATCATTTTCAACGGTCAAACCCCCCGTTTCAGCCGCCACTCAAGTCCAACGAACGATTATCTGCTTCCTCCCTTTCCTCCGCAATAACCTCCGATCCACTTCGCCATTCGAAGAAATTTCAAAACAAATTTATTCATCTCCTTGAGATCGCCACCTTCAACGGCGATGATCTGCCACCATCGCCTAAGGAGGCGGATTTTCCATTTGAAACTCGCGATTTTCGAGTGGGATTTTCTGGCACTGGGGGCGTTCGAAGTCGCTGCCCTAACCGGCGATGGAAGAAGGTCCCAAGGCCTTCGAGGTGACGTGCGTTGATCGCCGTCCGGTGTCCTGTGGAGGCGGTTATTCAAAGCCCTAGCAGGTGATGGTTTTGATGGCTGTTTCAGTATTCCGATGGGGTGGAAGATGAACTAACAGTGAAGGTAGCTTCCTTTTTATTTATTTTACAATAGAAAAATGTATATATAAATAAATATAAATAGTAGCTGTGTATTATTTTCGATATACTCTGATATTCTGTACTCTGATGTAACATTATTATGATGTTTATTGAAGTCTTCTGTTATTTGTTCTGATGTGTTGTATACCCAAAGTTAGCGTATGCGGGATTCGAACGGTCTTGGTCGGTTTAGCGATCGATTAGGTCCGGGCGAAATCCGTGTCGTTACATCCAGTCCCTCTGAGTTTATATTGCTTTTAGATATAAACATTTATTAAGTAATCCTGACGTGTTTATAAGTTTGGATCTAAACCTATGCCTATTAATAACCTGAATCTTAACTAAACAGATCTGCCATTACTTGTACACCTGATCTACTGTTCAGTCCTTTCATGCCTATCTTCATTGTGCCCATTTCTGTTATCATATGCCTATTCTGTTATTATGCCCATTTCTTTTCTCATATGCCTATTATGTCATTATGCCTATACCTATCATCATATGCCTATTTTGTTATTATGTCTATTTCTGCTCTCTGCTCTCCCTCCTTCCCTTTTTATTTTTATATCCAGGCTACCTTTGAGCCTTGGCTTATCGCTGAAATATGTGAACGAACAAAATTGGGAATGGTTGGGAATGATGGATTGGGCATAACTTGTATCATGAAACATGACCGGGATTTGGGGGCATAATCTATACCTTGATCTAAAACTTTAATTTGGGGAATATCATACATAATAATTTATGAGTTGAGGGAAGGGGCATGAAAAACCTATGATGAATAGGAATAATTGTTTTAAGAATGAATATGCCTAAATTTACAGTAAATAGAAACTGTAACCGCACTTAGACACGAGGTTAGATTACATTTGTGGTAGAAGTCTACCAGGAACCGCCCAGCAAATCCAGCATCCACAAGTGGTTAATCTAATGTAATGGGTCTAGTGCATAAATGTACATGTAATGGTACTAAGACACGAGGATAAGTCCAGATTCTGGTAGAAGCCTGCCTGGAACCGCCCGACATATCTAGCATCCACAAGTGGTCGACTTAGTGTGAGAGATCTAATGCATTAACATGCATGAACTGGAAATGAAATAATGTAATTTCCTATATTTTTACGGTGTTATAATTAATAAATTTAATTACATAAATAGTGATTTAGAGATTTGATGGTCGTAGAATTAAATAATAGTGAATATTTAGTTAAATTAAATAACAGAATAATATATTTAATTCTGAAATAGTCGGAAATAGTGAATTGGCAATATAATGTGAACTGGACAATTTATAATATTTAATTCAGCTTAGGATTTGAATTAGAATAACGAATATATTATATAAATGACAATTGAACGTATAATTTATATTATAATTATAATCGAGCCCGTAATGGCGCTGTAGTTCGTTATTTGGTGATTTGAACTTCAAATGAATATACAGAATCCGTTTTAAATCGAATTTTTGTGAAACAAGAAACGTTCGGAGCTGGTGAAGTATATTTTTCTAGTGGAAGAGAAAAATTGGAATTTCAATGTGTAGATTTTGATTTATGTACAAATCAAATTTTTGAAAAGTCGATATGGAATTCCTTTATAATTTATAACGGTATATATAAAAGGAATTTCAATATAAATTGAATATCGATTCAACCAGAATTTGAATATCGAGTTAGAAATCCATATAGGATTATTCTGGAGCTGTATGATATTCTATTGTGAATATATACGATAATATTTATTTATAAATATTAAATTTAATTATATTTAAATATACTTATATATTTAAATGGGTTTATTTAGAGCTTTAAAAATAGCTAGTTTTGCAAACGACCTCCGTTTTCGACGAAACTAATTTTGTTGGACCTGCAATATTAAATTATTATTAGATTTCAATTTCTGTGATTTTTGAAGTCAGTGTGTGGCCGTACGGATTTATAATGTAAAAAATAGTCAGTATTTCGATGGTTAAAAATTTGTTGTGTGAGCAAACAGAGTCAGAATTCGACGAAACAAGTTTCGTTGGGTCTGTAATGTCAAACTCTAGCTGTATGTCCATTTTCGTGATTTTTGGGTATCGTATGTGATTATAGGATTTTTATTCAACAATACAATTAGCGATAGCTTAAAAACAAATAAAATAATGAATATAAAAAAAATTCCTATGAATAACCCTTAACAAAATTCCTAAACCTAATTCATTCATTTTCTAGTCAACACAAAACCCGCCGCCGCGTTCTTCATTTCGCAGTAAAATATCCAACCTTTGGAAAATCAAAAGAATTCAAATAATATTCAAGAAATCACAATACACATATATTTGGGTTCCGGGCACGATTCTCTCCAATCTAACATCAATTTCTAGAGGTGCGGCATCACTTTTCTTCGCTGATGTTGAGACAGCGAACACCTAGGGTTAGGGCTGTCAATGGATACTTTCGAATATGAATAGTGCCATATCCGTATCCGCATCCGAAACCGTTTTTGGATATCGGATATCTGCATCCGTAGATATGGACGGATATCGGATAATTATCCGCTCCGCCAATAAACCAATGAACATAAATGAATTTTTTTAGCTTAGTATTATGCTTTTTTCTACCCAATTGATTACTAAAGTGCTAAAAATGAGTAAATATGATATAATATATTATTTTGAGCAATTTGCATGTGTTTAATAGACTTTCAATTTTGCAAAATAATAAATTAATATATTTAATTATGTTGAAATACACATAATTCAAGCTATAATCGTGGAAAAGAGAAAACGGATAATTTTTGGATGCGGATATGCCTATATCCGTATCCGCATTCGCTTTCCCAGATATCGGATATTTATCCGCTTTTCAGAAGCGGATGCAGACGGATTTCGGATTTTTCGGGTATCCATTGACAGCCCTACCTAGGGTTTGGCGATTTGGAAAATAGAAGCATCAAGGAGAGAAACAGACTTTAGTTTCGTGATTGTAGGGTGGAATCGCACTTGTTTGCATGATTTCAGGTTATATTATGGTGAAAAGTGATGCGAGTCACTGTTGTTGCTGGAGGAATATCCCGTGCCAGTAACGGCGGTTGTGTGCGAGTTGGCTAAGAACAGATGGAGGAGGAAGAGGACGGAACGAGGAGAATAATGTGGTCTCCGTTGGATGAACGATGGATAGAAGGGGAAGTTAAGAGGAGGGAGGGAGGGTGGCGCTGTAATGAAGTTCGTTAGTGCTGGAGCTTGAAACAGAGCAGGTCACGATTTGATAAAGGGGAAGAAGGCTGTTAGCGGGGTGGTTTCCCAAGAGGGAAATTGTGCTGAATCAAAAGGGTAAAGGCCCATATAAATAATTTTTAAAGATTAAGTTTAATTTAATTTGTGTATTTACTGGTTAACGCGATAATTATTTCATACGAACTCAGTTTTTCAAACTGCTTGTCACGTTGGGATCGTATGGACGGTGGCTACGCAATGGAACTGACTGGAAGTAGTTCGGAGCTCGTTACAATTTACAGTCAAATAAATTGTCCGTCTGAATCAAACGATGGTTATCGTTATTAACGATGATCGTCCAATGTGAGTAAAACTCACCAACTCTATCAGTTCATATTTTTATAACGTATTTTTAGAACTGATAAATGATGACTGATTGTTGTGTGTTGACTGTTTGGTTGAACTCCTTATGTATTGGTTGAAATTATAGATAACGATATATATAAATCGTTAATCAAATATTAATTCTGTTTATCAGAATATTTCATATCGAAATGAAATCGATGTTATTATATTGTTTAACATCTGTGGATGCAGGGAAATAGGTTGGAGGGATCCAACTGGATTCCGCAATATTTATAATACTGTTGTTTTCATATATTGTAATATATGATGTGATATATAATCTGTGTTGATTATGTGTGTTTGAATGATATCAATCATTGTTATATGGTATTTTAGATACCGTAAGAAATACTGGGATGTAGAAAAGGGGATTTTCAAAGTGTATTTTGAAAATAAATTATTTATATAAAATCAATGGATTTTATATATAAAAAGAAAAATGATTTTATAAAAGAAAATAATTATTAAATCAAAGAATTGGAGAAAAGCAAAAATTCGTAAACCATTTACAAATAGATTTGAAAAGGAAATATTTGTAAACCATTTACAAATAAATTTGAAAAGGAGATATTTGTAAACCATTTACAAATAGATTTGAAAAGGGAATTTTTATTTGTTAAATAAATAGAACTGAAAAGAAATATTTAATTGTTAAATAAATAGAGTAAGATAAAACGGAAATATTTATTTGTTAAATAAATGGAGTAAGGTAAAAGGAAGCAGAATTTAATCGAATATTAGTTACTCGAAAGGAGTTAATCAAATATAGTTTATTCGAAAAGAGTTAATCAATTAGAGTTAATTCATTAGAGCTAATTCATTAGAGTTAATTGAATATAGTTAATCGATTAGAGTTAATCGAATAAAGTTTATCGATTGGAATTAATCGAACAGAGTTAATCCAATAGAGTTAATCGAGTTAGAATTAATCGATTAGAGTTAATCGAGTAGGAGTTAATAGAGTTAGAATTAATCGAGTAGGAGTTAATCGAGTTAGAGTTAATTGAAAGGAGTAAATAGAGTTAAAATTAATCGATTAGAGTTAATCGAGTTAGAGTTAACTGAACAAGAGTTAATCGAATATTAGTTATTCGAATAGAGTTAGTCGGATTAGAGTTAGTTGAAATAGGAGTTATCGAATATAGTTTATTCGAAAGAAGTTATCGAATATTAGTTATTCGAAAGGAGTTATCGAATATAGTTTATTTGAAAAGAGTTATCGAATATAGTTTGTTCGAAAGGAGTTATCGAATATAGTTTATTCAAAAGGAGTTATCAAATATAGTTTATTCGAAAGGAGTTATCGAATATTGTTTATTCGAAAGGAGTTATCAAATATAGTTTATTCGAAAGGAGTTATCGAATATAGTTTATTCGAAAGGAGTTATTGCATATAGTATATTCGAAAGGAGTTATCGAATAATAGTTTATTCGAAGAGAGGTTATCGAATATTAGTTATTCGAAAGGAATTATCAAATATTAGTTATTCGAAAGGAATTATCAAATATTAGTTTATTCGAATAGGAGTAAATCAAATATAGTTTGTTCGAATAGATTTAAAGGAGTTAATCGAATATAGTTTATTCGAATAGAGTTAAAGGAGTTAATCGAATATAGTTTATTCGAATAGAGTTAAAGGAGTTATCGAATATTAGTTTATTCGAATAGGCGTAAATCGAATATAGTTTATTCAAAAGGAGTTATTGAATATTAGTTATTCGAAAGGAGTTATCGAATATTAGTTTATTCGAATAGGAGTAAATCGAATATAGTTTATTCGAATAGAGTTAAAGGAGTTATCGAATATAGTTTATTCGAAAGGAGTTGATCGAATATAGTTTATTAGAAAGGAGTTAAGTGATAAGAGTTAATGAATTAAAGTTAATCGAGTTAAAGATAATGGAGTTAGGGTTAATTGATTTGAGTTAATCGAGTTATATTTTGGAATTAGATATTTCAGAAGTAGGGATTATAACATTATAGTTATAATCAATGTTTTTCAATAAAGAAGTGGATTCATAAATAGAATCCGAGAGTTACGTAAGGAAGTTTATTAAAGGTTTAAAAGGTGAACTTTGTCTATTTCGAGGTTAGAAATTAAGGTCTGAGAGGTAGTTATACCCCAATTTAATTGACTTCGTTTTTAACTAAGGAATGGTTAAGGTTCGATAGTGAAGGATTTAATTGAATATAGTTAATGAAGGTAATGGTTTGAATTGGCATAACGATGTTTTATTTAAACATCTGTTTAAATCCAATGAATGAGTTTTGGAAACATTTTTCCAAATATAACCAGAGATATTTTCTAATCATAGAAAATGAAAATATTGGATGATAAAGAATACTAGAATGACAGTGATACGTGAAAAAGAGATGGAAATGTTTTCCAATGTTAATAATGTATATTTTCTGCATTTGGAAAATAAGAAATGTTAAATATTTGGAAACAGGAGAGGGAAAATGAACTAAAGAGATAAATGTTAAATGATGTTTGATCGATATAATTTCCATCTGGAAATAATATCGTTGTTTGCACACGTGTTTTTCTTTGATAGTTAACTCACCGACTATAGAAGTTTTTGACCATTTTTTTCTATGTCAATACGGAGAGACCGGGATTAGATTCATTATCTGAAAAACTACTCTGTATAGGCGTTAGCGTTGCGATCAAATATGATGAAGATAATTAAAGACGGAGTTATGTAAGTGCTGTCCTGTTTATAGAATGGTACCTTCGGTTTGTCCAACCCCAGGACAACCTGTATGAAAGAATGTCTGACAGAGTATATTTAATGGATCGCGTAAGCTGATCTCTTCAAACATATTTACATTTGGTGGCGGAGGAATTCATTTCTCTTATGTGTATACCCGTTGTATTTTTGGGGAAATCAATTTGTGATTTTGCGGGTATGACGATGTGACATTCAAAGTGAATAAATATGTGATCTGTCAGAGATAAGCGTGGCCTCTAGCCTCACAACCGGGAAATGAAAAAAATCGGGCATGCAACATGACTAAGTGGTTGGCTGCCAAGTAGGGTGTATTATCACCTATCTAGAGATATTCATTTCATTCTTTAATCTATTCGATGCTGTCCCATTCGGGAAACGGTTGCTGATCCCAACCGTTGGTGATATACATTCGATACACTCAAGCGAAATGAGTGGTCGGTCATGTGTGACCGGGTTGCAATATGTTCTTGTTGAACCCAGTGTATTCCTCTCTAGAGGTACACTATCGGAATGTGGTTCCACACCTTGTCATAGCTGGAAATCCATTATCCAATAAGTGCTCGCGGTTTTGATTGTATACTATATATGTAGAATGTGAGATGAAAGCGTTTCTGCTAGATGATTATTATATTGTGATTGATAGACACTAATATAATATCCAAAGAATTTTGATATAAAGATTATTTGGATTCTCATAAGGGAAAAACCCATTCCGTTATATTGCGTGGTCTAATGAGATATCGTTTTATTGCTCAAACTGTTTTAAACTGTTTTACTCACACCAGTCCCATGACTGACCCGGAGTTTGTTTTGTTTTATTTTCCCTAAACTCTTGGGTGCTCAAATTTGCATGAGCAGTCAAGTAGTCAGGATTTACAGATGCACTATAAGGAGCTGGAGACTTCAGCAATGTTTTTTATAGCTACTTTTTTATTTCCGCTGTGATGTAAGTGTTATACTCTGATAATGTTACTATATGTATATACTGGTTTTATTTCAGTGATATGTTATCTATTATATGTTGTTCGATCCGCTGTGAGATTCGTGTTACTCTGATGTTGTATGTTCTTCTTCTTCTTCTATTCTGAGTTTCTATCTTATCTGTTCTCACCCTATAATTTCGTTTATGGACTATCCGGTATTTTCGATGCTTGATTATTCGACATCATGTTTGGTGTCGATAACCAGGATCGCGAATTCCCCGGGTTGTTACAGTGGTATCAGAGCTTAATGTTAAGTAATTACCTTGGCTCTGTGGCGTGACTTAGTAGAGATGGGGTTAGTAATACCCTTGATTGAGTTGAGTATATATATATACGAGAGAACGTATTTGTTTTTTGATATAAAATGATTTTATATCATGGAGATTTATTGATTGTGTTGTTTATGGATTCTGGTCGATTAGTTTGATCCACTTTATCAGTAGGGGTTTATAAACACTTGAATACGATGGACCGACACTGTATGTTTTGAAAAGATGGTAAATGATATAATTTTACAAAAAATATATTTTGATATAAACAGTTGATTTATATTGATATTATTATTGAATGTGTTAATTGTAATTATAATCGAGTAAGATTATAAATTGAATGGTTATATAAATAACCAATCTGAATTCATAAGTGAAATATATGAAATCGAAATGAATTAAACTTGAAATTTAAATCAGAATTGGAATTGAAATTCCCAAAATTTGGAAAAGTGATTGTAAACGGATTTGGATTAAATATACGAAAATTTTAAAATCTTGGGAGATTTTAAATTGTTTAAGGCATTGCAAATGATATTATGAATTGATTTCAAAATGGAAGTGTTTAGAAATGGTTTTGAAAGTGATATAGTATTGAACTCACTTCGATCGCTGGAAAATAGATTCCGATGATGACAGCTGCATCATCGGTGTTCATTTTTTAGTGGCAAGTGACGGATTACTACCAAAGAAATTGTTTTTGAATTGTTTTGTGGAAAGCAAGTTGTTTTGAATCCTGAAAAAGAGTATTTGGTTTTATAAAAGCAAAGCTATTAAAAATTCCCAAGGAAAGACTGTTTGAATTAAAACCAAATTGAATTGAAATTTGGAAAGCCAAATTGGAATTAAATTGAAGTCAATTATGTAAAAAAAATTGAATTGATTTATATTATAATGATATCGAGTAAGTTGGATTAATGTCGTGAGAATTTGGAATTGATAGTGGAATTTGATTTCAGAATGGAAATTGGTTTTGTTATAAGACAAAGGTTGGATATGAGGATAAAAACTGACTGGAGTTTGATTGGAATGATACTAGTATATGTTGAATTGGTAACAGATGGAAATGAGATAATGATATGCCCGACAAAAAGGTACTAGTTTATATTATATATGGGTTTCAGATTTTGATGAGCCGAATTGGCAAGCCGCTTGGCTGTTTGATTTTCTTTTGGGATGGAGAAGGCCTAGAGAGGCGTGTTGTAGATGTATTGATTGACCAGTACAAAGGAGGTGTTTGCGAAATTTTTCGAAAATTTCGGGTGTTAGAAAATTTTCGAGATTTTTGAAATTTTTTGTAGATAAGAATTAATTAATATTTAATTGAAATTAAATTGGTTCAGTTGAAACTGAAGTTAAGAAGTGAACAAATAATTTTAACCCAGTAAATAGGGTTTGTTTTTTACCTTAGCAATTTCGAGGACGAAATTATTTTAATGGGGTAGAATGTAATGTCCTGTATTTTTACGGTATTATAATTAGTTTAGTTAATTATATAAATAGTGATGTAGGGATTTGAATGGCCGTAGAATTAAATAATAGTGAATATTTAATTAAATTAAATAATAGAATAATATATATAATTCCGAAGTAGTCGGAAATAGTGAATTGATGATATAATGTGAACTGGACAATTTATAATATTTATTTCAGCTTAGGATTTGAATTAGGATAACGAATATATTATATAAACGACAGTTGAGCGTATAATATATATTATAATTATAATTGTGCCCTTAATGACGTTGCAGTTCGTTATTTGGCGATTTGAACTTCAATTGAATATACAGAATCCGTTTTAAATCGGATTTCTGTGAAACAAAAAACTGGTGAAGTATATTTTTCTAGTGGAAGAGAAAATTGGGATTTCATTGTGTAGATTTTGATTTATGTCCAAATCAAATTTTCGAAAAGTCGCTATGGAATCCTTTATAATTTATAATGATATATATAAAAGAAATTTCAATATAAATTGAATATCGATTCAACCGGGAATTGAATATCAAGTTAGAAATCCATATAGGATTATTCTAGAGCTGTATGATATTCTATTGTGAATATATACGATAATATTTATTTATAAATATTAAATATATTTATAAATTTAAATGGGTTTATTTAGAGCTTTAAAAAAAGCTGGTTTTGTAAATGACCTCCGTTTTCGATGAAACTAATTTTGTTGGATCCGCAATATTAAATTAATGTTAGATTTCAATTTCTGTGAATTTTGAAGTCAGTATGTGGCCGTACCGATTTTTAATGTGAAAAATAGTCAGTATTTCGAGGGTTAAAAATAAGCTATGTGAGCAAATGGAGTCAGAATTCGATGAAACAAGTTTCGTTAGGTCTGTAATGTTAAACTCTAGTTGTGTGTCCATTTTCGTGATATTTTGGATATCATATGTGGTTATAGGAATTTTTATTCAACAATACAATTAGCGGTAGCTTAAAAAAATAAAATAACGAATATAAAAATAATATTTTTCCTATAAATAACCCTTAACAAAATTCCTAAACCTAATTCATTCATTTTCTGGTCAACACAAAACCCGCTGCCGCGCTCTTCATTTCACAGTAAAATATCCAACCTTTGGAAAATCAAAAGAATTCAAATAATATTCAAGAAAACGCAATACACATATATTTGGATTCCGGGCACGATTCTCTCCAATCTAACATCAATTTCTAGAGGTGCGGCATCACTTTTCTTCGCTGATGTTGAGACAATGAACACCTAAGGACTGGGTTAGACGATTCGGAAAATAGAAGCATCGAGGGGAGAAACAGACTTTAGTTTCGTGATTGTAGGGTGGAACCGCACTTGTGTGCATGATTTTAGGGTATACGATGGTGAAAAGTGACGCGAGTCACTGTTGTTGCTGGAGGAATATCGCGTGCCAGTAACAACGGTTGTGTGCGAGTTGGCAAAGAACAGATGGAGGAGGAAGAGGATGGAACAAGGAGAATAACGGTGGTAGCCATTGGATGAACGGTGGATAGAAGGGGAAGTTAAGAGGAGTGAGGGTGGCGCTGTAATGAAGTTCGGTAGTGGTGGAGCTTGAAACAGAGCAGGTCACGATTTGATAAAGGGGAAGAAGGCTGTTAGCGGGTCGGTTTTCCAAGATGGAAAATGGGCTGAATCAAAAGGGTAAAGGCCCATATAAATAATTTTTAAAGCTTAAGTTTAATTTAATTTGTGTATTTACTTGTTAACGCAATAATTATTTCATTCGAACTCAGTTTTTCAAACCTCATGTCACGTTGGGATCGTATGGACGGTGGCTACGTCATGGAACCGACTGGAAGTAATTCGGAGCTCGTTATAGTTTATAGTCAAATAAATTGTCCGTCTAAATCAAACGATGGTTATCGTTATTAACGATGATCGTCCAATGTGAGTAAAACTCACCAACTCTATCAGTTCATACTTTTATAACGTATATTTAGAACTGATAAATGATGACTGATTGTTGTGTGTTGACTATTTGGTTGAACTGCTTATGTATTGGTTGAAATTATAGATAACGATATATATAAATCGTTAATCAAATATTGATTCTGTTTATCAGAATATTTCATATCGAAATGAAATCGATGTTATTATATTGTTTAACATCTGTGGATGCAGGGAAACAGGTTGGAGGGATCCAACTGGATTCCTCAATATTTATAATACTGTTGTTTTCATATATTGTAATATATGATGTGATATATAATCTGTGTTGATTATGTGTGTTTGAATGATATCAATCATTGTTATATGGTATGTTAGATACTGTAAGAAATATTGGGATGTAGAAAAGGGGATTTTCAAAGTGTATTTTGAAAATAAATTATTTATATAAAATCAATGAATTTTGTATATAAAAAGATAAAGGATTTTATAAAAGAAAATAGTTATAAAATCAAAGAATTAGAGAAAAGGAAATATTTGTAAACCATTTACAAAATAGATTTGAAAAGGAAATATTCGTAAACCATTTACAAATAGATTTGAAAAGGAGATATTTGTAAACCATTTACAAATATATTTGAAAAGGGAATATTTATTTGTTAAATAAATAGAATTGAAAAGAAATATTTATTTGTTTAATAAATGGAGTAAGATAAAAAGGAAATATTTACTTGTTAAATAAATGGAGTAAGGTAAAAGGAAGTAGAGTTTAATCGAATATTAGTTATTCGAAAGGAGTTAATAAAATATAGTTATTCTAATAGAGTTAATCGATTAGAGTTAATTCATTAGTCGAATAGAGTTAGTTGATTAGAGTTAGTCGAATAAAGTTAATCGATTAGAGTTAATCGAATAGAGTTAATCCAATAAAGTTAATCGATTAAAGTTAATCGAGTTAGAATTAATTGATTAGAGTTAATCGAGTAGCAGTTAATCGAGTTAGAATTAAACGAGTAGGAGTTAATCGAGCTAGAATTAATCGAGTTAGAGTTAATTGAAAGGAGTAAATCGAGTTCGAATTAATCGATTA
This sequence comes from Allium sativum, assembly GCA_030737875.1. Taxonomy (NCBI): domain Eukaryota; kingdom Viridiplantae; phylum Streptophyta; class Magnoliopsida; order Asparagales; family Amaryllidaceae; genus Allium; species Allium sativum. The sequence continues at coordinate 273,993,558 of CM060927.1, forward strand.
GAGTTAATCGAGTTAGAGTTAATTGAACAAGAGTTAGTCGAATATTAGTTATTCGAATAGAGTTAGTTGAAATAGGAGTTATCAAATATAGTTTATTCGAAAGGAGTTATCGAATATTAGTTATTCGAAAGGAGTTATCGAATATAGTTTATTCGAAAGGAGTCATCGAATATAGTTTATTCGAAAGGAGTTATCGAATATAGTTTATTCGAAAGGAGTTATCGAATATAGTTTATTCGAAAGGAGTTATCGAACACAGTTTATTTGAAAGGAGTTATCGAATATAGGTTATTCGAAAGGAGTTATCGAATATTAGTTTATTCCAAGGGAGATTATCGAATATTAGATATTTGAAAGGAGTTATCGAATATTAGTTTATTCAAATAGGAGTAAATCGAATATAGTTTATTCGAATAGAGTTAAAGGAGTTAATCAAATATAGTTTATTCGAATAGAGTTAAAGGAGTTAATCGAATATAGTTTATTCGAATAGAGTTAAAGGAGTTATCGAATATTAGTTATTCGAAAGGAGTTATCGAATATTAGTTTATTTGAATAGGAGTAAATCAAACATAGTTTATTCGGAAGGAGTGGTCGAATATTAGTTATTCGAAAGGAGTTATTGAACATTAGTTTAATCGAATAGGAGTAAATCGAATATAGTTTATTCAAATAGAGTTAAAGGAGTTATCGAATATAGTTTATTCGAAAGGAGTTAATCGAATATAGTTTATTCGAAAGGAGTTAAGTGATAAGAGTTAATGAATTAAAGTTAATCGAGTTAAAGTTAACGGAGTTAGGGTTAATTGATTTGAGTTAATCGAGCTATATTTTGGAGTTAGATATTTCAGAAGCAGGGATTACAATGTTATAGTTATAATCAATGTTTTTCAATAAATAAGCGGATTCATAAATAAAATCCGAGAGTTACGTAAGGAAGTTTGTTAAAGGTTTAAAAGGTGAACTTTGTCTATTTTGAGGTTAGAAATGTTGTTCAGTTAAGGTCTGAGAGGTAGTTATACCCAACTTGATTCACTTCGTTTTTAACTAAGGAATGGTTAAGGTTCGATAGTAAAGGAGTTAATTGAATATAGTTAACGAAGGTAATGGTTTGAATTGGCATAACGATGTTTTATTTAAACATCTGTTTAAATCTAATGAATGAGTTTTGGAAACATTTTCCAAATATAATCAGAGATATTTTCAAATCATAGAAAATGGAAATGTTGGATGATAAAGAATACTGGAATGACAGTGATACATGAAAAAGAGATGGAAATTTTTTCCAATGTTAATAACGTATAGTTTCTACATTTAGAAAATAAGAAATGTTGAATATATGGAAATAGGAGAGGAAAAATGAACTAAAGAGATAAATGTTAAATGATGTTTGATCGATATAATTTCCATTTGGAAATAATATCATTGTTTGCACATGTGTTTTTCTTTGATAGTTAACTCACCGACTATCGAAGTTTTTGACCATTTTTTTCGTATCAATATGGAGAGACCGTGTAATAACCCGGAAATTTGGGCCAGTTTAAAATTTTTAAATTGGCGATTTTAATGAATTTTAAATATTTAAAATGGATTATTTTAAATAATATCGACGAGAAATTTATTTTGAATAGAATTCGAACGCATATATTTATATAGCTCGACGTTGGAATATAAATATTTATTTTAAATTATAAAAGGAATTGAAAATGGCGCGGTAGTTCAATAATTCGATTTCAAAATTCAAATGAATGTACCGGGTGCAAAATAAACCGGATTTTAGTGAAAACAAAAATAATAGAATCTATTTGAGAATGTCTTTCCAATGAATCCGAAAAATCAAAATTTCATAGTGGGAATCAAAAGATATGTCCAGTTGAAATTTCAGAATAGTCGCTATGGAATTCTGGCCATTGAAAATAGCCATTTTGCAAACGACCTCGGATTTCGACGAAACCACTTTTGTTGGATCCGTGATGTCAAGTTATTGCTAGATTCAAATTTTCATAATTTTTCGAATCAATATGTGAGCGTGACAAAGGAAAACGCGTTTGACCAGTTTTAGTTGATTTTAATCGACTGGAAAATGGCCATTTTTCAGATGGTCTCAGAATTCGATGAAATCAGTTTTGTTAGGACCGTATCATCAATACAGAGCTAGAAATAATTTTTCTGCAATTTTTAGAATCAGTATGTGGCCCCGATAATTTGAAATGTACGTTTAAAATAGAATATATAGATTTATATTTTGATTTTGACGGAAACCGGTCGAAACGATGGGATTGGCCTACGAAACATATCCCATTGAGTTCGGAATGGGGGTATTTAGCTAGGGATGATAGTCGTTGAACATCGTTTGGGGTTCGGATAAAAAGTCAACATAGTAGGAAAAATAAATTAATTAAATATTACAATTTATATTAGCCCCCCCTTATTCCCTCTTCTCTCTCTATTCGATTCATTACAGAAGGAAAAAAAAACCGACACCCTAGATCGAACCCCCCCCCCCCCCCCCGGTCGAAGTCGTCGTCGCGCCTCAGGGTGACACCTCAGCCCTAATGACTCAGCAAAGAGTCAGAAAAGACTCAGCAATGAGTCACAGTTTGGATCAGATCACACCAGAAAGCTGTGCAGGCTTTCTGCTCGGCCTGAGCGCACTTAGGAAGTGCACCAGTGTATTTTTGTACTGGCGGACTTCCCAAGTGCGCCAGTGTATTATTTTTTTCTTCTTCTTCTGGTTTTTCCGCCTAACTTCGTTCGTCCATATCTCCATCATATGGTGTCCGTTTTACGCAAACTCGGACTCTATCTCAAGAAGAATTCCGAGACGAATGCATTGGCACAACCCGTTTCCCTTATTTCCCACATTTGAAATTAAGTATTCTTAAACTTAGTTAATTTGATCATTCAAAAATTCGGGGTGTTACATTCTCCTCTACTTAAAGGATTTTGTCCCCGAAATCTTCAAGTTAAGAAGAATGTGTCCTACCATCCAATCACCCATCTACTCAACCATCATCCACAAGCATCCATTGTCCTTAGAAAACTTCTAATGTTGTATGAACATATGCAAAAGTGTGTGTATATGTTTCTTATCTAATGCAAAGATTCGGCGGTCCACTGATTCAGTTGACCTCCTTAATGCAAATTATGTTAGTGCCATAAGTCCAACACGTATGCAATTTCCTATTTGATACATATTATCTATTCATGTGTGCACAACCATTCATCAAAATACAGCATCCATATGATAACACAATGGTTATACATCCATTACCCTAAATATGCACATATTTTTATATGCAATATGAAAGTGATTTGAGCCGATCTAGTGCCCAATGTGTGTGTAAATGCATCCACGAGCAACCACTAGCAAACACTTGCATCCACTTGCAACCATCAAACATAACATGTCTCAAACACATGTTTACATCTGTGAATTTCCTATCTATAGGTCGAAGATTCAGTCGATGGGATACAAACAAATGATATAACAAAAGCTCTGTTCCCATTTGACATCGGTTAAGAGAATAATTCCCTAAGTCTCAGCCCCGAAGACCGAAATCAACATCAGACTGACCCTCGGAAAATTACCCCCATTAAATAATGTCAAAACTGGAAATCAACTTCATGCTTCGAGTAGAAATCCCTATCCTTCAGAAATATTCAGATACTTACAAACTACTGGTACAGATCAGATTACAGAATGATTTTCAGAAAGCTAAGCATAATAGACCCTTGCGGGTCACAAGAAACTTTGGGGGTCTTCCCATGACAAGTTAGAAACTTAACGACCCTTCTCTCAAAATCTAGAACGACCCTCTACATAGAAAGCTAGTACATTTAGAACCAACCCATAGCCCATAAACTTGAGCACACAAATGTCACATTCAAATTTTTGACGCCTACCACAGATAATTTCAACCCCTTATAAATCATCGACAAATGAGCCGAACCACCAAAGGGGTTTGAAACAACTATGGGATCAGAAACAAGACTAGTACTAAAGTGCAGAGTCTCAATGTCAGAATCCAAAAGAGTCTTAACTTCATAATCAGACAAGGAAATAAAACCTTTTACATAAAATTTTCCTATCTCTATCCATCTGCTATGAGAGCATCCACCTACCCTCTAGAAGATTCTACCCTTTGCCCTTGCCTTCTTGGGCAATCCTAGATCAGATGTCGTGTCTCATGGAACCGAAAACAACCAACCTTCTTACATGTTAACAAGTCTTTCTCTAAGTTGCCCTCATCGCGCGGAAAACCCTACGAAGCCTGAAAGAGGATTAGTAATAGTTGGAATAACTACGGCTACAGATGAAAGTTAGACACTTCTTTGCCCTTCGACAGACGCCATAGTCTCATCATGCCTACGGGACCATGTCGCGATGAGGTTACCTCCCAGAAAGCCAGGAGCCCCGAAGACTCAGAAAAGAAGGAAAACAAGGATTAAAAAGAAAATCAGAAGATAGACATATGGCTTTTTGGGGAATTTTTTTCAAAACAGGCTTTCCTTTTTGAAAATACTTTCTTTTAAAACCTTTTTGAATAATATTTTCAAAACTTTTATCTAATCTGGTAACCTTCAGCTCTGATACCAAGTGTAACACTGTAATGACCCGAAAATCCGGTCCAATTTGAGCTGACTAAATAACACAAGTACAACCCCAAATTGCACTGAAAACCAGGAAATTAATAGAAAGAAATTAGAGGGTGAGGAAAGATAAGATAGAGACTTAGAATAGAAGAAGAAGAACACAACATCAGAGTAACACGAACCTCACAGTGGAACGAATAACATATAATATATATAACATAACTTGAAATATACATCTGTACTTGAATATACATCATTATCAAAGTACAACACTTACAACACAGTGGAAATAACCATAGCTATATAATCCTGAAGCCTCCTGCTCCAAGCTCTTCCAGTATATCTATAAATCCTGACTACTTGTCTGCCCGTACAAAATTGAACAACCAAGAGTTTAGGGAAAACAACAAAATAAACTCCGGGTCAGTCATGGGACTGGTATGAGTAAAACAGTTTAAAACAGTTTGAACAAGTAAACGATATCTCATAAGACCACGCCGTATAATGGAACGGGTTTTTCCCTTATGAGAATCCAAATTATCTTTATATCAAAAACCTTTTGATATTATAATAATGTCTATCAACCACAATATAATAATCATCTAGCAGAAACGCTTTCATCTCACGTTCTACATTTATAGTATACAATCAGAACCGCAAGCACGTATTGGGTAATGGATTTTCAACTATGACAAGGTATGGAACCACCTTTCGCTAGTGTATCTCTAGAAAGGAATACACTGGGTTCAACAAGAACATCTTGCAACCCGGACACACATGACTGACCACTCATTTCGCTTGAGTGTATCGAATGTATATCACCAACGGTTGGGATCAGCAACCGTTTCCCGAATGGGACAAAATCAACAATAGATTTTTTTTGAAGTAAATGAAACTCTAGATCAGGTGATTATACACACTAATAGGTGCGACCTACATAGCCATGCTACCTGCCCGATTTCTGTCATTTACCGGTTGATGAGGCTTGAGGTTACGCCTTATCATCACATCAGATTCACTTCGAATGCCACATTGTGAGATCCATCGAAAATCACTAATTGACGTCTATAACAGTACATTACATATTGGCTAAAGAAGTTTCCTTCTCCGCTTCCACTCATGGTACGGTTGAAGAAATCAATGTACGTGACCTTTCTGGAAATTCTCTGTCAGACATTCATCCATACAAGTCATCCAGGAACATGATGAACTGAAGGTACTATTAGTATATCCATCTTAGGCACTATTATCTAAGATTTGTACAACGGCCCTTGCACTTTACTCTGTCTTCCATTATCTTTGGCATATATGATTCGCAACGCTTATGCCAATACAGAGTGGTTCTTTGGATAATAATCCAACCGGTGTCTCTATATTAACAACATTAAAATGGTCAAAACTTTGATAGTCTGTGATTTAACCATCAAAGAAAAACAGGTGTGCAAACAACGATATTATTTCCAGATGGAAATTTATATCGATCAAACATCACTTAACATTTATCTCCTTAGTCCATTTTTCATCTCCTGTTTCCCTATATTCAAAATTTCTTATTTTCTAAATTTAGAAAATATATGTTATTACCATTGGAAAACATTTCCATTTCTTGTTTTCTATATCAGAAAACATTTCTGGTTCTTATTTGGAAAACATTTCCAAAACTACTTCATTGGACTTAGACAGATGTTTAAACAAACCATCGCGATGCCAACTCAAACCATTACACTTATTAACTAAATTCCTTTAACCCACCTTCACTATCGAACCTTAACCATTCCTTAGTTAAAAATGAAGTCAATCAAGTTGGGGTAATACTACCTCTCAGACCTTAACTGAACAACGTTTCTAACCTTGAAATAGACAAAGTTCACCTTTTAATTCTGTAACAACTTCCTTACGTAACTCTCTTTCGAATCGTCTATATTCGATAATTATTTCCTTTGATAAGGTATATTCGATAACTCTATTGATTTTACTCTATTCGATTAACCCTTATCGATTAACTCTATTGGACTAACGCTATTGGATTAACTCTTTTTGATTTAACTCTAGTCGATAACTCCTTTAACTCTATTCGAATAAACCAAATTCGATTAACTCCTTTAATTCCATTCGAACAAACTATATTCGATTTATTCCTTTAACTCCATTTAACTCTATTCGAATAACTAATAATCGATAACTCTATTTAACTCTTATTCGAATAACTAATATTCGATAACTCCTTTTACTTTATTCGAATCACTAATATTCGATTAACTCAATTGATTCTATTTGAATAAACTATATTCAATTAACTCCTTTATTTTAACTCTAATCGATTAACTCCATCGAATAACTAAATTCGATAACTCCTTTGAATAACCAATATTCTATAACTCACTTCGATTAAACAAATCGGTAACTCTTTTCGATTAAACTCCAATCAATAACTCCTTCGATTAACTAATAATCGATAACTCCTTTCGATTAACTAATAATCGATAATTCCTTTCCTTTAACTCTATTCGAATAAACTAATATTCGATAAACTCCATTTGAATAACTCTAGTTCAATTTACTCTAACTGATTAACTCTAACTGGTTAGCTCTAACTGGTTAACTCTAATTGATTAACTCTAAATGGTTAACTCTTATTTGAATAACAAATATTCGATTACTCCTTTTACTGTTAGTAACGGTTCTTCACTTTACAATGATTTCCTTTTTAGTAACGTTTTCCTTTTTATAACATCCTATTCGGTTATAAACAAATTTCCTTTTTATAACTCTATTTATTTTCTAAATATTTCCTTTTTAATTCTATTTGTAAATGGTTTTACAAATACCTCCTTTTCGATTTCATTTGTAAAGGTTTTATATTCCTCTTTCGATTTCATTTGTAAAGGTTTTACAAATATTCCCTATTCAATCTCATTTGTAAATGGTTTACAGACATTTCTCTTTCTGGTTGATTTGTAAATGGTTTACAAACCTTTCTCTTTCTATTTGGTTTTTAAATGGTTTATAAACATTTCTCTTTCTAATCTATTTGCATATGGTTTGCAAATAATTCCTTTAGGGTTTTATTTCTATGTATTTTTATTTATAAATAGTCCATTTATAAATAAATTTCTATTTATAAATATTCTCTTTTATAAAATCCTCTGATTTTATAAATATTCTATTTTCCGTATTCACTTTGACAAATTCCCTTTTTCTCCAAATCCCGGTATGTTATGGTGTTTAACATATCAAATTACGATGTCCAATATCGTCCATACACATATAATCAACAATAGATTATAAATCACGTCATATATCACAATATATGAAAACAATAAAATAACAGTTAAGGAATCCAGTCGGATTCTTCCAACCTGTCTCCATGCATCCACAGATGTTACACAATAAAATCAACATCACTTTCAGTTCCATATGTTATATTCTGTTAAACAGAATCGATATAGAAATTCAACTAACTGACTAGCAGTTCAGTCAAACAATCAACACACAGTCAATCAGCCAATATTTAACAGTTCTAAAAATACAACATGAAAATATAAGCTGTTCAGAGTTTGTGAGATTTACTCACATTGGACGATCATCGTTAATAATGATAACCATCTCTCGATTTGATTCAAACAGACAATTTATTTTGCAATAAATTGTAACGAGCTCGGATTCACTTCTAGTCAGCTCCATTGGGTAGTGTCCGTCCATACGATCCTAACGTAACCGACGGTTCGAATTTCTGATACAATATGATCAGGTTATGATATTTACAAGTTATACACTATTGAATAATTATATTGGATTAAGCTATTATTAAATTTTTGGCCTTACCAATTTGAATTTAGCCCAAACCCAATCCTTAAAACCCAGCCCCTCCCCAATCCTTCTGAAACCGATAATAGGCCCACGCCCAATACTTCCCTAATCCCTTGTTTACCCGCTTAATCACCATCTCCTCCGATTAGAAATCTCGCTTCCTGTATTCAGACTGCCGTGATTCTCAACCTCCACAGCTCTCGCCCCGACACCCCCTCTCACAAACAATTCACACCAGTTCGAACTCCTTTGCGAGCTCCACATCCATTAACTGCCATGTTGAGTTCGACGTTCATACCCATTTGCGACCCACAAAAGTCGCTTCCATTTTTCTATCACTAGTTTCCATGAAAATAACTCCAACGATGTCTCGCAGTCCCTAATCATAGCTACCATCTCCAATCGAACTTTGATACACCAAAACCCCAAAATCAGTGAACCCTAGATCTTAGCTGTTACAATTTCCAACGAAGAAAAGAACGTCGAGCCCAAAGATATCCATATGGGAATGAAGCTAAACACCCAAGGATCTCTAATATACATGTATGATGATTTATAGAGTTTTATTTTGAGTTTCTTTGATTTTTCTTGTGATTGAAACTTTTTCTGAGAAAATCTCGTGGCGGCTGGAAATGAAGTCCACGAAAATGAGTTGTGAGGGAATTATGTTAAGGGTAGGATTATATACATAGGGTGTACATTGGTGATTAGATTCATTTATAGCAACTCGTTTTACTCCGTTCATCATTTAAAAATTCCTACAATTACATAATGTATCCAAAAATCATGAAAATGGGCATGCAGCTTCAGTTCGACATTATGGTCCCAACGAAACTGGTTTCGTCGAATTCCGACTCTGTTTAACCGTCAAAATATCGACTGTATTTCACATTAAAAATCCCATACGGCCACATACTAACTTCAAAATCACAAAACTTGACATCTAACAATAATTTGACATTGCGGATCCAACGAAATTTGTTTCGTCGAATTCTGAGGTCGTTTGCAAAACTGGCTATTTTAAAAGACCTAAATTTCCCTTTTAAATATTAAATTTATTTAAAAACAATTAAATTAAATATTTATAAATAAATATTATCATATATATATTCACAGTGGAATACCGTACAGCTCTAGAATATTCTTATATGAATTTCTAACTTGATATTTCAAATCTGGGTCAACCCAATATTTGATTTATATTGAAATTCCTTTTTAAAATATAAATAATTCCTTTATAAATTATAAAGGAATTCCACAACGACTTTTCTAAATTTTGATTTGGATGTAAATAAAAATCTATACGACGAAATCCAGATTTTTCTCTTCCACTAGAAAGATATACTCTACCAGCTCCACACGTTTCTTGTTTTACAGAAATACAGCTTAAAACGAATCCTATACATTCAGTTGAAGTTCAAATCGCCAAATTACGAACTGCAGCGCCATTTCAAGCTCGATTTTAATTATAATATAATTATACGTTCAAATTGTCGTTCAAGTAATATATTCGTTATTCTAATTCAATTCTAAACTGTATTAAATATCACAGATGATCCAGTTCACACCATATCGTCATTTTAGCCAATTCTGATTATTTCAAAATTAAATATATTATTTAATTTATTATTTTAATTAAATATTCATCATTATTTAATTCCACGACCATTTAATTCACTATATAACTATTTATATAATTAAATAAATTAACTATAATACCCCTGCAAATGCGGGTCATTACAATCTTCCCCACTTAAAATAGTTTCGTCCTCGAAATTGCTAAGGTAGAAAACGACCCTATCGACTGGTTAGAACATATTTGTTCACTTCTTAACTTCAATTTCAACTGAACCAATTTAATTTCAATTAAATTATTAATTAATTCTTATCAACGAAAATTGTCAAAAATCCTGAAAATTATCTAACACCTTAACTTTTTGAAATTTTTTGCCAGCATCTCCTTTGTACTGGTCAATACGTCAAACCACCACTCGCCTCTCTGGGCCATCTCCATCCCAAAAGAATATCAAACAGCCAAGCGGCTCGCCAATTCGACTCATAAATCTTATATCCAATAGAAATATAAACTTGTACCTTTGTCGGCATATCATTTTATCCTTTCCACCTTTTATCAATTCAACGGATACAAGGGTCATCCCAATCAAATTCCAATCTGCTTTTATCCACAACACAACCATTCGCTTATATCCGAGCCAAATATCATTTCAACTCGAGTTTCTTCTCGATTCCCAACTCTTAACTTGATTATCACATTACACTTCAAATTTGAATCTCACAATCCAATTTGTCTTGATATCATTCTAATTCAATCTCAGTTACCACTTTACTGGCTTTACTTTAATTCAAAATTGCTTTCACAAATTTCTGTTAAATTTGTTTTTAATTCAAACAGACTTTCCCTGGGAGTTTTTAAACAGTTTACTCTTTTCCAAAATCAAAATTTCCTTTTGAACATGTCACTGAGCCCTTAATTAATATTCCATTAGTTAAATCACTTCTCTATTTCTTTATCAATATTTGTTAACCAAATATTTTCAATAACCATATAGGCCTTTTATGTTATTTGGAAAAAATATCCGAATATCGCCTTCCTTTATTTTCTAAACTTTAGAAAATATATGCTATTTATAATTGGAAAATATTCCAATTACTTATCTCTTTTCCGATCTTGTTTATTTCTATACTTAGGAAATATTCTTTATTATATTTCCAAGCTTACACTTATTTGGGTTAAAACGGATGTTGTGTAAAACATCGTTACGACAACCCAAATACTATATTCAACTAACTCTTATTCAACATTGATCTTCGAGCCTGAAATCTTACTATTTATTTGTTAATAATGAAATCAATCAAGTTGGGGTATAACTACCTCTCAGACCTTGACTAAATAACATTTATAACGTCAAAACAGATATGACTACTTACTCGAATAATCAATACCATACAACTACTTATTCACTTTTAAACACGTATACGCTTCCTCTTTCTATTCTGACTAGATTTTATTCTTAGTCTTCCCTTTTGATTTTACTATTCTATTTCTAAGTTTGTTTCCTTATCGACTTCTATATATATATATATATATATATATATATCGATACGTTGATTTCTAACTCTCAAATTATCTTAAAAATATTCTAACTCCTTAAATTCTCGAAATATTTTTCCATAACCTCCTTTGTACCAGGAGCATCGGGATATTTCAAATAGCCTCCCATGGCCCTCACCAATCCAAAGGAAAAAGAAAAAGCCAAGCGGCTAGCCGATACGGTGCATAAAATCTCATATATGAATTAAATACATACCTTTTCGTCGAGCATTCTATTTATATACCTTCATACCTTATCCATACCTATCTCATGTATATTTATACCTGCCCAATCTATTTTAACTATACCTGATCGTTTTAACTCAATTCGTTAATTAATTTGTTAATTAACTCTTTAGTCTATTTCACTTTTATATTTGAACATGACATGTTCAAATATATTTTAACTTGCTTATTAACTAATTTGAATCCAAATTTCAAATTTAAGTTCTATATTCGATTTCGAATATCCATTTACAAATCCAATTCACCTTTTAAAGTTCAACTTGAAATTCAAAACTCGATTAACTAATTCCTCTTCGACCTAGTTAATTCTATTCAATTTCTATTCAAATTTTATATTATAAATCCCATTTGAATTTCTGTATTCAAATTATATATATTCAAATTCTATATATCAAATTCTATATTATAAATCCCATTTTGAAATTCAACACAACTTGTCTTTCCCAAAACCAATTCAAAACAGTATCTCTGGTACTAATTCATCACTTACAACTCGAAAATGAATACTGATGATGCAGCTGTCATCATCGGAATCTATTTTCCAGCGATCGAAGTGAGTTCAATACTATAAAACCATTTCTAAACATTTCCACTTTAAAATTCATTTCAAAACATAGTCCACACTGCTTGTAAAACAATTTATAATCTCCCAGGATCTTAAATTTTCCTTATTTTTAATCCAAATCCATTTACAAACACTTATCCAATTTTCTAGGGTTTTAGTTCAATTTCTGGTTTAAATTCAGATTTAATTCATTTCGTAACACTTGTACGAATTCTACTTGGTTATATATATAACCATTTTACATTTATAATCTTACTCGATTAAAATCACAACCAATATATCCAATGTATTATAATCATTCCAATATAAATCCTTTATATCAAAATATAATTTGGGTAAAAGTATTTCATTTACCCTCTTTTCAAAACATACCATGACGGTCCATCGTATTCAAGTGTTTACCAACTCCTACCGATACAGTGGATCAAACTGATCGACCAGAACTCATAAACGACTCAACCAATAAATCTCCACAATATAAAACAAATTTTTATATCAATAACAGATACGTTCACTCGTATATATACACTCAACTCAATCTAGGGTATTACTAACCCCATCTCTACTAAGTTACGCCACAGAGCCAAGGTAATTCACTTAACCTTAAGCTCTGATACCAACTGTAATGACCCGAAAATCCGGTTCAATTTGAGCTGACTAAATAACACAAGTCCAACCCCAAATTGCACTGAAAACTAGGAAATTAATAGAAAGAAATTAGAGGGTGAGGAAAGATAAGATAGAAACTTAGAATAGAAGAAGAAGAACACAACATCAGAGTAACACGAACCTCACGGCGGAACGAATAACATATAATATATATATAACATAACTTGAAATATACATCTGTACTTGAATATACATCATTATCAAAGTACAACACTTACAACACAGCGAAAATAACTATAGCTATATAATCCTGAAGCCTCCTGCTCCAAGCTCTTCCAGTATATCTGTAAATCCTAACTACTTGACTGCCCGTACAAAATTGGGCCCCCAAGAGTTTAGGGAAAACAACAAAATAAACTCCGGGCCAGTCATGGGACTGGTATGAGTAAAACAGTTTAAAACAGTTTGAACAAATAAACGATATCTCATAAGACCACGCCGTATAATGGAATGGGTTTTCCCTTATGAGAATCCAAATTATCTTTATATCAAAAACCTTTTGATATTATAATAATGTCTATTAACCACAATATAATAATCATCTAGTAGAAACACATTCATCTCACGTTCTACATATATAGTATACAATCAGAACCGCAAGCACATATTGGGTAATGGATTTTCAACTATGACAAGGTATGGAACCACCTTTCGCTAGTGTATCTCTAGAAAGGAATACACTAGGTTCAACAAGAACATCTTGCAACCCGGCCACACATGACCGACCACTCATTTCGCTTAAGTGTATTGAATGTATATCACCAACGGTTGGGATCAGCAACCGTTTCCCGAATGGGACAGCATCAACAATAGATTTTTTTTGAAGTAAATGAAACTCTAGATCAGGTGATTATACCCCCTAATAGGTGCGACCTACATAGCCATGCTACCTGCCCGATTTCTGTCATTTACCGGTTGATAAGGCTTGAGGTTACGCCTTATCATCACATCAGAATCACTTCGAATGCCACATTGTCAGATCCATCGAAAATCACTAATTGACGTCTATAACAGTATATTACGTGTTGGATAAAGAAGTTTCCTTCTCCGCTTCCACTCTTGGTATGGTTGAAGAAATCAATGTACGTGACCCTTCTGGAAATATTCTGTCAGACATTCATCCATACAAGTCATCCAGGAATAGGATGAACCGAATGTACTATTCAGTATATCCATCTTAGGCACTGTTATCTAAGATTTATACAACAACCCTTGCATTTTACTCTGTCTTCCATTATCTTTGGCATATATGATTCGCAACGCTTATGCAAATGCAGAGTGGTTCTTTGGATAATAGTCCAACCGGTGTCTCTATATTAACAACGTTAAAATGGTCAAAACTTTGATAGTCTGTGATTTAACTATCAAAGAAAAACAGGTGTGCAAACAACGATATTAATTCCAGATGGAAATTTATATCGATCAAACATCATTTAACATTTATCTCCTTAGTTCATTTTTCATCGCCTGTTTCCCTATATTCAACATTTCTTATTTTCTAAATTTAGAAAATATATGTTATTACCATTGGAAAACATTTCCATTTCTTGTTTTCTATATCAGAAAACATTTCTGGTTCTTATTTGGAAAACATTTCCAAAACTCATTCATTGGACTTAGACAGATGTTTAAACAAACCATCGCGATGCCAACTCAAACCATTACGCTTATTAACTAAATTCCTTTAACCCACCTTCACTATCGAACGTTAACCATTCCTTAGTTAAAAATGAAGTCAATCAAGTTGGTGTAATACTACCTCTCAGACCTTAACTGAACAACGTCTCTAACCTTGAAATAGACAAAGTTCACCTTTTAATTCTTTAACAACTTACTTACGTAACTCTCTTTCGAATCATCTCTATTCGATAATTCTTTCCATCGATAAGGTATATTCCCTAACTCTATTCAATTTACTCTATTCGATTAACCCTTATCGATTAACTCTATTGGACTAACGCTATTGGATTAACTCTATTTGATTTAACTCTAGTCGATAACTCCTTTAACTCTATTCGAATAAACCAAATTCAATTAACTCCTTTAATTCCATTCGAATAAACTATATTCGATTTATTCCTTTAACTCCATTTAACTCTATTCGAATAACTAATATTCGATAATTCTATTTAACTCTTATTCGAATAACTAATATTCGATAACTCCTTTTACTTTATTCGAATCACTAATATTCGATTAACTCAATTGATTCTATTCGAATAAACTATATTCAATTAACTCCTTTATTTTAACTCTAATCGATTAACTCCATCAAACAACTAAATTCGATAACTCCTTCGAATAACCAATATTCTATAACTCACTTCGATTAAACAAATCGGTAACTCTTTTCGATTAAACTACAATCAATAACTCCTTCGATTAAATAATAATCGATAACTCCTTTCGATTAACTAATAATCGATAATTCCTTTCCTTTAACTCTATTCGAATAAACTAATATTCGATAAACTCCATTTGAATAACTCTAGTTCGATTTACTCTAACTGATTAACTCTAACTGGTTAACTCTAACCGGTTAACTCTAATTGATTAACTCTAACTGGTTAACTCTTATTCGAATAACAAATATTCGATTACTCCTTTTACTTTTAGTAACGGTTCTTCACTTTACAGTGATTTCCTATTTAGTAACGTTTTCCTTTTTATAACATCCTATTCGGTTATAAACAAATTTCCTTTTTATAACTCTATTTATTTTCTAAATATTTCCTTTTTAATTCTATTTGTAAATGGTTTTACAAATATCTTCATTTCGATTTCATTTGTAAAGGTTTTACAAATATTCCTCTTTCGATTTCATTTGTAAAGGTTTTACAAATATTCCCTATTCAATCTCACTTGTAAATGTTTTACAAACATTTCTCTTTCTGATTAATTTGTAAATGGTTTACAAACCTTTCTCTTTCTATTTGATTTTTAAATGGTTTACAAACATTTCTCTTTCTAATCTATTTGCAAATGGTTTGCAAATAATTCGTTTAGGGTTTTATTTCTAAGTATTTCTATTTATAAATAATCCATTTATAAATAAATTTCTATTTATAAATATTCTATTTTATAAAATCCTCTAATTTTGTAAATATTATCTTTTCAGTAATCACTTTGACAAATTCCCCTTTTCTCCAAATCCCGGTATGTTATGGTGTTTAACATATCAAATTACGATGTCCAATATCGTCCATACACATATAATCAACAACAGATTATAAATCACGTCATATATCACAATATATGAAAACAATAAAATAACTGTTGAGGAATCCAGTCGGATTCCTCCAACCTGTCTCCCTGCATCTACATATGTTACACAATAAAATCAACATCACTTTTAGTTCCATATGATATATTCTGTTAAACAGAATCAATATAGAAATTCAGCTAACTGACTAGCAGTTCAATCAAACAGTCAACACACAGTCAATCAACCAATATTTAACAGTTCTAAAAATACAACATGAAAATATAAACTGTTCAGAGTTGGTGAGATTTACTCATATTGGACGATCATCATTAATAACGATAACCATCTATCGATTTGATTCAGCCGGACAATTTATTTTGCAATAAATTATAATGAGCTCGGATTCACTTCTAGTCAGCTCCATTGGGTAGTGTCCGTCCATACGATCCCAACGTAACTAACGGTTCGAATTTATGATACAGTATAATCAGGTTATGATATTTACAAGTTATACACTATTGGATAATTATATTGGACTAAGCTATTATTAAATTTTTGGCCTTACTAATTTGAATTCAGCCCAAACCCAATCCTTAAAACCCGGCCCCTCCCCAATCCTTCTGAAACCGATAACAAGCCCACGCCCAATACTTCCCTAATCCCTTGTTTACCCGCTTAATCACCATCTCCTCCGATTAGAAATCTCGCTTCCAGTATTCAGACTGCCATGATTCTCAACCTTCACAGCTCTCCCCCCGATACCCCCTCTCACAAACAATCCACACCAGTTCGAACTCCTTTGCGAGCTCCACATCCATTAACTGCCATGTTGAGTTCGACGTTCATACCCCATTCGTGACCCATAACAGTCGCTTCCATTTTTCTATCACTGGTTTGCACGAAAATAACTCCAACGATGTCTCACATTCCCTAATCACAGCTACCATCTCCAATCGAATGTTGATACACCAAAACCCAAAATCAATGAACCCTAGATTTTGGCTGTTACAATTTCCAGCGAAGAAAAGAATGTTGAACCCAAAGATATCCATATGGGAATGAAGCTAAACACCCAAGGATCTCTAATATACATGTATGATAAATTATAGAGTTTTATTTTGAGTTTCTTTGATTTTTCTTGTTATTTAAACCTTTTCTGAGAAAATCTCGTGGCGGCTGGAAATGAAGACCACGAAAATGAGTTGTGAGGGAATTAGGTTAAGGGTAGGATTATATATATAGGGTGTACATTGGTGATTAGATTCGTTTATAGCCACTCGTTTTACTCCGTTCATCATTTAAAAATCCCTACAATTACATAATGTATCCAAAAATCATGAAAATGGGCATGCAGCTTCAGTTCGCCATTACGGTCCCAACGAAACTGGGTTCACCGAATTCCGACTCTGTTTGCTCACATAGCATATTTTTAACCGTAAAAATATCGACTGTATTTCACATTAAAAATCCCATACGGCCACATACTGACTTCAAAAATCACGAAACTTGACATCTAACAATAATTTGACATTGCGGATCCAAGAAAATTAGTTTCATCGATTTCTGAGGTCGTTTGCAAAACCGGCTATTTTAAAAGCCCTAAATTTCCCTTTTAAATATTAAATATATTTAAAAACAATTAAATTAAATATTTATAAATAAATATTATCATATATATATTCACAGTGGAATACCGTACAGCTCTAGAATATTCCTATATGAATTTCTAACTTGATATTTCTAATTTGGGTCAACCCGATATTCGATTTATACTGAAATTCCTTTTTAAAATATAAATAATTCCTTTATAAATTATAAAGGAATTCCATAGCGACTTTTCTAAAATTTGATTTGGACGTAAATAAAAATATACACGACGAAATCCCAAATTTTCTCTTCAACTAGAAATATATACTCTACCAGCTCCACACGTTTCTTGTTTCATAGAAATCCGGCTTAAAACGTGTAACAACCCGGAATTTTGGAACCAATTTAAAATTTTTATTTCAGGAAATTTTAATAGAAAATGCGTCAAAAAAAAGGGGTTAAACAATAAAAATTTTACATTTTTATTGTAAAGGAGAAAATATGAAAAATGAGCATTGGTTTGAATAGGAAAGTTGTTGTAACATAAAATGTTCACATTTTTATGTAATAATATGATTCATTAAAAAGTTACATTTTAATGGAAAAAGAATCATTATTAAATGATCACTATTGAAAGAAAATTGGTTAACATTAAAAGCACGTTTTTAATGTAAGATGAAACATATAAAAAGTTGCACAACTTAATAATCAGAGAAAATGAATCAAACATTCATATAAAAATTTGATTGAAAAATAAGTGTGGTCCCATCATGCCTAGTCAGCTAATTAAATTTCATTTGTCACCTACTACATATGTAGAAACAAGTGAAAGATAAAATCTAAAATTTATAACCAAATAAAGAAGAATAAAAAAAGGGAAAGTCACCTCCTTCATTAATAAATAAAATTTGAAATCATAATCAATGGAAATTAGAGGGGTGTCATTTATTGCAAGAAAAAAATAAAGAAGGAAAAAGAATAATGAAAGGATTATTTCAGTCAGTAACATAGGATGTAATATAAATGAACTAAAATAATAAATTGGTAAATACATAATTCTACATTTACATTATATATATATATATACATATACATATACATATACATATATATATATATATATATATATATATTGTCTATCCCAAAAATATATGTAAACAACGTAAGTATAATTATGAATTAGAAACAATGTTAAGTAAGCTTTGATTGAATTTTTCAATTAAAGGCAGGAATATTGAAATGTTTCTCATAATAAATGGGAAATAAATAATTTGTAATCTTGGGATTTTGGCAATAAATATGGAATTTTTTGCAGAATTGTAAAGGTCACAAATTTTAAATAAGGGGATTAGGATTGTAAATAAGTAATTTATGGGAAATAAATATGTCAATAAATGTTAAGAGGTTACAATTCAAAAATATATAGGGACAAATGTTTTAACTCCAAT
This sequence comes from Allium sativum, assembly GCA_030737875.1. Classification (NCBI taxonomy): domain Eukaryota; kingdom Viridiplantae; phylum Streptophyta; class Magnoliopsida; order Asparagales; family Amaryllidaceae; genus Allium; species Allium sativum. The sequence goes on from CM060927.1 coordinate 274,012,796, forward strand.
TAGGGAAATTTGTGTTATAAAATTATTTATATTTTATATATACACTTGGAAATACGAAACCCTAATATCCTAATACCATAGCCGCCAGTTCTCATTTCAATGGCCTAAACACAGCCGATTTCATTCACTAATTTCTCCCCAATTAATAAGAATTAAAACATGGAATCAAAGCAATTATTGAAGAGCATGTTAAGGTCTATAATTTCAACGGTCAAGATCTGAAATAAAGCTACGGATTTCTCGAATTTTGCACCCAAAACCGGTGGCTTTGGACAGGAATTCGCGGCTGTGGAGGCCACCGCAGGTGGCGGTGCTACTGGCGCAAGGGGTGGTCGGCGCGGGCTTCGAGATGGGGGTGTCTGGTGGTGGTACGGTGGCTCGTGGGTGGCGATTTCAGAAGGTTTCGAAGTCGAGCTTTGGGTTACGGGCTCCTACAGTTAACGAAGAAGAGGACTTTGAAATTTCAGATCTAAATTATTAGGTGAGATTTCTGATTTTAAATTAATTAATTAATTAATTTCTATTTAATAATTGTTTGTATTTAATAAAATAGTTCTATGTTGTAATAATTTGGATGATGAATTGGTTGTCTGTGTGTGTGTCTCTCGCTTGTGTAAAAATAGCTGTAAGGTATAATTATGTAGAATATTTAATAGTCAAAACAAAATTTACATTTTGTTATGAACGGTAATGATAGTTAAAAATGGACCTTCGGATTTTAAATTGTTGTGTCTAGATTTAAAAACATCGTTTTGATTAATAATGTTCATTTAGATTTAAGATTGTTATTTTTGTGAAAATGTTCATCTTTTGATTATTGTTATGTTAAACAAATTTAGCATTTTGTTATGAATTGTCGTGTTGGAGCAAATTTAACATTTTGTTATAAATCGTCTTGTTAAAACAAATTCTAACATTTTGTTATAAATTGTTTATTAGAATTAAATTATCATTCTTGTTAAAATGTTCATTTAGAATTTAAGCAGCATTTTTGTTAAAAATGTTTATTTAGATTAATGATATCATTTTTGTTGTAAAAAGTCGCATTGATATTAAAATAACACTTTTGTTAAAAATATTGCATTAGAATAAAAGATAATTTTTATCGTTAAAAAGCATATTTTGTCACCTTTTCTTTTTAAAATGAAAAGGGTCATTTTTGTCGCTTCTTCTTTTTAACATTAAATGAACATTTTTATACATTAAAAAGAATTGATTTTCTTAAACATCCTTTTTCTATAAAGAGGAATTATGTTTTTGTTTTTATATTGCTTACAATATAGAAGTGTAAAATTAGAAATAAAGATTCATTTTTAGTTATTTTGTCGATTAGTGACAAAATTGTTTAAACACATAAAAGATTCATTTTTGTTTATTTTGTTGATTAGCAACAAAATTGTCTAAACATCTAAAAGGTTCATTTGTATTATTTTGTTGATTTGTAACAAATTGTACATTCACACGAAAAGTACATTTTTATTTATTTCATTGATTAGAAATAAAATTGTCCATTTCTATAATAAAGTACATTTTTATTGATTGTGTTGATTTGAATCAAAATTTTCACTGCATATTAAAAAGTGCATTTTATTTATATTTGTTGAATTGGAATAGAATCGCCAATTCACAAATATTTGTATTTTATTCACTTTTGTTAAAATGACACAAAATTGTCAATGCATGCTTAAAATCGTATTTTTTCCATTTTTGTTGAAATAACATAAAATGTTCAATTCTTTTTAACAATCATATTTTGTTTATTTTTGTTGAATTAGAAGAGAATTGCTAATTCACAAAAATGTGCGTCTTTATCATTTATGTTGAAACAAAACAAATGTGTTCATTTATATAAAAAGTTACATTTTTATTATTTTTGTTGAATTAGAATAGAATTGCTAATTCACAAAAATGTGCACTTTTATCATTTATGTTGAAATGAAGCAAATTTGTCCATTTATATAAAAAGTTATATTTTGTCTATTTTTGTAGAATTGGAATAGAATTGCCAATTCACAAAAATATGTATTTTGATCACTTGTGTTGTTATGAAACAAAATTGCCAATTCATAGAAAAGTACATTTTTGGTTATCTTAGTTGAATTGAAATAAAAATTTGTCCATTCACTAAAATCTATATGTAACCTATTTTCACTGACATTTTAGAACTATTAAAATGACAATATTGTTGCAACCCATTTTTACCGTCATTTTAGAATCATTAAAATGGTATATTTGCTATGTCATATTTTACCATCATTTTAGATACGGTAAAAAGAAAATATTTTAGCATTATATTTTTATTGTCTTTTAGAGAAGAAAAAAAAAAGGAATTTTTATGTTATATTTTTGTTGTCATTTTAGAGACGATAAAAATATGAATTAGAAATGTACATTTTTATATATTAAAAGTTGTCATTTTAGATACGGTATAAAAGTTGTCATATTGTTTACATTAAAAGGAAGGGACAAAAATTAACATTTTTGTACATTAAAATGATTAAACCAAAATATACAATTTTTGATCACTGATAAGAATTACACAAAAGAAATAAAAAACTAGATTTTTATTGTCAATTGTTCATAATAAAAAGAATTGAGATATATGTCTATGATGTTGATGTGTTTGATGTGTTGAATATGTAGTTAGTTTATTTAAATTGAATATTACACTTCCATTTACGAGTCATCCGACTTGTTTATGTGATTGGGTTGATAATTTTTACACATCGCCCAAGTGCACAGATAATTTATTTAATCATTTGTTGTGTTATGTGCTGGTTGAAAACCCCATGGGTCTTAGGATGATATTCACACATCTCCCTTGTTATTAGTTATAAGCGTTATTTATTTGACGCTTATACAACATATGATGCACTTTGGATGTTGTGGATGGCTCTGATAATTTTGATCATTTATTCTTGCGGTGTGTGGAACCCATATAATTAAATTATATGGTAATTGTTTGGGCCTCATTCCAACTTTGAATATTTTAATATAATATTCAGTTAAAGAAATCAGTTAATGACTTTGAAGTTTTGAAAAGAAAAGATTTTATTCTTATTGTTAAAAAGTTACAATAAAAGGGTTGAGTGAAACGGGCCATGACACGAGGTTAAGCCCAACTTATGGGATAAGTCTGCTCGGAACCAACCGGCATATCCAACATCCATAAGTCGCAGGCCTAATGTAGGAGGTCTGGCCCAGTATAAAATATGAATGAATAAGAAAATGAACTGGTCTACTTAATCTGTTTTTAAATAGAAACGCCATTTTAAACCAAACGCATTTACCAATTTAATGTATTCATTTTAAAATGAATATTAAAAAGAAGTGATTTGTAAACTTAATATTTTAGAAATATTAATATTTTTATATATGATAAGAAAATAAAACATTCAATTTAGACTTTAAATTGAAATAAAGTTAAAACTATTTTAAGGCGAATTTATAAATATTTTATAAAGTACGTTTTAAATAGAAATCGATAATATAATATATATTAAATAAATAAATAAATATATATATATATATATTTAATGGCCTGAATAGAACGCGCCGTGCAGCGACCGTTCGCGGATTTCGAGCATTAATTTTAAATGGATGTAACGGGAGATCCGACCGTCGGATTCTCCTAAAATCGGAACCGTTGGGTTCATATCGAAAAGAGGTTTTCAATGAATATAAGAGTTTTAAAATCTAACGGTTGGATTTGGAATTATGTCCAAATCAAATTTAGAAAAGGTCGCTATGGATGCAGTTCGGTGGCCGTTATTGGAAACCGACTGTACGAGCAAAAATAAAATTATTAAAAATATGGAAATATTATGCAAAATCATAATAAATGATTTAAAAGGAATTTAGATGAAAATTTCCAATAGTGAAGAGATAAAAATATATTTTATCGATATGAACTAGTTATTAACTAGAACGAATCTTATAATTAAGATTTAATAAAGTTTTCCAATAAGTTAATATTTACTTGGAATTAAATAGAATAAATTGGATTTTTTGGGTTGTCGTGAATGGTGTCTTAAATAACACTGTTCTTAACCCCAGTTGAGCAAAGAATAAATCTTTTAATTAAGATTTTTAGAGTTTCAATCATATTTGATAATTGGAATAAAATGAAATGTAAATTGGATTTATCGTGAACAGTGTTTTAAACGACACTTGTTCTTTAACCCAGTTTGCAGTGAAATATAATTTGGGATTTATGAATCTTTTATTAAGATTTAAAATGGAATATTTTCCAAGAGTAAAGTTTTCCAATTTAATATATTAAATTGGGATCGAATGGATTTTGATTTAATAACATTCGAGATGATCTTCTGTAATAGAAGGCCATTAATATATATGGAATTTAAAAGGCTTTGCCGTTATTCCATTTATATTAATAGCCCGATACAGAAATTCATAACGATTATACATTGGTCTGATTTCTATGAAAATCCCCTGTTTAATGGGAGATGAATTTGAGTTTATCGTGAACAATGTTTTAAATGACATTAGTTCTTTAACTCAAATAAGGATAAGATTAATTTCTTAAAATTAAATAATCATTAAATAATGATTTTGATATTTAAAACCAAATTGGAGTTTTTAATAAATCTTTAAAAGAAAAGATTTAAGAATAAACTTAAAGGATTTGTCTTTGATAGAATAATGTGAATATTTTATTTTAAAGAATATTTTGAATTGGAATGAGGCGTTGGATGTGCTTTTATAGAGTACTTGATTTTTAATATATAAATACGTGGGTTATACGGAAAGGCCGGGTTTAACCCATTCCGAATAATCACTACGACGATGTAGAGTCGAAGTTGAAGACGATGATTGAAGATCGACGATCTTCACATCGAATGGATGTGTTGCTACTGAGACCCATGATGGGAGTAGCTACCTTGAAGGGGCTTCAGTGGTGGCCGTCCGGACTATTGTTGATTGTTCAGATTTGGTTTTCGCTCAGACCCAGAGCATAAGCTAGTAAACGGATGTGTGTCTGACATTGGATTTCATTCCATGTGAATTAAATCGATTTTTGTTAATGTATGCCTGTTTGGTGGTGGAGGATTTATTCTCTACTTAACACCCTGGTATATATTAATAGTGATTGATCGCATGGCGTGAATTGTCAATGTGGCATGCCAAGATGCAAATGATCAAGGCTTTTGTTGAAAAGCAAGGCCTTGTGGGATGATCGAGCATAGCCTATTACGGCATAGCTTTGTGTATATCGTGACTTCGCGAGCCTCACACCCCGGTATGAGTCAAAAATGGGATATGGACCGTAGGGAGTGCACACGTTTCTTTCTAGCTAGTGGTAGTGTCAGTGCTTTAACATGGCCTGGCATTTTACTTATGTGGATGATGGATTTTGAGGCACCTCGTATTTTTATAGACCGATAGTGGTCATATTATAGGTTCAAAGGAACCGGGAAACATGTGTTTAGGCATAACTAATCCACTGCCGATAGGCGGGGACCGGCCCTACCGCTCCAAGGGTTCACTACGGGGGATCCTGAGGCATTTGCTAGAGTGTCTCGAATCGGAGAGGAGCTTGCCCCTAGCCTCGACTCATGATGGAAATCCAGTTTCCAATACGACCTTGCGGTTTTGAATGTAGAACTAGTATGGTGACATGATATATGGTACCCATGCCGTCTATGATTGATACATTATGATTGAAATGTTTTTTTATTAGAACATATACACACTAATATCAAATGCATTTTTATCGTATCAAGCATCATTTGACCATTATAAGGTAAAACCCTATCCTCCGGTTTGCGTTGCATTGTGTGATGGGACTTGAGTCTTATAATGATTTCATTTTTTCTAAAAAGCATAGCGTTATTTGAACGATTTACTTTAATTATGCACTGGCAATCCAATGGAGTAAACCCGTTCCGCGTTAGCGGCGTGGTCCTGTGATTAGCCTTATCATTAGTTTAGTTTAGTTAAGATTTCTCATACCAGTCCCATGACTGACCTGTAGTTTGTTTCACTGGCAAACTCGGGTGCCCATATTTTTCCACACGAGCAGTCGAGTAGCTTGTTTTGCAGATATCTATTCTTTTAGTAGGATCCTGGATTGAAGCTTAAAGCTGTGTCCAGGGCATTTATAGTCTTCCGCTGTGTATTGTATTTATGTATTGTAATTTAACTTCCGCTGTATCATTCCTGTAACAACCTGAATTTTAATAACGTGTTAAGACAAGAATCGAGGAAGAATTAAATTTTAAAATAAGAATCAAGCGAAATGGGTTGCGCCGTTGCGTTCGTCCCGGAATTCTGGTTGGAAACGAGTCCGAAATTTTGTAAATCGGAGTCCGTATGACCGAGATATGGCCTCTAGAAGTTTCACGAAAAATCAGAAAACGAAAACAGATTTTCGAATTTCAAATTTTTCCCCAAACAGACTGGGCGGGAAATTTCCCACCCAGCCCCAGGTCGACTGGGGAGTCGACCCCCCAGGGACCAGGTCGACTGCCCAGTCGACCTGGGTGTCGACCTGGGGTTCGTCCTCCCTGGTCGAGCCAGGTCGGCCTGTGTGCACCTGTAGGGTCTTGTGGTCTGGTTTGTTGCCCTATGACGATTTTTGATGGCTTAGATCTATTCTAGGGTTGATCCTATGGCCTAAACTAGCTCCTACTTCTATAAAAACACCCTAAGACCTAACCTAAATCACTAAAAATCATCCTAGCAACAAAGTGCTGCCCAAATCTCTCTTGATCATGGCCTCCATCTCCAACTTCAAAGGCTTGAGCCTTCAAACTAGATCCATGTCAAAGGAGCAAGCTTTCTGCATCAAATCAAGGGAGTAGAGCATCATTCCTACACCGTTCTACGACAAATTCTTGCTCTTAATCCTCTAGCCATGATATGTAAGTTCTAGCTACTTTTAGATCTAAACGGTAGTTCTAATGTTGACATGGAATAAAATGAGATGAAACCTAAGTATGTTAGTCTATGTGAATCTAGTCTTTCCACTCTTTTGAATCTATGATTTTGGGATATTTCTTAGAGATTAAATCATGCCACTCATGTTGAGTTTGACCTAGTTTATCATGCAAGATTGAATCTTTACTTGTGGAATGTGGGCATGAACCCTTAAAACAATTTGACTTGTGGAACATTCATATGAACTTGACTTGGGGGCTTATGCATGTAAAAGAACCTAAACCCCTCATGACCATTTACATGCCTATGATGATGCTATCATACATGTTTGAGGAAAATCCCTTTTATGCTATCATACATATTTGAGGCCAATCCCTTTATGCTATTATACATGTTTGAGGCAAATTCCTTTATGTTATCATACATATTTGAGGCCAATCCCTTTATGCTATCATACATAGTTGAGGCCAATCCCTTTATGCTATCATACATATTTTAGGCCAATATGTTGTCATATGATTCCTACTATGTTGACTCGCTTTCACTTGCGTTGGGAATTCGCCTTGGGTAGTTTAGGCAAACGTGAGATGGGCTATGAAATTTAACATGAATTAAGTAATGGGACAATGGGCATAAGTGTAAAACATGGACTTTGTCGTAGCCTAAATTTGACATGAACATGATAAGTAGGGAAAACATGAAAGTGGCCAACTCGAGGTTGGGTTGAGTTTGTAGCATAAACCTGCCCGGACCCGCCCGGCAAATCCAGTAGCTACAGACAATAAGACCCAATGTGAGAAGTTGGTCATATCACGCTCAAAACCCGAGGTTAGACTAGGTTGTGGTGTAAAGCTGCCCGGACCTGCCCGGCGTAACCAGTAACCACAACAAAGTCTAATGTGAGAGGTTGGGGTGTATTAATTTACTTAATGCCACATGATAAGGTTAAGTTAGTTTGACTAATGGCACTTAACCGATATGACATGAATGGGTAGGTTAAGTAAGACCGGACTGGATTTCTTAGATACACTTAACCATATAACATGATTAGCGGATGGGTTAGTTTAACCTAAATGGGTTGATAACACCCGACTGGGATAACACGATGCGTGGTTGAGTTAAGTGAACCCACAAGAATGATACTTAACCATTATAAATACGACTAGTGGATGGGGTTAAGTTAACTACACTTAACCAATCCGACTTGGAAATTTGATGGGGTTAAGTTAACTTACACTTAACCAATCCGACTTGATGATTTGATAGGGTTAAGCCACGAACCTCTTAAATATACTTAACCAATCTGACACGGTAAATATGATAGGGTTAAGTTAACCTATACTTAACCAATCTGACACGATAATCTAGGGTTAATTCATGAACGCCTTGATATACTTAACCAACTTGATACATGGTTTGTAGGGCTAAGCCTTGAACTTAAATACTTAGCCAATTTTGACATGATTCGTAGGCGGGGTAAGTCATGAATTCGAATGACAACACTTAACCCATTAGACAAAACCCTAGTTCAGGGGACTAAGTGGAAAATCGTAGTGAATAAGGATAACGGGAAGGGAAGCTAAGTGATAAACCTTAGTTAAGGATAACTAAGTAATAATTCTTAGCCAAGAGAATTGGACCAGTTCACAAATAGTTGAGTAACCTGATACGGTAGGTCATCGTTTAAAACGAACGCACGAGGAGGAGCTAATGTTTAACTAACTCAGATAAAGGCTCCAGCGAACTGGGTGACGAAGCCGTAGCTTTAGGGGACGTGAGGGTACTCTTGGTATCCCTCTGTGAGGTTGTAGATGATCCTCCTGGGCTCACAGAGGTTAAGGTCTGCGGTAGAAGAACCAAGGGTATGCCTTGGTTGCTGTGCGAGCAACCTAAAGGCTGGGGTGGATTAGCGTGGAGTCAGCGATACCTGGTTTAGCCCTGTGATAGCACGTCGTCGACTACCTACCATCTTTAGTCAATCGTGTACGTATGCGGAAAGGCAGAGAACTCCCAACAGACCATATACTTGCTATCTAGTTATGGGTGAGGTGGGCCAATAGGAAAGTGGGGCATAGGCGGCCGGAGTATAGTTCTCGTGCATGATTTTCTTGGATTGCCTTTCAGTAGTTGAGGGAGGGGTCACGTGGGACCATAACCACCGGTGTAAAAACAGACCTTGATATCTGCACCGGCAGATAACTTAAATCTCCCGACCGAGTCCTGTATTTCTTGATTAGCCCTGGCACGGGACTCAGATGGCACATTGAGATACATGTGCGCCTAGACATGGAAAAACAATTCACGATACACACGTGGGAAAAAGAGCGTGGTGGAAGGGTACCATAATCCCTAGCGGTCCTAGGTGGCTAAAACCCAAAACCGAGTTACGAAAACATAGTAAGTAGCGTAATCCCTAGCAGTCCTAGGTGGCTTAAACCCAAACCGAGTTACGAAAACGTTTAGTAGGTAGCGTAATCCCTAGTGGTCCTAGGTGGCATAAATCCTAGCCGAACATTCGAGAATTCATGGTAAGAAAATACAGCTAGATCAAGGGTGACAGTCCAAAACGATTTCAAGGATAATGGAACTACGTTGAAGTAGTATAGAACTACATGAGGAAGCCGTAGGATTTATGGCAAAGGACTAAACATATACATGGAAAGAAACATACGAGTTTGTAAAACCTACATTAGGTTGACATGGACCATTTCATGACATTGGGCAAGGGACATTTTGTAGCTAACACATGACACAGGTTGGGATACTAGTACGAAAGGTGCAGGGCAAATATACTCGATAGAACCTTGGGATGTTATACTCGATAGAACCTTGGGATGTTATACTCGATAGAACCTTGGGATGTTATACTTGATTCTTAGTGACCGTAGTTTATCTTGATACAGTAGTTCATCCTGTTACCTTAGTTTAGCTTGTCTATCTTATCATCATATTACTTTCAGTTTATGCATGTCACGTTACCTTTACCTTTTTTTATGCTAAAAGTAGATAGGACTTACCAGTCTTTATGACTGACCCCGTTTTCTTTCGTCTCTTTGTCTTCCGTTTCCCCCCTCCAGGTTTTCAGGGAGGAAATACTGTTATTTAGCTCGGACTTCTTCTGCTTCAAGGTCATCATGTATGGCTTGGATTTTTCTTGGCTATGGCTGCTTTTCCGTTTTACTTGGGGAATATTTTATGACTGTGGTTTTATACCGCTTTAACTATTGCAAGACAGGTTTCCAATGTAATGGCTTTTAAAGGCATTTTGATGTAAAAGGCTTTAGACCTTATAATTTTATGAGGTAATGAAATTTGGGTTTTCTTCCGCTGTTTTATATGTTCTGTCTTGTAATATTTCTGTGCATGTTTACCTAGACAACGCCCCTCCAAAGCTAGTGCATTCTCTTGAGAGTGACCCTGGCGGAGGTGGGGTGTTACATTTAGTATCAGAGCAGAAGGTTACCAGACTGGGAAAAAGTTTTTAAAACCTTCTGAAAACTATTTTCAAAGCCATTTTACAAAGAAGCATTTTCCAAGAAAAGTTTTAAAGAAAAAGGCTATTCCCCAAAAAGCCATTAGCACTATCCTGTGTTCCCTTGATCGAATCTCTTTTCCTTTCTTTCCTCCGCCTGTAGTCGCAGTAGTTTTAACTGTGACTAATCCTTTTCTAGCTATGTAAATGTTTTCCGTGCGATTGAGGAAGTTCTCAAGAGACCCGTTACCACGTTATACAAGAAAGGATAGGAGTGGTTAAGCCGAATGAGGCTCAGAACAAGAAGGTAGTTAAGTACTATAGGACAAGGACATGGGAAAAGAACAAGATCGTCGAGAGGGAAATTGTATACTCTCACCTAAGAGGGATGGTAACGTTTCTGTTAAAGGTTTTTCCTTTCTATCATCCCGTCAGGACTTTGTTTTGTACATAGCATCCTTTTTTTTAAATCTTGCTTCGATAGTTGAGTCGCTGCACCTTAGTACTAGCATAGTAGAGGATTCCATTTTTGTCTCAAATCTTGTTGAGGAATCGGTCCATTTATTCATGACTTGTTTGGATTTGAGGACGCCTATGACTTTTGGGAATAATGCTTATGCTTTTAAGCTATGGGTTGAATTCTAGGAATGGAGTGGTTATCTAGTAAGGGTGCCATTCTCGGTTTTGAAAGGAGGATAGTTAGGCTCTTGACTTGCCTCGGTAATACCCTCGAAGTCTCGTGTAAACTTTAGGGTTCTGTCATGATTGGTTACCTAGAATCTCTTGATGCATTTGTTGGTAATCCGTTCGAGTAGAGTTCGCCACTAAGGCGGAGGGTTCATTTCGCTTGTGCATGAGTTATGGAAATCACTCTAGTAAGTACACTTGGTAACATGGCTGGCACCTGTTTGTTTTCAAGAGATAAGTTCTTCTACGAGGAATGCCGTAGAGCGAGTAAACGAGATCCATGATTAACTAGTGAATTTTGGAGAGCTTACATGAAACCATGAGTGCAAGGATATGGTTGAGCCAAGTATACTAGAGGGAGAATAAGTAAAAGTGGAACGAGAGGCGGCAATGAAGTGAGTTCCAGCTCATATTTGGAAATAGGAGTTAAGAGGCCACGAAAACTTGAAGTTAAAGATGGTCAAAGCACAATGGAATTAAGCTCAAGGAAATGCGACTTAGAAGATTAAAGACAAGATACGCGCATCATATCTCTTTTTAAGAGTATATTCTTGATCCCTATTTTCCTGTAGAGCTTACCCGCATGCTATCTTTTATGCATATCCTCTCGGTCCTATTCTCGATCTTATTTCTGTTGCAAACTCCATAGGGGGTATGACTTATCTGTTAATAATACATGTCAGGGTTTGAAGGTGTCCGTTAGGTTGACTAAACCTTTTGGGCTTTATAAGATATGGGTTGGGTTTAGAAAGGGATTTCTAGTAATCCAAAAGGAGTTTATCTTGCTTCTCTTCTCGGTCCTATCTTGAGGACCTTAGGTAGAACCCTGTGGATGTAAACATGTATTTGAAAACATGTTATGATTGATATGGTTGCAAGTGGTTGCTCGTGGATGCGCGAATACACACTAGGCACTAGATCGGCTCAGTCACATTTCATATTTCATATGTATACGTGTTTATACTTGTTTATGGATGAACTTGAATGTGTTATCATGTGAATATTGCATATGGATGAATGGTTATGCACACATATAGTGTTTATGTGACTAGGACTATTTGCATACATATGGATTCATGGCACTAAACATATTTTGCATTTAGAAGATCAATCAGGCCTGATCATTTGCATTAGATAAGGAACACATATACACACACTTCCTGCATATGTTCATACAGCATTAGAAATCTTTTAAGGACAATGGTTGCCTGTGGATGATGCTTTGAGTAGATGGATGATTGGATGGTATGACACATCCTCCCTAACTTAGAGATTTCGGGGACGAAATTCTTAAAGGAGGGGAGAATGTAACAACCCGAATTTGAATAACGTGTTAAGACAAGAATCGAGGCAGAATTAAATTTTAAAATAAGAATCAAGCGAAATGGGTTGCGCCGTTGCGTTCGACCCGGAATTCTAGTTGGAAACGAGTCCGAAATTTTGTAAATCGGAGTCCGTATGACCGAGATATGGCCTCTAGAAGTTTCACGAAAAATCAGAAAACGAAAACAGATTTTCGAATTTCAATTTTTTTCCCGAAACGGACTGGGCGGGAAATTTCCCGCCCAGCCCCAGGTCGACTGGGGAGTCGCCCCCCAGGGACCAGGTCGACTGCCTAGTCGACCTGGGGGTCGACCTCCCTGGTCGAGCCAGGTCGGCCTGTGTGCACCTGTAGGGTCTTGTGGTCTGGTTTGTTGGCCTGTGATGATTTTTGATGACTTAGATCTATTCTAGGGTTGATCCTATGGCCTAAACTAGCTCCTTATTCTATAAAAACACCCTAAGACCTAACCTAAATCACTAAAAATCATTCTAGCAACAAAGTGCTTCCCAAGTCTCTCTTGATCATGGCCTCCATCTCCAACTTCAAAGGCTTGAGCATTCAAACTAGATCCATGTCAAAGGAGCAAGCTTTCAACATCAAATCAAGGGAGTAGTGCATCATTCCTACACCGTTCTATGACAAATTCTTGCTCTTAATCCTCTAGCCACGATATGCAAGTTCTAGCTACTTTTAGATCTAAACGGTAGTTCTAATGTTGACATGTAATAAAATGAGATGAAACCTAAGTATGTTAGTCTATGTGAATCTAGTCTTGCCACTCTTTTGAATCTACGATTTTGGGCTATTTCTTAGTGATTAAATCATGCCACTCATGTTGTGTTTGACCTAGTTTATCATGCAAGATTGAATCTTTACTTGTGGAATGTTGGCATGAACCCTTAAAACAATTTGACTTGTGGAACATTCATATGAACTTGACTTGGGGGCTTATGCATGTAAATGAACCTAAACCCCTCATGACCATTTACATGCCTATGATGATGCTATCATACATGTTTTGAGGAAAATCCCTTTTATGCTATTATACATATTTGAGGCCAATCGCTTTATGCTATTATACATGTTTGAGGCAAATTCCTTTATGTTATCATACATATTTGAGGCCAATCCCTTTATGATATCATACATAGTTGAGGCCAATCCCTTTATGCTATCATACATATTTTAGGCCAATATGTTGTCATATGATTCCTACTATGTTGACTCGCTTTCACTTGCGTTGGGAATTCGCCTTGTGTAGTTTAGGCAAACGTGAGATGGGCTATGAAATTTAACATGAATTAAGTAATGAGACAATGGGCATAAGTGAAAAACATGGACTTTGTCGTAGCCTAAATTTGACATGAACATGATAAGTAGGGAAAACATGAAAGTGGCCAACTCGAGGTTGGGTTGAGTTTGTAGCATAAACCTGCCCGGACCCGCCCGGCAAATCCAGTAGCTACAGACAATAAGACCCAATGTGAGAAGTTGGTCATATCGCGCTCCAAACCCGATGTTAGACTAGGTTGTGGTGTAAAGTTGCCCGGACCAGCCCGGCGTAACCAGTAACCACAACAAAGTCTAATGTGAGAGGTTGGGGTGTATTAATTTACTTAATGCCACATGATAAGGTTAAGTTAGTTTGACTAGTGGCACTTAACCGATATGACATGAATGGGTAGGTTAAGTAAGACCAGACTGGATTTCTTAAAGACACTTAACCATATAACATGATTAGCGGATGGGTCAGTTTAACCTAAATGGGTTGATAACACCCGACTGGGATAACGCGATGCGTGGTAGAGTTAAGTGAACCCACAAGAATGATACTTAACCATTGTAAATACGACTAGTGGATGGGGTTAAGTTAACCTACACTTAACCAATCCGACTCGGAAATTTGATGGGGTTAAGTTAACTTACACTTAACCAATCCGACTTGATGATTTGATAGGGTTAAGCCACGAACCTCTTAAATATACTTAACCAATCTGACACGGTAAATTTGATAGGGTTAAGTTAATCTATACTTAACCAATCTGACACGATAATCTAGGGTTAAGTCATGAACGTCTTGATATACTTAACCAACTTGATACATGGTTTGTAGGGCTAAGCCTTGAACTTAAATACTTAGCCAATTTTGACATGATTCGTAGGCGGGGTAAGTCATGAATTCGAATGACAACACTTAACCCATTAGACAAAACCCTAGTTCAGGGGACTAAGTGGAAAATCGTAGTGAATAAGGATAACGGGAAGGGAAGCTAAGTGATAAACCTTAATTAAGGATAACTAAGTAATAATTCTTAGTCAAGAGAATTAGACCAGTTCACAAATAGATGAGTAACCTGATACGGTAGGTCATCGTTTAAAACGAAAACACGAGGAGAAGCGAATGTTTATCTGACTCAGATAAAGGCTCCAGCGAACTGGGTGACGAAGCGGTAGCTTCAGGGGACGTGAGGGTACTCTTGGTATCCCTCTGTGAGGTGGCAGATGATCCTCCTGGGCTCACAGAGGTTAAGGTCTATGGTAGAAGAACCAAGGGTATGCCTTGGTTGTTGTGCGAGCAACCTAAAGATTGGGGTGGATTAGCGTGGAGTCGGCGATACCTAGTTTAGCCCTGTGATAGCACGTCGTCGACTACCTACCATCTTTAGTCAATCGTGTACGTATGCGAAAAGGCAGAGAACTCCCAACAGACCATATACTTGCTATCTAGTTATGGGTGAGGTGGGCCAATAGGAAAGTGGGGCATAGGTGGTCGGAATATAGTTCTCGTGCATGATTTTCTTGGATTGCCTTTCAGTAGTTAAGGGAGGGGTCACATGGGACCATAACCACCAATGTAAAAACAAACCTTGATATCTGCATCGGCAAATAACCTAAATCTCCCGACCGAGTCCTGTATTTCTTGATTAGCCCTGGCACGGGACTCAGATGGCACATTGAGATACATGTGCGCCTAGACATGGAAAAACGATTCACGATTCACGATACACACGTGGGAAAAAGGGCGTGGTGGATGGGTAGCGTAATCCCTAGCGGTCCTAGGTGGCTAAAACCCAAAACCGAGTTACGAAAACGTTTAGTAAGTAGCGTAATCCCTAGAAGTCCTAGGTGGCTTAAACCCAAACCGAGTTACGAAAACGTTTAGTAGGTAGCGTAATACCTAGTGGTCCTAGGTGGCATAAATCCTAGCCGAACATTCGAGAATTCATGGTAAGAAAATACAGCTAGATCAAGGGTGGCAGTCCAAAATGATTTCAAGGATAATGGAACTAAGTTGAAGTAGTATAGAACTACGTGAGAAAGCCATAGGCTTTACGGCAAAGGACTAAACATATACATGGAAAGAAACATACGAGTTGGGAAAACATACATTAGGTTGACATGGACCATTTCATGACATTGGGCAAGGGACATTTTGTAGCTAACACATGACACGGGTTGGGATACTAGTACGAAAGGTGCAGGGCAAATATACTCGATAGAACCTTGGGATGTTATACTCGATAGAACCTTGGGATGTTATACTCGATAGAACCTTGGGATGTTATACTTGTGTAATAACCCGGAAAATCTGAACCAGTTTAAATTTTTTATTTTGGCAATTTTAGCGAATTTTGAATATTTAAAATGAATTATTTTAAATAATATCGACGAGAAATTTATTTTGAATATATTTAGAACGTATATATTATATACGCCGTCGTTAGAATATAAATATTTATATATAATTATAAATAGAATTGAAAATGGCGCGGTAGTTCGATAATTCAATTTCAAACTTCAATTGAATGTACCGGGTGCAAAACAATCCGGATTTTAGTGAAACCAAAAACATTAGGATCTAATTGATAGTATCTTTCCAACGAATCCGAAAAATCAAAATTTCATAGCGGGAATCAAAAGATATGTCCAGTTGAAAATTCTGAATAGTCGCTATGGAATTCAGACCCTTAAAAATGGGAATTTTGCAAACGACCTCGGATTTCGACAAAACCACTTTTGTTGGGTCCGTGATGTTAAATTATTGCTAGATTTCTAATTTCATAATTTTTCAAATCAATATGTGAGCGTGGCAAAGGAAAACGCGTTTGACCAGTTTCAGTTGATTTTAATCGACTGGAAATTGGCCATTTTTCTAACGGTCTCAGAATTCGACGAAACTAGTTTTGTTAGGACCGTATCGTCAATACGAAGCTAGAAAATATTTTTCGCGTATTTTTCGAGGCTGTATGTGGCCTCGGTAATTTGAAATGTACGTTTTAAATTCAATATAATGATTTAAATGTAAATTTGACGAAAACTGATCGTAATGGTCGAATTGGCCTACACAACATATCCCATTGTGTTCGGAATGGGGGTAATTAGCTAGGGACGATAGTCGGTGGGTTCGAATCCGAGTTCGAAAATAAAAGTTACTTTTTAGAATTCAAAAGAAAATTAAAATGAATAAATACATATATATTATCTTTGGTCAACCCTTATCCTCCCAAGCCTCATTCAAAATCGAAATAGGAAAAACCCGTTGGAACCCAAAATCCGCCGTCACCTGGACCTAGCCCCCTCCCTCTCGCCTGCGCGCCAGCCATCGGAGCCGCCTCCGCCGTCGCGTGCCTCGAGAGTGGCCCCACTTCGACCATCCTCCTTCTCTTCCTCCGCTTCTCTCTCCTTTCCACTTCTTCTCTAATCACCTCCGCACCCAGCCCCAAAGCGACCTCCACAGCAGCGCCGCCGCCACCTGTATCTCCGACCGCCGCCTCTCAGGAGGACCACCACCCCTCCGACGAACTGCGAAACCCTTTCCCCGTTCGAAACAAAGGTAAAGTTTATTTATTTTAGTTCATTTATTTCAGTTTCTTTCAATTATTACTTTTATATAAATCTGAAAATAATGTTTAGATTTTTACATATGGAAAACTGATTTTATTTTATAGGAAAACTTTGGTTTTTATTTATAAAAAGAATAGATTTTGTTCATAGAGTTGTTCATAGAAAAGAATAGATGTTTGTGCATAAAAAGATTAGATTTTTATAACATGAAAAAATTCAGTTTTTATATATATTTTTAATATGATAAAAGATCTGATTTTTAATCGAATAAAAATATATTTTTTATTGTAAGTGAAGATTAAAAATATATTTTTTATTGTAAGTGAAGATTAAAAATATAATTTTTTATTGTAAGTGAAGATTAAAAATATAAATTTTATTGTAAGTGAGGATTAAAAATATGATTTTTATATTTTTAAAGTATTAAAAATATGATTTTTATATTTTTAAAGTATTAAAAATATAATCTTTATTATGTAGAAGACGTAAAAATATCTTTTTGTTTAGGTAGAGCATTAAAAATATAATTTTTACATGATAGGAATATTATAAATATCATCTTTATATGTGTAGAAAAATAAAAATGTGATTTTTATAATGATATATTTGAAAAGGCGAAATCTTTATATAGAGAATAGCGAGGTAAAAATATAATTTTTATCTATATAGTAGCAATGTAAAGATAGAATTTTTATCTGTATAGTAGCAAAGTAAAAATTCGATTTTTATATATTGAATAGCGAAGTAAAAATTCGATTTTTACATATGTAGAGGATACGGGCAAAGAAAGTGACGAAAGGCGAAAACGACAAAGATTCCTACATTAGAAGAGTCATGATATTGGATAGCTATCGGTGAGAATTTCTCACCTTTCAATTTCTTTTTCTAGTTATATATATATACTAGGATGCATACGGTGTTTAGTAGCACCCGACACAATCGTCCACAGACCATGGACTTGTTTGTTTGATTGCAAAAATTAGTTAGATTATTTGATTGAAATTTGAGTTGTTTGGTGAAATGGAATGGATTGATTGATGTGTGAATGGCGTGGGCCTTCACTAGACCGGGGATAAGGCTAGGCCTCGTCCCGTTTCTAGTATCGTGCCGTTATGCCGCCGAAATTTTCTAAAATATGTTAGAAAAATAAAAATATCATTTTTATCTTGTACAGGAACTGAATAGAAATCCATGTGTTAAAATAAAATATTGTATCGTTAAAAATATAATTTTTAACGTGAATGTGAATAAATAAATATTCATTTACAAACCGGACGGTTTGTTTATGTACACCTATTTGAAGGACATTGATTGGGACGATAAATTTTACACATCGCCCAACTGCACAAATAAAAATCCGTGTTTCATTGTTTGAAACCCCACACGGGTGTTGGGATGAAATTTGAAGTTCACTCATCCTAATTGATTAAATATGTCGATCGATTGATTGACATGCTGTTATAAGCGTTAGATATTTATATTTGATGCTTATACAGTGTAGTGCACTTTGGTTGATGGTTGATTATTTTTCGATGCTATTATATACGTGTGAAGTATGAAAATCCATATAATTAACATTATATGGTGATTGATTGGGCCTCATTCCAATTTAGAAAATAAAGAATATTATAATATAAAGGTTCATGTGTTGACTGTACTCATCCGTTGAGATTAGTCATGTGTTGAACGAAGTATTTTAACAATAAAATTTACATCTTTATATTATAAAATAAAGGTTCATGTGTTGACTGTACTCATTCGTTGAGATTAGTCATGTGTTGAACGAAATATTTTAACAATAAAATTTACATCTTTATATTATAAAATAAAGGTTCATGTGTTGACTGTACTCATCCGTTGAGATTAGTCATGTGTTGAACGAAATATTTTAACAAAAAGAGTCACACGTGGACAGTAATCATTCGTTGAGATAAGTCGTGTGTTGACAAAAATAAATTGAATATAAAGTGATTTCGAAATAAATTGAATATAAAGTGATTTCGAAATGAATTGAATATAAAGTGATTTCGAAATGAATTGAATATAAAGTGATTTCGAAATGAATTGAATATAAAGTGATTTCGAAATGAATTGAATATAAAGTGATTTCGAAATGAATTGAATATAAAGTGATTTCGAAATGAATTGAATATAAAGTGATTTCGAAATGAATTGAATATAAAGTGATTTCGAAATGAATTGAATATAAAGTGATTTCGAAATGAATTGAATATAAAGTGATTTCGAAATGAATTGAATATAAAGTGATTTCGAAATGAATTGAATATAAAGTGATTTCGAAATGAATTGAATATAAAGTGATTTCGAAATGAATTGAATATAAAGTGATTTCGAAATGGATTGAATATAAAGTGATTTCGAAATGAATTGAATATAAAGTGATTTCGAAATGAATTGAATATAAAGTGATTTCGAAATAAATTGAGTATAAAGTGATTTCGAAATAAATTGAATATAAAGTGATTTCGAAATGAATTGAATATAAAGTGCTTTCGAAATGAATTGAATATAAAGTGATTTCGAAATGAATTGAATATAAAGTGATTTCGAAATGAATTGAATATAAAGTGATTTCGAAATGAATTGAATATAAAGTGATTTCGAAATAAATTGAATATAAAGTGATTTCGAAATGAATTGAATATAAAGTGATTTCGAAATGAATTGAATATAAAGTAATTTCGAAATGAATTGAATATAAAGCGATTTCGAAATAAATTGAATATAAAGTGATTTCGGAATGAATTGAATATAAAGCGATTTCGAAATGAATTGAATATTGAAAAGTGATTTCGAAATAAATTGAATATAAAGCGATTTCGAAATAAATTGAATATAAAGTGATTTCGAAATGAATTGAATATAAATTGATTTCGAAATGAACTGAATATAAAGTGATTTCGAAATGAATTGAATATAAAGTGATTTCGAAATGAATTGAATATAAAGTGATTTCGAAATGAATGGAATATAAAGCGATTTCGAAATGAATTGAATATAAAGTGATTTCGAAATAAATTGAATATAACGAATTTGATTTCAATTGAATATATAACGAATTTGATTTCAATTGAATATATAACGAATTTGATTCAAATAGAAAACGAAATGAATTTGATTCAAATAGAAAACGAAATGAATTTGATTCAAATAGAAAACGAAATGAATTTGATTCAAATAGAAAACGAAATGAATTTGATTCAAATAGAAAACGAAATGAATTTGATTCAAATAGAAAACGAAATGAATTTGATTCAAATAGAAAACGAAATGAATTTGATTTGAATAGAAAATGAATTTTGATTTGAATTGAAATGGAAGTAGAAATTGTTTTTGAAACGAATTTAAAACTATTTATATAATTCGTTTTAAATAGTAATCGACGAAATATATATTATATATATTATATATATAATATAATGGCCTGAATAGAACGCGCCGCGCCGCGGCAGTTCATGAATTTCGACCATTTATTTCAAACGGACATTACGGGAGATCCGACCGTCGGATTCTCCTAAAACCGGGACCGTTGGGTTCGTATCAAAAAGAGCTTTCTAAAGAATATTTGAAATTTGAAATCTAACGGTTGGATTTGGAGATACGTCCAAATCAAATTTGAAAAAGGTCGCTGTAAGTGCAGTTCGATGGCCATTGTTGGAAATCGACTGTACGGGCCTTGATAAAATTATTAAAAATATCAATAATTTGTGTAAAATCATAAGAAATGATTTGGGAAAAATTGGGATGAAAAAATCCATATTCGAAAAAATAAAAATGGATTTTTATCGAAATGAACTAGTCTTGAACTAAATTTAAAACCCAATTATTTTTAAATAAATAAATTAGATTTAAAAAGGGGTTTAAATAATCGGAATTTCTAATATATTTAAATTGGAATTGAATTAAAACTGATTTGTTGGGTTTATCGTGAAGGGTGTTTTAAATAACACTAGTTCTTTAACCCGATAATAAATAGAATGTGATTTGGGTTTGTCGTGAACTATGTTTTAAACGACATTAGTTCTTTAACCCAGTAAAAGGAGTTTTAATGAATCTGTAGTTAGATTGAAATGTGAATTGATAATCTAAATTATCAAATTTAGAAATTGAGCGAGAATGGAGTATCACCAGTTTTGCTCCAAAGCGATAGTTAAATCTTTAATTAGATTTGAACGGGAAATGGTAATTAATTTTACCGATAACACCGTGGTGTTAGATATGGAGTATTACCAGTTTTGCTTCATGGGATGAATAGGTTGGGATTGGGAAATAAAATAAATAATTACTTCGGTGTGGTTCGCTAATCTCGACTAGTTTAGAAAATCATAATTTGGTTTGAAACGACATCCAAAGGAAGATTAAAGGATAAATTTTAAAGAATTTATCTTGGATAAAATTAATGGGAACCTTTCCCTAAGAATTGGAATGAGGCGTATGTTGTGTTTGTGTAACATTTGTTTTTAATATACGCGGGTCGTTCTGAAAGGCCGGGTTTATACCCATTCTGAATAACCGATTCGACGATAAGTCGAAGATGAAGACGGTGGTTGAAGACCAGAAGTCTTCACATCGTTTGGATAATTACTGACGATCCTGATTGGGCTGTACACCCAAGAGGATGGAAATAGTTGGTGGTCGTCCAGACGTACCTGGAGATCGATGGATATGCGAGGAAAGAGCCTCCGGTTTTGTTCAGACCCAGAACGGACTTGTAAATGGATTGTGTGTCTGACATTGGATTTTATTCTGTGTTGGTTGATTTCTATTAAATATATATCTGTTTGGCGGCGGAGAATTTATTCTCTTGCTTAACGCCCTTCTCTGAGACGTACGAGCTTAGAGGTTATATATCGATAGATATCAATCGCATGGCATGAATTGCCTGTGTGGCACACTGAGTTGCATAGATCAAGGCTTCTGTTGAAAAGCAAAGTCTTGTGGTTGATGATCAAAGCACGGCCTGCGTGGCAGCTTTGTGTATAACGTGAATTCGCAAGCCTCACACCTCGGTATGAGTCAAAAACGGGATACGGACTGCAGGGAGAGCACGACGTTTCTTTCTAGCTTTGTTGGTGTCAGTGACTTACCAGCCCTGACATTTATATACTTTTCACCTTTGTGGTTGTTGGAATGCGAGGCG
Organism: Allium sativum; assembly: GCA_030737875.1. Taxonomy (NCBI): domain Eukaryota; kingdom Viridiplantae; phylum Streptophyta; class Magnoliopsida; order Asparagales; family Amaryllidaceae; genus Allium; species Allium sativum. Next base: position 274,035,185 of record CM060927.1, read on the forward strand.
CCTCGATTTTAGGTCTGTAAGGACCGGGAAACGTGTGTTCAGGAATTGCCAATCCTCTAACGTAAGTGAGGACCGACCCTGAAGATCCAGGGGTTGCCCAGAGTGCGTAACCCTGAGGCATTTGCTAGAGTGTCTCGAACACGGAGAGGAGCTTGCCCCTTGCCTCGACTCATGACGGAAATCCAATTTCCAATACGTGTATTGCGGTTTTAATTGTAGAACTAGTATGGCGACATGATATATGGTACCCATGCCGTCTATGATTTATATTTATGATTGAAATGTTTTGACAGTATATACTTATTATATTATCAAATGATTTGTTTTAAACGTACCAAGCATGTTTGGCTATTATAAGGGAAAACCCTATCCTCCGGCTTGCGTTGCATTGTGTGATGGGACCTGGGTCTTATAATAGCTTCATTTTTCGAAAAAGCATTACGCTGTTTATTCTATGCACTGGTATTCTTGGGAGGAAACCCGTTCCGTGTTATACGGCGTGGTCCCTTGGATTACTCTCTTTTAAAAGTAAGGTTTTAAATAACTGTTTTAGTTCTCACACCAGTCACATGACTGACCTGGAGTTTATTGTTTTAACCTAAACTCTGGGTGCCCCTATTTTCCGCACGGGCAGCTAGTAGTTTTGGTTTTGCAAATTTATATTCACAGGATCCTGGTTTACAGCTGGAATGATATCCGGAAAGCTCTGTATCCGTATATCACCTTCAGTTGTGCTTGGTATTATTTTTCCGCTGCTATGTAATTTATTGTAATCTCTGATATTTATCGAATGTAATTTATTCATTTATACTCTGTATATTCTTGTATTCTGATGGAATTGTTGTAATAGCAATGAAATGTTCTTCCGTCTGCGTTCTGATTTGTCTTGTCCTCACAGTAATTCGTTCTTTCTCATCTCTTCGGAGACCGGGGAAGTTCCGGGTCACTACAATTGGTATCAGAGCTTTGGTTTACAGAGCTCGAGAACAAGACACATTAGAACCATACGAAAGAATTCACCAGATATTGGATTAGTAATATCCAATTTGAGTTACTCGTTAGAGATAGGATCAGTAGTATCCTAGAACGAGTGTGATGAGTATATTTTTCAAATGAAAACAATTTTGTTTTGAAATTTAAAATCATTTTATACGTATTTGAATATTTATTTATTTTGAATATGGACAATCTAATATATAAAGATTTTGTATATACGCGTCATGAACGTATATTCGAAGTTTTAATATATTAGATAGATATAGATGATTGACGCGTCATCATCAGTAATTAGTTTCGTGTTTCAAAGGTGTGCTTACTATATGTTTCCATTAGACTGGTGTGAGAACCAAAACCAATATAGTTAGAACACATTTTTGTGAATTGGCATCAAAAACAAGATTTTTTTTTGTATATATATCAAAATTATGAATTTGAAACTCTAATTAACTAATTGATTGATGATTGTGTTGATTGTTTATTTGTTTGATAATTTTGAACCATTTAGCCTAATTGAACCAAATATTGAATATTATTGCAATTGGTCGCATTTGCTTGCATGTACATATACTTACATTGAACATGTCATAGCAAGGAGGCTAGAGTCGAAGAATAAAATTTGTTTGCCCGACAAATAGGTACATGTTTACTATAATCTACTGTTTTGTTTGGGTGATGATGATTTTATGAGCTGCTTGGCCTTTTCTTTTTCTTTTTGAGATCAGAAGGCCTATATGGCAATTTCGGGATTTTCCCGTGGCTCCCGGTGCAGGGGAGGTTATGGCGAAATTTTTCGAAAATTTAGGGTGTTAGCCAAATTTTTGAAAATTTGAAAATTCTGAGAAACTGAAAAGTTGGAGAATGGAAGCCTGATCGAACGTAGAGTTGATTAATCAAACCACTTTGTAACGACCCGGATTTTGAGCGACTTTGGTTATCGACATAAACTCGATGTCGATAACCAAAACATCGAAAAATCCCGGTTGTTAATGAAAGAAATTAGAGGGTGAGGAAAGATAAGGTAGAACTTATAGAATAGAAGAAGAAGAAGAACATCATCATCAGAGTAAATACGAATCTCACAGCGGAACGAATAAAATATAACTTAACTTTTGAAATACAAACATTTATATATACAATAGCACTTATCAGAGTACAACACTTACAACCACAGCGGAAATAATAATAGCTATAGAATCCTGAAGTCTCCTGCTCCAAGCTCTCCAAGTGTATCTGTAAAATCCCGACTACTTGACTGCCCGTACAAATTTAGGCACCCAAGAGTTTAGGGAAAACAACAAAGTAAACTCCGGGTCAGTCATGGGACTGGTATGAGTAAAACAGTATAAAACACTTAGTTTAAATAAAGGATATGTCATAAGACCACGCCATGAAAACGGAACGGGTTTTCCCTTATGAAAATCCAAACAACTTTGTAAAGCAATATCATTCTGATATTATAATAATGTCAAAATACAATTAGATATCAATCTAGTAGAAACGCTTTCATCTCACGTTCTACATATATAGTTTACAATCAAAACCGCAAGCACGTATTGGGTAATGGATTTCCAACTGGCAAGGTATGGGACTACCTTCCGACAGTGTACCTCTAGAGAGGAATACACCGGGTTCAACAAGAACATCTTGCAACCCAGGCTAAACATGACCGGTCACTCATTTCGCTTGAGTGTACCGAATGTATTATCACCAACGGTTGGGATCAGCAACCGTTTCCCGAAAGGGACAGCATCAACAATAGATTATAGAAATGAATGAAACTCTAGATCAGGTGACAATACACCCTACTTGGCAGCTAACCACTTAGCCATGCGACCTACCCGATTTTATACCTTTTTCCTGGATGTGAGGCCAGAGGTCGTAACTTACCCTTTTTATAAAATCTTCATTTGCTTTGAAAGCCACATCGTCATACCCGCCAAATCATAAATTGATTTCGCCAAACATACCATGGGTATACAGCTAAGAGAAACGAGTTCCTCCGCCACCAAACGTGAATACGTTTGAAAATACCAACTTACGTGATCTACCAGATATACTCTGTCAGACCTTCGTACATACAAGTTGTCCTGGGACTGGACAAACCGAAGGCACTATCCAGTACATCCATCTTAGGCACTGTTATCTAAGACTTATACAATAGCCCTTGCATTTTACTCCGTCTTCAATTATCTTTAGCATATATGATTCGCAACGCTTATGCCAATACAGAGTGGTTCTTTGGATAATAATCCAACCGGTCTCTCCATATTAACAACGTTAAAATGGTCAAAACTTTGATAGTCGGTGATTTAACTATCAAACGAAAAATGTCTGTGTGCAAACAACGATATTATTTCCAGATGGAAATTCTATCAATCAATCATCAATCATATATATATATATATATATATATATATTCATATTTCCTATTTTCTATGTTTAGGAAATATACGTTAACACAGGAAAACGTTTCCATCTGCTTATTCACGCATCATTACCATTCTACAACGATTAGTCCCTAACTGTAAATTATTAAGAGAACAATTTTCTAAGTATAAACCCCGAAGGCCGAAACCAACATCAGATCGATACTCAGAAAACTATTCAACTTACTATCTCTAGTCAGTTTCTAATCTTGTTTAATTCTATTTGATTAACTCTTCTTCGAATAACTTATATTCGATTATCTCTCTTCGAGTAACTTATATTCGATTAACTCTCTCCTTCGAATAACTAGATCCGATTAACCCCTCTTTGAATAACTTAATTCGATTAACTCCTCTTCGAATGACTTAACTCGACTAACCTAACTGATTAACTCTAAATGGTTAACCCTACCTGATTAACTCTACCTGATTAACTCTAACCGATTAACTCTAACTGGTTAACTCTACCTGATTTACTTGACTTACTTAACCCAACTGGTTAACTTGACTAACTTAACCCAACTGGTTAACTTGACTTACTAATTCAACTCGATTAACCTAGCTTGATTTACTTGGCTTGACTAACTCAATTGATTAACTCGACTGACTAATTCAACTTGATTAACTTCACTTGATTTTACTTATCTCGATCAACTGAACTAATCACTTTGATTAACTTAACCAATTCACTTAGTTTGACTTAACTAATCCATTTAGTTTAACTTAACTAATTCACTTTGATTAACTTGACTAACCCACTTTGATTAACTTAACTAATCCACTTTGATTAACTTCTATTTATTTATCAAATAAATATTCCTTTGATTTAATCCTATTTATTTATCAAATAAATATTTCCTTTAATTCTATTTATTCTAACAAATAAATATCTCCTTTTCAATTCTATTCTTGAAAATATTCTAACTCCTTAAATTCCCGGAAAAATTCGCCATAACCTCCTTTGTACTGGGAGCATCGGGAAAATCCCCAAACCCGCCACTAAGGCCTTTCCATTCAAAAAGAAAATATCTTGAATTTATTTCCTTTTCAAAATATCTCCTATTTATAAATATTCCAATTTATAAATATTCCTTATTTATAAATATTCCGTTTATAAATATTTTATTTTCACTATCACTTTGAAAATCTCCTTTATCAACATCCCGTATGTTATGGTATTCAATCATATCGAATCACGATGATCAATAACGTCCAACCATATATAATTGACAACAGATTATATATCCCTTCATATAACAGAATATATAAATCAAAAAAATAGTATTATAAATATTGAGGAACGCAGTTGGGTCCCTCCAACCTGTTCCCTGCATCCACAGATGTTACACAGTATAATCAACATCCATTACAGTTCAGTACGGATTATTCTGTTAAACAGAATCAATATATAAATATTTAACGGTTTATATATATATATATTTATATATTATATAGATATATAATTTCCACTAACTGACTAGCAGTTCAATCGATCAACCAACACACAGCAATCAACAGATGATTAACAGTTCTAAATATACCTTATAAAAATATAACTGTTCAGAGTTGGTGAGTTTTACTCACATTGACGCGTTAGCCGTTAAATATCGGTTTGCGTTATTTGACTCAGTCGGACAATTTATTTCGCCATAAATTGTAACTAGCTCGGATTCACTCCCAGTCAATCTCATTGTGTTGCTCCCGTCCATACGATCCCAACGCAACTTACGGTTCGTGATTCTGACCTTGTATGGATAAGTTATTAAGTTAACAAGTTTTATCACTATTTAAATTAAAATAAACTTTAACCATTATTTTCTTATCGGGCCTAACCTTGTCATCCCGGCCCATTACCCATATTAACAAACCCACTCCTCCTTTTACTATCTTCCCCAAATCATTCGACGAGCTCCAGTATTTCACACAGCCAAAAACCGATTTTCCCACTTCGATTTACTCCTCCCCGCTTGATGATTTCAAAAACCAGTAACACCGTTACTCTCCTCGTTCAACGCACTCCCTCTTCATCGCCACCAGAAAACTTCCGCGCCATCCTTCCTCACTGCGACTCCGCGGTACTGACGAGCTGCCTCAAAAACCGGCGACACCTTTTTGATACGGATCCCCACAAATTACCACCAACGAGCGCGGTTTTCCACTACAAACCCAAAGCAAACACTTGCATCACGAATCGATGCTCTATACTCACGAAAAGGGGAACCCTAGATCTTGCTGTTGAGGACGTCGGCTTCAGGAAAAGCAACCGAGCCTTATGATTCACACATGGAATCAAAGAGCACATCTTACTGAACTCAAACATATGGATATTAGGATTTATACAATTTTATTTGTTTTGATTTTGAATTTCCTTTCTTTGATGTTTGTCTGTGTTTTTGAACGTTTGGTGGCGGCCTGATTTTATCAACAGAGAAAGTAGAAATTAGGTTTAAGGGTATAAGGGGGTATTTATAGAGGAAGAAAATATCTAGATATTTTTAAAAAGGGAATATTCCCGGTATATGCTCTATTATATATTCATTTCTGACTTCTAAAAATCGCTGTGATCACACACAGTATTCAAAAAATCACGAAACTGGACATGTAGCTAGAGTTCGACATTACGGTCCCAACGAAACTGGTTTCGTCCAATTCCGACTTTGTATGCTCACACAGCGTATTTTTAACTGTCAAAATACTGACTGTTTCTCACTCTAAAAATCCGAACGACCACACAGTGACTCTAAAAACCACGAAACTTGACATCTAGCAAATATTTGATATTGCGGATCCAACAAAACTGGTTTCGTCGAATTCCGACTTCGTATGCTTACACAGCGTATTTTTAACGCTCTGAATGACCCATTTAAATATATAAATATATTTAAATAAAATTAAAATTAAATATAAATAAATTTATATTCTCGTATATATTCACAGTGGAATACCATATAGCTTCAGTATAATTATATAATTTATATTTTCAAGTCCAGGTTGAATCGATATTCAATTTATATTGAAATTCCCTTTTATAACGTATATAAAGCGTTACGAATTATATACGAATTCCATAGCGACTTTTCTGAAATTTGATTTGGACATAACTCAAAATCTACACGACGAAATCCCGATTTTTCTCTTCCACTAGAAAGATATACTCCACCAGCTCCACACGTTTCTTGTTTCACATAAATCCGGCTTAAAACGGTCCCTGTACATCCAGTTGAAGTTCAAATTGCCAAATAGCGAACTATAGCGCCATTTCGAGCTCGATTATAATTATAATTATAAATTATACGTTCTGACGTCGTATATTAAATATATTTGTTATTTAAATAGTTAAATAACTTCATTATTACGTTGCTAAAATTCCGGGTCATTACAATCTTTCCCCCTTAATAAAATTTCGTCCTCGAAATTTGCTAAGCTAGGGGACGACCCTATCTACTGGGTAAAAATTTATCGGTTTACCCCTTAACTTCAGTTTCAACTGAACCAATTAATTCCAATTAAAATATTAATTAATTTTTTTACCAACAAAAATTTTCAAAAATCCTGAAAAAATTTTAACGCCTTAACTTTTCGAAAAATTTCGCCAGCACCTCCTTTGTACTGATCAATATCTCAAACTCCAACTCGCCTCTCTGGGCCTTCTCCAACCCAAAAGAAAATCAAACAGCCAAGCGGCTTGCCAATTTGGCTCATAAATCTCATGCTTATACCAAATATAAACTTGTACCTTTTTGTCGGGCATATCAACTCTATCACTTCCGTATGCTATCAATTCGGCATATACAAATGTCATCCAATCAACTCCAACAAATTTTTTCTTAACACAACCATTCGCTTATCCAAGCCGAATTCAATTTCAAATTCGAGTTTCAAATTCCAAACTCTCAACTTATCATTTCAATTCCAATCCAGATTATTCTCTAATCACTTCCTGTTTTTCTTAACCTGTCATCTCAAGTTAAATTCTGGTTTATTATTTACTTTTACCATCTTATTTTATTTAACTTCATAAGTTAAATTTAAATTCCATACTTTAAATCCCTGGGTTCATTTCAAATCAATTTGAAATCATAGTTCCAATTCAAAACCTTTTGAATTTCTAAACAACTTGTTTTCTCAACACAATTCAAAAACAAAACCTTGGTAGTAATCCGTCACTTAGAACTCGAAAACGACACTGATGATGTGGCCACACTCATCAGGGTTATTTCCCAGCAATCGAAGTGAGTTCAATACTATATTTCTCTTTCAATTTGAAAACATTTTCAAAATCTCCCAGGAACTTAAAATTTCCTTATTTTAATTCCAATTCTGATTCAAATTCAGATTTTATTCATCTTATTTCATATACTTTATTTATATGAATTTTGATTAGTTATTTGTAACCATTTCACTTTTATAATCTTACTCGATTATATTAACACTAACACAACCAATTATACTATGTTAATTTCAAAACATATTATGTTGGTTCATCGTATTCGAGTGTTTAGTAACCCCTATCGATACAGTGGATCAGACTGATCGACCAGAATTCATAAGCCATTCAACCAATAAATCTCCATAATATAAAACAAATTTTTATATCAAATAACAAATACGCTCTCTCGTATATATACACTCAAACACAATCTAGGGTATTACTAACCCTATCTCTACCGAGTCACGCCACAGAGCCAAGGTAATTCACTTAACTTAAGCTCTGATACCAACTGTAACGACCCGGATTTTGAGCGACTTTGGTTATCGACATAAACTCGATGTCAATAACCAAAACATCGAAAAATCCCGGTTGTTAATGAAAGAAATTAGAGGGTGAGGAAAGATAAGGTAGAACTTATAGAATAGAAGAAGAAGAAGAACATCATCATCAGAGTAAATACGAATCTCACAGCGGAACGAATAAAATATAACTTAACTTTTGAAATACAAACAGTTATATATACAATAGCACTTATCAGAGTACAACACTTACAACCACAGCGGAAATAATAATAGCTATAGAATCCTGAAGTCTCCTGCTCCAAGCTCTCCAAGTGTATCTGTAAAATCCCGACTACTTGACTGCCCGTACAAATTTAGGCACCCAAGAGTTTAGGGAAAACAACAAAGTAAACTCCGGGTTAGTCATGGGACTGGTATGAGTAAAACAGTATAAAACACTTAGTTTAAATAAAGGATATATCATAAGACCACGCCGTGAAAACGGAACGGGTTTTCCCTTATGAAAATCCAAACAACTTTGTAAAGCAATATCATTCTGATATTATAATAATGTCTAAATACAATTAGATATCAATCTAGTAGAAACGCTTTCATCTCACGTTCTACATATATAGTTTACAATCAAAACCGCAAGCACGTATTGGGTAATGGATTTCCAACTGGCAAGGTATGGGACTACCTTCCGACAGTGTACCTCTAGAGAGGAATACACCGGGTTCAACAAGAACATCTTGCAACCCAGGCTAAACATGACCGGTCACTCATTTCGCTTGAGTGTACCGAATGTATTATCACCAACGGTTGGGATTAGCAACCGTTTCCCGAAAGGGACAGCATCAACAATAGATTATAGAAATGAATGAAACTCTAGATCAGGTGACAATACACCCTACTTGGCAGCTAACCACTTAGCCATGCGACCTACCCGATTTTATACCTTTTTCCTGGATGTGAGGCCAGAGGTCGTAACTTACCCTTTTTATAAAATCTTCATTTGCTTTGAAAGCCACATCGTCATACCCGCCAAATCATAAATTGATTTCGCCAAACATACCACGGGTATACAGCTAAGAGAAACGAGTTCCTCCACCACCAAACGTGAATACGTTTGAAAATACCAACTTACGTGATCTACCAGATATACTCTGTCAGACCTTCGTCCATACAAGTTGTCCTGGGACTGGACAAACCGAGGCACTATTTAGTACATCCATCTTAGGCACTGTTATCTAAGACTTATACAATAGCCCTTGCATTTTACTCCGTCTTCAATTATCTTTAGCATATATGATTCGCAACGCTTATGCCAATACATAGTGGTTCTTTGGATAATAATCCAACCGGTCTCTCCATATTAACAACGTTAAAATGGTCAAAACTTTGATAGTCGGTGATTTAACTATCAAACGAAAAATGTCTGTGTGCAAACAACGATATTATTTCCAGATGGAAATTCTATCAATCAATCATCAATCATATATATACATATATATTCATATTTCCTATTTTCTATGTTTAGGAATTATACGTTAACACAGGAAAACGTTTCCATCTGCTTATTCACGCATCATTACCATTCTACAACGATTAGTCCCTAACTGTAAATTAGTAAGAGAACAATTTTCTAAGTATAAACCCCGAAGGCCGAAACCAACATCAGATCGATACTCAGAAAACTATTCAACTTACTATCTCCAGTCAGTTTCTAATCTTGTTTAATTCTATTTGATTAACTCTTCTTCGAATAACTTATATTCGATTATCTCTCTTCGAATAACTTATATTCGATTAACTCTCTCCTTCGAATAACTAGATCCGATTAACCCCTCTTTGAATAACTTAATTCGATTAACTCCTCTTCGAATGACTTAACTCGACTAACCTAACTGATTAACTCTAACTGGTTAACCCTACCTGATTAACTCTACCTGATTAACTCTAACTGATTAACTCTAACTGGTTAACTCTACCTGATTTACTTGACTTACTTAACCCAACTGGTTAACTTGACTAACTTAACCCAACTGGTTAACTTGACTTACTAATTCAACTCGATTAACCTAGCTTGATTTACTTGGCTTGACTAACTCAATTGATTAACTCGACTGACTAATTCAACTTGATTAACCTCACTTGATTTTACTTATCTCGATCAACTGAACTAATCACTTTGATTAACTTAACCAATTCACTTAGTTTGACTTAACTAATCCATTTAGTTTAACTTAACTAATTCACTTTGATTAACTTGACTAACCCACTTTGATTAACTTAACTAATCCACTTTGATTAACTTCTATTTATTTATCAAATAAATATTCCTTTGATTTAATCCTATTTATTTATCAAATAAATATTTCCTTTAATTCTATTTATTCTAACAAATAAATATCTCCTTTTCAATTCTATTCTTGAAAATATTCTAACTCCTTAAATTCCAGGAAAAATTCGCCATAACCTCCTTTGTACTGGGAGCATCGGGAAAATCCCCAAACCCGCCACAAAGGCCTTTCCATTCAAAAAGAAAATATCTTGAATTTATTTCCTTTTCAAAATATCTCCTATTTATAAATATTCCAATTTATAAATATTCCTTATTTATAAATATTCCGTTTATAAATATTTTATTTTCACTATCACTTTGAAAATCTCCTTTATCAACATCCCGTATGTTATGGTATTCAATCATATCGAATCACGATGATCAATAACGTCCAACCATATATAATTGACAACAGATTATATATCCCTTCATATAACAGAATATATAAATCAAAAAAATAGTATTATAAATATTTAGGAACGCAGTTGGGTCCCTCCAACCTGTTCCCTGCATCCACAGATGTTACACAGTATAATCAACATCCATTACAGTTCAGTACGGATTATTCTGTTAAACAGAATCAATATATAAATATTTAACGGTTTATATATATATATATATATTATATAGATATATAATTTCCACTAACTGACTAGCAGTTCAATCGATCAACCAACACACAGCAATCAACAGATGATTAACAGTTCTAAATATACCTTATAAAAATATAACTGTTCAGAGTTGGTGAGTTTTACTCACATTGACGCGTTAGCCGTTAAATATCGGTTTGCGTTATTTGACTCAGTCGGACAATTTATTTCGCCATAAATTGTAACTAGCTCGGATTCACTCCTAGTCAATCTCATTGTGTTGCTCCCGTCCATACGATCCCAATGCAACTTACGGTTCGTGATTCTGACCTTGTATGGATAAGTTATTAAGTTAACAAGTTTTATCACTATTTAAATTAAAATAAACTTTAACCATTATTTTCTTATCGGGCCTAACCTTGTCATCCCGGCCCATTACCCATATTAACAAACCCGCTCCTCCTTTTACTATCTTCCCCAAATCATTCGACGAGCTCCAGTATTTCACACAGCCAAAAACCGATTTTCCCACTTTGATTTCCTCCTCCCCGCTTGATGATTTCAAAAACCAGTAACACCGTTACTCTCCTCGTTCAACGCACTCCCTCTTCATCACCACCAGAAAACTTCCGCGCCATCCTTCCTCACTGCGACTCCGCGGTACTGACGAGCTGCCTCAAAAACCGGCGACACCTTTTTGATACGGATCCCCACAAATTACCACCAACGAGCGCGGTTTTCCACTACAAACCCAAAGCAAACACTTGCATCACGAATCGATGCTCTATACTCACGAAAAGGGGAACCCTAGATCTTGCTGTTGATGACGTCGGCTTCAGGAAAAGCAACCGAGCCTTATGATTCACACATGGAATCAAAGAGCACATCTTACTGAACTCAAACATATGGATATTAGGATTTATACAATTTTATTTGTTTTGATTTTGAATTTCCTTTCTTTGATGTTTGTCTGTGTTTTTGAACGTTTGGTGGCGGCCTGATTTTATCAACAGAGAAAGTAGAAATTAGGTTTAAGGGTATAAGGGGGTATTTATAGAGGAAGAAAATATCTAGATATTTTTAAAAAGGGAATATTCCCGGTATATGCTCTATTATATATTCATTTCTGACTTCTAAAAATCGCTGTGATCACACACAGTATTCAAAAAATCACGAAACTGGACATGTAGCTAGAGTTCGACATTACGGTCCCAACGAAACTGGTTTCGTCCAATTCCGACTTCGTATGCTCACACAGCGTATTTTTAACTGTCAAAATACTGACTGTTTCTCACTCTAAAAATCCGTATGACCACACAGTGACTCTAAAAACCACGAAACTTGACATCTAGCAAATATTTGATATTGCGGATCCAACAAAACTGGTTTCGTCGAATTCCGACTTCGTATGCTTACACAGCGTATTTTTAACGCTCTGAATGACCCATTTAAATATATAAATATATTTAAATAAAATTAAAATTAAATATAAATAAATTTATATTCTCGTATATATTCACAGTGGAATTCCATACAGCTTCAGTATAATTATATAATTTATATTTTCAAGTCCAGGTTGAATCGATATTCAATTTATATTGAAATTCCCTTTTATAACGTATATAAAGCGTTACGAATTATATACGAATTCCATAGCGACTTTTCTGAAATTTGATTTGGACATAACTCAAAATCTACACGACGAAATCCCGATTTTTCTCTTCCACTAGAAAGATATACTCCACCAGCTCCACACGTTTCTTGTTTCACATAAATCCGGCTTAAAACGGTCCCTGTACATCCAGTTGAAGTTCAAATCGCCAAATAGCGAACTGTAGCGCCATTTCGAGCTCGATTATAATTATAATTATAAATTATACGTTCTGACGTCGTATATTAAATATATTTGTTATTTAAATAGTTAAATAACTTCATTATTACGTTGCTAAAATTCCGGGTCATTACACACTTTCTACTTTATTCCTTTTCGGGGACGAAAAGTTTAAAGTGGGGGAAATTGTAACAACCCGGAAAATCTGAACCAGTTTAAAAATTTTATTTTGGCAATTTTAGCGAATTTTGAATATTTAAAATGAATTATTTTAAATAATATCGACGAGAAATTTATTTTGAATATATTTAGAACGTATATATTATATACGCCGTCGTTAGAATAAAAATATTTATATATAATTATAAATAGAATTGAAAATGGCGAGTTAGTTCGATAATTCGATTTCAAACTTCAATTGAATGTACCGGGTGCAAAACAATCCGAATTTTAGTGAAACAAAAAACATTTGGATCTAATTGATAGTATCTTTCCAACGTATCCGAATAGTCGCTATGGAATTCAGACCCTTAAAAATGGGAATTTTGCAAACGACCTCGGATTTCGACGAAACCACTTTTGTTGGGTCCGTGATGTTAAATTATTGCTAGATTTCAAATTTCATAATTTTTCAAATCAATATGTGAGCGTGGCAAAGGAAAACGCGTTTGACCAGTTTCAGTTGATTTTAATCGACTGGAAATTGGCCATTTTTCTAACGGTCTCAGAATTCGATGAAACTAGTTTTGTTAGGACCGTATCGTCAATACGAAGCTAGAAAATATTTTTCGCGAATTTTTCGAGGCTGTATGTGGCCTCGGTAATTTGAAATGTACGTTTTAAATTCAATATAATGATTTAAATGTAAATTTGACGAAAACTGATCGTAATGGTCGAATTGGCCTACACAACATATCCCATTGTGTTCGGAATGGGGGTAATTAGCTAGGGACGATAGTCGGTGGGTTTGAATCCGAGTTCAAAAATAAAAGTTACTTTTTAGAATTCAAAAGAAAATTAAAATGAATAAATATATATATATATTATCTTTGGTCAACCCTTATCCTCCCAAGCCTCGTTCAAAATCGAAATAGGAAAAACCCGCTGGAACCCAAAATCTGCCGTCGCCTGGACCTAGCCCCCTCCCTCTCTCCTGCGCGCCAGCCATTGGAGCCGCCTCCGCCGTCGCGTGCCTCGAGAGTGGCCCCACTTCGACCATCCTCCTTCTCATCCTCCGCTTCTCTCTCCTTTCCACCTTCTTCTCTAACCACCTCCACGCCCAGCCCCAAAGCGACCTCCACAGCAGCGCCGCCACCACCTGTATCTCCGACCGCCGCCTCTCAGGAGGACCACCACCCCTCCGACGAACTGCGAAACCCTTTCCCCCTTCGAAACAAAGGTAAAGTTTATTTATTTTAGTTCATTTATTTCAGTTTCTTTTAATTATTACTTTTATATAAATCTGAAAATAAAGTTTAGATTTTTACATATGGAAAACTGATTTTATTTAATAGGAAAACTTTGGTTTTTATTTATAAAAAGAATAGATTTTGTTCATAGAGTTGTTCATAGAAAAGAATAGATGTTTGTGCATAAAAAGATTAGATTTTTATAATATGAAAAGATTCAGTTTTTATATATATTTTTAATATGATAAAAGATCTGATTTTTAATCGAATAAAAATATATTTTTTATTGTAAGTGAAGATTAAAAATATATTTTTTATTGTAAGTGAAGATTAAAAATATATTTTTTTATTGTAAGTGAAGATTAAAAATATAAATTTTATTGTAAGTGAGGATTAAAAATATGATTTTTATATTTTTAAAGTATTAAAAATATGATTTTTATATATTTAAAGTATTAAAAATATAATCTTTATTATGTAGAAGATGTAAAAATATGGTTTTTGTTTAGGTAGAGCATTAAAAATATAATTTTTACATGATAGGAATATTAGAAATATCACCTTTATCTGTGTAGAAAAATAAAAATGTGATTTTTATAATGATATATTTGAAAAGGTGAAATCTTTATATAGAGAATAGCGAGGTAAAAATATAATTTTTATCTATATAGTAGCAATGTAAAGATAGAATTTTTATCTGTATAGTAGCAAAGTAAAAATTCGATTTTTATATATTGAATAGCGAAGTAAAAATTCGATTTTTACATATGTAGAGGATACGGGCAAAGAAAGTGACGAAAGGCGAAAACGACGAAGATTCCTACATTAGAAGAGACGTGATATTGGATAGCTATCGGTGAGAATTTCTCACCTTTCAATTTCTTTTTCTAGTTATATATATATATACTAGGATGCAGACGGTGTTTAGTAGCACCCGACACAATCGTCCACAGACCATGGACTTGTTTGTTTGATTGCAAAAATTAGTTAGATTATTTGATTGAAATTTGAGTTGTTTGGTGAAATGGAATGGATTGATTGATGTGTGAATGGCGTGGGCCTTCACTAGACCGGGGATAAGGCTAGGCCTCGTCCCGTTTCTAGTATCGTGCCGTTATGCCGCCGAAATTTTCTAAAATATGTTAGAAAAATAAAAATATCATTTTTATCCTGTACAGGAACTGAATAGAAATCCATGTGTTAAAATAAAATATTGTATCGTTAAAAATATAATTTTTAACGTGAATGTGAATAAATAAATATTACAAAACGGACGGTTTGTTTATGTACACCTATTTGAAGGACATTGATTGGGACGATAAATTTTACACATCGGCCAACTGCACAAATAAAAATCTGTGTTTGATTGTTTGAAACCCCACACGGGTGTTGGGATGAAATTTGAAGTTCACTCATCCTGATTGATTAAATATGTCGATCGATTGATTGACAGGCTGTTATAAGCGTTAGATATTTATATTTGATGCTTATACAGTGTAGTGCACTTTGGTTGATGGTTGATTATTTTTCGATGCTATTATATACGTGTGAATTATGAAAATCTATATAATTAACATTATATGGTGATTGATTGGGCCTCATTCCAATTTAGAAAATAAAGAATATTATAATATAAAGGTTCATGTGTTGACTGTACTCATCCGTTGAGATTAGTCATGTGTTGAACGAAATATTTTAACAATAAAATTTACATCTTTATATTATAAAATAAAGGTTCATGTGTTGACTGTACTCATTCGTTGAGATTAGTCATGTGTTGAACGAAATATTTTAACAATAAAATTTACATCTTTATATTATAAAATAAAGGTTCATGTGTTGACTGTACTCATCCGTTGAGATTAGTCATGTGTTGAACGAAATATTTTAACAAAAATAGTCACACGTGGACAGTACTCATTCGTTGAGATTAGTCGTGTGTTGACAAAAATAAATTGAATATAAAGTGATTTCGAAATGAATTGAATATAAAGTGATTTCGAAATGAATTGAATATAAAGTGATTTCGAAATGAATTGAATATAAAGTGATTTCGAAATGAATTGAATATAAAGTGATTTCGAAATGAATTGAATATAAAGTGATTTCGAAATGAATTGAATATAAAGTGATTTCGAAATGAATTGAATATAAAGTGAGTTCGAAATGAATTGAATATAAAGTGAGTTCGAAATGAATTGAATATAAAGTGAGTTCGAAATGAATTGAATATAAAGTGATTTCGAAATGAATTGAATATAAAGTGATTTCGAAATGAATTGAATATAAAGTGATTTCGAAATGAATTGAATATAAAGTGATTTCGAAATGAATTGAACATAAAGTGATTTCGAATTGAATTGAACGTAAAGTGATTTCGAAATGAATTGAACGTAAAGTGATTTCGAAATGAATTGAATGTAAAGTGATTTCGAAATGAATTGAATGTAAAGTGATTTCGAAATGAATTGAATGTAAAGTGATTTCGAAATGAATTGAATGTAAAGTGATTTCGAAATGAATTGAATGTAAAGTGATTTCGAAATGAATTGAATGTAAAGTGATTTCGAAATGAATTGAATGTAAAGTGATTTCGAAATGAATTGAATGTAAAGTGATTTCGAAATGAATTGAATGTAAAGCGATTTCGAAATGAATTGAATATAAAGCGATTTCGAAATGAATTGAATATAAAGCGATTTCGAAATGAATTGAATATAAAGCGATTTCGAAATGAATTGAATATAAAGCGATTTCGAAATGAATTGAATATAAAGTGATTTCGAAATGAATTGAATATTGAAAAGTGATTTCGAAATGAATTGAATATAAAGCGATTTCGAAATGAATTGAATATAAAGTGATTTCGAAATGAATTGAATATAAAGTGATTTCGAAATGAATTGAATATAAAGCGATTTCGAAATGAATTGAATATAAAGCGATTTCGAAATGAATGGAATATAAAGTGATTTCGAAATGAATTGAATATAAAGCGATTTCGAAATGAATTGAATATAAAGCGATTTCGAAATGAATGGAATATAAAGCGATTTCGAAATGAATTGAATATAAAGTGATTTCGAAATAAATTGAATATAACGAATTTGATTTCAATTGAGTATATAACGAATTTGATTTCAATTGAATATATAACGAATTTGATTCAAATAGAAAACGAAATGAATTTGATTCAAATAGAAAACGAAATGAATTTGATTCAAATAGAAAACAAAATGAATTTGATTCAAATAGAAAACAAAATGAATTTGATTCAAATAGAAAACAAAATGAATTTGATTCAAACAGAAAACGAAATGAATTTGATTTGAATAGAAAATGAATTTTGATTTGAATTGAAATGGAAGTAGAAATTATTTTTGAAACGAATTTAAAACTATTTATATAATTCGTTTTAAATAGTAATCGACGAAATATATATTATATATATAATATAATGGCCTGAATAGAACGCGCCGCGCCGCTGCAGTTCATCAATTTCGACCATTTATTTCAAACGGACATTACGGGAGATCCGACCGTCGGATTCTCCTAAAACCGGAACCGTTGGGTTCGTATCGAAAAGAACTTTCTAACGAATATTTGAAATTTGAAATCAAACAATTGGGTTTGGAGATACGTCCAAATCAAATTTGAAAAAGGTCGTTGTAAGT
The DNA here is from genome assembly GCA_030737875.1 of Allium sativum. Taxonomy (NCBI): domain Eukaryota; kingdom Viridiplantae; phylum Streptophyta; class Magnoliopsida; order Asparagales; family Amaryllidaceae; genus Allium; species Allium sativum. The sequence goes on from CM060927.1 coordinate 274,053,171, forward strand.
GCAGTTCGATGGACATTGTTGGAAATCGACTGTACGGGCCTTGATAAAATTACTAAAAATATCAATAATTTGTGTAAAATCATAAGAAATGATTTGGGAAAAATTGGGATAAAAAACTCCATGTTCAAAAAAATAAAAATGGATTTTTATCGAAATGAACTAGTCTTGAACTAAATTTAAAACCCAATTATTTTTAAATAAATAAATTAGATTTAAAAAGGGGTTTAAATAATCGGAATTTCTAATATATTTAAATTGGAATTGAATTAAAACTGATTTGTTGGGTTTATCGTGAAGGGTGTTTTAAATAACACTAGTTCTTTAACCCGATAATCAATAGAATGTGATTTGGGTTTGTCGTGAACTGTGTTTTAAACGACATTAGTTCTTTAACCCAATAAAAGGAGTTTTAATGAATCTGTAGTTAGATTGAAATGTGAATTGATAATCTAAATTATAAAATTTAGAAATTGAGCGAGAATGGAGTATCACCAGGTTTGCTCCAAAGCGATAGTTAAATCTTTAATTAGATTTGAACGGGAAATGGTAATTAATTTTACCGATAACACCGTGGTGTTAGATATGGAGTATTACCAGTTTTGCTTCATGGGATGAATAGGTTGGGATTGGGAAATAAAATAAATAATTACTTCGGTGTGGTTCGCTAATCTCGACTAGTTTAGAAAACCATAATTTGGTTTGAAACGACATCCAAAGGAAGATTAAAGGATAAATTTTAAAGAATTTATCTTGGATAAAATTAATGGGAACCTTTCCCTAAGAATTGGAATGAGGCGTATGTTGTGTTTGTGTAACATTTGTTTTTAATATACGCGGGTTGTTCGGAAAGGCCGGGTTTATACCCATTCGGAATAACCGATTCGACGATAAGTCGAAGATGAAGACGGTGGTTGAAGACCGGAAGTCTTCACATCGTTTGGATAATTACTGACGATCCTGATTTGGCTGTACACCCAAGAGGATGGAAATAGTTGGTGGTCGTCCAGACGTACCTAGAGATCGATGGATATGCGAGGAAAGTGCCTCCGGTTTCGTTCAGAACCAGAACGGACATGTAAATGGATTGTGTGTCTGACATTGGATTTTATTCTGTGTTGGTTGATTTCTATTAAATATATATCTGTTTGGCGGCGGATTATTTATTCTCTTGCTTAACGCCCTTCTCTGAGACGTACGAGCTTAGAGGTTATATATCGATAGATATCAATCGCATGGCATGAATTGCCTGTGTGGCACACTGAGTTGCATAGATCAAGGCTTCTGTTGAAAAGCAAAGTCTTGTGGTTGATGATCAAAGCACGGCCTGCGTTGCAGCTTTGTGTATAACGTGAATTCGCGAGCCTCACACCTCGGTATGAGTCAAAACGGGATACGGACTACATGGAGAGCACGACGTTTCTTTCTAGCTTTGGTGGTGTCAGTGACTTACCAGCCCTAACATTTATATACTTTTCACCTTTGTGGTTGTTGGAATGCGAGGCGCCTCGATTTTAGGTCTGTAAGGACCGGGAAACGTGTGTTCAGGAATTGCCAATCCTCTAACGTAAGTGAGGACCGGCCCTGAAGATCCAGGGGTTGCCCAGAGTGCGTAACCCTGAGGCATTTACTAGAGTGTCTCGAACGCGGAGAGGAGCTTGCCCCTTGCCTCGACTCATGACGGAAATCCAATTTCCAATACGTGTATTGCGGTTTTAATTGTAGCACTAGTATGGCGACATGATATATGGTACCCATGCCATCTATGATTTATATTTATGATTGAAATGTTTTGACACTATACACTTACTATAGTATCAAATGATTTGTTTTAAATGTACCAAGCATATTTGGCTATTATAAGGGAAAACCCTATCCTCCGGCTTGCGTTGCATTGTGTGATGGGACCTGGGTCTTATAATAGCTTCATTTTTCGAAAAAGCATTGCGCTGTTTATTCTATGCACTGGTATTCTTGGGAGGAAACCCGTTCCGTGTTATACGGCGTGGTCCCTTGGATTATTCTCTTTTAAAAGCAAGGTTTTAAATAACTGTTTTAGTTCTCACACCAGTCACATGACTGACCTGGAGTTTATTGTTTGAACCTAAACTCTGGGTGCCCCTATTTTCCGCATGGGCAGCTAGTAGTTTTGGTTTTGCAGATTTATATTCACAGGATCCTGGTTTGCAGCTGGAATGATATCCGTAAAGCTCTGTATCCGTATATCACCTTCAGTTGTGCTTTGTATTATTTTTCCGCTGCTATGTAATTTATTGTAATCTCTGATATTTATCGAATGTAATTTATTCATTTATACTCTGTATATTCTTGTATTCTGATGGAATTATTGTAATAGCAATGAAATGTTCTTCCGTCTGCGTTCTGATTTGTCTTGTCCTCACAGTAATTCGTTCTTTCTCATCTCTTCGGAGACCGAGGAAGTTCCGGTTCACTACAACTTGATTCTTAGTGACCGTAGTTTATCTTGATACAGTAGTTCATCCCGTTACCTTAGTTTAGCTTTTCTATCTTATCATCATATTACTTTCAGTTTATGCTTGTCATGTTACCTTTACCTTTTTTTATGCTGGAAGTAGATAGGACTTACCAGTCTTTATGACTGACCCCGTTTTCTTTCGCCTCTTTGTCTTCCGTTTCCCCCCCAGGTTTTCAGGGAGGAAATACTGTTATTTAGCTCGGACTTCTTCTGCTTCAAGGTCATCATGTATGGCTTGGATTTTTCTTGGCTATGGCTGCTTTACCGTTTTACTTGGGGAATATTTTATGGCTGTGGTTTTATGCCGCTTTAACTATTGCAAGACAGGTTTCCAATGTAATGGCTTTTAAAGGCATTTTGATGTAAAAGGCTTTAGACCTTATAATTTTATGAGGTAATGAAATTTGGTTTTTCTTCCGCTGTTTTATATGTTCTGCCTTGTAATATTTCTGTGCATGTTTACCTAGACAACGCCCCTCCAAAGTTAGTGCATTCTCTTGAGAGTGACCCTGGTGGAGGTGGGGTGTTACAATTCCTTTATTTGATGTACTCCGATATTCTGTACTCTGATGTAACATTATTGTAATGTCTATAAAAGTCTATTGTTATTTGTTCTTGTGAATTGTATTCCCAAAGTTAACGTATGCGAGTTTTGAACTGTCTTGGTCGATTTTGCGATCGATTAGGCCCGGGCAAAATCCGTGTCGTTACAAAACGAATCCTATACATTCAGTTGAAGCTCAAATCGCCAAATTACGAACTGAAGCACCATTTCAAGCTCGATTTTAATTATAATATAATTATACGTTCAAATTGTTGTTCAACTAATATATTCGTTATTCTAATTCAATTCTAAACTGTATTAAATATCACAGATGGTCCTATTCACACCATATCGTCATTTCAGCCAATTCTGATTATATCAGAATTAAATATATTATTTAATTTATTATTTTAATTAAATATTCATCATTATTTAATTCCATGACCATTTAATTCACTATATCACTACTTATATAATTAAATAAATTAATTATAATACCCCTGCAAATGCGGGTCATTACAAACACCCCACCTCCATTAAGGTCACTCACAAAGGGAATGCCTTAACTTCAGTGGAGCGTTTTAGGTAAACAGACATAGAATATCACAAGACAGATATAAAAATTTTGCACCAGAAATAAACAGCTTTATTAAATCACCAAAATACTTTGTTACATAATACCATGAATCATAAAACACTTCTATCTTACATTATCAGAGTACATAGGTATTTAAAAGAAAAACATCATTCCCCATATTAAAGATCAAGCCATATACGAGATAGATACTCGAGCCATACTTCAGAAGTAGCTCCTAGAAGATGATATCCAAATCCTGACTAAGCCTGGGTGTTTCCTCCCTGAGAATCTGCGGGAGGGGGGGGGGGACGGAAGAAAAGAGGCGAAACAAACTAGGTCAGACATACGTCTGGTGAGTCCAGTAACTTTTAGCCAGTAAATAAATAAAGGTAAACATGACAGGCATACAAAGTGGATAAGAGGATTCACGGTACAGATGACAGGTATGACAGGACAAAAAAGGTAAGGTGTATGCATGCTTCACTACAAACTACTCTGCACTATTACTAGTAAAATCAAGGTAGGATGATCCCTTCCGCTACGCCATAATAACAATAATGATGGTGGTGGTTTTGTGTACTCCTAGCCGTTGTCAAAGGTGTTTCCTGCTTCTATCTCAACTAGTCGTACCCACTACCCTCCTACTATAAATTGGTAGACTGAGGGCATACGTCTGGGTATACCCTAACCACTACCTAATCGATCGGCTCCCTACTCTGTAGATACCCTGTGCTGGTCCCACAACTAGGGGGTATCACTTCCCTAAAGTGGCAACCCAAGGTGTGCACAATTATACCTACTAGTGTCACGGTCGTCTTGTCCTCCTCTGCCCGGCCCATGCACGCACATATCCCCGGTCGGTTTGCGCCGCCCACACCATCCATCTCGTTTTGGATCTCTTACAATCAATCAGTAAGCGTGCCCCTTCCCCGCCTAGTACAGAGTTCTTTACTTTGATACCCCTCCGGGATACTGACTGAAATGGGTCCCACACAACATGATACAAGCTCTCCCCTATGTCTTGTATCCCCACTAGGTTTTCTAGTGACTATGTATACCCTAAGGTGTCTTTAATTACATAGCCCTCAATCAGTTATGCGTACCTATAGGTGTTTTTAATACATAACCCTTAATCTACCTATCGATTATGCTTACATATAGGTGTCTTTAATACATAACTCTATCTATTCCCATTAGTTATGCGTACCCCTAAGGGTGTCTTTAATACATAACTTTACTTTTTTGCCCCGGTTATGTATACCATTAGGTGTCTATAATTACATAACCCTTTTTATCCGGTTAAGTTTGTGGGCCTATATATATTAATGAAACCCACCTACCCTTCAGTTGTACTTAATCCTCCCACTAATTTAATCCTATTTATTTAATGGTTAAGTTTGTGGGCCTATATATATATTAATATTACCCACCTACCCTTCAATTGTACTTAACCATCCCACTGATTTAATCCTATTTATTTAATGGTTAAGTTTGTGAGCCTATATATATTAATATTACCCACATACCCTTCAGTTGTACTTAACCCACCCACAATTCAACTCATTTTACTTAACCCTAACTTATGTCTATCATCATACAGTCCACATGTATTAAGTTAGGTTAAGTACTCTTTTCTTATTACCATGTCCAATTATGGTTATATTGGGGTAGACCTCCTACATTAGGCCTACAACATGTGGATGCTGGATATGCCGGTCGGGTCCGGGTAGTCTTATTCCACAGTTGGGTCTAACCTCGTGTCTTAGCCCGAGTCGTATTCACACACTTAGGACCTCTCACATTAGGTTCAACATTAGTGGCTGCTGGATATGCCGGTCGAGTCTGGGTAGACTTCCACCACTAATGTAACCTAACCTCGTGTCATAAGTGTTAGTTAAATTTTCAGACTTCAATTGCTTAAACATTCCTCTTTTGATTAATTAAGTTAATTAATTAATCCTTTCCTTTTTATAGGTGTCAATACCTATTTTATTAAAAATTTGAATTTCCTATCCATAAATGGTCATATTCAAATTATACCATTTTTACTCAACTTTACCTATGTCATAATAGGTAATTATTTATAAGTTTCCCTACTAGAATCATGTGTCCAATTTACATGAACACTATGTAAATTATGCCTATTAAAAATTCCCCTTTTCCCTGTTTCTTAACTAGCGTAACCGTTTGCATTTTTGGCGTCATCGAGGCTACAAGGTAGCCTCACCATAACAATAAAATAAAGGGAATGACGAGGTGATCGTTTTCAGTACAATTTTTGGCATAAGCATGACAACTAGGGAAAATGACATCATAACTTCGCATATAATTATGATTCACCACATAATTAACAACTTGCATAGATCCTTGATTTTGCAACATAACAACTTGCATAGGTTCGTGAATTTCAACATAACAACTTGCATAGGTTCATGAATTAACAACATAATTAACAACTCACTTAGATTCATGATTCGCAACATAACAACTTGTACAGGTGACTTGCATAGGTTCATGATTCACAACATAACAACTTGCATAGGTTCATGATTCACAACATAACAACTAGCATAGGTTCATGAATTCATCACACAATAACTTGCATATGTAACTTGCATGATCTCATAACAACTTGCATAGGTTCATGATAACAACTTTCATAGATCCATGATAACAACTTGCATAGATTCATGAATTCGCAACATAATAACTTGCATAGGTTTATGAATTTCACTTGCATAATTTCATGATTCACCACAACAATAAACTTGTATAATTTCATGATCCACAACAATAATAAACTTGTATAATTTCATGATCCACAACAACAACGAACTTGTATAATTTCATGATCCACAACAACAATGAACTTGTATAATTTCATGATCCACAACAGGAATAAACTTGCAAAACTACAAACAACATATACCCAAATCATAGTCTACCACAATTCACTTTTATTTATTTAAACCTAAAAGTGACTAGAACTCATAGAAAAAGGGATCTTGAGTTATGGGATCTGAATTCTGCAATTGATTAGCGTTCCCTTGATGTAGACAATTTTGTCTTTGAGATTATACTTTGATTTGAATAGAATTGAGTTGCTTTACTTTTCTTCTAGTTGGTGGCGGCTACTCTAGGTTTTGGAGAGACAGTATGACGGCCATTGATCCACTTTTTATTTGGTTTTAGGATTTGAGTCTACATGTGTTTATATAGAATTTCAATTTAATTTGAGCCGTCGGATGCTCTTAGGGTTAATCAAAACCACTCAGTCGGGATAGGGTGACACCTCAACCCTATTGACTCAGCAAAGAGTCAGAAAGGACTCAGCAATGAGTCATAGTTTGGATTAGATCACACCAGAAAGTTGTGCAGGCTTTCTGCTCGGCCTGGGCGCACATGGGAAGTGCGCCAGTGTATTTTTGTACTGGCGCACTTCCCAAGTGCGCCAGTTTATTTTTTTTCTTTTTCTTCTTCTTCTGGTTTTCTGCCTAACTTTGTTCGTCCATATCTCCATCATATGGTGTCCGTTTTACGCAAACTTGGACTCTATCTCAAGCAGAATTCCGAGATGAATGCAATGGCGTAACCCGTTTCCCTTAATTCCCACATTTGAAATTAAGTATTCCTAAATTTAGTTAATTTGATCATTCAAAAATTCAGGGTGTTACAGTTTATAAGGTAAATTAGAAGTTATGAGCATGGTGTTAACCATTTCTACTAAAGTTCTATTTTTCCTCCCAACAAAACCATTTTGTTGTGGTGTATACGGGGCAGTACATTGGTGAACTATACCATTTTTTTTTTTTGCAAAACAAAGTAAATTCATTTGAAAAATATTCACCACCATGATCTAAAAATAACACTTAATTTTAACTCCTAATTGTGTTTCGACTTCTGGTTTGTAAATTTTGAATTTATCAAAGGCCTCATCTTTCGATTTCATTAGATATACATATGCATATCTAGTATAATCATCAATAAAGGTTATATAGCATTGGTTACCACCATAGGTGATACCCACATCACTATATACCAAATCATGCAAACTAGTTTTCTTTTCTACCTATTTAAAGGATTTTCGGTGTATTTTTGCTTGAACACAAATTTCACGTTTCAAGATCTAATCGAAATCACAATCAGAAACTAATCCTAACTTATGCATATTTCTAAGAGATTTATAATTAACATGTCCTAATCTACCATGCCATAAATTAACACAATCAACAATATAAGAAGAAGATTTCTTCATTATATTCAACTTAATCGTGCCGTTACAAGAATATTCATGTCCAATAAATTTTTTGTTTTTGGACAACACTAACTTATCAGACTCATAGACCTTCTTGAATCCTCCTTTATTAAGAAGGTGTCCAAAAACCAAATTCTTACATATATAGGGTACATAAAATACATTGACTAATGTAAGTACTTTACCAGAGGTGAATGTAAGTTTAGTTGTGCCTTTTCCCATAACTTTGCTTGCAACTTTATTTACGCTAGTAACTTCACTAGATTCTCCATTTTTCTCTTCGTAAGTCTTGAACAGATTACGGTCTTTGCAAATATGAATGGTTGCTCCAGTATCGTGCCACCAATCATTATCAATGCCACTAAAGGAGTTCACAACTTGCACAATAGCCACAAGCTTTTCTTTTACCACATTCGCTTTTTGTTGTTTCTTCCGAAGATGACAGTCTCGGGAATAGTGGCCGGGTTTATTACAATAGTAACAGGCACCGTTCTTTTTGTTCTGGGAATTATTCTTCTTCTTAAACTATGTTCATTCTTAGGCTTCAATTTATCAGTAATTTCAACATTATTTGTCTTTGCCTGTCTAAATTATAATTCGTTTCCGCATGTTTCAATTTTTTCTTATAATCATTCCAAGAATTCGGGAGTCTTGAAATAATAACTCCAACAATAAAAGTGTTGGATCTAGATTAACACTAGAGGGGGGGTGAATAGGGTTAATTACAATTTTTAATGAGTTAAAATATTACGGGATAATAAAAAATCACAGATAATAGCAGAAACAGAAATGCAGAAAATAAATCACACACAGATATACCCAGCTTCGGCAAAACCCTGCCTACTGCTGCATTCCTAAGGTTTCTACTAGGTGATAGAACAGATCCCGCATACAAGACCATGTACACTCGCAAACCCTGCTCCTATTCTAACCCTACGCTCAAAAACCTTAGGCTGATCGATATCCCCTCGATCTGATTTCCCCTAGTTACGACCCCGTAACCAGAATCCCAGATTTTACAGACTCTGTGAACTGTCAGTCAACATCCTGATTGAGACCCCTAGAATTTTACAAACTCTAGAAAACTGTTCAGTCGATTTTTACACAACAAAATAAAAAAGCAAAACAAATTCAAAAACGAAAAACCCTAGGAGATAAAAAGAGGGGTCATCCCCTTTTTAATTTAACCACTAAAGCCCTTTAGAAAAATTTGGCTGGCCCATTTCTTGAGTCCACCTATATTCATTTGACCCGTCCTTTCTCTCTTTTCTCTGGGAATTAAAAATGGCGGCGTCGATGTGAAGTTGCTAGGGTTTTTGAAGACTCCCCAAATCGATTCGATGCCTTCTGGAATTGATGAAACTGAGGCTGTCTTCTTTGTGGCTATGTGATTCTTCACGTTGGCTTTCTCTAATTTGGGAGTTAGGGTTTTCTACACTCCAAATCTCGAACGTATGCTTCTGGAGTTAAATCTCTACTGCTTCGAAACTATGCATGGCTTTTGTACTTCGATTTGGATGTGGTTATGATCGAAAACTTGGTGAGTGTTTTAAGATATGATTTGTCTGATTTTCTCCTTGAATTTTTGGCTGCGTTTTTCGATATTGTGGGTTTGGTTTTCGATGATTGCCTGTGATGATGTGGTGTAGGTTATATAGGGTAAAATAGAGTACCCTTAAACCCCTCTCTGATTTCATTATGTGGCTCAACTGATTTTGCGGTTTCCTCTTTTGGCATACCCGATTTGAAAAAGAATTTTCTTACGTGTATTTTGCATGATGAGTTGTTGAGATGAATCCAGTATTGTATTGCCCTTGCCATATATGAGATGCCGAAATTGTTTTCATTTAATCTATTGCCTTGATTTTCTCTTTGTGATTTGCTGAGCATACATCATGTATGTTTATTTATAAATCTGGAAGCATATTAAATTTTGGCCCTTCTTGAAACATGATGCTCGATTTACAGAAAGTAAATTTCCTTACACTGACTTATGTAATTCTGGAAAGAAATCAAATTCGAAAAAACTTTCTTGCCAAGTAATGATACATGATATTGGTCCCCTTATGTGATTGATTTTTCTTTCCAGGAAGGATTTTTCTTGCCAAATGTTAAAACTGGAAATACTTGCCACATATGTTTGTGCATGTGTGATTTTCTGGTCGATTGATTTCCATGACTTGTCTCCTGATATGTAGCTTGATATAAAACACTGAATTCATTTGCCATTTAATTTAATGCTTAAAACTGGAAATATTTCACCAAAGATTTTCGTGCCTAAAATTGATACTGCAAATTCTTTGATTAAAATGGAAAGCATCCCTGATCCCCTGTTGATCCACACAGATCCAATTTCTTGCATGCTTTCTGACTTCCTTGTGATTGTTTTCTTATGTATGTTCATTTTTGCCTTCATGTACTACATGATGAAATCTTGACCCTTGCTTCAAAAAAAAAAAAAAACTGTTGTGCACATTCATGTTTATGAATTTGCACCTGACTTTGATCCATGTGTTCCTGTAAACTTGTTAACACCACTGCACAACAAACACTGCTGTTGCTAGCTTGTTTGCCATTAATCCTGAAACCATTCCTGGGCTTTGCAATTTGCTGCATATACTTGACTTGGCCTTGTGCTTGACGCTTTGCTCGACCCCATGACCATGCTGTGTTATTGCTGAACCACTTAGCTGCATGGCCGCTCTTGTACATGCATTTGTATACAGACTTTGTTTAAACACCACTCATGCTGTTGTGACTTCCTGTTATATTGTACCATCCCTTTTTGCCATGCATGTACTTCATATAGCTGCACATCAATGTCCATGTATATGCTGCATCACTCATAAACTTGTCACCATTCATGCAATTGAGTTGACCATGCCATTATCTAGTGAGTTGCTCCATTGACTATACTGCACTACTTGTTTGCACCTGAAACTATGTTGCAAAGATATTGGCAACACATTGTCATGTAGTCCATTTGCTTTGTGAACCTTGTCATGTACACCATTTTGTACCAATCTTGTACTTGTATGATATTGTTCATGCTGCAGCTTCACTATGCTTGAACTTGATGTGTTGTCTCGGCCATATGTGCTTGCATAACACTTGTGCTCGTACACTTGAATACTTGCATGTTGAAAATTTGCGCACCACTTGTACATGTTCAACTGAGATGAAATCTGCTCCATATACTTTGCTGTTTTGATTGTTGAGTTTCCTTGACCACTTTATCTTGATTTGACTATGTTGACTTTGTGTATTGCACTGAGTCGAGCAGGTCCATGTGGCTACTCCTCAGTTGCAATCTGATTGGCGTGGCAGTGCACATATGTATATTTATACATGTGTGTATATGCAGCCATCAGTATAGATTTTCCAGTCCCTGCACTATAATATGTGTATATACATATACATGTGTGTATACATATATCGTGCGCATGCTACATTCACATATCAGATCAAGTCATGAAAAATGATGAGAAACACACCAAAATTCTGAGGAAAATAAATTTTTAAAATAAAAAATTATATCTGCTAGAATTTAGAATATTATTTCCGTTCCAGATACTGTGTGTGTTTTTGTATATGACAGGTATGAGGATGTTGACTGGACTGACTGTAGCAGTGAAGACAGAAGACAGTAACATGAAAAGAATATCAGAGTATGTAACAGTGTAAAGAATGTATATATGAAAAATGTATATGAGTGAGCAGAGAACTATAGTGAGGAGCACTGTATATGGAACTGTATATGTATGAAATTTAAATGTGGTGTACAAAAGTTGTACCGTTTGAGTGTATGAAATAAAATATTTATATTTAAATAAAATACTGTTGAATATTTGAATTCGTGCATGGTCGTATTCTATTTAAATTTAAATATTATATTCCTGTCTGTGATGTGGATATGAAACAGTACAGTAACAAACACATTTAATAATAAAAATATATTTGGTTGTTATCATCAAACAAAAATCATATAATTGTGTATACAACACCGTTATATACAACAATCTCCCCCTTTTGATGATGACAAACAAATATGAAGATTTTGAATATAATAAATGTGTTTGACAGTGAATATTGAACTCCCCCTATTTATTAGCTCCCCTACAACAGACAACTCCCCCTATAACTGTGCATGAGTGAAATGAATGAATAATAAATTTTCAAAATTAAAAATATTTATAAAATATTCACTCATAAATCAAAATCTCAATCCATTCTCCCCCTTTTGTTATCATCAAAAGGATATAGAATTTAAAATATAGATGAAAAAATGGCTAACAAATACAATTAAGAGGAAGAATAGTCATCATAAATCTCAATCAGTCAAACAAAAATCATAATATTCTGAGAACAGATGGCATATTTCACATTGTAAAGAATGACGAATTTACGATGAATTTTATATAAAATGGGGAGAGTAAAAAAAACGAGTTCCAATTATTTTCCAAAGATTTTTTATAAAAATGAGGTTCAAAAACAGAGATGGAATTTGGACAATAATTAATAATTCAATTTAAGTGACAAACTCGAATATTCTCAAATCCCAATACTCATCAATCAACAAATCATAATATTTCATAATATTTCAATACATTTCACAAATAGAAGATGGATTGATAGGCTGGTTTTTATACTCAGAGGAGAATTTCAGATTAATTTATATTTATAGAACATTTTTCCATTTTTTTTATTTAAGAGCACACTGACCACACATAACCAGAGCTTGGATTTTTAAATGGGATCAGTTGCAGCTTAAATTATAAGTTGTCTCTTAACCATGCATGACCAGAGCTTGGATTTTTAAATGAGGTTAGAGACACACTTATGTATTAATTATATATTTTATCGTTTTCAGCTTTAAATAGAAAAACTCCTTGGTATATACAACCAATATGAATGACAGAAATGTGGTAAGTACAGAAATGGACTGTGAAATAAATTTCTAAATTAATTATATTATGAAATATGATCAACTTTACCGAGATCATTGAAAAATTTCAGTTGTCACTAATTCTGAATAATAACATAACCACAATTCCATCACAAATATTTTCACTATTTATTCAAAAAGATTTTTTTTAAAAATATTAAACTCTCCACATTAATATAAAAGACACGATGGATGGCAGAAAGATGAAAGATAATGAAGATGGTCGTGAAATAATTGCCAATTCATAGATATTATAATAGCTGTTCAACCATCATGAGAATCTAAATAAAGTCTCCTCTTGTTGTGAAATATACTGCAGTAAAAATTCATCACAATTTCAAAATCTGATAATAATTTTGATGAATTATAAATACAGTTTAATTTGGATATTGATTTCAATTTCTGAATGAATAGTCAATAAATAATTTTAAAATTAAAAATCAATTACAAGAGGGATATGCTGATCTATACACGACAAGAGGGAAAAATGTGTGCAAGACAAAAAAAATGTGTGGATTTATACATGGTGAAGATTTGAATCTAAGTACAGACGGGTGAGACAAATATAAGGCGCTTCTGATACCACTTGGTGTCTCTATTAATGAGGATTATAATCACACTGGAGATATCTCAGATTACAGAAATTTCAAACACAAAGTCCAAACAGACAAGATTACAAATTTGGCACAATTATTTGAGCAGCAATCAGATTAAAGCAGGCAGTTATTTGAAAACAGTATCAGAGCAGCACAACAGAAACAGTTTCAAATCAGACTTGTCAAGATAATGATTCAAAGATATATCTGTCGATAAAAAAAAATGATTCATGATCCAAGATTTAAAAACATAGTTTATTTTAAGTCATTTGATGAACATGAAGATATCAGAATTTAATGAATCGACCACACCAAATTATTAGTTTCACATTCAAGATATGTGTGTGATTCAGTAAATCAATAATTTTCAAATGATTTTAAACAAACATATATTCAAATCAAATAATCATGAAATAACAGCGAGTTTCAAGATCGGATTTTCAAAGAAATCTTCACAAGTATTTCTGACAAGTGTGAGATTAAATTCAGATCATTTACATCAAATTTGAGAGGTATTCATGAACTAGAAAATTAAAGTAATTTATTTGAAATCACTTGAATCAATGTCAAGTTCTGGGATATAATGAATCAGTCACACAAGTTTGATAATTTCAAATTTAGGAGGTGTGTGAGATTCAAAATATCAGAAATTTCAGATGATTTCAAACAAACTAATTTCAACTGTACTAATCATGAATAAAAATGAATTTTAAGATGTATCACTGAGACAAGACATTTAAAAAATATATTCAAGCCTATCTGAAAATTACTGGAATCGTCACAACTGATAAATAACAGTGTGGTGTAATGAGTATAATATTTTGAGCTTTTCTAAAATGAATTAGAATAAACTTAGAACAGCAAAGGTGTGTGAATTTTCATATACTTTTCAGATCTTCAAAACAATTTAGAATTCAGATTAACAGTGTTCAAGATATGACATGAATACTTCAGCACTGTTATGAAATCAAAAAACAAAAAAACAAAAAAAAACTTCAAAACAGTTGCAGATATATACAAGTTCAAATTCAGGATATGGAAATGATTAACACACAATGATTTTATACAAGTAAGGCAAATTTCCAGAAAATCATGAATACTGCAAATGGAAGTTTAGAAAGTCCAAGAAGAAAAGAACATATGGCAGTGTCAAATAACAAAACAAAAAAATAGAAGAAGAGGTAGAAGAGGACATAAACAAAAAATATTTACAAAATGAGATTAGAATTTATACCTGAAAACGATGTAAACCAGAATCTCTAACTCATCAGATGTGGCTAAGGAACTGTGAATGATTCTGTGTTACGTAGCAGTTTGACACCAGTTTTCCTTAAGCTATGCAGTTCCTCAGCCTCCTTCGGTACCTAACAGTTAAGAGGATTGAGTGGTCTAACAAAAGTAGTAAAATCACTCACAGTTATATTCGTACGTTTTGGTACCCAAACCTGTTTGTATAATAATCCATTCGAATCTATCTTCGTACCCTTTGGAACCCAAAACTGTTTGAATTTAATGAAGTTTGTTTTATTTCTTTTTGGGATCTAGGATTGTTTAAATGGATTATTATCGAACAAATTCACATCATGTTTTTGATTTAAAAATCCTTTGAAATTGTTAGAGTTCAAATTTTCAAAACAAACATTTCCAAAGCGGTTTGAAGGATTTTTAAAATCAATTGAATTCCCTTTTTCAAAATCATTTGTTTTTTCCAAAACCGAGACCTATTTTATTTCCATGAGAGAACTGAGTATTCAAAAGCATATTCAAAGATTTTTCTCCGGATGAAAAACGTTTCAGACTCAACTCAAGATCATTGATTTTGGATTTCAGAAGATCATTCTCGTTTAAAAACTTCTCAATTTTGACTTTATATTCAGAAATCTCAGAATCAAAGAGCTTTTGTTTTTCAATTTCAAAAATCTTGAAATTTTCAATTTCTTTTTCAAGTTCCTTCAAAGCAGATTCTGATTTCAACAAATTTTCCATTTCAAAATTTTCATGTTCGAAATTAACCTTATCCAACTCCTTCTGTAAAGCGTTGTTTTTATGAATTAGCTCATCTTCTTGATTTTTCAAAATAAAAAATTCATTTTCAATCTTTCTAGAATTTTCATTAAGGTGAGCTAAATCAATTTTCAAGTTAAAACAATTCTTACACTCATAGTCTTCAAATTTTAATTTCAACATATTGTTATTGTGGGTCAACTCAGAATTTTCAGATTTCAAAGACTTGTTTTTCCGTTTGAGACGATCAACAGTTCTTGTTAATTTATTACAAAGAGATATCAAATCTTCATATGATAAGTCCACATCGTCTGAGTCGCCATGAATAGCTCCAGCTAAGCACAGATCTGAATCTGAGTTGGCAGTTGAGAGTTTTGAACGGCTGTCAGATTTTCCATACAACGTGTTGAGAGTCTTCCAGATATCCTGCGCGGTTAAACAATGAGAGATAAATTATAATTGACCATTATCAAGACAGGAATAAATAATATGCATGACGCGAGCATTTAACACCTTATTCCTCTTGTCTAACAAGTCTCCCATATTTTCAATAATATTCCAATATTCAGTATTAACAGATTTTAAATATGATTCAAAATTTGATTTCCAAATTTGAAAATCTGTTCCATTGAAAATAAATGGAATATCACTGGACTGACTCTTAGAAGACTGATAGCAAGGGGAAAACATGATTCTAGAGTTAATCAAATAACCTGCTCTGATACCAATTGTTGGATCTAGATTAACACTAGAGGGGGGGTGAATAGGGTTAATTACAATTTTTACTGAGTTAAAATATTACGGGATAATAAACAAATCACAGATAATAGCAAAAACAGAAATGCAGAAAATAAATCACACACAGATATACCCAGCTTCGGCAAAACCCAGCCTACTGTTGCATTCCTAAGGTTTCTACTAGGTGATAGAACAGATCCCGCATACAAGACCATGTACACTCGTAAACCCTGCTCCTATTCTAATCCTACGCTCAAAAACCTTAGGCTGATCGATATCCCCTCGATCAGATTTCCCCTAGTTACGACCCCGTAACCAGAATCCCAGATTTTACAGACTCTGTGAACTGTCAGTCAACATCCTGACTGAGACCCCTAGAATTTTACAGACTCTAGAAACCTGTTCAGTCGATTTTTACACAACAAAATAAAAAAGCAAAACAAATTCAAAAAAGAAAAACCCTAGGAGATAAAAAGAGGGGTCATCCCCTTTTTAATTTAACCACTAAAGCACTTTAGAAAAATTTGGCCGGCCCATTTCTTGAGTCCACCCATATTCATTTGACCCGTCCTTTCTCTCTTTTCCCTGGGAATTAAAAATGGCGGCGTCGATGTGAAATTGCTAGGGTTTTTGAAGACTCCCCAAATCGATTTGATGCCTTCTGGAATTGATGAAACTGAGGCTCTCTTCTTTGTGGGTATGTGATTCTTCACATTGGCTTTCTCTAATTTGGGAGTTAGGGTTTTCTACAATCCAAATCTCGAACGTATGCTTCTGGAGTTAAATCTCTGCTGCTTCGAAACTATGCATGGCTTTTGTACTTCGATTTGGATATGGTTATGATCGAAAACTTGGTGAGTGTTTTAAGATATGATTTGTCTGATTTTCTCCTTGAATTTTTGGCTGCGTTTTTCGATATTGTGGGTTTGGTTTTCGATGATTGCCTGTGATGATGTGGTGTAGGTTATATAGGGTAAAATAGAATACCCTTAAACCCCTCTTTGATTTCATTATGTGGCTCGACTGATTTTGCGGTTTCCTCTTTTGGCATACCCGATTTGAAAAAGAATTTTCTTGCGTGTATTTTGCATGATGAGTTGTTGAGATGAATCCAGTATTGTATTGCCCTTGCCATATATGAGATGCCGAAATTGTTTTCATTTAATCTGTTGCCTTGATTTTCTCTTTGTGATTTGCTGAGCATACATCATGTATGTTTATTTATAAATCTGGAAGCATATTAAATTTTGGCCCTTCTTGAAACATGATGCTCGATTTACAGAAAGTAAATTTCCTTACACTGACTTATGTAATTCTGGAAAGAAATCAAATTCGAAATAACTTTCTTGCCTAGTAATGATACATGATATTGGTCCCCTTATGTGATTGATTTTTCTTTCCAGGAAGGATTTTTCTTGCCAAATGTTAAAACTGGAAATACTTGCCACATATGTTTGTGCATGTGTGATTTTCTGGTCGATTGATTTCCATGACTTGTCTCCTGATATGTAGCTTGATATAAAACACTGAATTCATTTGCCATTTAATTTAATGCTTAAAACTGGAAATATTTCACCAAAGATTTTCGTGCCTAAAATTGATACTGCAAATTCTTTGATTAAAATGGAAAGCATCCCTGATCCCCTGTTGATCCACACAGATCCAATTTCTTGCATGCTTTCTGACTTCCTTGTGATTGTTTTCTTATGTATGTTCATTTTTGCCTTCATGTACTACATGATGAAATCTTGACCCTTGCTTCAAAAAAAAAAAAAAAAAAAACTGTTGTGCACATTCATGTTTATGAATTTGCACCTGACTTTGATCCATGTGTTCCTGTAAACTTGTTAACACCACTGCACAACAAACACTGCTGTTGCTAGCTTGTTTGCCATTAATCCTGAAACCATTCATGGGCTTTGCAATTTGCTGCATATACTTGACTTGGCCTTGTGCTTGACGCTTTGCTCGACCCCATGACCATGCTGTGTTATTGCTGAACCACTTAGCTGCATGGCCGCTCTTGTACATGCATTTGTATACAGACTTTGTTTAAACACCACTCATGCTGTTGTGACTTCCTGTTATATTGTACCATCCCTTTTTGCCATGCATGTACTTCATATAGCTGCACATCAATGTCCATGTATATGCTGCATCACTCATAAACTTGTCACCATTCATGCAATTGAGTTGACCATGCCATTATCTAGTGAGTTGCTCCATTGACTATACTGCACTACTTGTTTGCACCTGAAACTGTGTTGCAAAGATATTGGCAACACACTGTCATGTAGTCCATTTGCTTTGTGAACCTTGTCATGTACACCATTTTGTACCAATCTTGTACTTGTATGATATTGTTCATGCTGCAACTTCACTTTGCTTGAACTTGATGTGTTGTCTCGGCCATATGTGCTTGCATAACACTTGTGCTCGTACACTTGAATACTTGCATGTTGAAAATTTGCACACCACTTGTACATGTTCAACTGAGATGAAATCTGCTCCATATACTTTGCTGTTTTGATTGTTGAGTTTCCTTGACCACTTTATCTTGAGTTGACTATGTTGACTTTGTGTATTGCACTGAGTTGAGCAGGTCCATGTGGCTACCCCTCAGTTGCAATCTGATTGGCGTGGCAGTGCACATATGTATATTTATACATGTGTGTATATGCAGCCATCAGTATAGATTTTCCAGTCCCTGCACTATAATATGTGTATATACATACACATGTGTGTGTATACATATATCGTGCGCATGCTACATTCACATATCAGATCAAGTCATGAAAAATGATGAGAAACACACCAAAATTCTGAGGCAAATAAATTTTTAAAATAAAAAATTATATCTGCTAGAATTTAGAATATTATTTCCGTTCCAGATACTGTGTGTGTTTTTGTATATGACAGGTATGAGGATGTTGACTGGACTGACTGTAGCAATGAAGACAGAAGACAGTAACATGAAAAGAATATCAGAGTATGTAACAGTGTAAAGAATGTATATATGAAAAATGTATATGAGTGAGCAGAGAACTATAGTGAGGAGCACTGTATATGGAACTGTATATGTATGAAATTTAAATATGGTGTACAAAAGTTGTACTGTTTGAGTGTATGAAATAAAATATTTATATTTAAATAAAATACTGTTGAATATTTGAATTCGTGCATGGTCGTATTCTATTTAAATTTAAATATTATATTCCTGTTTGTGATGTGGATATGAAACAGTACAGTAACAAACACATTTAATAATAAAAATATATTTGGTTGTTATCATCAAACAAAAATCATATAATTGTGTATACAACACCGTTATATACAACTAAAAGATTTAGGGAGATGAATACCGGCATCTTGAAGTTGATTCACCAACAATAGTATTTCACTTACTTGTCCAACTATGGACTTGTTGGCGACCATTTTGAAATTACAAATAAGAAATTTTTTATTACTTTCCTCGAATATGCGATACTTGCTATCCAAAGAAGTCCAGGGGTCCTTTATAGTTTCTAAGGTCCTGTGAGCGTTGTAGACTGAAGTAGACAATGCATTCAGAATATGCCCTCTGCACAGGATATCATCCTCTTTAAGCTTTGCTCGTTTTTCCTCCAAAGCTGCATCCTCACCAGTGGTTTCCTACGGTATAACTTCCAATCCGTCTTCCAAGATACAGAACAATTTCATAGTGATCAAGAAGAACTTCATAGTCTCTTGTCAACGAGTGAAGTTTTCACCATCAAAACCCTCCAATTTCGTCAAATATTGATTCATTACTTGTAATGTGCTCAAACATTCCATGGTTGAATATATTGTCTGAAAATTTGTTAGAGATTTTGTGGTTTGAGGCTATTGGATGGTGATGATTGTCGTATGGATGTCATACTTCAGACTTTAAGGATCCATATGATGGATTCTTTCAGACAATAGTTTGACCCACTAGGTACAAACGGGTTATCGAACTATCGACCTCCAAGATTCAATAAATCCTTGGAACAACGAAATCGAATTCAAAGTTTATACGGCTTTGATCCAATTAAGAGCACTATGGTTATATAATTTATGATGATGTAGTAGAAGAAGAGAACGAAGAGAAGAAGAAGAGAACAAGTCTGCAACACTTTCTGAATTTTGCGACACCCTGCAGGCATCACAAATTTATAGCGATTGAAACGCTTTAATGGCATCACAGATTCGATGAAGAAGAAGAAGGTTTCAAAGTAGTTTGAAACATCTCTGGGCGTCGTTATTCATAACAACGAAGAGGTATCCTTTCAGCTTAACGTCATGACCGTTTGCGACAAGGCCCATCTTTTGACCTTTAAATATTTAATGTTTATGCCATGTTCATGCAATTGCCTTATATCTCCCTTTTCTTCTTTCTTTTGATATAATACATTATGTCTTTACATATATAAAGACAAGTCCTAGCTTATTTCATGATGTGGGACAAAGACAATTCTTTATTCCTTCTTTCTTCCCTCTTCAAAAACAAACCACCCAAAACATAGATTTGAAAATTTTCTAACAATTTTAAATTCAAGATCAGAGTTTTCAAGTTAATACAAATTTCAAATTGTCATATAATTTTAATTCAAGTCATAAAATTTCAAATTCAGTTGTTCAAATATTTAAATTCATCAAATATCTAAGTTCCAAAAATCTGGCTTGTTACAATGGGCTTTTAAATATCTCAAAGTATCCGTAATGGACCACAACTCTTTTCCACATCACAAATGTAACAAAACTCAATTTAAAATGCATATACCAAGTTTCTAACATAACTTAATTTTTTAATACACCCCATGTCTAATGTCTATACTTATGCGTATTAACTTTCTTTATTAACTTATTTCACCTCTTTGCTTTCCTTATATTAGCTAATGATACCGTTGTTGTCTCCGTTTTACTTCACTTCACTTTACTTTACCTTTATCTCTTTCTCTTTCTCTGTCTTTATTTTCGCTTTTCATTGTCATTTTTACGCTTTACTGATTATTCTTTAATTTTGCATTGCATTTCTAGGACATGTCTTGTTTTAATGAGTTAGAATTTGATCTTTACCTTTTTAATCTCATAGTCCATTTTCATTTATTTATTCAAAAGGTGGTTTTGTGTAGTATATGTTTTTAGAAGTTATTCTCTTTCTTTCACTTATTTTGGTAGGTAGTACAAAATACGGTAATTGCCTTTATTTTGAACTTAGAATCTTTTCTTGAATACTAAGTTTTTATAATTAAACACATCGTGTTTAAAAGAATTGTACTAAAAAATATAAAAATTTACTTATCCTCGTCCTTCTTTTTAAACAAATTAAAATATCAACTAATTAAAAGAAAGTTAATTCTAGGTTAATCCTTATTATGGTCTCAAAAATAGTTCTTTTTAGTTGTTCCTCCCAACTCAAACCAATTAATGTAGTTTTAATAATTTATGGCTAGGATTAACACTTAGGCAAAGTAAACGGTTAAGTGTACTTTGTAGTTTAGTTACATAAGCCACATCCATATGATTTAAATTACTATTTTAATTTAACATTATTATTTCCTTAATAACATATTTACTTTGTAGTTAGTCAAATTAGTGAATTGAAATCACAACGATATCATATACCAATATAATAAAACATATAATTTATCCACTTAACTTCTTCTCTTTTCAAAACTCTAATTCAATCCGGATCCATTCTTATTGCATGTATCTCCCTTCTTTTGCAATTCATTTTTTAAATTTGCAGACGTTGTTTTATTCAAATCTATTAGATTGGATTAAAATAAAGTGATATAGATAATTGGAAACTAGATCTGGAATGTTATCTTGTTTGAACATCTTTTTGATTTAAATATCCTTTCCAATCTCATAAAATCTTCTCCTTCAATTTACATCTGGTAATATAACCTAATTTCTATAGTTTTAAACAATTTGAAGGAGGAGGAAAAATGATAAAGCTTCCATGCTAATGTGAGTAAAATGAGTTTGGAGTGCAACCATGTATGCTTATTTATGGAGGTTCAAATCAGCACCGATTATTGGTTGGATTCCACTGTATCTGGATCACACGGGGACACAATTGCATGCAGCTTTAAATTGCTTGACGGGCAAACTTTCGGTGAGGCAGTCGACCTCTAACAACATATTTTGTATGCATATCTTTTTGTTCTCTAATTATATATATAATTTAAAACAATCAATCTTTTAATTAATTTTATTCATTTTATAACTTATTTTTTGATTGATTGGTTAATCAATTTTACAATTTTCTCCATTAATTTTTATTTACTACAACATTAATTCGTTAACTGTTTCAATCTCCTTTTTAATTTTTCTTATATATTATTTACACACATGTAGATATTCAAACTTCAAATACATACAACTGATTAAGGTTATATACTTACAAAAATATTTAATTGCCTCACTTGTCAAGGTTGTAACATACATTAATCGCTAATTAATGTACATTATTAATGTTGTAACATACATTAATTATAATTGTAGTGTGCATTAATTATTATTATATCTTTTACTGTTTCTCCTTTATACATATTTATACTTATACATTAACCACATATATAAGTTTCCAATTAATTTTTTCAAACTTTAAATCCAAGCATTTATTTATGCGCATAAGCGTGTAAGTTAATAAATTAATTTGATTCAAAATCGTAGGTATCTTCCTAGTAAGTTTATGTTCTTAATTAATTTGTAAACTCGTTATTGACTTCATATATATCCCCCGATTTGAATTTTGAATATAACACTAATCATCAATCAATCAATTAATAAGTTCTTGTTCTTAATAAGTTTTGTAAACTTGTTATTGACTTCATATATATCCCCCAATTTAATTTTGAATATAACACTCATCATCAATCAATTATAATTAATTTAAGTTGCTAATTTCATATATGTAATTATTTCCTATGCCAAAACTTTAATGGTCATAAGTTCTCCATTTGAACTCTATTTAGAAAACATTCTACATAAAAATTTGATCAGAAAATCGCCACGAACATAATGTTATAAGCTTCATGAACAAATTAGAACATTTATAAAATGCTCATTATTTTATTTTATTAATTAATTTAAATTAAATTAATTATTTAAAAATGTGTGGTGCTACATATCCGTAATGATTTTCTGGACAATTTTCATATGTAACTTATCATAATCTGAGTTAGTGCAGAAAAGATATGGATGAGAGAATGGTTTAAATTTGAATTTAATATCAAAAAAGTTATTGGATGGTCGATCGGTCCAAAGGACGCTCGATTGCGACAGACAACTTCTTCTCTAGCTTGTTACCATTACCCAATTTCTGGATGTAAAGGCAAGTACAAGATGAATTTGAACATTTTTTCGATAAGATTTGAAATGAACATACCGTTTTGGGATAAAGTGGTGAGGTTTCCTAATGGTGAGATTTCCTCCACGGCATGT
Organism: Allium sativum; assembly: GCA_030737875.1. NCBI lineage: Eukaryota > Viridiplantae > Streptophyta > Magnoliopsida > Asparagales > Amaryllidaceae > Allium > Allium sativum. Next base: position 274,076,776 of record CM060927.1, read on the forward strand.
TTCAACGGTTGGACATGTTATGACATATTGTAACAAATGGATTTCAAGGGTAGTCAAAATTTAATGGTTATAATAGAGGAATGACGTGATTACACATATTTAGCATATGCTTAATCTAACGACTATATAACTTAAGTTACATTATAAATAGACCATGGACTTAGCCCTAAAACACTTACTATTTCTTCACTAGAAACTATTCCTTCTTCATTTTTTCCTCTTCTTCCTCAGAACCCTTTTCTTTTCCAAAATTTAATGTAAAATAAAATAAAAGACAAATGAAGTTGGAGTGGTAGTTCAGTAATAGTAAAAGTTGAACACACGGATGGAGCATGGGCTTCCAATTGAGTGGGAATTTGATTTTGGATAAATATGGTTAACTTTTTAGTGTTAATTTAAGTATAAATCTAGTTTTTTTTGGCAAAAATGGTAAATTCACAACTTAAACCTGATAAGGTTATATATGATTGGAACTATGACTATGAAATCAAAGCTTATGAAAATTAGTCTAAAATTGGATACATATAAAATACGATTGGGTATATATACTAGACTTGTAAGTCCTAAATTGGAGTATATGAAAAGGAGAAATAAACTAATCATAAACCTTAATATGGAAGATTTAATACTGGATTAAGTTATAATGAAAAGTATACATGTTATGTTTTTCATTCACTGATTTCTTTAAAATAAAGTTGTAATTTTTAGATATGTAAGTGGTGTAGATACATAATGCTATGTTATACTATCATATAAAAACATATAATTTACCTACTCACCTCACTAGCTTTCCAATTCTTTGGATTCAATTTAGCTGTGTTCCTATTATATGTATTCTCCTCTTTGTAATTCCTAATTCATATTTACAAATGATAATTATACATTTCTGTAAAATGGATTAAGATAAAAAGAGATTGGGCATATTAAGAAATTTAAACCAGATCTGAGGGTTTGTTTTCTAATGTAACTTCCTGACTCGTAACTATTTCCTAATGATGGTGGACTTTTCCAACAGCGGTCGAGCACTAGTGGTGATAATCAACCATTATTCGTGTATATTTTTCTTTTCTTTAAACATATTCATATATATATATGCATAAATTATTTTAATTAATTAATTTCCAGTTCCTATCCATTCTCCCGATGAACTTCCACTGCTGTCAAATTCTGTTGACTAGTCGGTTATCGTGCATCTGTCCACTTGTTTGAACTTTGATCATTAATATTTTGATTAAATTTTTATGTTAATTAATTACAAACGTTACAAATTTATTTCCTATTGCATATGTTATGAATTAAGTACTTTCATTAATTGACTACACATGTTACATTCAAATTTGATTGTTAATACTTATCAATAATCAATTAATCTTAATTAACTGAATAAACATATAATCATTTCGATACTTTAATTTCAAATGGTCATAAATTCTTCATTTGAACTCTGATTGAAAAACTTATACATGAAAATTCATTAGAAAATCACTATGAAAACAATGATATAAGTTTCACGGTCAAATTATAGCATCTATAAAATGCCAATTTTTATTGTTTATAAATTTTATTAATTAAATCTACATTGATTTATTGTTGTAAATATGTATGGTGTTAGAGGATGAGAAATTGGTCGAAGATCATGAGATTTTATATTAGAGATTTTGAAGAAAGTAAGAAAAAAAATTGACTACCAGAATTCTTATAAATACTAAAAAGTCCTATGGGGCATGGTCTCTAATACCTACCCCACGAATCCCAAAGGATAGACCCAAAACTTATATATGGCAAGATTTCCCACCTAAATATAATATTTTATTCTAAATTCACCTGATACTTTTAACAACCCACGTTGAGACCCGTATTAATAAAGGGTATAACAAGGTAATAACATCTACCAATTCAAAAAATAGGGCTGGTCAAGTGCAATTATCTTTAAATTACTCTTTGAGTGAGTATTGACACGTCGATTAGTGTACTAAAATTGTCTTTTATTAAGTAAAATCGAGATGTATGTTCCAAGCTTAAAACAATACATATACGTTCCAAGCTTGTTAAACTGATTTATATTGTTTATAATGGCATCTGAAAACCCTATTATTTAGATACCTAATTCAAATCCAATTATCCTTGATGCTGATTCTGACAAAACCGATTCAAATCAGAAGGCAGATAAAGAATAATAAGAAGTAAGAACGAGGCGCAAATCATTTCTTAAAGCGGCGAACCAGGGTAATCAAAATCAATCAAATCAGGTCAACGCAATCAATAAGCAATCAAATAAGACTGTAAATGTACAATTTAAGGAAGGCTTTCATTCATAGGCAGCTGCAGTTGCTGTAAATACAAATATTGAAGGCGGTGTTGCTAATTTTTTCAATTTCAAAAAATGAAGAAGGGGACTATGCAGATCTGGATGATCTCATATTGGCTTCAGCCAAAATTATGTGGAAAAATTCCATATACATTTACTTAGTTGGTAGGAGGCCATACTATGTGCACTTGAATGTGTATATCAAATGGGAATGGCAACCTAAAGGATCATGGGATGTGTTCGCCAGAGAAAATGTATTTTATTTGATTAAATTTAAAAAGGAGAAGGATTGTGCTAAAGTTTTAAATAGAGGTCCTTAGTTTATGGACAACAAGTTGATATTCACTAAAAGACTGGAGCCTAATTTGATATTGAAGGGGGACATGCTAGAATCACATCCTGTTTGGACTCGCCTAATAAATTTGGATGTATCATTGTGGAATGCTAGAGGCATAAGCAAACTTGCTAGTTTAATTGGAACCCCCTTAACTACGGATGATCTAACCAAAAAGTAAAATGCCTTAACTGTGCCAGATTTTTGGTAGATTTAAATGTTAATAATGAAAGAAAAACACAAGTCAGAGTAAAGATAAGCATGGCAACGTTTAAGTAAAAGACTTGAATATAAATACATGCCCTCTACATGTAACAGGTGCAAATGTTTTGGATATTCAGATGAACAGTGCATAAATGTTGTTAAACCTGTTACCAGGTTCAGAAAGAAAAAGTACCTAATCTTATGCCTATTGTTGAAGTACAACAATATACTAGCATAGAATTTACTAGTGACAAAAGTGCTCCAGTTAGCCCTAACGTTAACTATACAGTGTCTTCAGTGAGTGTGGAAGCTAATCAAGAGGGGGAATCTCCAATTGTTCAGGTGGAACTATTTACATCAGTTGAATTACCATAGGATACAACTCACCATAGTCTTGGGGATTCATCTGAGATTGATCCCCATGATCAAACATCTGCAACATTGGAGGATTTAAAGGAGTTAGTTATTATTTTAGGGAACAGTGAGGAAGATAATCATGAAGAAGAGAGCAGCAAAAAGAAGAACTACACTAAATCTACTCCTGAATATGTAAAATAGTTTAACAAGAACGAATATGTAGGTGTAGATGCCACAAATGTGCATACAAGACCTCCTAGGACATTGAGGAGTAACTCCCTCAATTCCAAATGTCAGTGATTAGTTGGAATGTCAAAGGTCTGAATAATGATACCCGATTATTAGACCTCTATAATTTATGAAGGAATTATCTTCCTTCGTTTATGGGTATTCTTGAAAATAAGTTGAATGATGAGAACTTGAGTTATTTTTGTGACTCTCTGGGTAATGAATGGTTACATTTTACCAATAATGAATTTTGTGACAAGGCGGTAATTCTTGTGGTTTTGGTGCAAAAACATTTGGAACGGTACAAAAATTGATGTGGATGAACTACAAATCACTGTTAAAATAACTAATACTTGGGGTTTAGTCTTATTTGTATCAGTGGTGTATGCTAGCAATTTAATGAATGAAAGAACCAAATTATGGGACAAAGTCAAATTGTTGGCGACAAACACGAATGAGCCTTGGATTGTGATGGGTGATTTTAATGCAATTTTAAGACCAAATGAAAAGAAAGAGGGTGGTGCCATTGGAGTGTCCCAATTGGAAAATTTCAACAATTTCATTGTAGCTTCAGGATTAGTTGAGCCAGTCCACTACGGCCTGCATTTCACATGGAGTAGTAGTGAGAGTAGAAAATTTTCTTGCAAGCTTGACAGAGTGCTTTTTAGTACTGAATGCATTAATAAATTCACTAATTTAAAAGTAAATGTCCTTCCTTCTTCAACAAGTAATCATAGCCCAATACATATCAATCTTGTGATGCGTGATAGTAACACAAGAGAAAAGCATTTTCATTATGAAAATCAATAGAAACTAGTGAATGGATATAATGATGTTTTTGGTTTTGAGGGGATTGGAATTTTTTCCATTAATCGCATGGTTTTATTTCTTTAATTTATGAAAACCACAAAGAAAAATTCTTCAGGATTGGAATAGTGCGAAGGAGAAAGAGAATGATTGCATCAATAATTTAGAGAAGAAATTGGCTGATGTGCTTCTGATTATTGATAATGGGGATGTTAGTGATGAAACTTGGAGACTATATTAGAATTTCCAATCTGAACTCAAGGAAGCACTCAGAGTTAAAGCAGTGGAGTTAATTAAAAAAGAGAAAGTGTAACAACCCAAAAGTTTTTGGCCCCGAAAATCGACATAAATACAATTACTGAATCTTATGTCGATCTTCCAAGCACTGAAAACATAGGAACGTCATTAGAAAGAAATTAAAGGGTGAGATAAGAAAGAAAGAAATGTTAGAATAGAAGAAGAATAAGACGAAATAACACAACATAGAGTCTCACATTGCAGCGGAACAAAATATAATACAGAAATGAATCTATATTAAGAGCCTTTAAAAATACTTACAATATTAGAGTACATCAACATCTCTGGACAGTTATAATAATCTGCCCCATACACAACACACGGAGGAATACACATTATATATATATATTACGTCTGAACTTCTCCAGCTTGGCTCTGGACATCACAGTATCCAATAACCTGGACCTGTGTATCCTGGTCTAACCCGAGCATTACAAACACCGGGCCAGTCTTGTAACAACCCGAATTTTTATTACATGTTAAAACAAGAAATCAGGGAAGAAATAAATCATAAGTTAAGAATCAACGGGAATGAGTTATGCCATTGCGTTCGTCTCGAAATTCTACTTGAAAACGAGTCCGAAATTTCGTAAATCGGAGTCCGTATGACCAAGTTATGGCCCATAGAAGATTTCAGAAAAATTCAAAATTCAGCTCGAAATTCAAAATCAGATCCAAGCAGATTGGGCGGGAAATTTTCCCGCCCTACCCCAGGTCGACAGGGGGATCGACTGGGGTGTCGACCTGCCCCCTCCCAGGTCGACTGGGGTGTCGACCTGGGTGTCGATCCCCCCTGGTCGGACCCTATTGGTCAGGTGCACCAATTTGCTCCTTTGGTCTGTCTACTTAGCCTGTGACGGGATTTGATGGTTCAGATCTAAACTAGGGTTAATCCTATGGCCTAAACTAGTCTCTACACCTATAAAAACACCCTAATACCTAGCCTAAACCATCACAAATCAACCTAACAACTAAATTCTGCCAAAATGCTCCCTAATCATGGCCTCCATCTTCATCTTGAGAGCTTCTAAGGCAAAAAGGAGCAAGCTTTCTTCTTTCTATCAAAGGAGCTACTTGTTCTCAAGGCTATTTGTGCTGCTACATCATTCCTAGAGGTTCTACAACGTCTCTATCTTGTTCTATTTGGTTTCTAGTTCGCATAGCCACGCTTTGTAAGCCCCACTCTACTCTTAGATTTAAACTATGAAGTTAATATGAATATGTAGCAAGTTGAGATGTGATTTTTGGTATAATACTTGTCTTGGGGCTTTATTTGTATGCATAGATCCATGTATGACACTTTTGATCTATGATTGTGGAACTATCATGAACCTAGTACCGTTCACTTTGATTTTTGGGTAGAAAGCTATGAGCTTTATTTGGTGGTTATGCATAATGCAACATAGAACTTGGTAGTTATGCATAATGCAACATAGAACCTCTCATAACCTTGATGTTAGCTTGCATATGATGTTGAACTACATGCTACCCACAAGTTTATCACCCTATGTCAACTGTTATCATGTTATCACCTTTGCCTATGATGTTGAGCTACATGCTACCCACAAGTTTATTTGCTAAGTTTGATGTCATACATGTTTTGAGGCCAATAACCCTATATGCTAGTTGTGATGAACACCTTTGCCTCAAATATCATCATGTTTAACCTATGATCAACTTTACCACCTTATGTCCACCTTGGTCATATTTTTATGTTCCTTGATTCACTTGTGTTGATGCGAGTTTACGTGCGAATGGGAATACGTTATGGGTAGTTAGGTAAACTTGAAATAACATGAAAAACATGACTTGAAAATATGACATGAAACTTTATTATGCTTGAAATCTTGAATATGGTCATGACATGTAGAAAACCATAAAGTGGCCAACTGGAGGTTGGGTTGAGTTTGTAGCGTAAATCTGCCCGGAACCGCCCGGCAAATCCAGTGGCTACAAACAATAGGACCCAATGTGAGAAGTTGGTCATATCGCGCTTGAAACTCGAGGTTAGACTAGGTTGTGGTGTAAAGCTGCCCGGACCCGCCCGACATATCCAGTAACCACAACAAAGTCTAATGTGAGAGGTTGGGTGCATTAAATTAATTAATGCCACATGTTAGGGTTATGTCATGAACCACTTGGAAACACTTAACCAACTTGATACATGATTGGATGGGGTTAAGTCATGAACCACTTGGGTACACTTAACCAACTGGATACATGATTGGATAGGGTTAACCACACTTAACCCGTTAGAAACCCTAGTTACGTGGTCCTTTTCAGCAGTAACCCTCTTGGATGTATCAACGATACCCTAGGGACTAGGCTAGGGTGGGGCACGATTACTGGGCTGATTGTAAGCGACCAGAACGACGGCTGAGGTAGTGCGCCGGTGTAGGTTCAGGCGGACTATGGTTGTGCACATAGTCCGGAGTTGAAAAAGAAGGCACGGGCACCAGTAGGTTTAGACTGTGCGCGCTTGATTCATGTCAGTGGTTGGCACTCTAGGACTTGATACACCCTAGGGTGGACCTAGCACAGTTTGACTACATTCCATGATTGGGCCGTATGACACCGACACTCGACGAGTTAGGCTTATAGGGAGCCGATCGACTAAACCGTGTAGTTAGACCCCGACTTGGGTCATCTCATGATATTGGGCCAAGGGATCATTTCTTGTTTATACTTGACATGGGTTGGATTACTAGTACTATTGGTGCAAAACTAAACCTTTGATATGCGATGCCACACTTGATCTACCTTGTTATCTATTTATCATGCCAGTTAGTTACCATCTTTATGTTTCATCTCAGTTTCCCGTGATTAGTTAACTTTATTAGTTTTATACTAATAGTAGGTAGGACTTACCAGTCTTATGACTGACCCTTTTTCTTTCGCCTCTTTTCTTCCGTTTCCCCCCCCTCCCCCAGGTTCTCAGGGAGGGAACACTAGTGCTTAGCTTGGACATTTGGCTTGCTTTCTTGACAGCTCATGTACGGTTTGGACTTGAGCTTGCTATGACTTCACCACATCTATCTTGGGGAAATTTTTACTTTATGTTATTTTCAGTTTATGTTTTCTAGACTTGTTGTAGTTGGAAAATAATGACTAAGTACTTTGATGTAAGTTGACTATTTGGTTTTGAAATAGTTAATCATGGTTTTTAAATCTCAACCGCTGCTTTACCTATTTATTTATTTATGTTCTGTCTTGTGATATCTTTGTGCATGTTTACCTAGACAACATCCCTCCAACGCTAGTGCGAGCACTCGTGAGTGTGGCCCTGGCGGAGGTGGGGTGTTACATTTGGTATCAGAGCATAAGGTTTTACTAGACCGGACAAAAGTTTTAAAAACCCTTTTTGAAAAACTATTTTCAAAACCAATTAAGTATTTTTCCAAGAAAAGTCTAGTTTATTTTAAAAGGCTATTCCCCAAAAGCCATTAGCACTATCCTTCGTTTCCTCGTTCTAAATTTATCTTTTCCTTTTTCAGCATGGCCGATCTTAACCTTCCCGAGGGAGTACCCATACCCGGATGATTCCGAAGGTACTTGGAAGCTAGGGCCAACGATGCGGGCCCAGCAAACACTCCCACTCCTCCTCCCGTACCTGAGGTTCCTCCTCCTCCTCCTCAGCGTCCACAAGCGGATTTCGCAAAGATTTGCAAAGACTTTAAGGCGATGGGTGGCAAGAATTTTGTTGGGACAAAGACTTATGTTGAGGCAAGAAACTGGTTAAAGGAAACTGAAGACCTTTTTGCTACCTTTGAAGTGGAAGACCGTAGGAAAGTTCTGTTGGCAGTATGGCTATTAAAAGAGGAAGCTGCTTATTGGTGGGAGGTCACCAACGCTACTAGGCTTATAGAGACTTGGGCCGACTTTAGGATGAGGTTTGGGCTTAAGTTTCTATCATATGCTGAGGAGAATCTGCAAATGGAGAATTTTATATCTTTGAAGCAAGGGGACATGACCGTGAGGGAGTATGTGAATAAGTTTAACCAGCTTGCTCAATTCGGTTTAGACATGGTCAACACACCTCAGAAGAAGGCTCTAAGCTTTGCTCGAGGATTGAATGAGCTATTGCAAGGTTTAGCCATGTTTCGTATACCCATGGGGGCCACTTTTGAGAGCTTAGTGGATATGGCCTTGCTTCAGGGAGATGATAAGAATGGAAAGAAAGAAGTCAAGCCTAATGAGACTCAAACCAAGAAGGCGGACTCCAAGTGGGGAGGCAATCAGAACAATCAGAGCAACCAGAACAACAAGAACAACAAGGGTAACAAGGCCAACAACAACAAGGCAAAGGAGACAAGGAAGTGTAACTTCTGTGGGATCACTGGACACATAGCCAAAGATTGTAGGAAGAAGAAGAGGAAGTTGGGAGAATGCTTTCATTGCGGAGAGTCTGGACACTTCATTAAGGATTGCCCAAAGAAGCAAGGGCAAGGGCAAGGACATACTCGGCGGGCAGGACCTTCTGGAGGGCAGATGCATGCTCTCAACACTACTCCAGCTCCGGACCGAGGTAGTATTTCTGTAGAAAGCCTTGTTTACATTTCTAGTTTTCCTGTTCGAACTTTATTTGATTCTGGCGCATCGCATACCTTTATCTCTTCTGACATTGTTGAAATTTTGCACCTAAGTACTAGTCTAGTTGAGGATCCCGTTAGTGTTTCAAATCCAATTGGGGGTTCTGCCCATCTATCTATGATTTGAGGACTTCTATCTTGACCGTAGAATTCACATGTAATGCTTATGTTCTCGTGTTCATGGGATACGGGTTGATTTTAGGCATGGATTGGTTGTCCAGTTATGGAGCCATTCTCGATTGTGAGCATAGGGTAGTGAGGCTTATGACTCGCCTTGGCAATACCCTAGAGATTTCTTGTAACCCTCTGGATCCCGTCATGTTATGTTATCTTGAATCCCTCGACTTGTCTATTGACAATCTTCAATCTGTGAGGGTGGTCCGAGAATATCCTGATGTTTTTGACGAGGTGAAGTGGTTACCCCCTAAACGAGAGATAGACTTCCGTATTTATCTTGTTGATAATGCCAAGCCAGTTTCACTACCTGTTAGGCACATGGCCCCGCGAGAAAGAAGAGAGCTTAGCAAGCAAATCAAGGAGTTGCTTAAGAAAAATTTCATTAGGCGAAGCATTTCTGAATGGGGTGCTCCCGTGGTATTCGCTACTAAGGCGGATGGTTCGCTTCGTCTATGTGTTGATTATCGTGAGTTAAACAAGCTGACAAAGAAGAATAGGCACCCGTTACCGAGGATTGATGATCTCTTTGACCAGCTTGTTGGTGTTTCTGTTTTCTCTCTGCTCGATCTAGCCACCGGATTCCAACAGCTTAGAGTAGCTGAGGATAGTATTGACAAGACTGCGTTTAGAACTCTAGATGGATTCTTTGAATGGCTAGTCATGCCGTTCGGTTTGAATAATGCACCCGCATACTTTGTTGATTTGATGAGTAGGGTGTTTAGGGAGTTCCTTAACAAGTTTGTGGTTGTTTTCGTGGATGATATTCTGGTCTTCTCTAAGGACGAGGAAGAGCATGCTACACACCTCAAGGAGGTTATGGATACGCTTAGAGCTCATCAGTTGAAAGCCAAGTTCTCCAAATGCCATTTCTGGAGAAGGGAAGTTCGGTTCCTTGGGCATATAGTTTCTAAGCAAGGCATAGCTATGGATCCCGCTAAAGTGGTGGCGGTACAAGACTGGAAAGTTCCGAAGAATGCAACTGAAGTGAGAAGCTTTCTCGGTCTGGCAAGATTTTATAGGAAGTTCATTAAGGACTTCGCTAGGATTTCAGCCCCTCTTACTAAGTTAACGAAGAAGAACTTAGTCTTTACATGGGACTTAGAGTGCGAGCTTGCTTTTCATAGGCTCAAGAAAGCCCTCACCACAGCTACAGTTCTAGCATTACCCGATGGTGGGAAGTTGTTTACCGTGTACACTGATGCATGGGGCACGGGATTATGCGATGTCCTGATGCAAGAAGGGAGAGTGATATGCTTTGGGGGTAGGCAACTCAAAGCTCATGAGAAGAACTACCCCACTCATGATTTGGAGTTGGCGGCGATTGTCTTTGCACTCAAATCCTGGCGCCACTATCTTCTAGGCGAAAGGTTTGAGTTATATACTGATCACAAGTCACTCAGGTACCTCTTCTCGCAGAAAGATTTGAATCTAAGGCAGCAAAGGTGGATGGAATTCTTGGCATCATATGATTTCGATATAGCTTATACCCCTGGCAAGGGTAATGTTGTGGTGGATGCGCTAAGTAGAAGAAGGTTGACTTTGAGTCCCTTGTTTGTTGAGATGAAGAGCCTAGAGTTCTTGGCAAACTTTGATTTTACACTGCTGTTGAGTCGATGACTGGTTCATTAGCATCCCTTGAGCTTAGACCTACACTGCTTGATCAAGTTGGGGCTTCACAGAGGGAAGACCCGCAGATAGTCGAGATCATGGACAAGTTGATTCATGGTGAGACGTCAAGTCACCTCGCTAGATATACTATTGATGACAAGGGATGGCTAAGACGTGATGGAAGACTATGTGTCCCACGAGTGGGAGACTTAGTAAATAAAGTTCTTGAGGAGGCGCATCACTCGAGGATGACCATACATCCCGGAGGGGATAAGATGTACCGGGACATGAAGCGCATTTTCTTTTGGGATGGGATGAGAAAGGATGTTGCAGAGTTTGTTTCTAGATGCATTGTTTGCCAGCAAGTAAAGGCCGAGTCGAAGAAGCCCGGTGGGCTACTGCATCCATTGGAGGTCCCGCTATGGAAGTGGGAAAGTATCTCTATGGATTTTGTGGATGGATTGCCGAGATCAAGGAAGGGGAATACTAGCATATGGGTCATAGTGGATAGACTCACGAAGAGCGCTCATTTCATTCCAGTGAAGAGCAAGAGGACCGCATCATGGCTAGCATCTGTTTATCTCCGAGAGATAGTGCGATTGCATGGAGTTCCTTCTAGCATTGTGAGCGATCGTGACCCAATCTTCACTAGCCAATTTTGGAATAGTTTGCAAGAAATGATGAGTACGCGATTGAATCTAAGTACGGCCTATCACCCACAGACGGATGGTCAGACCGAAAGGGTGAATAGGGTACTAGAAGATCTGTTGAGGCTATGCATTCTTGACTTTAGTGGCACTTGGGAAGACCACCTTCCTCTTGTAGAGTTTGCTTATAATAACAGCTACCAAGCAAGCATAGGGATGGCACCATTCGAAGCTTTGTATGGGAGGCCGTGCAAGTCACCAACATGTTGGTGGGAGACGACGGATAAGCTTATACTTGGGCCCAACATGATAAGGGACACATCTGAGAAGGTTGAGTTGATTCGAAGGCGGATGAAAACAGCCCAAGACAGACAGAAATCCTATGCAGACAAGCGAAGGACAGACTTAGAGTTTGAAGTTGGAGATATGGTCTTTGTGAAGGTTTCTCCTTTGTGAAATGTGGTTCGTTTTGGAGCAGTTGGAAAGCTAGCATCAAGGTTCGTTGGACCCTTCCCTATCATCGAGAAGATTGGGCAAATGGTTTATAGTGTGGAATTGCCTGAGAAGCTGGCTGGAGTGCACAATGTTTTTCATGTCTCGCATCTCCGAAAATTCCTACATGAATCAGCTGAAGTAGTTGAGCCTAGCATTCTTGAAGACGTGGAGGTAGAGAAAGAGGCAACCCTGTGGCGAGCTCCGATTCGTATCTTGGGAACGGAGATCAAGAAGCTGAGGAATCGAGAAGTCAAATTGGTAAAGGTTCAGTGGAGTGAAGCCGATGAAGATGCAACTTGGGAAACCGAGGAGAAGATGTGTGGGATTTATCCATTCCTTTTTGAGGGTACATTCTCAATCTCTTTTCCCAGTTAGCATATCTTTCTTTTGCTATCCATGTTTATCTTGTTATCTCGTTAATCTTGTCATGAGAACCTTAGGTAGAAACCCTTTGGATGAAACATGTATTTGAAACATGTTATGCTTGATGGTTGCAAATGGTTGCAAGTGTTTGCAAGTGGTTACTCCTTGATGCATGATACACGTTAGGCACTAAGATCGGCTCACACACTTTAATGTTGCATATGCATGAGTGTTTATGCTTATTCATGGATGAAACTTGTTATGATATCATGTGGATGTTGCATATGATTGAATGTTATGAGCACTCATGTAGAGATTATCAATTATGTTAGGAAGTTGCATACATTTGGACTCATTTCACTAACATATTTTGCATTAAGGAGGTTAACTGAGTCATTAACCGCCTAATTTTCGCATTAGATAGGAACATATACACACACTTTTGCATATGTTCATACAGCATTAGAAATCTTTTAAGGACAATGATTACTCGTGGATGATGTTTGAGTAGATGGATGATGGATGGTATGATACGTTCTTCCTAACTAGGAGATTTCGGGGACGAAATCCTTTAAGGTGGGGAGAATGTAACAACCTGAATTTTTATAACATGTTAAAACAAAAAATCAGGGCAGAATTAAATCATAAGTTAAGAATCAATGGGAATGGGTTATGCCATTGCGTTCGTCTCGAAATTCTACTTGAAAACGAGTATGAAATTTCGTAAATCGGAGTCCGTATGACCAAGTTATGGCCCATAGAAGATTTCAGAAAAATTCAAAATTCAGCCCGAAATTCAAAATCAGATCCAAGCAGATTGGGCGGGAAATTTTCCCGCCCTAACCCAGGTCGACAGGGGGGTTGACTGGGGAGTCGACCTGCACCGCCTCCCCCCCAGGTCGACTGGGGTGTCGACCTAGGGGTCGACCCCCCCTGGTCGGACCCTGTTGGTCAGGTGCACCAGTTTGCTCCTTTGGTCTGTCTACTTAGCCTGTGACGGGATTTGATCGTTCAGATCTAAACTAGGGTTAATCCTACGGCCTAAACTAGTCTCTACACCTATAAAAACACCCTAATACCCAGCCTAAACCATCACAAATCAACCTAACAACTAAATTCTGCCAAAATGCTCCCTAATCATGGCCTCCATCTTCATCTTGAGAGCTTCTAAGGCAAAAAGGAGCAAGCTTTCTTCTTTCTATCAAAGGAGCTACTTGTTCTCAAGGCTATTTGTGTTGCTACATCATTTCTAGAGCTTCTACGATGTCTCTATCTTGTTCTATTTGGTTTCTAGTTCGCATAGCCACGCTTTGTAAGCCCCACTCTACTCTTAGATTTAAACTATGAAGTTAATATGAATATGTAGCAAGTTGAGATGTGATTTTTGGTATAATACTTGTCTTGGGGCTATATTTGTATGCATAGATCCATGTATGACACTTTTGATCTATGATTGTGGAACTATCATGAACCTAGTACCGTTCACTTTGATTTTTGGGTTGAAAGCTATGAGCTTTATTTGGTGGTTATGCATAATGCAACATAGAACTTGGTAGTTATGCATAATGCAACATAGAACCTCTCATAACCTTGATGTTAGCTTGCATATGATGTTGAACTACATGCTACCCACAAGTTTAGCACCCTATGTCAACTATTATCATGTTATCACCTTTGCCTATGATGTTGAGCTACATGCTACCCACAAGTTTATTTGCTAAGTTTGATGTCATACATGTTTTGAGGCCAATAACCCTATATGCTAGTTGTGATGAACACCTTTGCCTCAAATATCATCATGTTTAACCTATGACCAACTTTACCACCTTATGTCCACCTTGGTCATATTTTTATGTTCCTTGATTCACTTGTGTTGATGCGAGTTTACGTGCATATGGGAATACGTTATGGATAGTTAGGCATACTTGAAATAACATGAAAAACATGACTTGAAAATATGACATGAAACTTTATTATGCTTGAAAACTTGAATATGGTCATGACATGCAAAAAACCATAAAGTGGCCAACTCGAGGTTGGGTTGAGTTTGTAGCGTAATCTGCCCGGAACCGCCCGACAAATCCAGTGGCTACAAACAATAGGACCCAATGTGAGAAGTTGGTCATATCGCGCTTGAAACCCGAGGTTAGACTAGGTTGTGTTGTAAAGCTGCCTGGACCTGCCCGGCATATCCAGTAACCACAACAAAGTCTAATGTGAGAGGTTGGGTGCATTATATTAATTAATGCCACATGTTAGGGTTATGTCATGAACCACTTGGAAACACTTAACCAACTTGATACATGATTGGATGGGGTTAAGTCATGAACCACTTGGGTACACTTAACCAACTGGATACATGTTTGGATAGGGTTAACCACACTTAACACGTTAGAAACCCTAGTTACATGGTCCTTTTCAGCAGTAACCCTCTTGGATGTATCAACGATACCCTAGGGACTAGGCTAGGATGGGGCACGATTACTGGGCAGATTGTAAGCGACCAGAACGACGGCTGAGTTGGTGCGCCGGTGTAGGTTTAGGCGGACTATGGTCGTGCACATAGTCCGGAGTTGAAAAGCAGGCACGGGCACCAGTAGGTTTAGACTGTGCGTGCTTGATTCGTGTCAGTGGTTGGCACCCTAGGACTTGATACACCCTAGGGTGGACCTAGCACAGTTTGACTACATTCCATGATTGGGCCGTATGACACCGACACTCGACGAGTTAGGCTTATAGGGAGCCGATCGACTAGACCATGTAGTTGGACCCCGACTTGGGTCATCTCATGATATTGGGCCAAGGGATCGTTTCTTGTTTATACTTGACATGGGTTGTATTACTAGTACTATTGGTGCAAAACTATACCTTGGATATGCGATGCCACACTTGATCTACCTTGTTATCTATTTATCATGCCAGTTAGTTTCCATCTTTATGTTTCATCTCAGTTTCTCCTGATTAGTTAACTTTATTAGTTTTTATACTAATAGTAGGTAGGACTTACCAGTCTTATGACTGACCCTTTTTCTTTCGCCTCTTTTCTTCTGTTCCCCCCCAGGTTCTCAGGGAGGGAACACTAGTGCTTAGCTTGGACATTTGGCTTGCTTTCTTGACTGCTCATGTACGGTTTAGACTTGAGCTTGCTATGGCTTCACCACATCTATCTTGGGGATAGTTTTACTTTATGTTATTTTCAGTTTATGTTTTCTAGACCTGTGGTAGTTGGAAAATAATGACTAAGTACTTTGATGCAAGTTGAATATTTGGTTTTGAAATAGTAATCATGGTTTTTAAATCTCTACCGCTGCTTTACCTATTTATTTATCTATGTTCTGTCTTGTGATATCTCTGTGCATGTTTACCTAGACAACATCCCTCCAACGCTAGTGCCAGCACTCGTGAGTGTGGCTTTGGCGGAGGTTGGGTGTTACAAGTCTGGTAAACCAGAGTGAGAAAACTTGCAAAGTTTAACGGGAATCATTCAACTTGATTTTAAAGTTCAAATCTTTCGAAAGAGGAAAAGGATAATCGTAAGGCCAAATCCACACATAAATATGGATGGTTTTTACATTACGATAACCAAAAACATTTTGAAATCGTATATATATTCTGATATTATAATAGTGTCTAGATACAAGTAAATAACAATCTAGCGGAACTCTTGCATCTCACGCTCCACATATATAGTATACAGTCAAAACCACGGGCGCTTATTGGAGATTGGGTTTCGACTATGAAAAGGTATGAAACCACCTAGCGATAGTGTATCTCTAGAGGGGAATACACCGGGTTCAACAAGAACGTCTTGCAACCCGGCCAACACATGACCGACCACTCATTTCACTTGAGTGTATCGAATGTATATCACCAACGGTTGGGCTCAAACCACCATTTCCCGAAAAGGGACAACATCGAAATAGATTTAAAAAAGAAAAAGGATTTTCTCTAGATAGTTTATTATACACCCTAATGGGAGCAACCCACATAGCCATGCTGCCTGCCCAATTTTTGTCATTTCCCGGTTGATGAGGCTTGAGGTTAGAATTTATCTTCAGAACATCTGACCACCATTTACTTAGAATGCCACATCATTAGATCCTCCAGATATCACCAATTGACGTCCACAAAAAAAGCCTCGTTAGGAGCTACCCAACTATGACACATTTGAAGAAATCAACGTATGTGATCCCGTTGGAAATATCTGTCAGACATTCGTCCATACAAGTCATCCAGGAACAGGATGAACCAAAGGCACCCTCCTACCACATCCTAGGAATCAACCTATAGATCATAGCGAGAAGTCCTTGCAACTCGTAGATTTCAGTCACGACGGAACCACAGTTTATCTCTGGCCGTTAAACCAGAGATTATTAGTAGTTCTTCCATTTATGAAGATTTGTGGTCTTCAGTGCTCCATCTCGATTATCTTCTGATATCTTCACGTATTTGTTGATCAGAATGGTTTTCGAATATAAATTTGATCCCGGTCTTTCCATACCAACAAGCGTATATGCCAGATTTGATAGTCGATTATTTAACTATGAAATAAACTTAAATAAGCATTCATTCATCCATAGAAACAAAAATGAATTCACTGATTCAGTACCCCGCATCATTTAGCCTCTTTAATTAACCATCTATTAATTAAATCCTTATAAATATTCCAATATTGGAATATCGCATTTACTTCTTATTATTGAATAAGAATACTCTTAAAACCATCCATTCAACTTACAAAGTTTTCTAATACAGTTTATAAAATTATTCACGAAAATCATAACTTATATTTCCCTCAACTCCTCTCATTCATAAACTAATACTACCCTTAGATAATCATGAAGTCGTTCAAGTTGGGGTATTCTATTTACCTCTCAGACTTTGACCAACAACATTCATATCTTCAGAACAGATATAAGTTTATTAACACATAAGTTTCTCTTTTTAAAACTCTGTTTAAAATCTTAAACACATTTACTTAATTGGTTAAGTAAACTATTATTTATAATTCTCTTCATTCCTTAAAAACACTTTACAGTATAATGTACGAGCCTCGATTTAATTATAAATCGAACCCTTTATAAATTTCTTCGATATCTCTTTATGGTTATATTTCACAAATCATTTCAACAATTATTATTAATTTTTATTAATCAGTATGGTTCAACTTGCCATCTGTAACATCTATTACAAATTCTATTTTCAAAACTCTTACTTCATCTTTAAATTTCATTTGTAAATTATTAACGATAATACAATTCGTTATCCCAAATTAAACACATCAGTTCATTATAGCTATCTTCTATTCCTTAGCCATATCAGACCAACTTATCATTTAATGAAATATTACAAATTTTAATATCACTAACTTCTTATTTAACATCTTCGTTTAACATTTCGAACTTCGAAATAAACCTCATCTTCGATTAATCATTTCGAACTTCAGAATATCACATTCCGAATCTCAGAATAAATCTTACTTAATAATCATTCCGAATTTCGGAATACAACATTTCGAACCTTGGAATATAACTTATTTTAGACATTTCACGTAATTTCCCATTTCTCGATTTATAATTATCCTTCCCGTTATTCCTGGAATTTATTTTACAACTCTCTTACGTATAAATCAACTCATGCTCGTATACCCGGTTATATCAAATTTGGAAAATCTTGATTTAACAATCTATTCCAGCTATCGGGTTTAAATCCAATTATAAGTCCCTATTTGTCATTTCAACCCAAATTTTAGTAAAAAAATTTCAATCCCATTTATAAATCCACATTCATATTTTCAAATCCGATTTCACTTAAAACCTGGAATCCCATTTTCAAATCAATACTCATTTCTAATTCTGTTAATCGTTAATCTTATTCACGAAACATTATTCTATCACATTTTGTATATTTCAAAACATCGTTTGTTTAAAATGATCCTTTATTACAAAAATATCCCTTCTCAATCTCCTTTATATATTTTCGTAAATTCATGATTCAATTATTCCATTTCAATATTTTGAAATTAATTTAAACTCCCTTTACGGCCGTTAAGGCCTTTACATACCACTTTACACATTTTAATAACATTCATTATAAGTTTATATCGTTTAATTATTCGTATAATGATATCCTATATCTCTATTAATTATAAATTTAAATAATTATATAAACTAGTAATTTAAACTTTGATATTTATATTTTATGATCAAAATCGTATTTCAAATCCATATACAAATATGTTTATCTCTTTGAAATCGTTGAAATCAATTTGATATCAAATTTCAAAAATCCTTTCCTTTTCCCAATGGTACCTAAAAGGCAAATGTTTATTATAGTACCAACCCGTGAAACATTAAACTATTTCACATCCAAATCAATCACAATCAAACATATTGATAAATATTATCAATATAAGTGAGGAATCCTGTTTGTAACGACCTAGAAATTTTGAGATTTAAAATATAAACTAAATTAAGATTAAATGTAAAATAAATATTTATATTTGAGATTTTGTCAATTCTTGAACAATAGGTGCAAACCATTTCATAAATTTATAAACGAAGGTGATTTGCATTATTAACCGATTTGAATATTTAGAGTTAAAATTCCTTCATTGTTTAATAATGAATATTATGGAAAGAGTTGTACGGTCATAAATTTAGTTTGCAATTTAGGTAAGAAATGAATTTAATACTTATCATGCAATTTGATAAGAAGAAAATATATGCTTGAAATTCAATTTGGATTGTTATTTAATGTAGTGTTCATTATATAAATAAAGGCGCATTGTGAATATGGTGTCAGTATAAACATCTGCCAAAATTTATTATACCAATAAATAGTGGGTCGTTTGGAATATTTAAGACTTGACATTTGAACCAAAATCAATTTTGGAATAAATTCCATTTGAGAAATGATTTGTTTTGAATAAAGAATCTATTTGCATAATAAAATATCATTAAGATTAATCTATTCCCAATTAAACTAATAAGTATGAATGACATAATGAAAATTAACTTTGAAATAAATTCAAAATTTATTGAAGAGAAAATTTTGTTGCAAAGAGAGATATCATTGGGATAAATTTATTTCCAATTTAAACCGTTAAGTAAATAGTGTAATAAAACGCTTAAATCAATTTTTAATTTCCAAGTTGTTGTTTTGAATAAACCGTTAAAATCTAAATTTATTATGGTATTAATTGTGGTAAAGTTAATGAAATTTTGATGTAAAACGGTGTAATTAAACTAAAAATATAACGCTTATTTATATAAGCAATGCATAATAAAGGGAAACGAATAAATTCGTTACCAACTGAATTTAATTTTCGGTGTATGATGGTTGAGTTTATAACGTTCAGATAATGACATAAACAACGTCGCTGGCCTAACATATCGTTCATAGGAAACAAATCAATTTTTCCTTCTTTAAATGAGATATGGTAGACAACCAAATCTGAGAAAATCTAATTTTAAATCTCGCCATATCAGTGCCATATTTTTAAAACAGTGGCCTAAGATTGAGAACAGTTCGTATTCACAGAACCCAATACCATGCAATATTCTCTGTCCCCTCTTCTCTACATTATAAATGCGTGCCTCTTGCTTCTATGCACAAACTAAACTTCTTTTCTTCTCGGAAATAATCCTATTTCTTCTTTCTTCTTGCGAATAGTCCTCCCCAACAAGCTCCACTCCAAAATTCACCGTCCAGTATAGAAGTCGCGACCTTTTCTTGTGCTAAGAGGTTAACACAAACATAGAGTAGAGTAGAGAGTGTATATATCTGTATACGCGTTAGTGGATGAGGAGGAGTGCGCGACGCATGTGTAAGAGATAATAGATCATTTGAGGCTGACGGAGTTGATTTGGAACTTAACGGTGTAAATTTGGAAAGAAAATATAGGTGAGAACACTCGAATTTAATTTTATTATTTAATATGATTTATAGTTATAATATACTGAGTAGTTGATGGATGGTAATTGGTTGCGTGAATGGTTAATTACTGATTAGTGGATGATATTTCCATCTGAATAAGGTATGTGACGTGTCATGGTTGCCAATAGATACATATCAGGGCGCACAAGTGGTATAACACGCATTCATAAATTGTATGTGGTATGCTTTTAAGTAATAGATGTATCAATGATTGTTGAATGTGTGATTACACATATGTACTGATTTTCAGCAGAAAATTTAGTAATTTTTTAAATTTAATTAAAGAGCAAGTTAGAGATTAAATGACAATTAAAGGATTATGTGGTATTTTTATTAACTTAATACTATCGATTTGTCAATGTTTATTGATTTAACAATGTTATTAAGATTCTTTGATTCCATAATAAATTGTTCGTTAAGCAATATTTGACTATTTAAATAATCTTTCTAGTTAACACTTTATAAAAGATATTGAACTGATAATGTTGATTTAATTGTATGATGTTATTTAAAACGGTTGATTAACTAAGTTTGTTGAGAATATTCTAAATATTGAATTAAATAACTGTTCGAGTAGTACTTGGGGAAAGCTGTTAATTTGATTTTAATGGCACAATAAACTGAATTTGAAAAAAAAACTAATTAAAATGTTATGTTCAATACGAATTGATATCATAACTTATTTTAAAAGGGACATTGAATTAAAATTGCTGATTTTGAACTTAAGTACCGCTTTATTAATGAATTATTGTATAAATTAGGCAAACTCAAACTTTTTTACTTTTAAATCTATTACGACTTTAGATAATAATTTGAAATGATATTATAAAAATAAAAATGGTTTGAAAAGATATTTAAACTTGCATTATTTAATATGAAATTTGACATACGTTTAGATAAATTTTATAATGATATATTATAAATTGCTTTGGATAATAATTTGAATTTGAAGTTAAATAAGGAATGTAACTTAATTTTCAGGTTCGCAAATAGGTTTGTTCCGTTATCAATTATGGAACGGTAAACGGGGTGTTTAACTAAGGCAAGGGATGCATCAACCAGTGCGCTGAACTAACCTGGCCAACGTTTACTTATCTACACTGGTAAAAGAGCAAATTGAAAGTGAATCTCGAATATTGTGAAACAACAACTATAATAAATAGTTTTCCAATATAAAATTAAGTTAATCTGCTTGGAGGTGATCTTCATATATTTCATATAAGTTCTGTATATGATGACTAATAATATTTGAGGAATTAAACAGTGGAAATATCGTAATTTCGCTAATAGTATCAGTTCAATATGGAAACATATATTGGATATAAAAAGTTCCGATTTCTAACCAACTATATATTAATAAAAATCATTTGGATTTAACTTGAATGTTATGATGATAATATTGTTTACCCGAATAAGGTTTAGGTAAATTATGGAAGTTAATATGAATCTAATTAAACGAAAGTAAATAAGTTGAATGTCTTTGAGATCGATTGGATGAACCCAAGATTATCAAAACCAGTTGTACTTTTCAAATATGAATATAAATTCAAGTCATCGGTGTAGAAAGGAAACAATTCCAGTTTAGAATATTTGAATATTTATATAGGTTTTCAATTACATAACACGTGGTATGTTAATTTCAAATATTTTATAAGACTTATTTGATTTAAAGGATATGTATATGTTTAAATCATTCTATTTATCTCTTCAAACTTTAATATATAGTAAGTAATTGTTTTAATCATTTTTATTTTAAGATTTTCTAAATATATATAAAAATTAGTTTATAACAAATTTATTATTTAATTAAATTGGGAATTGTTCCAGTCCTGAAACCTTTGATTCAAATATAACCAATCCTTGATTGAATAAACTCAATGAGCTCGAATTAATGAAATAATGTAAATCTTGAACCTTGATTTATAAATGATTTTTGACGATCATTCTAAATTTAGAAGAATTAAGTTATGCATATATGTGATGGAAAGAACTTAATTTGAAATTTTATAGTCTGTAGAATGCGTTAGTTATTTGGAAAGACCGGGATCAGATGTAAGTCTGAAAACCATTCCAAGTAATAATACTACGCTATGAAGGAAATTGAAGAATTGGAAATGGCAAATGAAGACCGGGAATCTTTGGACTTATCTTGATTGATTGCTGACGTCTCAAATCGGGCCGTACACCCGATACGAGGTTATAAGTGGCATAAGGTCTGAATGTATTTGAGGATTCTCGAATTTTGTTCTGTTCAGACCTAGAATGGACTTATATGGATTGTGTGTCCGGCATTGTAATTGACTTCATAGCACTGGTTTCTGTTGGTATATATATATATCAGACTGTGGAAATTAATTATTTCCATCTCTAAGTTTTACGTGCTTAGAGGTTATGTATTGATAGAAATCAGTGACATGTTGTAAATAGACAATATGGCATACTTAAGTTATGGAATGAGTAATGATGATCAAAGCATGGCTTATTGAAGCATTGCTTTGTGTATATCGTGAGATAAATGAACCTCACACCCCGGATTGATGGTAAACTGGCGGTTAGGTTGTATACATTTTATTGAAACTTGAAAGCTTCGGCGGTAGATCTACTATGAAATTTGCGGAGAAAATGGTATGTTTGGTGTCCATGCCTGGATGTTAACTGGTGATTTACCTGGTGTTTAGTGTCCAAGCCTGGATGAAAACCATGAACCATGAGGTTTCATCTAGTTCCGGATTGATCTTTCGTGTCAGGAACCATCATATTGGAACCCAACAACCAATACGAGCCTTTCGTTTTGTTTGTAAACAATGTATACAGGCATAGTCACTATGCTTACTAAGATTAACATATTTATTTGCAAAATGGTTTCCGAAACTATGCACTAATAATAGTATTAAAAGAAGATTTTCACGTATGAAAGCATGATTGGTTATCATAAGGTAAAACTCGCCCATTTGGTGTGCGCTTGCATTGTGTGATGTGGGACAAGCTTCTGATAGCTTCATTTTCCAAAGGACATTGCGAATTTATATGCACAGACCTTCACATGGACTAAACACGCTCCGCATTAGCGGCGTGGTCCTGTGAATCTCCCAACTTTAAAAATGAATCCTAAAAATAACTGTTTATGTTCTCACACCACTCTCATGACTGACTTGGAGTTTATTGTTCCTCCCTAAACTTTGGGTGCCCACTAATTTCCATACGGGCAATTAGATGTTTAGTTTTACAGTTATAGACCTTTGGAGCAAGAGTTGGAGCGCTTTCTGAGTTGGAACTTCGAGCTAAATTTAGAGTTTCCACTATATCACATCGCTTCTTCCGCTAAGAGTATATTTATGTTTCCGCTGCTATATATATGTAACTCTGATATTCTATGTAACTCTAATGAAATATTGTATCATGATAAAAAAAGTTCTGTTGTTTTGTTCAGTATATGTTAGTACCCACATCAATCCGCCTTTATGAACGGTTTAAGTTGGTTTAATTACCGGCGAGAACCAGGCAAAAAGGCAGGTTGTGACATTTTGGTATCAGAGCTTTGGTTATACAAAGCTACGGGGTATGACATATGTTGTACAAAAATATAGAACTCGTCGGAGTTATAATATCTTATTTGAGATTGGGTTAGAAATGCCCTAGAATGAGATTCTGGAATATTTCGTTGGGAGGGCATATTTTAAAACCCTAATATTTTATTTTTGAAACTAATTAAATGGTTTCGGAAAACATAACTATATTGAAATACAACTTTTAATAAGAATTTTCGAGTATTTTACTCGGCGTTGCGATTGGACTATTGGCATATATGAAGATTTCGAATATATGTATGGCCGGTGTATATACGAAGTCTTATATGTACTAGATACATATAGAATCACATTCTAGTCGCATTGGGATGATTCTGTTGATGAATGCAGCATTATTAGTATTTGTTTTCGAGTTTTGAAAGTGGGATGACTATATAATTCTGGTCGAAACGTCGAAGAATACTTAAAATCATCTAGCTTAGTATTTTAATAAATAAATCCTAATAAAATGATTTGATGTTTTAAGTGAGTAACATTTTGTTATAAGAAAAAGGAATTTAAAACAAAGCAAGGAGAAAATTTTACAATTCCCCTTTTCGAGGACGAAAAGCTTTAAGTGGGGGAGGCTGTAACGACCTAGAAATTTTGAGATTTAAAATATAAATTAAATTAAGATTCAATGTAAAATAAATATTTATATTTGAGATTTTGTCAATTCTTGAACAATAGGTGCGAACCATTTCATAAATTTATAAACAAACGTGATTTGCATTACTAACTGATTTGAATATTAGCATTAAAATTCCTTTGTTGTTTAAAAATGAATATTATGGAAAGAGTTGTACTATCATAAATTTATTTGCAATTCAAGTAAGAAATGAATTTAATGCTTATCTTGCAATTTGATAAGAAGAAAATATATGCTTGAAATTCAGTTTGCACTATTATTTCATGTAGTGTTCATTTTATAAATAAAGGTGCATTGTGAATATGGTGTTAGTATAAATATTTGTCAAAAATTATTATACCAATAAATAGTGAGCCATTTGTAATATATAAGACTTGAAATTTGAACCAAAATCAATTTTAGAATAAATTCAGTTTAAGAAACGATTTGTTTTGAATAAAGAATCTATTTGCATAATAGAATATCGTTAAGATTAATCTATTCCCAATTAAACTGATAAGTATGAATGGCACAATGAAAATTAACTTTGAAATAAATTCAAAACTTATTGAAGAGAGAATTTTGTTGCAAAGAAAGATATCATTGGGATAAATTTATTTCCAATTTAAACCATAAAGTAAGTAGTGTAATAAAACGCTTAAATCAATTTTTTATTTACAAGTTGAAATTTTTAATATAAACAGCAATAAATTTTGATTTAAATAAATCGTTAAAATCTAATTTTATTATGGTATTAATTGTGATAAAGTTAATGAAATTTTGATGTACAAACGGTGTAATTAAACTAAAAATTTAATGCATATTTATATAAGCAATGCATAATAAAAGGAAACGAATAAATTCGTTACCAGTTGAATTTAATTTTCGGTGTATGATGGTTGAGCTTATAACGTTCAGATAATGACATAAACAACATTGGTAGCCTAACATATCGTTCATAGGAAACAAATCAAATTTTCCTTCTATAAAGGAGATATGGTAGACAACCAAATTTGAGAAAATCTAATTTTAAATCTTGCCATATCAGTGCAAGATTATTGAAACTGTGGCTGATTACCATAGAAATGTGTTTATTTTATGCTCTTATATCTTATCTTTTGTTTATAAATAAATATTACTTGGGTATTATTTTTTCACTTTTGCAGATATGCCGACTTAGCCACATGCACTCAGAAAATATAAAAATAAAGATCAACTTGTTGTATATTTACATATGAAGACTTGCTGATGAAGATCTCACATCTAATTGCTTTTTGGACAAGAAAATAATTGATAGAAAGGCTATGCATATCACAAATAAATGAAGAATTGTCTAGGAAGCAAGAGGAAAAGCGGAAAGGCCCAAATTTACTAGATTTCACTAAGGCCCATTTGTAATTCTCATTGTAAACTCTTTTGTGATTTCCAAAGGCCCATTTGTCATTGTATTAGGGTTAGGGTTAGGGTTGGCTTTCTATCCTATAAATACCCTTTTAATCTCATTGTAAATGACATACTGGAATTAATAAAGTTTTCTTCCTTTTCTCTCTGCATTTCTTATTTTCTCAGCAATTAGTGCTGCCTACACAATTAGATTTGGTAGAGAACTATTTGTATTTTCCACTTATTTTCATTAGTGATTGACCGTCTGATTAGATTCAGTGGTAATCCTAATTTTATTTCCTGTTTGTTATTTAATTTCTGCAATTTTAATTTATGTATCTTTTGTTGCTTTTCGAGGTCATATTGGATTGAATTTAGATTTGGTTAGATTCAGATCTGTATTCAATTCAATAATAATTTCATTGTTTTCCAACCCAATCTCCAAATTTCGTCTAGCTCGCCCAAGAAATTATATAACTAATTTAATTTGATTTACCTCCATGTGATTCGACCTGCATATTACACGATCTATGCGCTTGCAGTATTATTACATAATTTGCGCTTTTCTATTCCTTAGAAAGTGACAATCAAGTTTTTGGCGCCGTTGCCGGGGAGGTAACGATTGAATTTTATTATTTATTTAATTTTTGATTCGTGTTAGTTTTTCTTTTATTTTTTTCTTTTTGTTTTCTTGCATATACTTAAAAAAAACTTGTCAAATTTTCTTTATTTTTTTATGTCTTCCCCCCTTTTCAGTTTTTTTACTTTTACATTTTTTCCCTCTTCCACTTTTAAACAACCAAAAAAAATGTCAGTTTTTCTTTAATTTGTTTCCATCTATTCCTTTTGTTTCTTTCCAATTGTTTTCACTGAATTCTTTTCTTTTTTTTCAATTTAATTCTTTCCCTTTTTCAATTTTCTTTTGCATTTCTTTCTAATTTTACAACAACAACCAAAAATCTTACCGTTTGTCCTTTCGTTTCTTTCCTTTCTAATTTCTGCATATCGTTTCCCAGATTCTCTTTACTTTCCTTTTTTCCAAATGAAATAGATAAAAAAATAAAGTCTTTCCAAATTTTCTTTCTGTGCTGCAAATTTCTCATCTTCATAAAACCACAGTCCTTCCCTCAGACTATATCACATCATCCCGAACCTCATTCTCGGATTTCAAATTCCACTCCCTCTGTTTCCCGACTCGAACACCATCATCTGTAATTTTCTTCCATTATCTTCCAAACACCGAAGCCGCTTCAAACACCCTCTAGTCATCAACCCCGATCATCCTTCAACTCACCTTGCCAACATCAATTCGACAATTCTCCACACAGTCACAAACCAATGTTCACCAAAATCTGTACACAGCTATTCCATCAACAAACCCCAACTGAAGGTTCATCTCTCCTCACAACCCCTTCTCAACAACCATTCATCCTTATCTTCCATACACAAACCTCCACAATCTTCACCAATACACGTCCATCTCTCCCTCCTCAGATTTGTTCTACCACACACTATCCACATCTCCAACTTACAAATCATTCGCAAACCCCCATCGCAAAACTCGTACCACTTCCCTCTCATACAAGCCTCATCACGTTCATCTATATCCTTGCCGCGAATCCCTCCCGCCCGTCAGCCTCTTCACCAAACGCATCCTCCACAAATCTAGCACCAATCATTCCACCATACACCGCAACCGTCTACCACAAGTTGATCCCGTACCCAAAATCGAAAACCAGAAAACTGAATTCACACACAAATCCATCTTCACACATCCAATAGCAATAGATAGGTCTGAGCCCCCCTGTTCACCAAGGCCATTGTCGCAACCTACCAGTCCCCAAAACATATGATCTGCTTCTGCCTCCCACACATACCACGCCACCAACAAACACATCGTCTAAACCTATACCACAATTCCAATCCCCTCAAATCCAAAACCATACTGCTCAAACCCAATCACAAAAATCAAAGCAATGACCCTCGCCTAATTCAACAAATCGCACCATCGCGATACCCAAAATCCAAAGATTGCATGTACCCCAATTCAAATACCACAATATCTCAATTTCAGATCCTCCCTCACTTTCAACTCCTCCAAACCACAGTCTTTTTTCACCGAAACATATTCGAATAATCCAATTCACAATTTAAATAGAATCTGAAACCCTGTTCGAAATTGAATCATTTTAGAGTAATTTTAAAAGGGATAGAGATGCATGCGTAATTGCTTATTTTGGTCATATATTAGACTGAAATTTAGAAGAAGAGGGTTGGTTTGGGAAAACAAAGGAAGAGGTGGAAAAGGAAGGTTAAGTTTATATTTTTTTTCCTCAAGTGATCAATTCGAATTTTGGTTTGAGGTAACATTTGGTTTTTCCTGAGATCTTGAGTTGACTGCATCGGTTTATGTGCCTGGCTCAAAAAGATTTTTTTTCTTATTTATTTTAATAGGTTAGTTTTTCTTTTATATATTTTGTTCGAGTCTGCCAAGCTTAATTATTATTTTTGTTATGTTCTTATTTCTTTGTTTTTTCTTCCCTAACTTAGTTTTGTCCAGTATTGATTTTGTTGAATCTTAGTTTTTTTTTTGTGTTTTCCTCATTCTCTGCATTTATTTTTTATTTTTATTTTATTCATTTCTTTTTCTCTTTTCAAAAAAAAAACCAAAGTGAAGGAACCGACTCAACCAAGCAATCAAATCAAGAATTCAAAAGTCAAACAGTGAGAATTGTTGATACTACTCAACTGCTTCTGGATGGACTGCCATACCCCATTGTAAAATTTTCTAACTCTATAGGTGCTGCAGCTGTTTGAAAATTATGGAAATTGTTTGTAAAAATCTTTTGCAGGGGCAGCGGCTTGATTGTACAATTTTTATTTCTGCAATTTATTATTCTGTGACTGTTTTGTGACTGAAATTTCTAAATCTGTTTGTGAGGAATGATTTTTCATAACTAAAACCATCACTCTCGTCGTTTTTCAATTATAAAACTTGATTTGATTTACAAAATAATATAACTGAAAAGTGGTGCTTTGTGAACTTGACTGTCTCGTATAATTGGATCGCGGATATATAGTAGTTCAATTTATTGAACTATTAGCAAAATATGTTGCATACTACCCGTAAAACATTAGTCGTATCCCTTAGTATTTATACTATATGTGAATGGCCATAAGACCCTCTTCCCCCTTCTAATTGAGTCAGTTAATTAATAGAGTACAACTTAATATTTTATAATACTTTGAAGTGAGAATAATTTTTGTCTTTCCTTGACTTTATTCAAATGTCTAATTCAAAAAAATCCTTGAGAGAACGTGGGATAATAACCTATGTAGGCGTACACTAAAAGAGTATGAGTATGAATAACAACTCATGAAGCAAAATTTTCCAAAATTTCTTGATTCCAATGTCAACAATTTTCAAAATTTCCCAATTGATCAACATTTTCAAAATCATAGAAATGATCAAAATTGCGACTTCAATTCAAATTTCAATAATTTCGATTATGGACCACATCCATATCAAAATAGATTTGAATCGCAATATACCTTTGATCCATATCAATATAGGGTTGTAAACCAAAATTTTCAAAATTATAGCACATATCATCATCTTGAAAATAACCAAAATTGCAATTTTCTCTCGAATTTTAATAATTTTGGTTACGAACATAATTTTTATAATCAGAATGATTTCCAATATCATTTCATTTTTCTAAAAATTCGAACAACCACCACCTGGAAATAATATATATTGTGAAATTGATGTGGACTATAATTTGAGAATCGAGAAATCCAAAACGAGAGCTCTCAAATCAGCAATTCTGAAGAATATCATCTTAAATTCTTGGAGAGAGGGTAGAGAGGCAAGATAGACAACTTGATGAAAAAGATGGACAACTTGATGAACTTCTTTGTTTAATGACATCTTTTAAAGAAAATCTCGAACAGCAAAATCAAATTCAAACATGCGATGAATTAGAAAATTATCCACTCTTTACTGATAGTGAAAATTTTCAAACAACAACTTTGGAAATTAAGAATAATGATCTAAATGAAGTTATTCAAAATTCAACAAATGATTTGGACTTCGATTCTTTTCCGGAAAAAGATTTAAGCTTAGATTTTGATCTTCCTCTTTTAGGTTGCGAAAAACTTGAAATTCTTGAAATTGAACTAAATAAAAATGTTGAATTTTTCAATTCAAATTTGGAGAAGAATTTTAACGAACATGAATTTTTTTGGATTGTATGAGGATGAGTTGCCAAATGAGGATGAAATAGAATCAAGCCACCAATCCAAGTTAGAAAATTTTAATTTTGAGGTTTCAAATGAACTAGAATTTGTCAATGTCGAAAATATGTTAACTGATAAAGTTGAGAAATGTGATCACATAATCTTGAACAACACCGAGAATTTAAAATTCATGATTGCAGCTGAGTTTATATAAGATCACAAATTTTTGGACAATTGCACTGATAAATTTGTTGAGCACATGAATTATATTTGGAATTTTAGCTTGATTGAAAAACTTCATGTAAGGACGACCCTGGATATTTATCTACTGGAATATAAATCTAGGTAAAGATGAGATGGTTTTCAAAAACCTTTGCTTATTAGAAAGCATGTCTAAACATAATGGGAATGGGATCATCGGGCTAGAAGCAAGTGTAGGGGGAAAAGTTGGTGGCATTCTTTGCATCGCATGCATCACAAACACATATATAATTGTACATATGATCCATTCTTACATATAGTTAGACTGCATTACATTTTACAAATCATTTTGCATTTAATCCATCTTTGGGTACGATCTTTCAAATTTAGGAAACGTTTACAGTGTGAACACTGTTTCGTCCAATTGGGGGGGGGGAGTCTGCGTTGCATTCTTTATTTATTTATTTATTTTTCTTTTTCACTTCCATGCATTTAGATAGGGCCATCATGCATTTTAGATCGTAGTAACATACCATGCTTTTTTTTTGAAAATACGACTCATTTTAAATTGATACAACAAAATAAGGTAACGATTGTTAATCATTTGATAGTATATTTTCCCTCAACTAAGATCGAATAAGAAATATGATGAGAAGTTGAATTTCGAGGGATAATAGTTTAACTGGTACATAGGGAGATTCTTAGGTGATGACCATGAAGTCTATTCTAAATTGTAGTCTTTGTTTAATAAGTGAAGGACTTAAAAGACTTATATTAGCTTTTCGAATCATTAAAACTAAGTCGTGTTAAGCTGAATTCGCATAATCTCTCTTGTTCTTATATTTTCAATAATAATAATAATAGTAATAGTAATCCTAGGGCTTCCAACATTGCTTGTGTATCTAGCATTTGTGTGCAAACTCGCCAAGCTCTATCCGACATATTGTTGACAAAGTCAGCGTCGATCATTTTATGAGTTGGACATCTAAGGATTACCGACATGTTGTTGACAAAGTCAGCGTCGGTCTGCACAATCCTCCAAGCTATGTCCTAACTCTCCATCAGTCCGCAAGGCAGTGTATGGGTGGTATACCTTGGTCTTTTAAGTTAGGTGTATGTAATTAATCATCCGCTAATGGTACTGCGGGCATCCGCTAATGATACCGCGGGAATCCAACCACCAAACCAATATATATATATATATAATAGTCACCCTAAATAACTAATATATTTAAAACAACCAAAGAGCATTCAAACAAGCAACAATAATTATTTTTAATGAATAAAAATAATTCTAAGGAAAAAGGTGAGTAAGATTTACTCATCGTGGTTTTAAATCTGCAATTGTACCAGTTTCAGTTTCTTTTGATTGATTTCCGAGTCTTCGAACTCCACTCAAATGATTTGATTTTTCCTTGCCTAAGAAAAGTCCAATTTTTACACATAAGCAATTTAAATTTCTTGACACGGTTTTATAATAACGTTTAAATTTTCTTTTCTTTTCTTTTTCCTAACTTCCGGGATTTTGAACAGCTAATGATTTTAAATTTTAATATATCACTTATCTAATTTAAAATATATACAATGATTTTCTAACTAAATTTTTCTTTAAATTTCCATGTTCCAGATTAGCCGAAAACGACATTTTCTTTCCCAACAGGGTACTGATTTTATTTTGCAAATGTATACGACATAAAATACAATCGTTACAGTTTTATATTTAAACTAAAATAATTTAAATACCACTATCTAATTAACTCATAAAAGAAATTACCTTTACATAAAATCATTTGATTTTCTTCATCGATTAACTATCATACATTTAGTAAAGATAAAATCTTATACCTTTCTTTCTCTTCTGGAAATACTTCTCTACTTCACCCAAATTGCCATTTCCATCCACTACAGCACTAGTAAAAACACTTGCTGCTCTTTATTGCACTTGAACGTGACAGCTCTTCTGTTACCCAAACTACTTACTGTCCCTCATCCCTTAAAACCAACTCTAGAAACTGTAACAACCCGGAAATGCAAGCCAATTTAAAATTTTTATTTTGGCAATTTTATCGAATTTTGAATATTTAAAATGAATTATTTTAAATAAAACAACGAGAAATTTATTTTGAATAGAATTCGAACGCATATGTTTATATAGCTCGACGTTGGAATATAAATATTTATTTTAAATTATAAAAGGAATTGAAAATGACGCGGTAGTTCGATAATTCGATTTCAAACTTCAATTGAATATACCGGGTGCAAGATAAACCGGATTTTAGCAAAACCAAAAATAATAGAATCTATTTGAGAATATCTTTCCAACGAATCCGAAAAATCGAAATTTCATAGCGGGAATCAAAAGATACGTCCAGTTGAAAATTCTGAATAGTCGCTATGGAATTCAGGCCCTTAAAAGTGAAGATTTTGCAAACGACCTCGGATTTCGACGAAACCACTTTTGTTGGATCCGCGATGTCAAGTTATTGCTAGGTTTCAAATTTCATAATTTTTCGAATCAATATGTGAGCGTGGCAACGGAAAATGCGTTTAACCAGTTCTAGTTGATTTTAATTGTAACGACCCAGAAAATCTGAACCAATTTAAAAATTTTAAATTGGCTA
Source organism: Allium sativum (assembly GCA_030737875.1). Lineage (NCBI taxonomy): Eukaryota > Viridiplantae > Streptophyta > Magnoliopsida > Asparagales > Amaryllidaceae > Allium > Allium sativum. The sequence continues at coordinate 274,109,766 of CM060927.1, forward strand.
AAATAATGGATTTTAAATATTTAAAATAAATATTTTAAATAATGGCAATGAAAACTGAGCTTGAATCGACAATTGAAAACGAATATAATTAATTATAATTATAAACAAGGCCTGAAATGGCGCTGGAGTTTCAAAAATTGAATTCAAACCTTGTTGGACAGTACCGAGTACAAAACAAAACGAATTTTAGTGAAACCAAAAATATTCAAATCTGTTAGTGAATACCTTTCTAATGAATCTGAAAAATCGAATTTTCATAGCGGAAAGCAAAAGTTATGGCCGAATGAATTTTCAGAAGGGACGCTATGGAATTTATATAGCCCGTGAAATTGGCCATTTTGCGTACGACCTCGGAATTCGACGAAACCACTTTTGTTGGATCCGGGATGTGAAGATATTGCTAGGTTTCAAATTTCATAATTTTTGAAGCTAATATGTGAGCGTGGCAAAAGAAAACATGTTTTGGCCAATTATAGTAAAATTGGATCGACCAAAAATGGGCCTTTTTGCAAACAGTCTCAGAATTCGACGAAACTAGTTTTGTTGGGACTGTATCATCAAAACATAGCTAGATTTATTTTTCTGGAATTTTTCGAATCAGTTTGTGGCTCTGGCAAATCGAAATGTACGTTCAAATTAAATATTGAATGTTTTATATTTTTAATTTGAAGGAAAACTGACTGAAACATTCGAATGGCCTTCGAAACATATCTCATTGTGTTCGAAATGGGGGTAAAATGCTAGGGACGATAGTCGTTGGGTTTGGATTGGTGGTCGCGTCAGAAAACCCCTTTAAAACCCATCGGCCAATCAAAATTTTTTATAAAAAAAAATCCTTTAATTTTCTCTCTCCCCGACATCCGTTAACAGGCGGAACCACTTCGCCACCTTATCTCCTCTTTTCTGGCCGCTCCGATCATCGAAATGCCATGGCCCAGTTGAACTTTTTGTAGATCCCTCCGAGCTCTTCAAATCCGTACCTGGAGCACCCACCACCGTCGCTCCTACCTCGAGTTATTCCCTTCGAAAGAGGCGCCGTTCGAAGCCCTCTACCACCCCCTAGGCGCACGTGAGTTCATCAGGAAGGGCACCCCCTGGTGCGCGACTCCAAGCTCTTCGACGTGGTACAACCCGATCTTCGTATCGTGCAACGGATTGAGAGCAAGAATCAAACCTAGTTTTGAACATTTATTGAAGGTAACGGCTTTATTTTATTTTCAACTGTTTTAACACCTTTAAACCGTTGCAAACTTTGAAAAATCATATCTTTTTCGTTTCTTAACGAAATTCGATGAAACAGGAAACATCGTGACCGTGTAGACGTCTTCTACATTTTAGAAGAGACCGCGTATTTTTCTGAGCCTTCTACTATGTTTGGTGGAGTGGAACCCAATGTGAGATTTCTAATTTATAAACGAGATGGAAAACGACGATGTATAAATTATATAGTCGATGTATGAGTTATATAAGCGTTGTACACCTCTTGTATAAGCGTTGTATAAATTGTAGGTTCGATGTATAAGTTATATATGCGTTGTAAAAATTATATATGTGTTGAAATAGAAGTGAATTGCTATATATATATATATATATATATATATATATATATATATATATACGCCGCTCGTCCACAAACCATGGACGATATTAATTGATTGTGATTGGTGTGAAAATTGATTGATAGCGAATGGTTGTTTGGGATTATTTGTGGTTGATATTGATTGATTGTGGTTGAAAAATACCCGTTTGTGGTTGAGAAATATTTGGTTGAAACCACATAGGATTAGTTTGTGGAAATGAAATAAATATATATATGCCGCCTGCGTGCGAACTAGATGCATGATCCCCATTGTCAAAAACCGCGAGGTTTTAAGGTAGAGCGAGGAGCCATACTAGGGACGGTCCCGGTTTTAACTACCCTGCCGTTATGCTGCCGAAATTTTGAATAATATTCATGTGTTTGAATTATTTTCGTTTGCTGAAACCATATTTATTCATTGAATAGAAAACCTTCATGTGTTGAATCGATACTCATTCGTTGATTAGAAATTCATGTGTTGAATGGTATTCGTGTTTTAAATATAAAAATCACATTTTTATCTATATATAGAAACTACAGAAAACCTTCATGTGTTGAATCGATATTCATTCGTTGATTAGAAATTCATGTGTTGAATGGTATTCGTGTTTTAAATATAAAAATCACATTTTTATCTATATATAGGAACTATAGAAAACCTTCATGTGTTGAATCGATGTTCATTCGTTGATTAGAAATTCATGTGTTGAATGGTATTCATATTTTGAAATAAATTGTTTCATAATAAAAATCACCTTTTATCAACTATATGGACTATGTAAAATAATCTCGTTTTAAAAGAAATTGTTTTATAATAAAAATCCTATTTTCATCACCTATATAAACTATATAAAATAATAGTGTTTTGAAATGAATTGTTTTACAATAAAAATCACATTTTTATTATATACATGAATCGTTGAAATGTGAAGTGTCAAAAATAGCAACTCGTTCAAATAAATATGCGTAAGTCGAAATATTCATCAATTAGCTAATGATATGATTTTTGCCTATGCATGCAACATTAGAATGAATGGTGTTTTTAAACCAAATGGAATCAAATATGAAGTTGAATGGAAAATGATAAGTGATAAGAACTGTATATATGTACATGCATATTTATTGAACAGGTTATAGCAAAAGGGGCTAGAGAAGAGGAATAAAATTTTGTGTTCGACAAATAGGTACACATTTACCGTTTTGTTTGGGTGATGATTTTATGAGCCTGTTGGCTAGACGCTTGGCTTTTTCTTTTTCTTTTTGACATGAGACGCCCGTGTGGCTATTTGGGAATTTTCCCAGCCCCTCCCGTACAAAGGAGGTTATGGCGAAATTTTCCAAAATTTAAAGGCATTAGTGAAATATTTGAAGTAAAAACGATATTGAAATTGTTGAATGAACTATATTTATATAATTATATAAATATAAATGAAATTAAAACGAAACGTGGTCGTGCAGTTCGTGTTTTGAAACCGTAATTTCAAACAACTAGAGCGGGAAATCCGACCATTGGATTTTCCCGAAACCGCAACCGTTGGGTTCGCCTTGGAAATATCTTTCCAACGGCACCAACTTTGTAAAAATCCAACGGTTGGATTGTCTGGAATGTTTAATTCAAATCTAAAGAAAAACAGCGCCAGAAACGATTATATTTATATATATATATAAATATAATTATATTTAATCGAATAACGACGCTGCAGTTCGTATTTTGAAATTGAAACTTCAAACGATTGTACCGGGAGATCCGACCGTCGGATTTTCCCGAAACTGGAACCGTTGGATTCGTTTTGAAAAGACCTTTCTATTGATGTAAATTTTGTGAAGATCCAACGGTTAGATTTTCAGATATGTGTAAATCAAATATGAAGAAAAATAGCGCCACGGCCGTGTTATGGCCCGAAGCGTCGTTTTGACTAAATTGGCTATTTTAAAATAAATAAAAATAGCGATAAATTGTTATAAATTATCATAAACGATATGGAATGGAAATAAACTGAATTTGCTAGATTTATATGGCTTTTGATGGTTGAATGTGTTTGGTGTGTAAAATACATTAAAGAACAAGTTGGTGTTGTCGATTGATTTAACCATTGAAATAAATTGATTTGAAATTCTAAAAATACGTGAATTAATTGAAAAGGCCGAGTTAATTCTCATTTCAAATAATTGACCGACGATTGAAAGTCGAAGATGAAGACGATGATCGAAGACCGGAGATCTTCACCTCGTTTGGATGGTAACCGAGGTCCTGATTGGGAGGCATCCCGAAATATGGATAATGAGTGGTGATCGTCCAGACGTACGTGGTGATCGATGGGTTTGCGAGGTATTTAGTGCCTCCGGTTTTGTTCAGACCCCGAACGTACTTGTAAATGGACCGTGTGTCTGACATTGGATTTTATTCTGTGTTGATTTATCTTTATTAAATATACATCTGTCTGGCGGTGGAGAATTTATTCTTTTGCTTGACGCCCTTCTCTGAGACGCATGAGCTCAGATGTTGTATACCGATGGACATCAGTCGCATGGCATGAATTGCTAGTGTGGCATGCCTAAGTGGAAAATGATCAGGGCTTCTGTTGAAAAGCAAAGTCTAGTGGTGATGATCAAAGCACCGCCTGTGTGGTGTAGCTTTGTGTATAACGTGAATTCGCGAGCCTTACACCCCGGTATGAACCAGAAACGGGAGAAGGACCTCAGGGAGGGCATGCGTTTCTTCCTAGCTAGGGTGGTGTCAGTGACCTACCAGCCCTGACATTTATATACTTTTCACCTGTGTGGTTGTTGCTGTTGCGAGGAGCCTCGGTTTGATCGGACGATCCGGGTCCGATGGAGTCATTCGTTGGCTCGTTTACGCCCCAAAGGGCGGGGAAACGTATGGTTCAGGTATAATAATCCGCATCGGTGGACCGACCCTGACGATCCAAGGGTCACTCAAGCTCTGATCCTGAGACTCGGGCTAGGCAGTCTCGAATTCGGTAAGGACTATCTTTTGCCTTGGTTCATAACGGAAATCCAATTTCCAAATACGTGACTGTGCGGTTTTGATTGTATACCTATATATATGGCAACATAGTGGTATGGGGCATTAATGCCGTCTATGATTGATAGTTATGATTTGAAATTGTTTTCAAAACATATAAACACTAGCAATAATATCAAATGCCTTTGTTTTACTCGTATCAAGCATATCTTGGCCGTTATAAAGTAAAAACTCTATCCTCCGGTTTGCGTTGCATTGTGTGATGGGAACTGAGTCTTATAATGGCTTCATTTTTATAAAATGCATTGCGTTGTTTAAAAGAGAGATTTGTTTTAAAGCATTGGCAATCCAATGGAGAAAACCCGTTCCACGAAAGTGGCGTGGTCCTGTGATTAACCAAATTATATATGTGTTGAGTAGATTTCTCATACCAGTCCCATGACTGACTCGTAGTTTGTTTCACTTTCAAACTCGGGTGCCCCTTTTCTACACGGGTAGCCTTGTATTCAGGTTTAGCTGGTTCTTTCTGGATAGCTGGAGCTGAAGATGGATTCTATCATTTATTTCTTTTTATGCTGTTCAGCTCCTATTGTACATATTCTGTTTGTTTTCCGCTGTAGACATTTATGTATAGCCGAACTATATTTGTACTAAGTAAGATCCTGTATACCGTGTAACTCTGATGATTACTTTTATCCAGTATATTCTATTGTTCATTATCTGGTGTATTTATTTAATTTTGTTCTGCTATTATCGGTTTCTGTGTTATATTCCGCGGATTACCCTTACCGCCGTCAGTACGGGGTTTGGGGTCGTCTCATCGTGGTATCAGAGTCTTGGTTAACCTTAAGTCTGGAATATAACATATGAACGAACTCGTCAGAAATAGAACCAGCAGTGTTCTAGGATGGGTAACTGTAGTGACCCGGATTTTGAGCGACTTTGGTTATCGACGTAAGATCAACGTCGATAACCAAAACATCGAAAAATCCCGGTAATTAATGAAAGAAATTAGAAGGTGAGAATAGATAATATAGAACTTATAGAATAGAAGAAGAAGAAGAACATCATCATCAGAGTAAACACGAATCTCATAGCAGAACGAATAAAATATAACATAACATATCTTTGAAATAACATCAGTATATGTATACAATAACACTTATCAGAGTACAACACTTACAACAACAGCGGAAATAATAATAGCTATAGAATCCTGAAGCCTCCTGCTCCAAGCTCTCCAAGTGTATCTGTAAAATCCCAACTACTTGACTGCCCGTACAAATTTAGGCACCCAAGAGTTTAGGGAAAACAACAAAGTAAACTCCGGGTCAGTCATGGGACTGGTATGAGTAAAACAATTTAAACATGTGTATGAACAAGTAAACGATATCTCACAAGACCACGCCGCATAACGAAATGGGTTTTTCCCTTATGAGAATCCAAAATATCTTTATATCAAAAACCTTTTGATATTATAATAATGTCTATGTACAAATAGATATCAACTAGCAGAAACGCTTTCATCTCACGTTCTACATATATAGTATACAATCAAAATCGCAAGCACGTATTGGATAATGGATTTCCAACTATGACAAGGTATGGAACCACCTTCCGATCAGTGTACTCTAGGAACAATACATTGGAGTTCAACAAGAACATCTTGTAACTCAGCCACACATGACCGACCACTCATTTCGCTTGAGTGTATCGAATGTACATCACCAACGGTTGGGATCAGCAACCGTTCCCGTATATATATGGGACAGCATTGATAGATTTAAGAAACAAATGAATATTCACTAGATAGGTGATTATACACCCTACTTCCATGCGACCGACTTAGCCATGCTGCCTTCCCGATTTCTGTCATTTACCGGATGTGAGGCTAGAAGCTACGCTTTAACATCACAATAGATTCACTTTGAATGCCACATTGTCAGATCCATCGAAAATCACTAATTGACGTCTACAACAATACATTACGTGTCAGCTAAAAGAAGTTTCCTTCTCCGCTTCCACTCTTGGTACGGTTGAAGAGATCAATGTACGTGATCTTTCTGGAAATACTCTGTCAGACATCCATCTTCATTTACTTAAAATGTCACATCGTCATACCCGCCAAATCACAAATTGACTTATCCAAAAATAACACGGGTATACAGCTAAGAGAAACGAATTCCTCCGCCACCAAACGTGAATACGTTTGAACAGATCAACTTATGCGATCCATTGGATATACTCTGTCAGACCTTCGTCCATACAAGTTGTCCTGGGACTGGACAAACCGAAGGCACTATTCTGTAAACAGGATAGCCCTTGCATTTTTCTCCGTCTTCAATTATCTTTGGCTTATATGATTCGCGACGCTTATGCCAATACAGAGTGGTTCTTTGGATAATAATCCAACCGGTCTCTCCATATTAACAACGTTAAAATGGTCAAAACTTCGATAGTCTGTGATTTAACCATCAAAGAAAAACAAATGTGCAAACAACGATATTATTCCCAGATGGAAATTATATTGAACAAACATCATTTAACATTAATCTCTTTAGTTCACTTATTTACTTATCTCCTGTTTCCCTATATTCTTAATTTTCTTTTATCAGAAAACATTTCTGATTCTCGTTTGGAAAACATTTTCAAAACTCTTTTACGATCAAACCTTACCATTTCTTAGTTAAGAAGGAAGTCACTCAAGTTGGGGTATAATTACCTCTCAGACCTTAACTGAACAACGTTATAACTTCGAAATGGTCAAAGTTTATCTTTTAATCTTTAACAACTTCTTTACGCCTTTCTCGGATTCAATTTTACTAATCCACTTCTATATTTAAAACATTGGTTATAACGATAACGTTATAATCCCTACTTTCGAATTATCTAACTTTAATTATAACTTCTGTTCTTATTAGTGAATAATTAACCTAACACTTATTTATTTATAAATGAATAAAACTTTATTTAAACACTGGAAAGTATAAGTACTTTCCCGAATTCGATATAATCGAGTTTGCTGATTAACTCTCTTCGAGAAATCTCTATTTGATTAATTCTTCTTCGAATAAGCTATATTCGATTAACTTCTTTCGAATAAACGATATTCGATAATCTCTCTTCAAATAACTAATATTCGATAACTCTTCCTTTTCAAATATCTCATATTTGAAAATCTTACTTCGATGAAACTAACATCGATAACTCCCTTCGATGAAACTAACATCGATAACTCCTTTCGATGAAACTAACATCGATAACTTTAACTCGACTAACTTAACTTGACTCGACTAACTCGACTTACTTGGTTCGACCAATTCGATTCGATTTACTAGGCTCGACTAACTCTATTGGTTTAACTCTAATCGATTAGCTCTATGGTTTAGCCCTAATCGATTAATTCTATTTGACTAACCCTATTCGGCTAACTCGACTAACTTGGTTCGACCGACCAGGTTTGACTAACCTGACCCATTTGGTTTGACTGACCAGGTTTGGCTAACCTGACCCATTTGGTTTGACCACTGGGCTTGACTAATTGGTTTGACCATTTGGTTCGAATACCATATTCGACCAACTCCTCTCGATTCATTAAAACCGATTAACTCATCTCGATTGACTAAATCAATTAACTCCTATCGATTAACTAAATCGATAAACTCCTTTTGATTAACTAAGTTTGATTTACTCGACTCGACTGACCAGGTTCGACTAACTTGACCAGCTTGACTCGATTGGTTCGACTCGACCAGCTCGACTCGGTTGGTTTGACCCGACCATCTTGACTCGATTGGTTCGACTAGCTTGGTTTGACCACTTAACTAACTTGATTCGAATATTTATATCCGACTAACTAACTTTTCTTTTATTTCTATTTATTTTAACTTCTATTTATTTCCTAAATAGATTTCCTTTTGTATAATCTATTTATTTTCCTAAATAGATTTTCCTTTACAACTCTAATTATTTAATCCCTAATTAAATATCCTTTATTCTATTTATTTAATCTAAATAAATATTCCTTTATTTTATTTATTTATTTCTAAATAAATATACTTTTATAAAATCCTTCGATTTACTTTATTCACTTTATAAAGATTTCCTTTTTAACGTTTTATTCATTTGAAAAGATTTACTTTTAAATAATGGTTCTACACTTTAAAAATGATTTTTCTTTTTATAATGTTTCCTTTCCAATTCTATTTGTAAATGGTTTACAAATATTTCCTTTTCAAATTTATTTTTGAAATATTCTAACTCCTTAAATTTTCGGGAAAATTCGCCATAACCTCCTTTGTAACGGGAGCATCGGGAAAATCCCAAAACCCGCCACACAGGCCTTTCCATTTAAAAAGAAATGTTTTGAATTTATTTCCTTTTCAAATATCTCCTATTTATAAATATCCCAATTTATAAACATTTCTTATTTATAAATATTCCACTTTATAAATATGCTACTTTCAATATTACTTTGAAAAATCCTCTATCAACATTCCGACATGTTATGGTATTCAATCATATCAAATTACGATGTTCAATATCGTCCAAGTACATATAATCGCCCATAGATTTTATATCACATCATATAACAATATATGAAAAACAATAAAAATAACTGTTGAGGAATCCAGTCGGATTCCTCCAACCTGTTTCCCTGTATCCACAGATGTTACACAATATGATTATCATCACTTTCAGTTCAATATAAATTATTCTGATAGCAGAATCAATATATAAATATTTAACGGTTTATATATATATATACATATAAAATTTTCACTAACTGACTAGCAGTTCAATCAAACAATCAACACACAGTTAAACAGACAATTTTAACAGTTCTAACAATACAACGTGAAAATAGAACTGTTCAAAGTTGGTGAGTTTTACTCACATTGGACGATCATCGTTAAATAACGATAATTGTCGCTTGATTCAGATTTGACGTTATATCCTGCCCTAAATTTAGACGGACTCTGAAACATTCCAAACCCGTTGCATTGTATAATGTCCGTCCTTACGATCGTAACGGACCCTGTTTCATTTGATTTCGTACATGTATGAATTAGTTAGCTCAATACAAATTTATACATCATTAAATTAAACTAGACTTGACATATACTTTTAAATAGGCTTAACCTTTGTTTTTCTCCTTATGAATCCTGTCCCGTTATGTATTAAGCGCACTCCCTCATCCATTTTGAACTCGTCCAACCCTTACTTCACCGAATTAAAGAAATCTGCTCCCTTCACCTATGTAAACACAACACCGCTCCATCCATTCTTTGTTCATGAACATCTACACAATTCCATCACCACACAACTCTTCAACCTCTCAGTAACTTCCTTTCCCTCTTCAAAAGTGAAACTAAGCTCCTCACAACAATCATTCTCAAACCTTCGATCCTTTCACTGCTCCAGAAAACGCATGCTCTACTTCATCACCCAGTACACACAAGAATAAAAGCACCTTACTGCCAAATTTAAAACTAACTTCCCAGGACCCACGGTGAACTTCCTTCAGATTAAAACTCTAGCTCCGAAACAAACATTCCGCATTTTCCTCACCATGGCCGGATCTTTGATCCCCATCATCTCCTCCCTCACTTCACCGAACTTCAAATAAAAATCACCAATATTTTTCTCCTTCCATCCTCTTTTATCTCGTACCCATTTTCCCAAGCCTTACCTACATCGTTTCAGCCGAACACCAATTTGTACCGCCTCCCAAATCCTGCGCCTCTGACCCAACGTCCACATGAGACCAACCTTCTATGCTCCGTTGCTCCACAGCCGTTTCACAACCCAAAAATTGAACCAACCTAAACCCTAGGTATGCGATTAACTTCCAAACTCGAGTCTTCTGGCGTCGAGTACTATAAAACTGGTACTGAGGATAAGCCGATTTCAAGAGGAACCCAAACAATCACTCTCTGGGATTTATAGAATTTATGTTGGATTTTTCTTTGATTTTTGAGGGATCGAGATTTGGTTTTATAAAGAGAACGGCGGCGGATTATTTTCTGCTGACCAAAGAAAAAAATAGAAATTAGGTTAAGAAACTTTGGTGAGGTATTTATAGAAGTTTTTGGCCCAATATAATATATATTTTATAATATTACTTAACGATGAGATATCCCCCTCAAAACCAATTCATACGATCTCTGTTTTTGACAAACTAAGCTATTCCTAGCGTAGAAAAATATTCCGGATCCAATGGGACAGGTTTCGTCGAATTCCGACACCGTTTGTAAAAATCCCTTAGAAAATATCGACGAGAAACACCGAGCATTAATTCATTAAAATTACAGAAAAAATCTTAAAAATATGAGGTCTTGACGTTTCACTAGACCCCTTCCTAAGGTTTCGTATGAAACTTGTTTCGTTGAATTTCGAGTTCGTTCGACCAGTTAACCATTCAGTTTAGTTTGTTTTAAGTTAAAAACATAGCGTACCCCACTATGAAATATTCTGTTCACGTAGAGACTGATGTAGACAGAAACAAAAATACCATTGAAATTAGTGATGTGCTCTGGTCCCAAAAATGTAATAATACCGGTAGATGAACTCATATTGTGAAACCGCGAAATGTCGATACAGGGTGCCAAATACTCCGAATAAAAAGTTGCTTATTAAATTAATTAAAAATATCCATAAAATTCTAAAAATTAAATTATCACTATTTCCCAAAAGGACCTTGTCTTGACTCAAACCCGATCTCCAGTTATATCGAATAAACCGTTACGGTCGATAAACGATTCTATAGCGACTATTCTAAAATTTGATTTGGACATATCTCAAAATCTACCCGACGAAATCCCGATTTTTCTCTTCCATTAGAAAAATATACTCCACCAGCTCCACACGTTTCTTGTTTCACAGAAATCCGGCTTAAAACGAATCCTGTACATTCAGTTGAAGTTCGAATCGCCACTTTACGAACTGCAGCGCCATTTCGAGCTCGTTTATAAATATGTTATAAACTATACATTCAACTGTCGTTGATTCAATATATTCGTTATTATATTTCGAATCGAAACTCCACCAAATCTCGTATGCTATTCAATTCACATGATATTGTGAATTTTACTATTTCCGACTATTTCGACATTATAATATATTTTATTATATTATAATTATTAATTAAATATTCAATATTATTTAATTCACGTTCTCGATATCGATAAATCGATATTTAATAATTAAATAAATAAATTGTTCAACAGCTAAAATGCGGGTTACTACAATCTTCCCCCCTTAATAAAATTTCGTCCTCGAAATTGCTAAGCTAGGGGATGACCCTATCTTCTGGGTAAAAATTTATCTGTTTACCTCTTGTCTCCGGTTTCAACTGACCCAATTAATATCGACTAAAATATTAATTTATTCCGACTAACTAAATTTTCAAAAATTCTGAAAATTTTCTAACACCTTAACTTTTCAAAAAATTTTGCCAGCACCTCCTTTGTACTGGTCAATATCTCAAACTCCAACTCGCCTCTCTGGGCCTTCTTTAACCCAAAAGAAAATCAAACAGCCAAGCGGCTTGCCAATTTGGCTCATAAATCTCATATCCATATATAATATAAACTGGTACCTTTTTGTCGGGAATATCAACTCTATCACTTCCATATGCTATCAACTCAGCATATACCAGTGTTATTTCCATCAAATTCCAATCAGTTCATATCCTCATATCCAAATCGAATTTCATTCGAACCCGAATATCAAATTTCAAATTCTTGACTCATCAACCCAATTCCATAACAGATTATTCTCTAATCCAATTCAATTCTATTTAACTCAGTTCAAGTTAATATTTCAATTTGTTTCTACTATCTTATTCTATTTAACTTCATAAGCTAAAATTAAATTCCGAAACTTAATTTCCTGGGTCTATTTCAAATCAATTTGAAATTATAATGCCAATTCAAAACCTTTGAATTTCTAAACAACTTGTTTTCTCAAAACAATTAAAAAACAAAACCTTTGGTAGTAGTCCGTCACTTAGAACTCGAAAACGAACACTGATGATGTCGCGATTCATCATCAGAATCTATTTTCCAGCTATCGAAGTGAGTTCAATACTATATCACCTTTAGTTTGAAAAACATTTTCAAAACCTCCCAGGAACTTAAAATTTCCTTATTTTAATTCCAATCTGATTTTAAATTCAGATTTCTCTTTATTTTATTTCATATACTTTACTTATATGAATTCTGATTAGTCATTTATAATCATTTCACATTTTAATCTCATTCGATTATACTAACAACCAACACAACCAATATACTATATCAAATATATTCGGGTAAAATTATTCCATTTACCCTCTTTCAAAACATACCATGACGGTTCATCGTATTCGAGTGTTTAGTAACCCCTATCGATACAGTGGATTAAACCGATCAACCAGAATTCACAAACAACTCAACCAATAAAACTCCACAATATAAAATCATTTTATATTAACTAACAAATACGTTCACTCGTATATATACACTCAAACTCAGTCCAGGATATTACTAATCCCATCTCTACTGAATCACGCCACAGAGCCAAGGTAATAACTAAACCAATGCTCAGATACCAACTGTAGTGACCCGGATTTTGAGCGACTTTGGTTATCGACGTAAGCTCGACGTCGATAACCAAAACATCGAAAAATCCCGGTAATTAATGAAAGAAATTAGAAGGTGAGAATAGATAATATAGAACTTATAGAATAGAAGAAGAAGAAGAACAAGAACATCATCATCAGAGTAAACACGAATCTCACAGCGGAACGAATAAAATATAACATAACATATCTTTGAAATAACATCAGTATATGTATACAATAACACTTATCAGAGTACAACACTTACAACAACAGCGGAAATAGTAATAGCTATAGAATCCTGAAGCCTCCTGCTCCAAGCTCTCCAAGTGTATCTGTAAAATCCCGACTACTTGACTGCCCGTACAAATTTACGCACCCAAGAGTTTAGGGAAAACAACAAAGTAAATTCCGGGTCAGTCATGGGACTGGTATGAGTAAAACAATTTAAACATGTATATGAACAAGTAAACGATATCTCATAAGACCACGCCGCATAACGGAACGGGTTTTTCCCTTATGAGAATCCAAAATATCTTTATATCAAAAACCTTTTGATATTATAATAATGTCTATGTACAAATATATATCAACTAGCAGAAACGCTTTCATCTCACGTTCTACATATATAGTATACAATCAAAATCGCAAGCACGTATTGGATAATGGATTTCCAACTATGACAAGGTATGGAACCACCTTCCGATCAGTGTACTCTAGGAACAATACACTGGAGTTCAACAAGAACATCTTGTAACTCAGCCACACATGACCGACCACTCATTTCGCTTGAGTGTATCGAATGTACATCACCAACGGTTGGGATCAGCAACCGTTCCCGTATATATATGGGACATCATTGATAGATTTAAGAAACAAATGAATATTCACTAGATAGGTGATTACACACCCTACTTCGGTGCGACCGACTTAGCCATGCTGCCTGCCCGATTTCTGTCATTTACCAGATGTGAGGCTAGAAGCTACGCTTTATCATCACAATAGATTCACTTTGAATGCCACATTGTCAGATCCATCGAAAATCACTAATTGACGTCTACAACAATACATTACGTATCAGCTAAAAGAAGTTTCCTTCTCCGCTTCCACTCTTGGTACGGTTGAAGAGATCAATGTACGTGACCTTTCTGGAAATACTCTGTCAGACATCCATCTTCATTTACTTAAAATGTCACATCGTCATACCCGCCAAATCACAAATGGACTTATCCAAAAATAACACGGGTATACAGCTAAGAGAAACGAATTCCTCCACCACCAAACGTGAATACGTTTGAACAGATCAACTTACGCGATCCATTGGATATACTCTGTCAGACATTCGTCCAACAAGTTGTCTTGGGACTGGACAAACCGAAGGCACTATTCTGTAAACAGGATAGCCCTTGCATTTTTCTCCGTCTTCAATTATCTTTGGCATGTATGATTCGCGACGCTTATGCCAATACAGAGTGGTTCTTTGGATAATAATCCAACCGGTCTCTCCATATTAACAACGTTAAAATGGTCAAAACTTCGATAGTCTGTGATTTAACCATCAAAGAAAAACAAATGTGCAAACAACGATATTATTCCCAGATGGAAATTATATCGAACAAACATCATTAAACATTAATCTCTTTAGTTCATTTATTTACTTATCTCCTCTTTCCCTATATTCTAAATTCTTAATTTTCTTTTATCAGAAAACATTTCTGATTCTCGTTTGGAAAACATTTCCAAAACTCTTTTACGATCAAACCTTACCATTTCTTAGTTAAGAAGGAAGTCACTCAAGTTGGGGTATAATTACCTCTCAGACCTTAACTGAATAACGTTATAACTTCGAAATGGTCAAAGTTTATCTTTTAATCTTTAACAACTTCTTTACGCCTTTCTCGGATTCAATTTTACTAATCCACTTCTATATTTAAAACATTGGTTATAACGATAACGTTATAATCCCTACTTTCGAATTATCTAACTTTAATTATAACTTCTGTTCTTATTAGTGAATAATTAACCTAACACTTATTTATTTATAAATGAATAAAACTTTATTTAAACACTGGAAAGTATAAGTACTTTCCTGAATTCGATATAATCGAGTTTGCCGATTAACTCTCTTCGAGAAATCTCTATTTGATTAATTCTTCTTCGAATAAGCTATATTCGATTAACTTCTTTCGAATAAACGATATTTGATAATCTCTCTTCAAATAACTAATATTCGATAACTCTTCCTTTTCAAATATCTCATATTTGAAAATCTCACTTCGATGAAACTAACATCGATAACTCCCTTCGATGAAACTAACATCGATGACTCCTTTCGATGAAACTAACATCGATAACTTTAACTCGACTAACTTAACTTGACTCGACTAACTCGACTTACTTGGTTCGACCAATTCGATTCGATTAACTAGGCTCGACTAACTCTATTGGTTTAACTCTAATCGATTAGCTCTATGGTTTAGCCCTAATCGATTAATTCTATTTGACTAACCCTATTCGGCTAACTCGAATAACTTGGTTCGGCCGACCAGGTTTGACTAACCTGACCCATTTGGTTTGACTGACCAGGTTTGGCTAACCTGACCCATTTGGTTTGACCACTGGGCTTGACTACTTGGTTTGACCATTTGGTTCGAATACCATATTCGACTAACTCCTCTCGATTCATTAAAACCGATTAACTCATCTTGATTGACTAAATCAATTAACTCCTATCGATTAACTAAATCGATAAACTCCTTTTGATTAACTAAGTTTGATTTACTCGACTCGACTGACCAGGTTCGACTAACTTGACCAGCTTGACTCGATTGGTTCGACTCGACCAGCTCGACTCGGTTGGTTTGACTCGACCATCTTGACTCGATTGGTTCAACTAGCTTGGTTTGACCACTTAACTAACTTGATTCGAATATTTATATCCGACTAACTAACTTTTCTTTTATTTCTATTTATTTTAGCTTCTATTTATTTCCTAAATAGATTTCCTTTTGTATAATCTATTTATTTTCTTAAATAGATTTTCCTTTACAACTCTAATTATTTAATCCCTAATTAAATATCCTTTATTCTATTTATTTAATCTAAATAAATATTCCTTTATTTTATTTATTTATTTCTAAATAAATATACTTTTATAAAATCCTTCGATTTACTTTATTCACTTTATAAAGATTTCCTTTTTAACGTTTTATTCATTTGAAAAAATTTACTTTTAAATAACGGTTCTACACTTTAAAAATGATTTTTCTTTTTATAATGTTTCCTTTCCAATTCTATTTGTAAATGGTTTACAAATATTTCCTTTTCAAATTTATTTTTGAAATATTCTAACTCCTTAAATTTTCGGGAAAATTCGCCATAACCTCCTTTGTAACGGGAGCATCGGGAAAATCCCCAAACCCGCCACACAGGCCTTTCCATTCAAAAAGAAATGTTTTGAATTTATTTCCTTTTCAAATATCTCCTATTTATAAATATCCCAATTTATAAACATTTCTTATTTATAAATATTCCACTTTATAAATATGCTACTTTCAATATTACTTTGAAAATTCCTCTATCAACATTCCGACATGTTATGGTATTCAATCATATCAAATTACGATGTTCAATATCGTCCAAGTACATATAATCGCCCACAGATTTTATATCACATCATATAACAATATATGAAAAACAATAAAATAACTGTTGAGGAATCCAGTCGGATTCCTCCAACCTGTTTCCCTGCATCCACAGATGTTACACAATATGATTATCATCACTTTCAGTTCAATATAAATTATTCTGATAGCAGAATCAATATATAAATATATAACAGTTTATATATATATACATATAAAATTTTCACTAACTGACTAGCAGTTCAATCAAACAATCAACACACAGTTAAACAGACAATTTTAACAGTTCTAACAATACAACGTGAAAATAGAACTGTTCAGAGTTGGTGAGTTTTACTCACATTGGACGATCATCGTTAAATAACGATAATTGTCGCTTGATTCAGATTTGACGTTATATCCTGCCCTAAATTTAGACGGACTCTGAAACATTCCAAACCCGTTGCATTGTATAATGTCCGTCCATACGATCGTAACGGACCCTGTTTCATTTGATTTCGTACATGTATGAATTAGTTTGCTCAATAAAAATTTATACATCATTAAATTAAACTAGACTTGACATATACTTTTAAATAGGCTTAACCTTTGTTTTTCTCCTTATGAATCCTATCCCGTTATGTATTAAGCCTACTCCCTCATCCATTTTGAACTCGTCCAACCCTTACTTCACCGAATTAAAGAAATCTGCTCCCTTCACCTATGTAAACACAACACCGCTCCATCCATTCTTTGTTCATGAACATCTACACAATTCCATCACCACACAACTCTTCAACCTCTCAGTAACTTCCTTTCCCTCTTCAAAAGCGAAACTAACTTCCTACTCCTCACAACAATCATTCTCAAACCTTCGATCCTTTCACTGCTCCAGAAAACGCATGCTCTACTTCATCACCCAGTACACACAAGAATAAAAGCACCTTACTGCCAAATTTAAAACTAACTTCCCAGGACCCACGGTGAACTTCCTTCAGATTAAAACTCCAGCTCCGAAACAAACATTCCGCATTTTCCTAACCATGGCCGGATCTTTGAACCTCATCATCTCCTCCCTCACTTCACCGAACTTCAAATAAAAATCACCAATACTTTTCTCCTTCCATCCTCTTTTATCTCATACCCTTTTTTCCAAGCCTTACCTACGTCGTTTCAGCCGAACACCAATTTGTACCGCCTCCCAAATCCTGCGCCTCTGACCCAACGTCCACATGAGACCAAACTTCTATGCTCCGTTGCTCCACAGCCGTTTCACAACCCAAAAATCGAACCAACCTAAACCCTAGGTATGCGATTAACTTCCAAACTCGAGTCTTCTGGCGTCGAGTACTATAAAACTGGTACTGAGGATAAGCCGATTTCAAGAGGAACTCAAACAATCAATCTCTGGGATTTATAGAATTTATGTTGGATTTTTCTTTGAATTTTGAGGGATCGAGATTTGGTTTTATGAAGAGAACGGCGGCGGATTATTTTCTGCTGACCAAAGAAAAAAATAGAAATTAGGTTTAGAAACTTTGGTGAGGTATTTATAGAAGTTTTTGGCCCAATATAATATATATTTTATAATATTACTTAACGATGAGATATCCCCCTCAAAACCAATTCATACGATCTCTGTTTTTGACAAACTAAGCTATTCCTAGCATAGAAAAATATTCCGGATCCAATGGGACAGGTTTCGTCGAATTCCGACACCGTTTGTAAAAATCCCTTAGAAAATATCGATGAAAAACACCGAGCATTAATTCATTAAAATTACAGAAAAAATCTTAAAAATATGAGGTCTTGACGTTTCACTAGACCCCTTCCTAAGGTTTCGTATGAAACTTGTTTCGTTGAATTTCGAGTTCGTTCGACCAGTTAACCATTCAGTTTAGTTTGTTTTAAGTTAAAAACATAGCGTACCCCACTATGAAATATTCTGTTCACGTAGAGACTAATGTAGACAGAAACAAAAATACCATTGAAATTAGTGACGTGCTCTGGACCTAAAAATGTAATAATACCGGTAGATGAACTCATATTGTGAAACCCCGAAATGTCGATACAGGGTGCCAAATACTCCGAATAAAAAGTTGCTTATTAAATTAAATAAAAATTTCCATAAAATTCTAAAAATTAAATTATCACTATTTCCCAAAAGGACCTTGTGTAGACTCAAACCCGATCTCCAGTTATATCGGATAAACCGTTACGGTCGATAAACGATTCTATAACGACTATTCTAAAATTTGATTTGGACATATCTCAAAATCTACCTGACGAAATCCCGATTTTTCTCTTCCATTAGAAAAATATACTCCACCAGCTCCACACGTTTCTTGTTTCACAGAAATCCGGCTTAAAACGAATCCTGTACATTCAGTTGAAGTTCGAATCGCCACTTTACGAACTACAGCGCCATTTCGAGCTCGTTTATAAATATATTATAAACTATACGTTCAACTGTCGTTGATTCAATATATTCGTTATTATATTTCGAATCGAAACTCCATCAAATCTCGTATGCTATTCAATTCACATGATATTGTGAATTTCACTATTTCCGACTATTTCGACATTATAATATATTTTATTATATTATAATTATTAATTAAATATTCAATATTATTTAATTCACGTTCTCGATATCGATAAATCGATATTTAATAATTAAATAAATAAATTGTTCAACAGCTAAAATGCGGGTTACTATAGTAACTCTATACAGATAGGATCAGTAATATCCTAGTATAAGTAAAGCAGAATGAAAATACACCCCAGTAGACACATTTACATTGAAGTATTTGTCTCTATATTTTGAAATATCTTTTCTGTTGACCTGACACTTTGTCTGCTAATTGCAGACGCACTAGAAAATAAGTGACAGGAATAAAAGAAATAATCGTATGGCTCGAACAGCTAATGAGCCAGTTGTGCCCCCATAGCCAGAATCAGATATAGAAGTTCTATTCAAGAGATTTCAAAATCTGGGTGGATCTCCATTCTTAGGCAAAGAGTCCATTATGGAAACACAAGCTTGGATTCGTTCTACAGAGAAAATCTTTGAGGGTTTAAAGTTGAGAGACGATCAGAAAAGATTATTAGCGTCTTGGGCACTCAAAGAAGAAGCTTTGTTTTGGTGGGATTCAGTTATTAAAGATAATCCAGAAGGTGATATCACCTGGGACAGATTCAAAGTGATTTTCCTGGAAAGATTTACTCCTCCCGAAGCGACGGAGCGATTATGTGATGAATTTTCTTACCTGATACAAGGTGATATGACCATCCCAGAGTATCATAAGAAATTCAACGAACTTGCTCACTTTGCTCCTCATCTGATTCAAGATCCAAAGAGGAAAAATCTGAGATTTATTCATGGCCTGCAAAGGAGATATTTGAATAGTGTACTGAGGAATGTAAAACTTCCTTTCTCTAAAATGATTTATATGGCTTATCAGTATGAAGATCTCCATAAGAAAGGGATGTTGCGCGACGAAGAAGAAGTCGGTTCTAGTGATAAAATTGAGTTTGAAACTGATCGTCCTGAGGCCAATACAATGTCTGAAGTCGGTAAGGAGCCCAAAGTTAATCGAAAAAGGGCCAGATCCGAAAAAGAACCCGTAACGACAACTGTATGCAGTAACTGCCATAAACAGGGGCATTTGACCAGGAATTGTAAATCCTCGAAGAAGCTAAGGAAAGATGAAACTAAATTCGGTAAGAAGTTCCAAGAGAATAGAAAGTGCAGTCAATGCCATCAGACCGGTCATCTTTCAAAAGGCATGCCCGCTATTCAGAAAGACTGAAGCAGTACATCTAAATGAAGTGGTAGAAGTACCTGCATCTTCGTCTGCCCAGGAAAGGCAAGATGTTTTAGAAGGCACGCTTACTGTCAAAGATATTCCAACTAAAGTGTTGTTTGACACAGGCGTGTCACGAAGCTTCATTTCGAAGGATGCCGCTAAGAAGCTAGATTTGAATTTGAGGAAGCTCAAGGAACCAATGACTGTCCAAAATCCGGTTGGGGGTTCCATTGATCTCAGTTGGGTTTGTGGAGCGCCGGTTTCTTTCTCTCGTTATCGGTTTCCCACCATCGCGGTCGTCATAAATTTTAAAGAGTTTGATCTTATCTTAGGGTTAGACTGGTTGACTAAATATGAAGATGAAGTTAAATGCGCCGACAGAGTCGTAAAGGCGAAGATTAAATCAGGTAATTATATAACTATTCCCTGTGAAGGTCAGAATGCTAATAGAAAAGACTTCTGGGCAGCTTTGAATGTTTCTCCAGCCCAAATAGAAAATATCCCTGAAGTTGCAGAGAATATTCCCGACCTCATCAAAGATATTCCTGTCGTCAAAGATTATGCGGATGTGTTCGAGGAAGTTGTTCGCTTACCTCCGCAGAGAGAAATAGATTTCAAAATTGCTTTAATTCCCAATGCAAGGCCGGTAGTTCACGCTATTCAAAGAATGTCCTTGAAAGAGAAAGAAGAACTTGACAATCAAACACGACAGCTAGTATGGAAGGGTCTGATTAGGCCCAGTTTCTCTGATTGGGGTGTAGCAGTGGTGTTTGTCCCAAAATATGATGGTACTCTACGTTTATGTGTGGATTATCATGATTTAAACAAACAGACCATAAAGAATAAATATCCATTGCCGCGGATTGATGATTTGTTGGATCGATTAAATGGCCCACAAGTATTTTCACGAATGGACCTAGCTACAGGTTTCCATCAACTTCGTATCGCCGAGGAGTGTGTTCCTTTGATAGCATTCAGAGGTCCCGACCTATTCTACGAGTGGTTAGTAATGCCGTTTGGCTTATGTAACACTCCAGCTTACTTCGTCGATCTGATGAATAGGGTGTTCAGAGGGGTTTTGAATAAATTTGTTCTGGTTTTCATTGACGATATTCTAATCTTCTCTAAATCAAAGGCCGAACATGAAAAGCATCTGGAACAAGTTCTAGAAATTCTCAAAAAGAATGTGTTGAAAGCAAAGTTTTCCAAATGTATATTCTGGCAAGATAAAGTGAAATTTCTGGGCCAGTCGTATCGAAAGAAGGAATCGCTGTGAATCCAAGTAAAATCACAGCTATTCAGAATTGGAAACAGCCCAGTACCCCCACTGAAGTCCGCAGTTTTCTCGGATTGGCTAGCTATTATCGGAAGTTCATTAAAAACTTTTCGAAGATATCTGGCCACTTAACGAAGCTTACAAAGAAGCACTCTAAATTCAAATGGACTCCAGAGAGTGAAGAGGCTTTTGAAGAGCTAAAGTTGAGATTAACAACTGCTCCAGTGTTAACCATTATCGATGGCAACCAGGATTTGAGAGTCTGGACTGATGCTTCTAGAGAAGGCCTTGGCACAGTGTTAATGCAAAGGGGTCAAGTGATTGCTTATGCTAGCCGTCAGTTGAAACCGCACGAGAAAAACTACGTAACCCATGATCTTGAGTTATTGGATATAGTATTTGCCTTGAAAATCTGGAGACACTATCTTCTAGGTGAGAGATTCGAACTATTTCCAGATCACCAGTCGCTAAAGTATCTGTTCACCCAGAAAGACCTGAATCTGAGGCAGCAATGTTGGCTGGAGTTTCTAGCAGCATATGACTTTGGAATTATATATACTCCAGGGAAAGCCAATGTCGTGGCCGATGCGCTGAGCCGAAAGAATGTAATGATCGCCAGCTTTATTATCACGACTTCCTTGATTGACAAAACATCTATTCTTCAGAAGGAGGATAACTTTATTAAGGATATGATCAAAAGGATTCGGAAAGGTGAACTATCGTGTTTTCAAATCGATAACGACGAGACCTTGAGGTTGAAAGGAAGGATTTGTGTTCCTGACATCCCAGAGTTAAAACGGGAAATGTTAGACGAGTGTCACAAGTCCAAGCTGAGTATCCATCCTGGTGTGGCCAAAATGTATAACGATCTCAAACGAACATTCTGGTGGAAGGCTATGAAAAGAGACGTATCAATATATGTTAGCAGATGACCTACTTGCCAACTAGTCAAGAGCGACCAACAGAAATTGGCTGGATTGTTACAACCACTAGAAGTTCCTGGTTGGAAGTGGGAACATATTTCTATGGACTTCATAGATGGTATGCCCAGGACCACAAAAGGAAATGATAGTATTTGGGTGATCGTAGATCGCTTCACGAAGACCGCCCATTTCATACCTGTCAGATCAAACAGAACTTCCCAGAGTCTGGCGCAGATATACTTCAGGGAAATAGTTAGACTACATGGAGTGCCGCTCAGTATAGTCAGTGATAGAGATACAATATTCACTAGCAAATTCTGGAAGGCATTTCAAATCGAGCTGGGAACGAAGTTGAACTTGAGCACCGCTTATCATCCTCAGACAGACGGTCAGACTGAGAGGGTGAATCGTATTTTAGAAGATCTACTGCAGGCTTGTGTTATAGATTTAGGTGGATCATGGGAAGATCTTTTGCGTTTGGCTGAATTCTCATATAACAACAGCTACCAAGCGAGTCTGACAATGTCGCCATTCGAAGCATTGTATGGTAGACCATGCCGATCTCCTGCTTGTTGGGTCGAACCTGGTAATAGACTTGTGTTGGGTCCTGATATGATCCGAGAAGCCGCCGACAAAGTCGATTTTATTAAGAAGCGATTACCCGCCGCTCAAAGCCGACAAAAGAGCTATGCCGATAGGAGAAGAAGAGATATATCCTTTGCTGTTGGCGACTATGTATATTTGAAAGTATCGCCGATGAGAGGAGTAATCCGGTTCGGTAAAACTGGAAAGTTGGCGCCCAAATTCATTGGTCCGTTTCCTATTCTGGAACGGATCGGAACTCTCGCTTATAGGGTTAAATTGCCTGATTGGTTGCCTGGAGTCCATGATGTATTTCATATATCTCAACTTCGAAAGCACGTTCATGATCCAGACTTGATCATGGAAGAAGCATCTCAACAGGATATTGAAATTACTCTAGAACTAGCTGTGAGAAGAGAGCCGCTAAAGATTATCGGCAAAGAAACCAAAGAGCTCAGGAATAAGAAGGTTCGCTTAGTCAAAGTGTAATAAAGTAGAGATCCACGAGATTGTACTTGGGAAACTGAGGAGAGCATTCAGAAAGATTATCCTAGATGCCGAGTGGATATCTCTGATTGACTTCAGTGCAAGGTATATTTACCATACTTTGCATTACCATTTAATTCTCTACTCTGCTGTCATTTTCTTTCCATGGATGTGCACTTTTAATTCTATAGTCTGAATGATTTTAAAAGAATATGTGAATTAATTTGTATGGTTTTGAAAAGTTAAAAGCAATTTGATTGTTGCTTGTGTTGTGTGATTGTAGATGTGATTAATTAAAATTACTGAAACAATAGTTAATTTAATTAATAAGAAAATGAATGGTAGAATTTATTCATTTAAATCACACATTGAACTGATTTAAAAATATATAGGAATTTTGCATTATATATGTTTGAACAGGTAAATTGATTAGCTGTTGAGTAAAGATTTTATTTGCGTGCCCGACAAATAGGTAAACCTTAATGAGTTGGATGCGAAATATTATTATATCAACTCCTGTGAATGCCATTGGATGCGGAGTGCTGGTTTTTCTGTGTGAAATAATAAACGTCGCCATAGGATAGTAACAATTAATTTTGAACTACATTGCATGACATACTTCTAGAAGATAGGCATACTTCATCATATACCACATAAGCATTTGGAGCTTGTGTGACGAGGTGGAAGATTTACCGTACGAGCGAGAGGCTTGTATGGCGATGACTATATTTTACAGGTTGAACTGATGACTGATATGGACTATTTAAATTGTAACGATTAAATTGCCAGATTAATAAAAACCCCACACGGGTCTGGAGTTGACAATAACCACGTCTCTCTAGTTATTAGATACGACACATGGACTATTTATTTCCCACACGGGGCAGGGTGACGAGAATTTATTCTCTTGAGTTATTATCAATACATGCTCCCCTGTAAACACCAGAATATATCACTATAAATATGTGTATGCTTATTAGGATTTATTGGGTACCTAATACGGCCCAATAAATTTCCAAACCTCTCTCCGTACAAAGGAGGTTATGGAGAAATTTTTCGAAAATTTCGGGTGTTAGCCAAATTTTTGAAGAATTTGAAAATTATCAGAAACTGAAAAGTTGGAGAATTAAAGCCAGATCGAACGTAGAGTTGTTTAATCAAACCACTTTCGACTTTGTTCCTTTTCGGGGACGAAAAGTTTTAAGTGGGGGAGATTGTAACGACCCAGAAAATCTGAACCAATTTAAAAATTTTAAATTGGCTAAAATTATGGATTTTAAATATTTAAAATAAATATTTTAAATAATGGCAATGAAAACTGAGCTTGAATCGACAACTGAAAACGAATATAATTAATTATAATTATAAACAAGGCCTGAAATGGCGCTGCAGTTTCAAAAATTGAATTCAAACCTTGTCGGACTGTACCGGGTGCAAAACAAAACGAATTTTAGTGAAACCAAAAATATTTAAATCTGTTAGTGAATATCTTTCTAACGAATCTGAAAAATCGAATTTTCATAACGGAAAGCAAAAGTTATGGCCTAATGAATTTTCAGAAGGGTCGCTATAGAATTTATATAGCCCGTGAAATTGGCCATTTTGCGTACGACCTCGGAATTCGACCAAACCACTTTTGCTGGATCCGGGATGTGAAGTTATTGCTCGGTTTCAAATTTCATAATTTTTGAAGCTAATATGTGAGCGTGGCAAAAAAAAACGTGTTTTGGCCAATTACAGTTAAATTGGATCGACCAAAAATGGGCCTTTTTGCAAACGGTCTCAGAATTCGACGAAACTAGTTTTGTTGGGACCGTATCGTCAAAACATAGCTAGATTTATTTTTCTGGAATTTTTCGAATCAGTTTGTGGCCCTGACAAATCGAAATGTACGTTCAAATTAAATATTGAATGTTTTATATTTTTTATTTGAAGGAAAACTGACTGAAACATTCGAATGGGCCTTCGAAACATATCTCATTATGTTCGAAATGGGGGTAAAACGCTGGGGACGACAGTAGTTGGGTTTGGATTGGTGGTCGCGTCAGAAAACCCCTTTAAAACCCATCGGCCAATCAAAATTTTTTATAAAAAAAAATCCTTTAATTTTCTCTCTGCCCGACATCCGTTAACAGGCGGAACCCCTTCGCCACCTTCTCTCCTCTTTTCTGGCCGCTCCGATCACCGAAACGCCATGGCCCAGTTGAACTTTTTGTAGATCCCTCCGAGCTCTTCAAATCCGTACCTGGAGCACCCACCACCCTCGCTCCTACCTCGAGTTATTCCCTTCGAAAGAGGCGTCGTTCGAAGCCCTCTACCACCCCCTAGGCGCGCGCGAGTTCATCAGGAAGGGCACCCCCTGGTGCGCGACTCCAAGCTCTTCGACGTGGTACAACCCGATCTTCGTATCGTGCAACGGATTGAGAGCAAGAAGCAGACCTAGTTTTGAACATTTATTGAAGGTAACGGCTTTATTTTATTTTCAACTGTTTTAACACCTTTAAACCGTTGCAAACTTTGAAAAATCATATCTTTTTCGTTTCTTAACGAAATTCGATGAAACAAGAAACATCATGACCGTGTGGACGTCTTCTACATTTTAGAAGAGACTGCGTATTTTTCTGAGCCTTCTGCTATTTTTGGTGGAGTGGAACCCAATGTGAGATTTCTAATTTATAAACGAGATGGAAAACGACGATGTATAAATTATATAGTCGATGTATGAGTTATATAAGCGTTGTACACCTCTTGTATAAGCGTTGTATAAGTTGTACGTTCGATGTATAAGTTATATATGCATTGTAAAAATTATATATGTGTTGAAATAGAAGTGAATTGCTATATATATATATATATATATATATATACACACACACACCCCTCGTCCAGAAACCATGGACGATATTTATTGATTGTGATTGGTGTGAAAATTGATTGATAGCGAATGGTTGTTTGGGATTGTTTGCGGTTGATATTGATTGATTGTGGTTGAAAAATACCCGTTTGTGGTTGAGAAATATTTGGTTGAAACCACATAGAATTAGTTTGTGGAAATGAAATAAATATATACATGCCGCCTGCGTGCGAACTAGATGCATGATCCCCATTGTCAAAAACCGCGAGGTTTTAAGGTAGAGCGAGGAGCCGTACTAGGGACGGTCCTGGTTTTAACTACCCTGCCGTTATGCTGCCGAAATTTTGAATAATATTCATGTGTTTGAATTATTTTCATTTGCTGAAACCATATTTATTCATTGAATAGAAAACCTTCATGTGTTGAATCGATACTCATTCGTTGATTAGAAATTCATGTGTTGAATGGTATTCGTGTTTTAAATATAAAAATCACATTTTTATCTATATATAGAAACTATAGAAAACCTTCATGTGTTGAATCGATACTCATTCGTTGATTAGAAATTCATGTGTTGAATGGTATTCGTGTTTTAAATATAAAAATCACATTTTTATCTATATATAGGAACTATAGAAAACCTTCATGTGTTGAATCGATATTCATTCGTTGATTAGAAATTCATGTGTTGAATGGTATTCATATTTTGAAATAAATTGTTTCATAATAAAAATCACCTTTTATCAACTATATGGACTATGTAAAATAATCTCGTTTTAAAAGAAATTGTTTTATAATAAAAATCCTATTTTCATCACCTATATAAACTATATAAAATAATAGTATTTTGAAATGAATTGTTTTACAATAAAAATCACATTTTTATTATATACATGAATCGTTGAAATGTGAAGTGTTAAAAATAGCAACTCGTTCAAATAAATATGCGTAAGTCGAAATATTCATCAATTAGCTAATGATATGATTTTTGCCTATGCATGCAACATTAGAATGAATGGTGTTTTTAAACCAAATGGAATCAAATATGAAGTTGAATGGAAAATGATAAGTGATAAGAACTGTATATATGTACATGCATATTTATTAAACAGGTTATAGCAAAAGGGACTAGAGAAGAGGAATAAAATTTTGTGCCCGACAAATAGGTACACATTTACCGTTTTGTTTGGGTGATGATTTTATGAGCCTGTTGGCTAGCCGCTTGGCTTTTCTTTTTCTTTTTGACATGAGACGCCCGTGTGGCTATTTGGGAATTTTCCCAGCCCCTCCCGTACAAAGGAGGTTATGGCGAAATTTTCCAAAATTTAAAGGCGTTAGTGAAATATTTGAAGTAAAAACGATATTGAAATTGTTGAATGAACTATATTTATATAATTATATAAATATAAATGAAATTAAAACGAAACGTGGCCGTGCAGTTCGTGTTTTGAAACCGTGATTTCAAACAACTAGTGCGGGAAATCCGACCATTGGATTTTCCCGAAACCGCAACCGTTGGGTTCGCCTTGGAAATATCTTTCCAACGGCACCAACTTTGTAAAAATCCAACGGTTGGATTGTCTGGAATGTTTAATTCAAATCTGAAGAAAAACAGCGCCAGAAACGATTATATATATATATATATATATATATATATATATATAAATATAATTATATTTAATCGAATAACGACGCTGCAGTTCGTATTTTGAAATCGAAATTTCAAACGATTGTACCGGGAGATCCGACCGTCGGATTTTCCCGAAACTGGAACCGTTGGATTCGTTTTGAAAAGACCTTTCTATTGATGTAAATTTTGTGAAGATCCAACGGTTAGATTTTCAGATATGTGTAAATCAAATCTGAAGAAAAACAGCGCCACGGCCGTGTTATGGCCCGAAGCGTCGTTTTGACTAAATTAGCTATTTTAAAATAAATAAAAATAGCGATAAATTGTTATAAAATATCATAAACGATATGGAATGGAAATAAACTGAATTTGCTCGATTTATATGGCTTTTGATGGTTGAATGTGTTTGGTGTGTAAAATACATTAAAGAACAAGTTGGTGTTGTCGATTGATTTAACCATTGAAATAAATTGATTTGAAATTCTAAAAATACGTGAATTATTTGAAAAGGCCGAGTTAATTCTCATTTCAAATAATTGACCGACGATTGAAAGTCGAAGATGAAGAAGATGGTCGAAGACCCGAGATCTTCACCTCGTTTGGATGGTAACCGAGGTCCTGATTGGGAGGCATCCCGAAATATGGATAGTGAGTGGTGATCGTCCAGACGTACGTGGTGATCGATGGGTTTGCGAGGTATTTAGTGCCTCCAGTTTTGTTCAGACCCCGAACGGACTTGTAAATGGACTGTGTGTCTGACATTGGATTTTATTCTGTGTTGATTGATCTCTATTAAATATACATCTGTTTGGCGGCGGAGAATTTATTCTTTTGCTTAACGCCCTTCTCTGAGACGCACGAGCTCAGAGGTTGTATACCGATGGACATCAGTCGCATGGCATGAATTGCTAGTGTGGCATGACTAAGTGGCAAATGATCAGGGCTTCTGTGCAAAGTCTAGTGGTGATGATCAAAGCAACGCCTGTGTGGTGTAGCTTTGTATATAACGTGAATTCGCGAGCCTCACACCCCGGTATGAACCAGAAACGGGAGAAGGACCTCAGGGAGGGCATGCGTTTCTTCCTAGCTAGGGTGGTGTCAGTGACCTACCAGCCCTGACATTTATATACTTTTCACCTGTGTGGTTGTTGCTATTGCGAGGCGCCTCGGTTTGATCGGACGATCCGGGTCCGATGGAGTCATTCGTTGGTTCGTTTATGCCCCAAAGGGTGGGGAAACGTATGGTTGAGGTATAATAATCCACATCGGTGGACCGGCCCTGACGATCCAAGGGTCACTCGAGCTCTGATCCTGATACTCGGGCTAGGCAGTCTCGAATTCGGTAAGGACTATCTTTTTCCTTGGTTCATAACGGAAATCCAATTTCCAAATATGTGACTCTGCGGTTTTGATTGTATACCTATATATATGGCGACATAGTGGTATGGGGCATTAATGCCGTCTATGATTGATAGTTATGATTTGAAATTGTTTTCAAAACATATAAATACTAGCAATAATATCAAATGCCTTTGTTTTATTCGTATCAAGCATATCTTGGCCGTTATAAGGTAAAAACTCTATCCTCCGGTTTGCGTTGCATTGTGTGATGGGAACTGAGTCTTATAATGGCTTCATTTTTATAAAATGCATTGCGTTGTTTAAAAGAGAGATTTGTTTTAAAGCACTGGCAATCCAATGGAGAAAACCCGTTCCACGAAAGTGGCGTGGTCCTATGATTAGCCAAATTATATATGTGTTGAGTAGATGTAACACCCCACCTCTGGCAGTGCCACTCTTGCAAGGACACTAGCTTTGGAGGGGCATTTAAACAAGGTAAACATGCATGCAGATATCACAAGACAGAACATATAAGTAAAACAGAGTAGTAAAGCAGCGGATAAAACTTGCATTTCCAAAACCACAGTTAAGTTACAATAAAGTACTTAGTCATTATTTTCCAACAAACAAAGTCTAGATAAAAGCATAAACTGAAAAACTGAAATACATAAAGTACTATCCCCAAAGTGAAGTGATAAACCATAGCTAGCTCAATGTCCAAACCCGTACATGAGCAAATCCAGTAAGCAAGCTAGAAAGATCCAAGCTAAGCTCCAATGTTCCCACCCTGAGGAGCTGAGGGGGGGGGGGAACGGAAGACAAGAGGCGAAAGAAAATAGGTCAGTCAAAAAGACTGGTAAGCCCTACTACTATCTGTCTATGAACTAGTAAAGTTAACTGGCATGAGAAGCTGAGATGAACATAAGGATAATAACATACTGGCATGATGATTAACTAACAAGGTAGATAAAGGTGTCATCGCATAATCAAGGTTAAGTTTTGCACCACGGGTGTACTAGCATTCTAACATGTCAAGTAAAAGCAAAAATTGATCCCTTGGCCCAAGCTTGGCCCAACATCATGAGATGGCCAAAATCAGGGTCCAACTACTCGGTCTAGTCGATCGGCTCCCTATAAGGCTAACTCGTCAAGTGTCGGTGTCATGCGGCTTAATCATGTAATGTAGTTGACTGTGCAGGGTCCACCCTAGGGTGTATCAGGCCCTATGGTGTAACCCTCTAACACCATACCATGATGCACAGTCCAAACCTATCGTTGCCCGTGTTCAACTCCGGACTTGATGTGCATGACCATGGTCCGCCTGAACAACCGAGCATCATTCAGCCGTCTCTTTTGGTCTCTTACAATCAGTCCAGTAATCGTGCCCCACCCTAGCCTAGTCCTAGGGTCTTATGATACTACCTAGAAGGTTACTGCTGAAAAGGACCACGCAACTAGGGTTTCTTAACGGGTTAAATGTGGTTAACCCTATCCGAACGTGGATTAAATCGGTTAAGAGTACCCAAGGCTCCTGACTTAACCTCGATTAATCCATCAAGCCCAAATTGGTTAAGTATTAAGTGGACCATGACTTAACCCTAATCAGGAGGCATTAATTAACTTAATGCGCTTTAACCTCTCACATTAGACTTTGTTGTGGTTACTAGTTAAGCCGAGCGGGTCCGGGTAGCTTTACGCCACAACTAGGTCTAACCTCGGGTTCGAGCACAACATGACCAACTTCTCACATTGGGTCCTATTCTTTGTAGCCACTAGTTAAGCCGGGCGGGTCCGGGTAGATTTATGATACAAACTCAACCCAACCTCGAGTTGGCCACACTCATATTTTCTAAGTGTCATGTCCATTATGTTTCCAAAACATAATTACAAGTTAACATATCACGTCATGTTACAAAAATCATGTTCATGTCATTATGTTACCCAACCCCAACGTAATCCCATCGTTTACATAATCGCAACAACGCATAAAGGATAAAATAGGGAACTTGGCATAACCATGACATAAAGGTGTTGAAGCCACAAGTTTAACATGGTGGCATATGAAATGTACATATGTTAATATACTTGCATATTGCATTATTAGGCTTCAAAAGCATGCATAAAACCAAACTTAGCATATGAGTGATACATGGTGATAAATGACATGTAGAAGTTGCTAGAAGTTCGCATTTTGCCTCACATGCAAGTTATCATAAGGGATATGATAACTTTCATGTTGCCAAAATGCAACCTTTAATATAAAGCTTGGAGCTTTATGCTCAAAAACTCAAGTTTAACTTGCATAACATGATAACATGATCAACCCAAACTTGCATAACATAGCAACATGTGTCATACATAATGATTAAACCAACTTGCATAATGATCATCCAAACTTGCATATAATGATCAACCAAACTTGCATATAATGATCAACCAAACTTGCATATAATGACCAACCAAACTTGCATATAATGGCCAACCAAACTTGCATATAATAATCAACCAAACTTGCATATAATGATCAACCCCAAACTTGCATCATTCATTTAACTTTAGAGTTCAAAGAAAGAAAGTAGAAAAGGGCTTACAATGCTATGAAGACAGAAATAAATATTTATTATAAAGATTGAGACGAAGCCCTTATGCAAGCACCAAAAACCCAAATATGCAAGCTCCAAATGAAAACCCTTGAGCCAATTCAATTAAAACCCTTGCTTTGAAATAGAAATGTTGCAACTTGACTTGAATGCAAGCTAAGAACACTCATACAAGTTTGAAAACACTTGTATGAACTCAAAATCTCTCATAGAAATTAACTTAGAAATTTTAGCATGAGAGTGGAGGCCATGAGAGGAACAAATTTGACATAGTTTAGTTGTAGGATTGAATAATGGTGATTTAGGCTAGGTTTGGGGTCTTTTTATAGAGGATTAGGATAGTATTAGCCATAGGATTAACCCTAGATTCAATCCAAGCCATCAAAGCATGTCTTGGGGAAGAAGTCAAGTGTAGGAACCATCTAGGGCCTTTAGATTAAAGCTGAACCATGAGAACCATTCAAATGCAAAATCTGCATTTGAGCGAATCGTCCTACGGGTTGACAGCCAAACACCCTGGATCAACCCCTAGTCGACCCAGCAGGCTCGGGTCGACCTCAAAAATCGGCCGGTTCGGTTATTCCCCTCTCCCAATTTGCTGTTTTGAATATTTTTGCATATTTATTTATTTAATTTTCAATTATATATATATCAATATATATATATTTCTCTGCGCAACCCATTTCACTTAATTAAGTATACTTTAATTTGTGAATTTTTCGTGAAACTTCGCGAGGCCATATCTTGGTCATACGGACTCCGATTTTCGAAGACTCGGACTCTATTTCGCGTATTTTTCCGAGACGAACGCAATGGCACAGCCCGTTTCCCTTGATTCAGATTGTACAGTTTAATTCTGCCTCCATTTATGTTATAACATGTTATTCAAAAATACGGGTTGTTACATTCTCCCCTCCTTAAAGGATTTCGTCCCCGAAATCTCCAAGTTAGGAAGAACGTATCCTACCATCCATCATCCATCTACTCAAAACATCATCCACGAGCAATCATTGTCCTTAAAAGGTTCTAAATGCTGTATGATCATATGCACAGGTGTGTGTATATGTACTTATCTAATGCGAAAATCAGGAGGTTACTGATTCAGTAAACCCCCTTAATGCAAAATATGTTAGTGAAATGAGTCCATATGTATGCAAATTCCTAACATAATTTATAGTCTCTACATGAGTGCACATAACATTCATCTATATGCAACATCCACGTGATAGCATAACAAGTTTTCATCAATGAATAAGCATAAAAACTCATGCATATGCGGTATAAAAGTGTGTGAGCCGATCTTAGTGCCTAACGTGTATTATGCATCCACGAGTATCCACTTGCAAACACTTGCAACCACTTGCAAACATCAAACATAACATGTTTCAAATACATGTTTCAACCAAGGGTTTCTACCTAAGGTTCTCATGACAAGATTTACGAAACAAGATAAACTAGATAAGCATGGATAGCAAAGGGAAGATATACCAATCTAGGAAAAGAGATTGAAAATGTATCCTCCAAGAGAAATGGATAAAGCACGCGCCTCTTCTCCTTGGTTTCCCAAGTTGCATCTTCGTCGGCTTCACCCCACTGAACTTTCACCAATTTGACTTCTCGATTCCTTAGTTTCTTGATCTCTTTTCCCAAGATACGGATCGGAGCTTTTCTAAAGGTTGCTTCTTTCTCTACCTCAATGTCTTCAAGAATGCTTGGTTCAACCACCTCAGCGGACTAATGCAGGCACTTTCGGAGATGCGAGACATGAAAGACATTATGCACTCCGGCTAGCTTTTCGGGCAATTCCACCTTATAGGCCATCTTTCCAATTCTCTCTACGATAGGGAAGGGTCCTACGAACCTTGGTGCCAACTTCCCAACTGCTCCAAAACGTACCACATTACGCAAAGGAGAAACCTTCACGAAAACCATGTCTCCCACTTCGAATTTCAAATCTGCCCTACGCTTGTCAGCATTGGATTTCTGTCTATCTTGGGCCGCTTTCATCCTTCTTCTCACCAATTCAACTTTCTCGGATGTGTCCCGTATCATATCAGGCCCAAGTATAAGTCTATCTGTTGTCTCCCACCAACAAGATGGTTACCTACACGGCCTCCCATATAAAGCTTCAAATGGTGCCATCCCTATGCTGGCTTGATAGCTATTATTATAAGCAAATTCTACAAGAGGAAGGTGGTCTTCCCAAGTACCACCAAAGTCGAGAACACAAAACCTCAAAAGATCTTCTAGCACTCTATTCACCCTTTCGGTTTGGCCATCCGTCCGGGGGTGATAGGCTATACTCAGATTCAATCGCGTACCCATTGCTTCTTGCAAGCTGTTCCAGAACTGGCTAGTGAAAATTGGGTCACGATCGCTAACTATGCTAGAAGGAACTCCATGCAGCCGCACTATCTTTTGAAGATAAACAGATGCTAGCCGTGATACGGTCCTCTTGCTTTTCACCGGAATAAAATGGGCTCTCTTTGTAAATCTATCAATTATTACCCATATCCCATAAAGCCCAAATAGTTTGGTGGCGAACTTCTTCACCCTAACCATATACCACAAATAGGCTAGCCATACTCCTTAGGGGGTTTGTAACAGAACTAAGATTGAGGATAGGACTGAGAGGATATACTTAAAAGGTAGCATGTGAGTAAGCTCTACGGAACAATAGGGATCAAGGATATACTCTTAGAAAGAGATTAAATGCGCGTATCTAGACTTCAATCTTCTAAGCCGCATTTTATTGTGCTTAATCCCATCGTGCCCTGACAGTCTTTTATCTTCGCAATTCCGTAGTTCTTAATTCTTGTTCCCAAAATATGAGTTAGAACTCATTTCACCGTTGCTTCTCGTTCCACTTCCACTTATTCTTTGCCTAAAATACTTGGCTTAAACATAACTGCGTGCTCATGGTTCATGCAAGCTTTCCAAGATTCGTTAGTGAATCTTGGATCTCATTTACATACTATACGGTATCCCACGCAGAAAACTATCTCTTGAAAACAGTGCCAATCCACGTTGCCAAACTGGAGCTGAGGTAAGGGCTCTCTTGAGCCTTTGAAAAGCAAGCTCACACTCCAAGTCCCATGCACAGACTAAGTTCTTCTTCGTCAACTTAGTAAGAGGGGCTGAAATCTTAGCGAAGTCCCTAATGAACTTCCTATAGTAGCCCGCCAAACAGAGAAAGCTTCTTACTTCGGTTGCACTCCTAGGAGTCTTCCACAACCCCTTTCGCGGGATCCACCGCTATGCCTTGCTTAGAAACTATATGTCCAAGAAACCGAACTTCCCTTCTCCAGAAATGACATTTGGAGAACTTGGCTTTCAACTGATGCGCTCTAAGCGTATTCATCACTTCCTTGAGATGCCTAGCATGCTCTTCCTCATCCTTTGAGAAGATCAGAATATCATCCACGAAGACAACAACAAACTTGTTAAGGAAATCCCTGAACACCCCACTCATCAAATCTACGAAGTAGGCGGGTGCATTAGTCAAACCGAATGGCATGACAAGCCATTCAAAGAATCCATCTGGAGTCCTAAACGCAGTTTTATCAATGCTATCCTCAGCCGCTCTAAGCTGATGGAATCCGGTGGCTAGATCGAGCTAAGAGAAAACAGAAGCACCTACAAGCTGGTCAAAGAGATCATCAATTCTCGGTAACGGGTGCCTATTCTTCTTTATCAGCTTGTTCAACTCTCGATAATCAACACATAGACGAAGCGAACCATCCGCCTTAGTAGCGAATACCACCGGAGCACCCCATTCAGAAATGCTTCGCCTAATAAAATTCTTCTCAAGCAACTCCTTGATTTGCTTACTGAGCTCCCTTCTTTCACGAGGGGCCATGTGCCTAACGGGCAATGATACGAGCTTGGCATTATCAACTAGATAAATGCGGAAATCTATCTCTCGTTTAGGGGGTAATCCCTTAACTTCTTCAAAGACATCGGGATAGTCTCGTACCACCCTTACAGATTGCAGATCATCGATGGACGAGTCGAGAGATTCAAGATAACATAACATGACGGGACCTCTAGGGTTACAAGAAATTTCTAGGGTGTTACCGAGGCGAGTCATGAGCCTCTCCACCCTATGCTCACAATCGAGGATGGCTCCATAACTAGACAACCAATCCATGCCCAAGACCAACCCATATCCCGTGACCCCGAGAACATAAGCACTACACGTGAATTCTACGGCCAAGATAGAAATTTTCAAATCCACACAAATCATAGACAGATGGGCGGAACCCCCAATTGGATTTGAAACACAAACGGGATCCTCAACTAAGCTAGTACTTAGGTGCAAACTTTCAACAATATCAGAAGAGATAAAACTATGCGATGCGCCAGAATCAAATAAGGTTCGAACAGGAAAATCAGAAATGTAAACATGAATTTCTATAAAAACTCTACCTCGATCAAAAGCTGGAGGAGCGAGGAGAGCCTGCAATTGCCCTCCAGAGGGTCCTACTTGCTGAGTTTGTCCTTGCCCTTGTCCATGCTTCTTGGGACAATCCTTGCTAAGATGTCCAGATTCTCCGCAATGAAAATACTTGCCTAACTTCCTCTTCTTCTTCCTGCAATCCTTGGCTATGTGCCCAGTGATCCTACAGAAGTTGCACTTCCTTCTTTCTCTTGACTTGTTGTCCTTGCTATTGTTGTTGTTCTTATCTCTTTTCTCAGTATCTTCCTTCTTGCCTTGGGACTCATTTACCTTGACCTCCTTCTTGCCACTCTTATCTTCCTCTTGAAGTAGGTCATATTCACCAAACTCTCGAAGGTCGCCCCCAGGGGTATATGAGATATGGCCAAACCGCGCAAGGGCTCATTTAATCCTAGAGCAAAGCATAGGGCCTTCTTCCGAGCGGTGTTAACCCATTCTAGACCGAACTGAGCAAGTTGATTAAACTTATCCACGTATTCTCTAATGGTCATGTCCCCTTGCTTTAGTGATAGGAACCTCTCTAGCTGAAGGTTCTCTTCTGTCGATGATAGAAACTTTAGTCCAAACCTTCTCCTAAAGTCATCCCAAGTCTCAATGGGTCTAGTAGTGGTGGTGACTACCCACCAATAAGCAGCTTCCCCTTTCAATAGCCATACCGCCAACAGAACTTTCCTACGATCTTCCACATCAAAGATAGCAAAGAGGTCTTCAGTTTCCTTTAACCAGTTTCTTGCCTCCACGGGAGTCTCCGTTCCGACAAAATTCTTGCAACCCATCGCCTTAAAGTCTTTGCAAAGCTTTGCGAAATCCTCTTGCGGATGCTGAGGGGGAGGAGGAACCTTAGCTACAGGAGGAGGAGAGATGTTAGCGACGGGGGAAGGAGGAGGAATGTTCGCGGGGCCGGCTTCATTCGCCCTTGCCTCCATAAATCTCCAGAACCAGACGGGTACTTGTACGCCTTCCGGGATGTTAAAGCGATGGCCATACTAAAACGAAGAAAAAGATAGATTCAGAACGAAGAAACGAAGGATAGTGTTATGGCTTTTGGGGAATAGCCTTTTTAAAATAACTAGACTTTTCTTGGAAAATACTTAATTGGTTTTGAAAATAGTTTTTCAAAAGGTAAGTTTCAAAAACACTTTTGCTCAAATCTTGTAAACCTTATGCTCTGATACCAAATGTAACACCCCACCTCCGCCAGTGCCACTCTTGCAAGGACACTAGCTTTGGAGGGGCATTTAAACAAGGTAAACATGCATGCAGATATCACAAGACAGAACATATAAGTAAAACAGAGTAGTAAAGCAGCGGATAAAACTTGCATTTCCAAAACCACAGTTAAGTTACAATAAAGTACTTAGTCGTTATTTTCCAACAAACAAAGTCTAGATAAAAGCATAAACGGAAAAACTGAAATACATAAAGTACTATCCCCAAAGTGAAGTGATAAATCATAGCTAGCTCAATGTCCAAACCCGTACATGAGCAAATCCAGTAAGCAAGCTAGAAAGATCCAAGCTAAGCTCCAATGTTCCCACCCTGAGGACCTAAGGGGGGGAAACGGAAGACAAGAGGCGAAAGAAAACAGGTCAGTCAAAAAGACTGGTAAGCCCTACTACTATCTGTCTATGAACTAGTAAAGTTAACTGGCATGAGAAGCTGAGATGAACATAAGGATAATAACATACTGGCATGATGATTAACTAACAAGGTAGATAAAGGTGTCATCGCATAATCAAGGTTAAGTTTTGCACCATGGGTGTACTAGCATTCTAACATGTCAAGTAAAAACAAAAATTGATCCCTTGGCCCAAGCTTGGCCCAACATCATGAGATGGCCTAAATCAGGGTCCAACTACTCGGTCTAGTCGATCGGCTCCCTATAAGCCTAACTCGTTAAGTGTCGGTGTCATGCGGCTTAATCATGTAATGTAGTTGACTGTGCAGGGTCCACCCTAGGGTGTATCAGGCCCTATGGTGTAACCCTCTGACACCATACCATGATGCACAGTCCAAACCTACCGTTGCCCGTGTTCAACTCCGGACTTGATGTGCACGACCATGGTCCGCCTGAACAACCGGGGCATCATTCAGCCATCTCTTTTGGTCTCTTACAATCAGCCCAGTAATCGTGCCCCACCCTAGCCTAGTCCTAGGGTCTTATGATACTACCTAGAAGGTTACTACTAAAAAAGACCACGCAACTAGGGTTTCTTAACGGGTTAAATGTGGTTAACCCGATCCAAACGTGGATTAAATCGGTTAAGAGTACCCAAGGCTCCTGACTTAACCTCGATTAATCCATCAAGCCCAAATTGGTTAAGTATTAAGTGGACCATGACTTAACCCTAATCAGGAGGCATTAATTAACTTAATGCGCTTTAACCTCTCACATTAGACTTTGTTGTGGTTACTAGTTAAGCCGGGCGGGTCCGGGTAGCTTTACACCACAACTAGGTCTAATCTCGGGTTCGAGCACAACATGACCAACTTCTCACATTGGGTCCTATTGTTTGTAGCCACTAGTTAAGCCGGGCGGGTCCAGGTAGATTTATGCTACAAACTCAACCCAACCTCAAGTTGGCCACACTCATATTTTCTAAGTGTCATGTCCATTATGTTTCCAAAACATAATTACAAGTTAACATATCACGTCATGTTACAAAAATCATGTTCATGTCATTATGTTACCCAACCCCAACGTAATCCCATCGTTTACATAATCGCAACAACGC
Source organism: Allium sativum (assembly GCA_030737875.1). Lineage (NCBI taxonomy): Eukaryota > Viridiplantae > Streptophyta > Magnoliopsida > Asparagales > Amaryllidaceae > Allium > Allium sativum. The sequence continues at coordinate 274,149,251 of CM060927.1, forward strand.
ATAAAGGATAAAATAGGGAACTTGGCATAACCATGACATAAAGGTGTTGAAGCCACAAGTTTAACATGGTGGCATATGAAATGTACATATGTTCATATACTTGCATATTGCATTATTAGGCTTCAAAAGCATGCATAAAACCAAACTTAGCATATGAGTGATACATGGTGATAAATGACATGTAGAAGTTTCTAGAAGTTCGCATTTTGCCTCACATGCAAGTTATCATAAGGGATATGATAACTTTCATGTTGCCAAAATGCAACCTTTAATATAAAGCTTGGAGCTTTATGCTCAAAAACTCAAGTTTAACTTGCATAACATGATAACATGATCAACCCAAACTTGCATAACATAGCAACATGTGTCATACATAATGATTAAACCAACTTGCATAATGATCATCCAAACTTGCATATAATTATCAACCAAACTTGCATATAATGATCAACCAAACTTGCATATAATGACCAACCAAACTTGCATATAATGACCAACCAAACTTGCATATAATGATCAACCAAACTTGCATATAATGATCAACCCCAAACTTGCATCATTCATTTAACTTTAGAGTTCAAAGAAAGAAAGTAGAAAAGGGCTTACAATGCTATGAAGACACAAATAAATATTTATTATAAAGATTGAGACGAATCCCTTATGCAAGCACTAAAAACCCAAATATGCAAGCTCCAAATGAAAACCCTTGAGCCAATTCAATAAAAACCCTTGCTTTGAAATAGAAATGTTGCAACTTGACTTGAATGCAAGCTAAGAACACTCATACAAGTTTGAAAACACTTGTATGAACTCAAAATCTCTCATAGAAATTAACTTAGAAATTTTAGCATGAGAGTGGAGGCCATGAGAGGAACAAATTTGACATAGTTTAGTTGTAGGATTGAATAATGGTGATTTAGGCTAGGTTTGGGGTCTTTTTATAGAGGATTAGGATAGTATTAGCCATAGGATTAACCCTAGATTCAATCCAAGCCATCAAAGCATGTCTTGGGGAAGAAGTCAAGTGTATGAACCATCTAGGGCCTTTAGATTAAAGCTGAACCATGAGAACCATTCAAATGAAAAATCTGCATTTGAGCGAATCGGCCCACGGGTTGACAGCCAAACACCCTGGATTAACCCCTAGTCGACCCAGTAAGCTCGGGTCGACCTCAAAAATCGGCCGGTTTGGTTATTCCCCTCTCCCAATTCGCTGTTTTGAACATTTTTGCATATTTATTTATTTAATTTTCAATTATATATATATATATATATATATATATCAATATATATATATTTCTCTGCGCAACCCATTTCACTTAATAAAGTATACTTTAATTTGTGAATTTTTCGTGAAACTTCGCGAGGCCATATCTTGGTCATACGGACTCCGATTTTCGAAAACTCGGACTCTATTTCGCGTATTTTTCCGAGACGAACGCAATGGCACATCCCTTTTCCCTTGATTCAGATTTTATAGTTTAATTCTGCCTCCATTTATATTATAAAATGTTATTCAAAAATACGGGTTGTTACAGTAGATTTCTCATACCCGTCCCATGACTGACTCGTAGTTTGTTTCACTTTCAAACTCGGGTTGCCCCTTTTCTACACGGGCATCCTTGTATTCAGGTTTAGTTGGTTCTTTCTGGATAGCTGGAGCTGAAGATGGATTCTATCATTTATTTCTTTTTATGCTGTTCTGCTACTATTGTACACATTCTGTTTGTTTTCCGCTGTAGACATTTATGTACAGCTGAACTGTATTTGTACTAAGTAAGATCCTGTATACTGTGTAACTCTGATGATTACTTTTATCCAGTATATTCTATTGTTCATTATCTGGTGTATTTATTTAATTTTGTTCTGCTATTATCGGTTTCTGTGTTATATTCCGCGGATTACCCTTGCCGCCGTCAGTACGGGGTTTGGGGTCGTCTCATTAATTGACTGGAAAATGGTCATTTTTCAAACTGTCTCAGAATTTGACGAAACTAGTTGTGTTAGGACCGTATCATCAATACGAAGCTAGAAAATATTTTTTTTGAATTTTTCGAGTTAGTATGTGGGCCCGGTAAATTGAAATGCGCATTCAAATTCAATATATAGAGTTATGTGATGATTTTGACGAAAACTGATCGATACGATCGAATCAGCCTATGATACATATCCCATTGTGTTCGAAATGGGGGTAATTAGCTACGGACGACAGGCGGTGGGCCTTGTTTCGAGGTCGAAATAAAAAGTCAACTTTTTTTTGAAATAAAAAAATAAAAAGAAAATCCCTCTCTCTCCCCCAACCTTTACCCTCTCAGGCCCCCCCACGTACATTTCCAATCGAATAAGAAAAGTAAAAAAAAATATGGCGCTCGACGCCATCGCCGGAGCCACCATCGACGGCGAGCCTCACCGCACCCTTCCCCTCCCCTTCTTCTTCTTCTCCACTCCTCCCTCCTTCTCGAATCAAAAACCCCTCCTCCATTCGACCATCGCGACACCGCCAGGAGGCCCCCGCCAACCACCACGCCCCCGCCCTTCGCCCGACAGTCCTCCGCCCAGATTCGAACCCCTCCTTCCCCCTCTTCCTCGAACGGCCTCCCACCTCGAGCCAGTGACGCGACCTCCACATCGCCGCCTCCAACCAAAAGACCGACGCCCACTGCTCCGACAAGCACCCCCATCTCCGGCACCTCCTTTCGCTGAAAACGGTGAGCATTTACATTATTTCTATTTTTGTGTAAAGAAATTAGTTTTAAATAAATAAATATATATAAAAACAAAAAATCAGTTTTTAGGCAACATAGTCTTAATAAAATTCAGTTTTATATTTAGTGATTTTTGAATTGAAAAGATTATATTTTTATTTATAAAAATATGATTTTTATATGTCGAAAAGGTAGAAAAGATTTTTATTCAGTTAAAGATAGGATTTTTATATTATAAAAATAATAAAAATGTGATTTTTATCAGATGTGAGATATAAAAATATAATTTTTATAAAGTAGAAGTAATAAAAATATGATTTTTATATAATGGAGAAATATAAAAATATTATCTTTATATAGTAGAGATTATAAAAATACGATTTTTATATTATATAAATAATAAAAATTCGATCTTTATATAAGAAGTAGAAATATAGAAATATAATTTTTATATAGAATGAAGCGTTGTAAATATATGAAGTTAAATAAAAATGTGAACTTTATTTTTATCATGAAGGAATGAAAATAAAATGTGATTTTTATATATATATATATAGTGACTACGGGCAACGAAAGTGACAAAAGGCGAGAAAATTGATGATTTCCTACAATAGAAGTGTCGTGGAGTTGGGATTGCTTTGGTGAGAATTTCTCACTCTTCAATCTTTTTTTTTCTAGTTATATATATATATATACTAGGATGCAGACGGTGCTTAGCAGCACCCGACACCCGTCATCCACAGACCATGGATGGCTTATTTGTTTGATTGATGTGTTGTGAAAATTGTTTGTGATGTTGATGTGAAATAGATGATAAAATATATTCATAGGTTGAATAAAATAATTTGGTCGTTAAAAATATAATTTTTAACATGAATGTGAATAAATAAATATCATTTACAAACTGGACGGTTTGTTTATGTACATCTATTTGAAGGACATTGATTGGGATGATAAATTTTACACATTGCCCAACTGCACAAATAAAAATCAGTGTTTGTTGATTTGAAACCCCGCACGGGTATTGGGATAAAATACGGCATACACTAATCCCAATAATTAGTTGTATGTCGATCGATTGATTGACAGGCTGTTATAAGCGTTAGATATCTATATTTGATGCTTATACAGTGTATTGCACTTTGGATGATGGTTGATTATTTATCGTTGTTATTATATACATGTGTTGTATGGAATCCATATAATTAACTTTATATGGTGATTGATTGGGCCTCATTCCAATTGGAAAAATAAAGAATATTATAAAATAAAGGTTCATGTGTTGACCGTACTCATCCGTTGAGATTAGTCATGTGTTGAACGAAATATTTTAACAATAAAATTTACATCTTTATCATTATAAAGGTTCATGTGTTGACAGAACTCATCCGTTGAGATTAATCATGTGTTGAACGAAATATTTTAACAATAAAATTTACATCTTTATCATATATAAAATTAGAAACTAACTGGAAAATAGATAAGATGAGTGGTCTCCTGGATATTGATCTGATGTTGGTTTTGGCCTTCGGGGTTAGTATTCAGGGAATCGTTCTCTTACTAATTTACGGTTGGAGTCTGATTTGAAATCAAACGATAGGTACCATGATTTTTATAAAATATATTAAATAAAAAAAATAGTCACACGTGGACAGTACTCATTCGTTGAGATTAGTCTTGTGTTGGCAAAAATATAGATTCATGTATTGAATAGGATAAATATTCATTTGTTGAATAGAATAACAGAATTATTGAAATATATAAAGCTGTGTTGATTAGAGATGCGCTATTTTGACGCGAACGATATTTATATCGATTATATTCGTTTTTATAATTTGAATTGAATCGAATAGAAAACGAATTTGAATTGAATCGAATAGAAAACGAATTTGAATTGAATTGAATAGAAAACGAATTTGAATTGAATCGAATAGAAAACGAATTTGAATTGAATCGAATAGAAAACGAATTTGAATTGAGTTGAATAGGAAACGAATTTAAATAGAATTGAATAGAAAACGAATTTGAAATAGAATTGAAATCGATTTGAACTAAAATCAAATAGAAATGAATATAAAAAAAGAATTTATAAGGGAAAATTCAATTTTGATTTGAAATGAATGTTGAAATTGTTTTTGAAACAAATTTGAAATGATTCATAAAATTCGTTTAAAAAGGGAAATCGACGGAATATATAATATATATATATATATATATATATATATATATATATATATAATGGCCTGAATAGAACGCGCCGCGCCGCGGTAGTTCATAAATTTCGACCATTACGGGAGATCCGACCGTCGGATTCTCCTAAAACTGGAACCGTTGGGTTCGTATCGAAAAGAGTTTTCTAACGAATATTAGAAATTTGAAATCTAACGGTTGGATTTGGAATTATGTCCAAATCAATTTCAGAAAAGGTCGCTGTAAGTGCAGTTCGATGGCCGTTGATGGAAATCGACTGTACGGGCCTTGATAAAATTATTAAAAATAGTAATAAATTGTGTAAAATCATAAGAAATGATTTGGGAAAAATTGGGATGAAAAACTCCATATTTGAAAAGATAAAAATAGATTTTTATCGAAATGAACTAGTTTTGAACTAAAATTAAAACCCTTTATTTTTAAAATAATTAAATTGGATTTGAAATGGGTTTTAAATAGAATTGATTGGTGGGTTTATCGTGAACGGTGTTTTAAATAACACTTGTTCTTTAACCCGATAATAAATAGAATGTGATTTGGGTTTATCGTGAACTGTGTTTTAAATGACAATAGTTCTTTAACCCAGTAAAAGGAGTCTTAATGAATCTGCAATTAGATTGAAATGTGAATTGAAAATTTAAATTATCAAATATGGAAAATGAGCGAGAATGGAGTATCACCAGTTTTGATTCAAGCGATAGTTAAATCTTTAATTAGATTTGAACGTGAAATGGAAATTAAATTTACCGATAACACCATGATGTTAGATATGGAGTATTACCAGTTTTGCTTCATGGGATGAATAGGTTGGGATTGGGAAATAAAATAAATAATTACTTCGGTGTGGTTTGCTAATCCCGACCAGTTTGGAAAACCATAATTTGGTTTGAAATGACATCCAAAGGAAGATTAAAGAATAAATTTAAAGAAATTTATCTTTGATAAAATTAATGGGAACCTTTCCCTAAGAATGTGAAATTTAGAAACTAGCTGTAGGTTAGTTAAGAAGAATGGTTTCCTGGGTATTGATCTTATGTTGGTTTCGGCCTTCGGGGTTAATATTTGGGGAATTGCTTTCTTACTGATTTACGGTTAGTGAATAATGAATTGGAATGAGGCGTACGTTGTGTTTGTGTAACATTTGTTTACTATATACGCGGGTTGTTTGGAAAGGCCGGGTTTATACCCATTCTGAATAACCAATTCGACGATATGTCGAAGATGAAGACGGTGGTTGAAGACCGGAAGTCTTCACATCGTTTGGGTAATTTTTGATGATCTTGATTGGGTTGTACACCCAAGATGAGGGAATCAGTTAGTGATCGTCCAGACGTACTTGGAGATCGATGGATATGCGAGGAAAGTGCCTCCGATTTCGTTTAGACCCAGAACGAACTTGTAAGTGGACTGTGTGTCTGACATTGGATTTTATTCTACGTAGATTGATCTCTATTAAATATACATCAGTTTGGCGGCGGAGAATTTATTCTTTTGCTTAACGCCCTTCTCTGAGACGTACGAGCTCAGAGGTTGTATATCGATGGACATCAGTCGCATGGCATGAATTGCCAGTGTGGCATGCCTAAGTGGCAATTGATCAAGGCTTCTGTTGAAAAGCAAAGTCTTGTGGTTGATGATCAGAGCACGACATTTCTTTCTAGCTTTGGTGGTATCAGTGACTTACCAGCCCTGACATTTATATACTTTTCACCTATGTGGTTGTTGGATGAGGCGCCTCGATTTTAGGTCTGTAAGGACCGGGAAACGTGTGTTCAGGAATAACTAATCCTCAAACATAAGAGAGGACCGGCCCTGAAGATCCAAGGATTGCCCAGAGTGTGTAGTCGTGAGACATTTGCTAGAGTGTCTCGAAAGCGGAGAGGAGCTTTCCCCTTGGCTCGACTCATGACGGAAATCCAATTTCCAATACGTGTATTTCAGATTTATTTGTAGAGCCTGGTATGGCGACATAGTGGGATGGGGCGCTTATGCCGTCTATGATTTATATTTATGATTGAAATTGTTTTGACACTATACACTTATTATAGTATCAAATGATTTGTTTTAAACGTATCAAGCATGTTTGGCTGTTATAAGGTAAAACCCTATCCTCCGGCTTGCGTTGCATTGTGTGATGGGACCTGTGTCTTATAATAGCTTCATTTTTCGAAAAAGCATTGCGTTGTCTTTCCTATGCACTGGTATTCTTGGGAGGAAACTCGTTCCGTGTTATACGGCGTGGTCCCTTGAATTACTTTTTTTAAAGTAAAGTTTTAAATAACTGTTTTAGTTCTCACACCAGTCACATGACTGACCTGGAGTTTATTGTTTTAACCTAAACTCTGGGTGCCCCTATTTTCTACACGGGCAGCTAGTAGTTTTGGTTTTGCAGATTTATATTCACAGGATCCTGATTTACAGCTGGAACGATGCTCGGAAAGCTCTGTATCCGTGCATTACTTTCAGTTGTGTTTTTATTGTTTTTCCGCTGCTATGTAATTTATTGTAATCTCTGATATTTATCGAATGTAATTTATTCATTATACTCTGTATATTCTTGTATCTGATGGAATTGTTGTAATAGCAATGAAATGTTCTTCCGTCTGCGTTCCAATTTGTCCTGTTCTCAAAACGATCAGGGGTTTTGAACGGTCTAGGTCGGTTTAACGACTGATTCGGATCGAGCAAAATTCCTTGCCGTTACAGAAACCCACTACCGTACTCAACAGAAACCCACGAATCCTCTATGATTTCATCTTTTCCCTAAATCGACTTATTGTATAATCACCTGACGTTGTTCATCAACCACGTACATGCCTTTCCCATATCATATTTTCTTTAATCAGTCAATTATTGAACTCCGGTTGATTATCGCGAGGTTGATCCCTTCCACTATTGAATCACGTTGAGCCCCAGGACAACATCGCAACCTCCACCATCTTCGTACTGCTACAGGACCAAACCTACCCTTCTTCGAACCCAACAGACCTCATCGCGACTTCAATCGATGGCAAAATAGAAGACCTATAATACTACAAGCAACTGTCGAGCTTCAAAAATCCATACGTGTCTGCTGATTTGATGAAGAACCTGACTTGCGGCTCTCACTCAAAATTGATTTACGCGATACTGGATTTTGGCTTTGATTTGCTTGGGAATGGTGGCTTATTTGTTTCAAATTCTTAAAGAGGAAAATCAAAACGTGAAGATCGGTCACCATTTTCTCTGAACGAATTGGATTCTCGTTCAAATGGAAGGAAGAAAAGGAGAAACCACGGGTTGTATTTATAACTGGAGAGACTTGAGTACTAAAAAAGAAGCCTGCGTATGGTACACATTAATTTAATGCGATTTGATTTTTAATTAATTCGATTTGATATAAAGAGATTTTGTTTCTTTTTAAATAGTTATCGATTTGATTTTGATCTTATCCATTATAAATATCTCGGGGTCCATTCATTTAAACCACGAACCGCTATTTTAACTTAACCACTGTTATTTCAATAGTGTAGCACTATTCTGAACTAAATGAATATATTTTGATATTTAATTCGAACATAAATATAAATAACCAAAATAATTTAATATAATATAATTTAAATTCAAAAACAAATAAATTCCTTGATAATAAATTATTATTATCGTTCAAATTCAAATAAAAATTCATATAAATCATTTTGACTCAATTTCAAATTGAATTACTTAAGATCCTCGTATTACGATAGTTATATCGATAATTCAATACAAAAATCGATTTATATTATCAGCTCAAAATTTAAAATAATATTAAATATTCAAAATAAATCGACCAGAAAATCTGGCTCATCACATTCTTCCCCCCTTAAAATAATTTTGTCCCCGAAATTGCTAAGGTAGGAAAAATGGTACAAATCCATTACTTTTCAAAATCTCACTTATGTTGAAACTCAACTCCTCATATTTCAACAAATTTAATTCCGCCAAAACTTTTGGTTTTCTTTCATATGCATTCTAATTCATTCAACTTGATTCTGATTCAATTTATTCACTTTGATTCATTTAAATTTCCACATTCACATTCTTGGGGTTTCGTTTTAAATTCTTTCGAAATCACATAAATATATACATATATTTATTTCCATCTCAAATTCAAAACATTTGAATTTTCAAACCAATTTGTTTTCTTTCAAACAAATTTTCATCAAAAACTTTTCTACGGGTGCAATTCATCAGTTAGAACTCGAAAATGAACACTGATAATGCTGTAGTCATTATCAGAATTATTTTCCAGCGACTGAAGTGAGTTCCATGCTTTATCACTTTCGAAATCCATTCAAAATGATTTTTATTCAAAAATCCTTCTAACACAAAGCTATGTTATTTAAATATACTTTGAAAGATATTTTCCAACTTCCCGGGATTTAAAATACCAAATTCTGGTTTGAATTCAATTTTAATTTATCTCAATTGTATATCTTATTCATATACAAGTTCTATTTAGTTCTATATAACCATTTCATTTCTTATAATCTTATTTAATTATAATAATAACAACCAATACATCTATATATTATAATAATTTCAAAAATTATTCTTGCTATATCAAAATAGAATTTTAGGTAAAATAATTTCATTCACCCACTTTAAAACAATATCGTGTTCAATCTTCTGTTCAAGTATTTACAAACTCTTATCGACGTCGTGGCGTCCCACAATTCGATCAGAATTCGTTAACAGCTCAACAGACTAACCAACACAATATAAAACAAATTTTATATCAATTTACAAATACGCTTCCCGTATATATATACTCAACTCATTCTAGGGTACTACTGACCCTATCTCTAATGAGCACATTCCATCAAAGCCTAGGTATTCGCTCAACCTAAGCTCTGATACCAATTGTAATGACCCAAGGCCGTGAATTGTTGGGAGATGTAGGGGTAAGAGTCTCCCGTTCGCTACCTAACGCGAAGCGAGAACCCTCTATCATCCGTACCAATTAAGCAACCAGCTCTGATACCAACTGTAACGACCCGCAAATCCATACTATCTGAGTTGACTAATAACACCACACGTCCAACCCAAATTGCACAGAAATACGAATCATTATTAGAAAGAAGTTAGAGATGAGAAATAGAAAGAAAGAAATATTAGAATATAAGAAAACAAAGAAGACAAATCTCACAGTGGAACGAATAAAATATATTATATAACATAACTTTTGAAATACAAATCGGTAACTTTATATACATACCTTCATCAGAGCACAACAGTTATTTCTGGAACAGTTATAAACACATGTTTCCAGATACACACATGGTTCACAGCGGAATATATGATAGTCTATAGCTAACTGGTGAAGCCTCCTGCTTCCAACTCTTCCAAGTGAAACTGAAAAATCCCGACTACTTGACTGCCCGTACAAATTTGGGCACCCAAGAGTTTAGGGAAAACAAACGAAATAAACTCTGGGTCAGTCATGGGACTGGTGTGATTAAACTCTAACCATTTGTTTAACTTTCAAAATCCTTTCGAAGAAATGATAATCGTTAGACCGATCCACACATAAACACGGATGGTTTTTACGTTACCATAACCCAAAATATTTTGATACAAAAATCCAGTGATATTATAATAATGTCTAATCAAATAAATAGAATCTAGCGGAACGCTTGCATCTCACGCTCCATATATAATATAAAATCAAAAACCATAGGGTGCTTATTGGAGATTGGATTTCCAACATGACAAGGTATGGAACGACCTTCCGATAGTGTATCTCTAGAGAGGAATACACTGGGTTCAACAAGAACATCTTGCAATCCGGCCCACACATGACCGACCACTAATTTCGCTTGAGTGTATCGAATGTATATCACCAACGGTTGGGATCAGCAACCGTTTCCCGAATGGGACAACATCGAATAAAATAAGGAATTAAATGAATCTCTAGATAGGTGATTATACGTCCTAATGGAAGCGACCCACATAGCCATGTTGCCTGCCCGATTTTTGTCATTTCTCGGTTGTTGAGGCCTAAGGCTACGATTATTTCCTATTCATTGATAGCACAATCACTTTGAATGCCACATTGTCAGATCCGTTAATCACTAATTGATTTGCACAAATATTCTAGATATTATGCTAAGGGAATAAATCCGTTGCCACCATGTATATTTGTACAGAACAATCATATTCGATCATTGGAAATACTTTGTCAGACATTAGTCCATATACGTTCATTATGGGACTGAACGAAACCGAAGGCGCAATTTCTATTAATAGAAAAAGTCCTTGCATGTAACACCCCACCTCCGCTAGGGTCACTCTTTCGGGGGCACTAGCTTCTGGGGGGCGTTAGAACTGGGTAAGCATGCATAATGATATATCAAGGCAGAACAAGAACATAAATATATATATGTAAAACAGAGTAAGTGAGAATAAAAAAGCGGAATATCTCAAACCATCTCAAAACAAGTCTAGTACATCATAAAGTCAACTGCCAAAATAAACATGTCTAGTACATCATAAACAGAAATACTGAAATACATAGTGCTATCCCCAAAATAAAGATGATAAACCATAGCGAGCTCAATGTCTAGACATACATGAGCTATCCAGCAACAAGCAAGCGATCCAAGCTAAGCACCACTGTTCCCTCCCTGAGAACCTGGGGGGGGGGGGGGAAACGGAAGAAAAGAAGCGAAAGAAAACAGGTCAGTCAAAAAGACTGGTAAGCCCTACTACGATCAATCTATAAACTAATAAAGTTAACATCATGATGGAAACTGAGATGAACATACTGGCAATAGATAAAGGTGTCATCACATAAGGAAGATTAAGCTTTGCACCACAGTGTACTAGCAAACTAACATAACAGGTATTGATCCCTCAGCCCAAACTTTGGCCCAATAGCATGAGGTGACCTTAATACAAGGTCCAGCCCAATGGTCTAGTCGATCGGCTCCCTATAAACCTAACACGTCAAGTGTTGGTGTCCATACGGCCCACATATGGTTGTAGTCAGACTGTGCTGGGTCCACCTTCGGGTGTATCAAGCCCTCGGGTGCCAACCCCAGACACCTAAGCAATAATGCACAGTCTAAACCTATTGGTACCCGTGCCTCGAGTTTGTCCAACACCGGACTACGTGCACGTCCGCAGCCCGCCTGGACCCGCACCGCTGTACCACTCAGCCGTCGCTTTGGTCGCTTACATCAGTCCAGTAATCGTGCCCCGCCCTAGCCTAGCCTCTAGGGTTGTGAATGATACCCAACTGGGATTACTGCTGGAACAGACCACGTTGCTAGGGTTTTCTAAGAGGGTTAAGTGTGGTTTAACCCCTCACTAATCATGGATTAAATTAGTTAAGTGTAACCAACAGTTCACCACTTAACCCCATTTAATCCCTCGTATCCCCAAAATTGGTTAAGTATTAGTGGGCCATGACTTAACCCTAATCATGAGGCATTAATTAATTTAATGCACCCAACCTCTCACATTAGACCTTGTTGTGGTTACTAGTTAGGCCGGGCGGGTCCGGGTAGCTTTACACCACAACTTGGTCTAACCTCGGGTCCAAGGTACACATGACCAACTTCTCACATTGGGTCCTATTGTTTGTAGCAACTAGTTAAGCCGGTCGGTTCCGGGTAGGTTTACGCTACAAACTCAACCCAACCTCGAGTTGGCCACACTTATGTTTTCTAAGTGTCATGTCCACTTTATTTTCAAAACATAATCACAAGTTTAACAAATACTTGGGTAGACCTAACTAAATAGGTAAATTCCCAAGGGGTAGACCTAACTTAATAGGTAAATTCCCAATCTCATATTTTCATGTATTTTAAGTTTTACCCCAAAAACCCCCCAACGTCATTCTATCTCTTACATATTCGTCATAACGCATAAAGGATAGAAAGAGGGAACTTGGCACAACATACATGATAAATCTTACATATCATAATAAACATGCATAACATGTTGGACTTGCATAACTTAGCATAGTGAACTTGCATAAACATGCATAACTTGTTAAACTTGCAAATCATGGCATAGTGAACTTGCATAAACATGCATAACTTGTTAAACTTGCAAATCATGGCATAGTGAACTTGCATAAACATGCATAACTTGTTAAACATGCAAATCATGGCATAGTGAACTTGCATAAACATGCATAACTTATCAAACATGTGTAACATAGCATAGTGAACTCGCATAAGCATGCATAACTTATTAAACATGCATAACATAGCATAGTGAACTCGCATAAGCATGCATAACTTATTAAACATGCATAAATCCCAACTTTCATCACATATTAACTTTAGAGTTTCTAAAATGAAGGTAAGAGGGCTTACAAATATTATGAAGACACAAATCTACTAATAAAGATTGAGAAGCCCTTTTATGCAAGCATATAAAAACCCAAAACAAAGCTCCAAAAATCCCAAAAACTCTAGCTTAGCAAATAAAACTTGCAACTTGATGATGTATGCAAGCTAATGATCATTCATAAAACTTAGAAATGCTTGTATGAACATCATAATCTTCATAGGAATGATTTATGAAGAGGTTGGAGGCTAGGGTTCTTAGGTGGAGGCCATTTGAGAATTCAATTTGACATAGTTTGGTTGCTAGAGTGAATAATGAGGTTTTAGGGTAGGATTAGGGGCTTATTTATAGAAGATTAGGGTGTTTTTAGCCTTAGGATTAACCCTAGGTTAGTTTAGGTCCGTCAGATTTAGGAATTCTCTAGAACCAGGCCACACAACCAAGCCCAAAACAAAATGGTGCGCCAGGCAAAACTGCCCGGCCACCCCGTGTCGACAGGGCTGTCGACAGGGCAGTCGACACCCTAAGACCCCTGTCGACATGCCTGTCGACATGGGGGTCCTGGCGGGAATTTTCCCGCCTGACGCCAGTTAGCCCTAATCCTTGTTTTTAATTTAACATTTAAATCTGTTTTTACTTAGGAATTTTCTAAAAACTCCAATGGGCCTTAACTGGGTCATACAGACTCCGATTTTCGAAAACTCGGACTCTATTTCGCGTATTTTTCCGAGACGAACGCAATGGCATAGCCCGTTTCCCCTGATTCAGATTTTTGAATTAAATTCTGCCTCAATTTATGTTATAACAGGTTATTGAAAATACGGGTTGTTACATTCTCCCCTCCTTAAAGGATTTCGTCCCCGAAATCTTCAAGTTAGGAAGAACATATCCTACCATCCAATCATCCATCTACTCACAGCATCATCCACGAGCAATCATTGTCCTTACAAGATTCTAAATGTTGTATGATCATATGCAAAAGTGTGTGTATATGTACTTATCTAATGCAAAGATCAATGCAAAATATGTTAGTGAAATGTATCCATATGTATGCAAATCACTAACATAATGTATATTATCTACATGCGTGCTCAATCATACATCCATATGCAACATCCATGTGATTGAATACAAATTTCATCCAAGAATAAGCATAAACACTCATGCACATGCAATATGAGGAGTGTGTGAGCCGATCTAGTGCCTAATGTGTATCATGCATCCACGAGTAACCACTTGCAAACACTTGCAACCACTTGCAACCATCAAACATAACATGTCTCAAGCACATGTTTCATCCAAAGGGTTTCTACCTAAGGTTCTCATGACAAGATTAGCACGATAACTAGATAAACATGGATAGCAAAGAGAAAGATATGCTAACAAAGGAAAGAGATTGAGAGTGTACCCTCAAAAAGGAATGGATAAAGCCCACGCATCTTCTCCTCGGTTTCCCAAGTTGCGTCTTCTTCGACCTCACCCCATTGAACCTTCACCAACTTGACCTCTCGATTCCTTAGCTTCTTGGTCTCCGTCCCCAAGATACGAATCGGAGCTCTCCTCAAAGTTGCCTCTTTCTCTACTTCCACGTCTTCAAGAATGCTAGGTTCAACCACCTCAGCGGACTCATGTAGGCACTTTCGGAGATGCGAGACATGAAAGACATTATGCACTCCGGACAGCTTCTCGGGCAATTGCACTTTATAAGCCATCTTCCCAATCCTCTCTATGATAGGGAAGGGTCCAACAAATCTCGGTGCTAACTTCCCACCAGCTCCAAATCGGACCACATTCCGCAAAGGAGAAACCTTTACGAAAACCATGTCCCCAACATCGAACTCCAAATCGGATCTTCGCTTATCAGCATAGGATTTCTGTCGGTCTTGGGCCGCCTTCATCCGTCTTCTAATCAACTCGACCTTCTCGGATGTATCCCTAATCATGTCAGGTCCAAGTATAAGCTTATCTGTAGTCTCCCACCAACATGTAGGTGACTTGCACGGCCTCCCATACAAAGCTTCAAATGGTGCCATCCCTATGCTTGCCTGATAACTGTTATTATATGCAAACTCAACAAGAGGAAGATGGTCTTCCCAAGCACCACCAAAATCCAGAATGCAAAGCCTCAACAAGTCCTCAAGTACCCTATTCACCCTTTCTGTTTGGCCGTCCGTTTGTGGGTGATAGGCCGTACTCAGGTTCAACCTCGTGCCCATAGCTTCCTGCAAACTGTTCTAGAACTGACTAGTAAAGATGGGGTCTCGGTCACTGACTATGCTGGAAGGGACTCCATGTAGTTGTACGATCTCACGAAGATATACTGATGCTAGTCCAGATGCAGTCCTTTTGCTCTTCACCGGAATGAAATGAGCACTCTTCGTAAGCCTATCTACAATGACCCAAATGCTCGTATTCCCTTTCCTTGACCTTGGAAGCCCATCAATAAATTCCATAGAGATACTCTCCCACTTCCATAGCGGGACCTCTAGAGGATGCAATAGCCCACCGGGCTTCTTCGACTCGGCTTTTACTCTCTGACAAACAACACATCTAGAGACAAACTCTGCCACATTCTTCTTCATTCCAGGCCAAAAGAAAATACGCTTCATATCTTTATACATCTTATCACCGCCTGGATGTATAGTCAACTTAGAGCGATGCGCTTCATCAAGAACTTCCCTCACCAAGTCTTCCACCATCGGAACACAAAGCCTTACGTCTCTCCTCAGCCAACCCTTATCATCTATAGAATATAGAGCAAGGTGACTAGATGTCTCCCCTCGAATCAGCTTATCCATGATCTCAATTATCTGAGGGTCTTCCTTCTGCGAAGCCCCAACTTGATCCAGAAGGGTAGGCCTGAGCTCAAGAGATGCTAAAGAACCGGTCATCGACTCTACTGCCAAAGAGAAATCAAAGGT
The DNA here is from genome assembly GCA_030737875.1 of Allium sativum. Lineage (NCBI taxonomy): Eukaryota > Viridiplantae > Streptophyta > Magnoliopsida > Asparagales > Amaryllidaceae > Allium > Allium sativum. The sequence goes on from CM060927.1 coordinate 274,165,407, forward strand.
TGCCAAGAACTCTAAATTCTTCATCTCAACAAATAGAGGACTTAGTGTCAACCTTTTTCTACTCAATGCATCCGCTACAACATTCCCCTTGCCCGGGGTATAGGCTATATCAAAATCATAGGACGCCAAGAATTCCATCCATCTTTGCTGCCTCAAGTTCAGATCCTTCTGCGAAAAGAGATACTTCAAAGACTTATGATCAGTATACAGCTCAAATCTCTCTCCCAGAAGATAATGACGCCAAGCCTTGAGTGCATATACTATCGCTGCCAGCTCTAGATCATGAGTGGGATAATTCTTCTCATGCACCTTAAGTTGTCTCCCACCAAAACATATAACTCTACCCTCTTGCATCAGAACGGCGCCCAATCCCGTGCCACAAGCATCAGTGTACACGGTAAACATCTTACCACCATCGGGTAAAGCGAGAACTGGTGCTGAGGTAAGGGCTCTCTTGAGTCTTTGAAAAGCAAGCTCACAGTCCATATCCCAAGCAAAAACTAAGTTCTTCTTCGTCAACTTAGTAAGAGGAGCGGATATCTTCGCGAAGTCCTTGATGAACTTCCGGTAAAAACCCGCAAGACCTAGAAAACTTCTCACCTCGGTTGCATTCCTTGGAGTCTTCCAATCCTGAACTGCAACCACCTTAGCGGGATCCACCGCTAAGCCTTGCTTGGATACGATATGCCCAAGGAATCTAACTTCCCTTCTCCAAAAGTGACACTTGGAGAACTTGGCCTTTAACTGATGCGCTCTAAGTGTATCCATCACCTCTACAAGATGCCTCGCGTGCTCTTCTTCATCCTTGGAGAAGATCAGAATATCATCCACAAAGACCACGACAAACTTGTTCAAGAACTCCCGAAACACCCTACTCATCAAGTCCACAAAATATGCGGGTGCATTCGTCAAACCGAACGGCATAACAAGCCATTCAAAGAATCCATCTGGAGTTCTGAATGCAGTCTTGTCTATACTATCTTCAGCCACTCTGAGCTGATGAAATCCAGTAGCAAGATCAAGCTGAGAGAAAACAGAAGCACCGACAAGCTGGTCAAAGAGATCATCGATCCTCGGTAACGGGTGTCTGTTCTTCTTAGTCAGCTTATTCAATTCTCTATAGTCCACACAGAGTCGAAGAGAACCATCTGCCTTAGCAGCAAACACCATAGGCGCTCCCCATTCGGATATACTTCGTCTGATGAAGTTCTTCTCAAGCAACCCCTTTACTTGCTTGCTGAGCTCCCGTCTTTCACGCGGAGCCATGTGCCGAACGGGCAAAGAAACAGGCTTAGCATTATCCACCAGATAAATGCGAAAATCAATCTCTCGTTTAGGGGGCAACCCCTTAACTTCTTCAAAAACATCTGGATAATCTCGGACCACCCTTACAGACTGAAGGGCTTCCTCTGACGAGTCGAGAGATTCAAGATAGCACAACATGACGGGATCCTTCGGATTGCATGAAATCTCTAAGGTGTTGCCAAGGCGAGTCACAAGCCTCACAACCCTATGCTCACAATCAAGAATGGCTCCATATCGGGACAGCCAATCCATGCCCAATATCAATCCGTATCCCCTGAAACCAAAACATACGCACTACACAAGAACTCTACACTGAGTATAGAGATCCTCAGATCCTCACATATCATAGATAGATGAGCAGAACCCCCAATGGCATTCGAAACACAAACGGGATCATCCACTAAGCTAGTACTAAGGTGCAAACTATCAACAAGATCGGATGAAATAAAGCTATGTGATGCACCAGAATCAAACATAAACAAGGTACGAACTGGAAGATCGGAAACATAAACAAGGTTCTCAACAGAAACACTACCTCGATCGGGAACTGGAGCAGTATTGAGAGCATGAACCTGCCCTCCTGAAGGTCCAGCCTGTCCTTTCTTCTTTGGGCATTCCTTGCTGAAGTGTCCAGTCTCACCACAGGAAAAACATCCACCACTAAGCTTCCTTTTCTTCTTCCTACAATCCTTAGCAAAGTGTCCAGGCGCACCACAGTAATTGCACTTTCCCTTGCCTTTGTTGTTGTTTCCCTTCTTGTTCTTGCTTTGATTCCCCTGACTGCTTTGACCACCTTGATTGCCTTTACCCTGAGAATCAGTCTTCTTTGCTTGATTATCACTCGACTTGATCTCTTTCTTTCCATCTCCCTGAAGTAGAGCCATATTGACCAAACTCTCAAAAGTAGCCCCATGCGGAATATGTGACATCGCCAAACCCTGCAGCGGCTCATTCAACCCTCTAGCAAATCGAAGAGCCTTCTTCTCAGGAGTGTTCACCATATCCAAACCAAAACGGGCCAGCTGATTAAACTTGTTCACATACTCCTTGACAGACATATCGCCTTGCTTTAATGCAATGAACTTCTCCATCTGTAAATTCGCCTCAGCAGAAGATAGAAACTTGGTCACAAATCTAGCCCTCAAATCGGCCCAAGTCTCAACGGGCCTCGTCCCATTGGTGACCTCCCACCAATAGGCCGCTTCATCCTTCAAAAGCCACACTGTCAATAAGATCTTTCTCTCGTCATCAATCTCAAAGATAGCAAACAGGTCCTCAGTGTCTTTCAGCCAATTCCTAGCTTCAACAAAAGATTCCGTGCCTAGGAAATTCTTGCCTCCCATCGCCTTGAAGTCTTTACAAACCTTCGTGAACTCAACCTGAGGATGCTGAGGGGGAGGAGGAGGAAGAGGAGCCTCAGCAACAGGAGGAGGAGGAACATTAGCAACGGGAGGAGGAATATTAACCACTGGAGGAGGAGGAACAGGGACCACCGGAGAAGGGACATTAGGGGGAGGATTCTCAACTACAGGAGGAGGAGTGGGAGTAGGGTTTGCGGGGCCGGCTGCCGCCCTAGCTTCTAGAAGTCTCCTATACCAGAGTGGTACATTTACTCCATCCGGGATGGCAAGATTCTCAGCCATACTGAAACGAAAGATAAGATAAGATTAGGTCAAGGGAACGAAGGATAACGCTAATGGCTTTTTGGGGAATAGCCTTTTAAAATACTAGACTTTTCTTTGGAAAATAATTTATACTTGTTTTGAAAATAGTTTTTCAAAAGTCTTTTTAGAAACTTTTTGTTCTTTCTCGTAAACCATATGCTCTGATACCAAATTTGTAACACCCCACCTCCGCTAGGGTCACTCTTTCGGGGGCACTAGCTTCTGGGGGGCGTTAGAACTGGGTAAGCATGCATAATGATATATAAAGGCAGAACAAGAACATAAATATATATATGTAAAACAGAGTAAGTGAGAATAAAACAGCGGAATATCTCAAACCATCTCAAAACAAGTCTAGTACATCATAAAGTCAACTGCCAAAATAAACATGTCTAGTACATCATAAACAGAAATACTGAAATACATAGTGCTATCCCCAAAATAAAGATGATAAACCATAGCGAGCTCAATGTCCAGACATACATGAGCAATCTAGCAACAAGCAAGCGATCCAAGCTAAGCACCACTGTTCCCTCCCTGAGAACCTGGGGGGGGGGGGGGAAACGGAAGAAAAGAAGCGAAAGAAAACAGGTCAGTCAAAAAGACTGGTAAGCCCTACTACGATCAGTCTATAAACTAATAAAGTTAACATCATGATGGAAACTGAGATGAACATACTGGCAATAGATAAAGGTGTCATCACATAAGGAAGATTAAGCTTTGCACCACAGTGTACTAGCAAACTAACATAACAGGTATTGATCCCTCAGCCCAAACTTTGGCCCAATAGCATGAGGTGACCTTAATACAAGGTCCAGCCCAACGGTCTAGTCGATCGGCTCCCTATAAACCTAACACGTCAAGTGTTGGTGTCCATACGGCCCACATATGGTTGTAGTCAGACTGTGCTGGGTCCACCTTCGGGTGTATCAAGCCCTCGGGTGCCAACCCCAGACACCTAAGCAATAATGCACAGTCTAAACCTACTGGTACCCGTGCCTCGAGTTTGTCCAACACCGGACTACGTGCACGTCCGCAGCCCGCCTGGACCCGCACCGCTGTACCACTCAGCCGTCGCTTTGGTCGCTTACATCAGTCCAGTAATCGTGCCCCGCCCTAGCCTAGCCTCTAGGGTTGTGAATGATACCCAACTGGGATTACTGCTGGAACAGAATACGTTGCTAGGGTTTTCTAAGAGGGTTAAGTGTGGTTTAACCCCTCACTAATCATGGATTAAATTAGTTAAGTGTAACCAACAGTTCACCACTTAACCCCATTTAATCCCTCGTATCCCCAAAATTTGTTAAGTATTAGTGGGCCATGACTTAACCCTAATCATGAGGCATTAATTAATTTAATGCACCCAACCTCTCACATTAGACCTTGTTGTGGTTACTAGTTAGGCCGGGCGGGTCCGGGTAGCTTTACACCACAACTTGGTCTAACCTCGGGTCCAAGGTACACATGACCAACTTCTCACATTGGGTCCTATTGTTTGTAGCAACTAGTTAAGCCGGTCGGTTCCGGGTAGGTTTACGCTACAAACTCAACCCAACCTCGAGTTGGCCACACTTATGTTTTCTAAGTGTCATGTCCACTTTATTTTCAAAACATAATCACAAGTTTAACAAATACTTGGGTAGACCTAACTAAATAGGTAAATTCCCAAGGGGTAGACCTAACTTAATAGGTAAATTCCCAATCTCATATTTTCATGTATTTTAAGTTTTACCCCAAAAACCCCCCAACGTCATTCTATCGCTTACATATTCGTCATAACGCATAAAGGATAGAAAGAGGGACCTTGGCACAACATACATGATAAATCTTACATATCATAATAAACATGCATAACATGTTGGACTTGCATAACTCAGCATAGTGAACTTGCATAAACATGCATAACTTGTTAAACTTGCAAATCATGGCATAGTGAACTTGCATAAACATGCATAACTTGTTAAACTTGCAAATCATGTCATAGTGAACTTGCATAAACATGCATAACTTGTTAAACTTGCAAATCATGGCATAGTGAACTTGCATAAACATGCATAACTTATCAAACATGTGTAACATAGCATAGTGAACTCGCATAAGCATGCATAACTTATTAAACATGCATAACATAGCATAGTGAACTCGCATAAGCATGCATAACTTATTAAACATGCATAAATCACAACTTTCATCACATATTAACTTTAGAGTTTCTAAAATGAAGGTAAGAGGGCTTACAAATATTATGAAGACACAAATCTACTAATAAAGATTGAGAAGCGCTTTTATGCAAGCATATAAAAACCCAAAACAAAGCTCCAAAAATCCCAAAAACTCTAGCTTAGCAAATAAAACTTGCAACTTGATGATGTATGCAAGCTAATGATCATTCATAAAACTTAGAAATGCTTGTATGAACATCATAATCTTCATAGGAATGATTTATGAAGAGGTTGGAGGCTAGGGTTCTTAGGTGGAGGCCATTTGAGAATTCAATTTGACATAGTTTGGTTGCTAGAGTGAATAATGAGGTTTTAGGGTAGGATTAGGGGCTTATTTATAGAAGATTAGGGTGTTTTTAGCCTTAGGATTAACCCTAGGTTAGTTTAGGTCCGTCAGATTTAGGAATTCTCTAGAACCAGGCCACACAACCAAGCCCAAATCAAAATGGTGCGCCAGGCAAAACTGCCCGGCCACCCCGTGTCGACAGGGCTGTCGACAGGGCAGTCGACACCCTAAGACCCCTGTCGACATGCCTGTCGACATGGGGGTCCTGGCGGGAATTTTCCCGCCTGACGCCAGTTAGCCCTAATCCTTGTTTTTAATTTAACATTTAAATCTGTTTTTACTTAGGAATTTTCTAAAAACTCCAATGGGCCTTAACTGGGTCATACGGACTCCGATTTTCGAAAACTCGGACTCTATTTCGCGTATTTTTCCGAGACGAACGCAATGGCATAGCCCGTTTCCCCTGATTCAGATTTTTGAATTAAATTCTGCCTCAATTTATGTTATAACAGGTTATTGAAAATACGGGTTGTTACATTGCACCTCACTTCGTCTTCGATTATCTTCATATAATCTGATTCGTAATGCTACTGCCAATACAGAGTGGTTCACGGATAATAATCCAACCGATCTCTCCATATTGACAACGATATTGGCAAATACTTCGATAGTCGGTTATTTAAATATCAAAGAAAACAAACAGACATCCATTCTTAACAATCAAACAATCACTGGGCCCCTTGATTACTATTCATTAATTAAATCACCCTTTCCATTTCCTTATCAATATTTGTTAAACAAATATTTTCAATTATCATCTCGGTCTCCTACATTCTTTGGAAAACATTTCTATATCTCGCCTTCTTTTATTTTCTACACTTAGAAAATATATTCTATTTGAAATTGAAACAATTATAAATATTTACTCAGGAAATATTTACTTATATATTTCCAAAATTCCATTACTTGGGTTAAAACGAATGCTGTGTAAAACATAGTTACAACAACCCAAATTATTTTATTCAACTAACTCTTTTTCAAACACTTCTCTTCGAGACTGGATCTTGCTATTTATCAATTAAAAATGAAATCAATCAAGTTGGGGTAAAATTACCTCTCAGACCTTGATTGAAAACATCCTCAACTTCAAAACGGCAAAACCACTAACCTCGAATAAACATACTATAAAATCCAATTATTCGTTTTTAAAACATGTATATGGTTCGCTTCCTATTTCTAATTTATAGATTTCCCATTTTGTTTGCAATATTCTATTTTTTTATTTTGTTTCCTTATCGAATTCTATATATATCGATACATTGATTTCTAACTATCAAATTATCTTAAAAATATTCTAACTCCTTAAATTCTCGGAAAAATTTGCCATAACCTCCCTTGTACCGAGAGCATCAGATATTTCAAATAGCCTCCCATGGTCCTCACCAATCCAAAAGAAAAAGAAAATGCCAAGTGGCTTGCCGATACGGTGCATAAAATCTCATATATGAATTTAAAGATGTACCTTTTTGTCGAGCACATAAATTAAAATCTTCATATACTTCATCTCGTACATGTCTAACACATGCTCACCAGTTTTCAATTCAATTCAATACTATCCAATCGTTTTAATTCAGTTTCGCTCATTTATTCTTTAATTAGCTATTTTGCCTATTTCACTTCTTTGTTTGAACATAACATGTTCAAACAAAATATTTAACTTGCTCATAACCAAATTGAATTTCAATTTCAATTCTAGTTTCCTCTTCGATTTCGAATATAAATTTTCAAATCGAATTCACTTATTCAAAGCCCAATATCAATTCAAAATCTCATTAGCTAATTACTATTTAAATTAGTTAATTCTATTCAATAATCAAAAATCTGATTTCTGTTTCAAAAATCAATTCATTACTCCACTCGAGTTCATATATAATCTACAACTCAAATCTGAAATTTTCTAAATAGAAATTCAGATTTTATTCACTTAAAATACTTTTATAAAATTAAATAAACCGTTATGGTTTTTAAATGGTTATGGTGCTGCTTTTCTAAAAATTTGATTTTTGACATAACTCAAAATATATATGACGAAATTCAGATTTTTCTCCTTTATTAGAAAACCATTATTCAACCGGTCCCGACGATTCTTGTTTCAAAAAATTCCGACTTCAATTTAGTTATGTATATGCAATTGAAGTTCGAAACGCCAATTTACGAACTGCAGCGCTGCGGCGAGTTCGTTTTAATTATATTTAAAAATATAAACGTTTAAACTTCGTCTATAATAAACTCGACTTCATTCTGATATATTTTTAATATATATCGAATCAATTTTTCCCAATTCAACATACTATTTCCAATCTTCTAAAATTGTCGATTTTTCCTTATTCAGTAATAAATTCATTTATATTTCGATCTTCTATATTTAATTTCAATTCCTTTTATAAATTATAAATCCTTTGGATTTATTTCTATTCTGTTTAAAAATCCACATATCGAAATATATTTTTCGTTCCCATTTCGACATGATTCAACTTTCTATTTCAAATTCTCTTTGAAATTTCTATTTTCAAGTTCTACTTTCAATTCTATTCAAATTCTATTCAATTCTATTCAAATTTATGTATATTCAAATTTTATTCAAATTCGATATTCGAATTTCCTTTATATTTTATATATTTAAACTCCATTTAAATTTCAATATTCAATTTCTATTTGAATTTCTAATTCCATTTTGAGGTTCCATTTCAGTTTCTATTTTGAAATTCTAGTTTCATTTTGAAGTTCTATCTCAATTCTTAATATTCAAACTACATTTTTATTCTATTTGAAATTTCAAATATTCAAACTCATTTTTAATTCTATTTGAAATTTCAAATATTCAAACTTTTTTTTATATTCTATTTGGAATTTCAAATATTCAAACTCCATTTGAATTCTGCTTGAAATTCCTATTTTAACTCTATTTGAATTCTATATTCAAAGTCTATTTCAATTCTCTTATTCAAATTCAATTTGAATTCTCTCGTTCAAATGCTATTTGAATTCTCTTATTCAAATTCTATTTGAATTCCCTTCGAAATTTTCTGCATTAAATTTATAAACAACATTTATAACTTCAATTAAAATCCCACATTATATATTTATAAAAAAAGTTTATAAAAATTCAATTCAAATCCTACATTTTAAATTTATAACAGAGTTTATAAATTCAATTCAAATCCAAAATTATAAATTTATAAACCAAGTTTATAAATTCAATTCTTGTTTTATATATATTCAAATAAGTTAATATTTTCTATAGTTCATAAAAATTCAAATTCTATTTATAAAAATAGAATTCCCTTTTTAAATCTCAAATACCCTTTTTGATACTTTTAAAAATATATTCAAGCCCCAGGGATATTTTAAACAATCAAATCAACCAATTCCAATCGTTTGATTTTTTTAACACATCATATATGAATATACATATAAGACCAAAAAAACAAACAGATAATATATTTTTGAGGAATCTAGTCAGATTCCTCCAACCTGTTTTCCTGCATCCACAGATGTTAGTTAACATAGTAATACCCATCCTGCTTAGAGGCAGGATATTGCGGTATAGAAGGTCATCCACTCTCATAGCGTGCGGCGTATAGGGTAATCATCCGCTAATGGTACCGCGAGCATCCGCTAATGATACTCCGGAAATCCAATCACCAAACCAATATACATAATAGTCACCCTAAATAACTAATATATTTAAAACAACTAGAGAGCATTCAAACAAGCAACAACAATTATTTTTAACGAATAAAAATAATTCTAAAGAAAAAGGTGAGTGAAATTTACTCACCGTGGTTTTAAATTTGCACTTGTACCAATTTCAGTTTCTTTTGATTGATTTCTGAGTCTTCGAACTCCACTCAAATGATTTGATTTATCCTTGCCTAAGAAAAGTCCAATTTTTACACATAAGCAATTTAAATTTCTTGACACGATTTTATAATAACATTTAAATTTTCTTTTCTTTTCTTTTTCCTAACTTCCTGGATTTTGAACAGCTAATTGTTTTAAATTTTAATATATCACTTATCTAATTTAAAATATATACAATGATTTTCTGACTAACTTTTCCTTTAAATTTCCAAGTTCCAGATTAGCCGAAAACGACATTTTCTTTCCCAACAGGGTACTGATTTTATTTTGCAAATGTATACGACATAAAATACAATTGTTATAATTTTATATTTAAACTAAAATAATTTAAATACCACTATCTAATTAACCCATAAAAGAAATTACCTTTACATAAAATCATTTGATTTTCTTCATCGATTAACTATCATACATTTAGTTAAGATAAAATCTTATACCTTTCTTTCTCTTCTGGAAATACTTCTCTACTTCACCCAAACTGCCATTTCCATCCACTGCAGCACTTGTAAAAAACACTTGCTGCTCTTTATTGCACTTGAGCGCGACAGCTCTTCTGTTAACCAAACTATTTACTGTCCCTCATCCCTTAAAACCAACTCTAGAAATCCATTACCGTACTCAATAGGAACCCATGAATCCTCTGTGATTTCATCCTTTCCCTAAATCGACTTACTGTATAATCACCTGACATTGTTCATCAACCACGTACATGCCTTTCCCATATCAGATTTTCTTTAATCAGTCAATGATTGAACTTCGGTTGGTTATCACGAGGTCGATCCCTTCCACTATTGAATCACGTTGAGCCCCAGGACAACATCGCAACCTCCACCATCTTCGTACTGCTACAGGACCGAACCTACCCTTCTTCGAACCCAACTGACCTCAACGTGACTTCAATCGATGGCAAAATCGAAGACCTATAATACTACAAGCAACTGTCGAGCTTCAAAAATCCATACGTGTCTGCTAATTTGATGAGAACCTGACTTGCGGCTCTCACTCCAAATTGATTTACGCGATACTGGATTTTGGCTTTGATTTGCTTGGGAATGGTGGCTTATTCGTTTCGAATTCTTAAAGAGGAAAATCAAAACGTGAAGATCGGTTACCATTTTGTCTGAATGAATTGGATTCTCGTTCAAATGGAAGGAAGAAAAGGAGAAACCACGGGTTGTATTTATAACTGGAGAGACTTGCGTACTAAGGAAAGAAGCCTACGTATGGTATACATTAATTTAATGCGATTTGATTTTTAATTAATTCGATTTGATATAAAGAGATTTTGTTTCTTTTTAAATAGATATCGATTTGATTTCGATCTTATCCATTATAAATATCTCGGGGTCCATTCATTTAAACCACGAACCGCTATTTTAATGTAACCACTGTTATTTCAACAGTGTAACACTATTCTGAACTAACTGAATATATTTTGATATTTAATTTGAACGTAAATATAAATAACCAAAATCAATTAATATAATTTAAATTCAAAAACAAATAAATTACTTGATAATAAAGTATTGTTATTATCGTTTAAATTCAAATAAAAATTCATATAAATCATTTTGACTCCATTTCAAATTGAATTACTTAAGATCCTCGTATTACGATAGTTATATCGATAATTCAATATAAAAATCGATTTATATTATTAGCTCAATATTTAAAATAATATTAAATATTCAAAATAAATCGACCAGGAAATCTGGGTCGTTAACCAACTGGCCAAACTGGAATTTAACATTTAAAAACTTGAATTATATTGAAAATTTGTGACAAGTTGTGGTATCCAAAATAAAATCAACTAACTAGAAATTGTTAACTTAATTTGTTGTACCACTTTTTGAAATAAGTCGTGTTTTCATTTTTGTTTTCATTTGCATACGTCCATTGCATTCATATAGTTGCATTAGAACCACGACACACTGAATTTGGATTTTGTGGGTAGTATCCGCTGAAAACTCTCACGAGACGCCACTCGTCCTACTCGGGACACCTAGAGGTTTAACGGCTTGTTGCAAGCGCTCAATGCAATTGTGTTTCCTATGAAAGTGTGACTTATCTAGTTAGTTTTTATTTATTTTTGTTTTACTTGAGGACGAGTAAAAGATAATTGTGGGGTTATTTGATTAGTGTAGAAATGTGTTTATTTTATGCTCTTATATCTTATCTTTTGTATATAAATAAATGTTACTTGGGTATTATTTTTTCACTTTTGCAGATATGCCGACTTAGCCACATGCACTCAGAAAATATAAAAATAAAGATCAACTTGTTGTATATTTACATACGAAGACTTGCTGATGAAGATCTTACATCTAATTGCTTTTTGGACAAGAAAATAATTGATAGAAATGCTATGCATATCACAAATCAATGAAGAATTGTCAAGGAAGCAAGAGGAAAAGCGGAAAGGCCCAAATTTACTAGATTTCACTAAGGCCCATTTGTAATTCTCATTGTAAACTCTTTTGTGATTTCCAAAGGCCCATTTGTCATTGTATTAGGATTAGGGTTAGGGTTGGCTTTCTATCCTATAAATACCCTTTTAATCTCATTGTAAATGACATACTGGAATTAATAAAGTTTTCTTCCTTTTCTCTCTGCATTTTTTATTTTCTCAGCAATTAGTGCTGCCTACACAATTAGATTTGGTAGAGAACTATTTGTATTTTCCACTTATTTTCATTAGTGATTGACCGTATGATTAGATTCAGTGGTAATCCTCATTTTATTTCCTGTTTGTTATTTAATTTCTGCAATTTTAATTTATGTATCTTTTGTTGCTTTCCGAGGTCATATTGGATTGAATATAGATTTGGTTAGATTCAGATCTGTATTCAATTCAATAATAATTTCATTGTTTTCCAACCCAATCTCCAAATTTCGTCTAGCTCGCCCAAGAAATTATATAACTAATTTAATTTGATTTACCTCCATGTGATTCGACCTGCATATTACACGATCTGTGCGCTTGCAGTATTATTACATAATTTGCGCTTTTCTATTCCTTAGAAAGTGACAATCAAGTTTTTGGCGCCGTTGCCGGGGAGGTAACGATTGAATTTTATTATTTATTTAATTTTTGATTCGTGTTAGTTTTTCTTTTATTTTTTTCTTTTTGTTTTCTTGCATATACTTAAAAAAAACTTGTCAAATTTTCTTTATTTTTTTATGTCTTTCCCCCTTTTCAGTTTTTTTACTTTTACATTTTTTCCCTCTTCCACTTTTAAACAACAAAAAAAAAAAGTCAGGTTTTCTTTAATTTGTTTCCATCTATTCCTTTTGTTTCTTTCCAATTGTTTTCACTGAATTCTTTTCTTTTTTTTTCAATTTAATTCTTTCCCCTTTTCAATTTTCTTTTGCATTTCTTTCTAATTTTACAACAACAACCAAAAATCTTACCGTTTGTCCTTTCGTTTCTTTCCTTTCTAATTTTACATACGAAGACTTGCTGATGAAGATCTCACATCTAATTGCTTTTTGGACAAAAAAATAACTGATAGAAAGGCTATGCATATCACAAATCAATAAAGAATTGTCAAGGAAGCAAGAGGAAAAGTGCAAAGGTCCAAATTTACTAGATTTCACTAAGGCCCTTTTGTAATTCTTATTATAAACTCTTTTGTGATTTCCAAAGGCCCATTTGTCATTGTATTAGGGTAAGGGTTAGGGTTGGCTATCTATCCTATAAATACCCAAGTATTCTCATTGTAAACGGCATCCTGGAATTAATAAAGTTTTCTTCTTTTTCTCTCTATATTTTTTATTTTCTTAGTAATTAGTGTTGCCTACACAATTAGATTTAGTAGAGCACTATTTGTATTTTTCATTTATTTTAATTAGTGATTGACTATTTGATTAGATTCAGCGGTAATCCTAATTTTTATTTCATGTTTGTTATTTAATTTCTGCAATTTTAATTTATGTTTCTTTTATTGCTTTCCTAGGTCATATTGGATTGAATATAGATTTGACTAGATTCAGATCTGTATTCAATTCAATAATAGTTTCATTTTTCAACCCAACCTCCAAATTTCGTCTAGCTCGCCCAAGAAATTATATAACTAATTTAATTTGATTTACCTCCCTGTGATTCAACCTGCATATTACATAATCTGTGCGCTTGCAGCATTATTACATAATTCACGCTTTTCTATTCCTTAGAAAGTGACGATCAGTGGCCTAAGATTGTGAATAGTTTGTAGTCACAGAACCCAATATCATGCGATATTCTCTGTCCCCTCTCCTCTACATTATAAATGTGTGCCTCTTGCTTCTATGCACAAACTAAACTTTTTTTGTTCTCGGAAACAAACCTATTTCTTCTTTCTTCTGGCAAATAGTCCTCCCCAACAATCTCCATTCAGCCAGTTCATCATTCTAGTACATACGTCAAGGCCTTTTCTTGTGCCAAGAGGTTAATACAAACATAGAGTAGTGTAGAGAGTGTATATATCTATATACGCGTTCATGGCCGAGGAGCAGTGCACGACGCATGTGTAAGAGATAATAGATCATCTGAGGCTGACGGAGTTGATTTGGAACTTGACGGTGAAAGTTTGGAAAGCAAATATAGGTGAGAACACTCAAATTTAATTTTATTATTTAATATGATTTAAAAATATGATATACTGAGTAGTTGATGCATGGTAATTGGTTGCATGAATGGTTAATTACTGATTAGTGGATGATATTGCCATTTGAATATGGTATATGATGTGTCATGGTTGCCAATAAATACATATCAGGGCGTGTTAGTGGTATAACGCGCATTCATAAATTGTATGTGGTATGCTTTTAAGTAATAGATGTATAAATGATTGTTGAATGTGTGATTACACATATGTACTGATTTTCAGCAGAAAATTTAGTAATTTTTTGAAATTTAATTAAAGAGCGAGTTATAGATTAAAAGACAATTAAAGGATTATTTGGTATTTTTATTAACTTAATACTATCGATTTGTTAATGTTTATTGATTTAACAATGTTAATAAGAATATTTGATTCAATAATAAATTATTAGTTGAGGAATATTTTACTATTTGAATAATCTTTCTAGTTAATACGTTATAAAAGATATTGAACTGATAATGTTGATTTAATTGTATGATGTTATTTAAAACGGTTCATTAACTAAGTTTTATTATGAATATTCTATATATTGAATTATATAATTGTTTGAGTAGTACTTGGGGAAAGCTGTTAATTTGATTTTAATGGTATAATAAATTGAATATGAAAAAAAAACTAATTAAAATGTTATGTTCAATATGAATTGATATCATAACTTATTTTAAAAGGGACACTGAATTAAAATTGTTGATTTTGAACTGAATTACAACTTTGATTAATGAATTGTTGTATAAATTAGGCAAACTCAAACTTTTTGATTTTTAAATCTAATATTACTTTAGATAATAATCTGAAATGATATTATAAAAATAAAAATGGTTTGAAAAGATATTTAAACTTGCATTATTCAATATGAAATTTGATATACGTTTAGATAAATTTTATAATGATATATTATAAATTGCTTTGGATAATAATTTGAATTTGAAATTAAGTATGGAATGTAACTTATAATTCTGGTTCACGAATAGGTTTGTTCCGTTATCAATTCTGGAACGGTAAATGGGATGTGTAACTAAGGCAAGGGATACAACAACCAGTGTGCTGAACTTACCTGGCCAACGTTTACTTATCTAGACGGGTAAAAGAGCAAATTGAAAGTGTATCTTGAATTTTGTGAAACAACAACTATAATAAATAGTTTTCCAATACAAAATTAGGTTAATTTAGTTGGAGGTGATCTCCAGGTATTTAATATAAGTTCTATAGATGATGGCTAATACTACTTGAGGAATTAAATGGTGGAAATATCGTAATTTCTCTTATAGTATTAGTTTAATATGGAAACATATATTGGATATAAAAAGTTTCGATTTCTAACCAACTATATATTAATAAAAATCATTTGGATTTAACTTGAATGTTATGATGATAATATTGTTTACCCGAATAAGGTTTAGGTTAATTATGGAAGTTAATATTGAACTAAGTGAACGAAAGTAAATAAGTTGAATGTCTTTGAGATCGATTGGATGAACTCAAGATTATCAAAACCAGTGATACTTTTCGAATATGAGAATAAATTCAAGTCATCGGCATGGAAAGGAAACAATTCCAGTTTAAAGTATTTGTGTATTTATATAGGTTTTCAACTATATAAAACTTGGTATGTTAATTTCAAATATTTTAATAAGACATTTTTGATTTAAAGGATATGTATATGTTTAAATCATTCTATTTATTTCTTCAAGCTTTAATATATAGTAGGTAATTGTTTTAATCATTTTTATTTTAAGATTTTCTCTATATATATATATATATATATATATATATATATATATATATATATATTAGTTTATAACAAATTTATTATTTCAAATATTTTATTTCATTAAATTGGGAATTGTTCCAGTCCTGAAACCTTTGAATCAAATACAATCAATTCTTGATTGAATGAACTCAATGAGTTCAAATTAAAGAAATAATGTAAATCTTGAACCTTGATTTCTAAATGATTTTTGATGATCATTCTAAATTTAGAATGAATTAAGTTATGCATATATATGATGCAAAGAACTTAATTTGAAATTATATAGTCTGTAGAATGCGTTAGTTATTTGGAAAGACCGGGATCGGATGTAAGTCTGAAAACCATTCCAAGTAATAATACGACGCTATGAAGGTAATTGAAGAATTGGAAATGGAAAATGAAGACCGGGAATCTTTGGACTTATTTCGATTGATTTCTGATGTCTCAAATCGGGTCGTACACCTGATACGAGGTTATAGGTGGCATGAGGTCTGAATTTATTTGAGGATTCTTGAATTTTGTTCCATTTGGATCCAGAATGGACTTATACGGATCGTGTGTATGACATTGTAATTGACTGCACAACACTGATTTCTGTTGGTATTTATCTATTGGATTGTGGCAATTAATTATTTCCATCTCTAAGTTTTACGTGCTTATAGGTTACGTATTGATAGAAATCAGTGACATGTTGTAAAATGACAATGTGGCATACTCAAGTTATGGAATGAGCTAATGATGATCAAAGCATGGCTTATTGAAGCGTAGCTTTGTATATATCGTGACAACAATGAACCTCACACCCCGAATTGATGGTAAACTGGCGGTTAGGTTGTATACATTTTATTGACACTTGAAAGCTTCGGCGGTAGATCTACTATGAAACTTGCAGAAACAAAGGTATGTTCGATGTCCATGTCTAGATGTTAACCGATGATTTACCTGGTGTTTGGTGTCCGAGACTGGATGAAAACCATGAACCATGAGGTTTCACCTAGTTCTGGATTGATCTTTCGTGTCAGGAACCATCATATTGGAATCCAACAACTAATACGAGCCTTTCATTTTGTTTGTAAGCTATGTATGTGGGCATAGTCACTGTGCTTGCTATGATTAACATATTTATTTGTGAAATGGTTTTCAACACTTTGCACTGATAATAGTATTAAAAGAAGATTTTCACATATGAAAGCATGTTTGGTTATCATAAGGCAAAACTCGCCCACTTGGTGTGCGCTTGCATTGCGTTACGTGGGATGAGCTTATGATAGATACATTTTCCAAAGGACATTGCGAATTTATATGCACGGGCCTTCACATGGAGTAAACCCGTTCCACATTAGCGGCGTGGTCCTGTGAATCTCCCAACTTTAAAAATAAATCCTAAAAATAACTACTTATGTTCTCACACCAGTCCCATGACTGACCTGGAATTTATTGTTCCTCCCTAAACTCTGGGTGCCCACTAATTTCCACACGGGCAACTAGATGTTTAGTTTTACAGATATAGACTGTTAGAGCAAGAGTTGGAGCGCTTTCTAAGTTGGAGCTTCGATCTAAAGTTAGAGTTTCCGCCATATCACATCGCTTCTTCTGCTGAGAGTATGTTTATGTTTCCACTGCTATATGTATGTAACTCTGATATTGTATGTAACTCTAATGAAATATTGTATCATTGTAACACCCCACGTCCGTTATGGTCATTCACAAAGGGAATGCCTTAACTTTGATGGAGCATTTTAGTAAACAGAACAGAATATTACGAGACAGATATAAAAATAATACTTGGAAAACTTTATAACTTTATTGCAGCGGACAGAAATCAGTTTGGTTACAACTTTACCAAAAACTCAAGTACATATATATCAGCCTTGTTCAAAAGCCATCAGAGTACAAAACTTTAAAATCATAATCCCCACCGAAGTTCCTAGAAAAAGACAAGCCATACTTTAAGCACTTCAAGCACTCCAAGCAGGAAGAAAGATCCGGATCAAGCTAGAGTATTCCCTCCTTGAAAACCTAGGGGGGAAACGGAAGAAAAGAGGCGAAACAACAAGGGTCAGACATAAAGTCTGGCAAGTCCAGTGACTTTCAGTTATGAACAGATAATAATGTCATGGCATGCAAATTAAACTGGATGAGAGATATCAGGAAACAGGAATAACAGATATACTTAGGTTAAACAGAAGAAACAGGATGATATTACTTTTCACTTCTCCGCACTAATACTAGTATAATAGGACTAGGTGTTACCCTAATGTCTAAACAGAAACGGAAACAGAATAATGGGCCTTTACCACCCTAACAGAAGGTACAGAAACATAAAGCTAATAATGGGCTTTTACCACCCGAATAGAAAGTACAAAAACAGAATGCTAGTAATGGGCCTTTACCATCCGAACAGAGACAGAAACGGAAACAGAATAATCCCTACGGAAACAGAATGTTAGAATTAGGTGTACACTAGTAAATGGGCCTTTACCACCCCAACAGACAGTACCATGCAGAAACAGACAGGTGTTACCACCCAACAGAAACAGACGGCACCCCACAAACAGACAGAACTAAGTGTACTCTAAATCCTACCCCACGCGATCGGCTCCCTAATACATAAATACCCTGTGCCAGCCCCACAAAAGGGTGTATCATTCCCTAAAGTGGCGACCTTTGAATGACACAGACCTATTTATAGATGTCACGGCGTCTTACATCCTCAGAGGCAGACCGGGATCCATGCACGCACATGACCCGGTTGGAACGCACCATCAACACCCCTCGCCATTATCAGAATGAACCGCTTATAAATAGTTCAGTAAGCGTGCCCGGACCCTACCTACTGTTAGTTCATAGTTTTGATACCAGAAAGGGTTACTGACTAATATGGGTCCCACACAACAGATGACACAAGTAATTACCCATCCTAACCTTGTGTCCCTAGACTAACAGATTTCAGATTAACTTGTTTACAAGTTTCAGGCATACAGAGTTCAGATTTACTAGTTCACAGATCAGACAATCAAGTTAAAATGTTTTCAGACTAACGGATCAGATGTACAAATTTAACAGACTTTCAGATTGTCTAACTTTGTAATTGGGCCTACAGATTCACGAAACTGATTTGTTAAATTCATTGGTCCAATTGGTTTAACCCTATCCACCCAACACGTTTTAGACATCATATTTATCCCGGATTTGCATTAATTAAATATAAATGCACAGACCTCTCACATTAGGTCGGTAGCTTGTGACCGCTGGATATGCCGGGCGGTTCCGGGCAGACTTCTGCCACAAGCCAGACCTAACCTCGTGTCTAAGCATATTTTAGTTATGCCTATGACCTCTCACATTAGACTAACAGGTTGCGGTTGCTGGTTAAGCCGGTTGGTTCCAGGCAGGCTTCTAGCGCAAACAGAGTCTAACCTCGTTTCATAGCCAATTCATTCCAATACAGTTTTTTCAGATATCAGACTAATTCTGTTTATTTAAAAGATTAAACTTCTATACAAGTTGCAGCAGATTATTCGAGGTTCTATTAATAAGTTTTTCTCAAATTTAAATCGAGCCTACAGATTCACATACTTTAAATTTCAGCATTTCAGTTCCAACATATTACGTCATTCAACAGATAACAGATCTTGCAGATTAGGCTATTTAGCAGATTTAACAGATAAGGCAATTTAACATAATTAGTAGATTAGGCAATTCAATCTAATTAGCAGTTTAGGCAATATAACAGAACTAGCAAATTAGGAAATATAACAGATTTAGCAGATAACAGATTTAGCAGATTATATATATCTAAAACTCTATTTACCTATCTTGCCTAATCATAAATTTAGCCTAAACTTATATGCCTAAATCAAGGTCATAATTCATAATACAATATATGCCCCAAATTTTAGCCTTAATATTCCCATTTACATTTCATGTCAAAACTAGATTTAATATTCTAGTTCACCCTTTATGTCCAAGACTAATACACATGTAAATCATTCTCTATTATAGCTAACTCAGATTATGCCAACATATTTGCTATGCCAGATTTACTTAATCAAGCTATGCCCGATCCCCGTATAACATGTTTCCACAAGTTCTCTCAATACTCATGAAATGGTCCTATAGGCTCGATGTACATAACAGTGAATGGGAATAAACTAGCAAAGTTACATACTAAATATGAGATCTAACATCATTAAGGGAATAGGCATAAGAAACTAACTACAATAGTTATAGGTAACTAACCACAATAGTCATGGGCGACTAATCACAATAGTTTCTTATTCAATGTCATAGGCAATAGTCTCATAGTCATGAATCACAGTCATAGGCAATAGTCTCATAGTCAATGAATCATAGTCATAGGCAATAGTCTCATAGTCAATGAATCATAGTCATAGGCAATAGTCTCATAGGCGTGAATCATAGTCATAGGCAATAGTCTCATGTCCAATTATGCATTATTCATTATTTGTCCCAAAATTTACCGTTCGTGCGTTAATCTCTTATGAGATTCGGTGCAAGCTCGTAGTAGCCTGGCTATAGAATAGAAAGAAGAAAGGGATACAGAATAAGATAGATCTAAACAGAACAGAATAGACATAACCTCAAATTCAGATTTACAATCCATGTCACAATCATAATTAACGTTCATACCGGAAAATAACCGTACTTGCCTTTCGTGGCTAAAGAAAAGGATTATAAATCTAATTTGATGCAGAAACGCTAATTAATCTTCTTCGATTGTTGTTGCAGCTCTAAACTTTAATTTGAATTGTGAATGAACACTTGAGATTAGATTTAGAGGCGGCGGCTAGGGTTTAAGAGAGAGTATGGTAGAATAATGGTGTCATAGACAATATTTTATGAATTAGGGTTAGGTTAATCACATATTTATAGGTGTAGAGAGTGTTTCAGAACCATTAGATCACCCTAGAAGCCATCAGGTCCATCCAGCACATCAAAAATCGTCATTAGAACTCTCTAGAACCCTGTGCAGGTTTCTGGCTCGACATGGGCGCACTTCCCAAGGGCGCCAGTGTATTTTTGTGCTGGCGCACTTCACAAGTGCGCCAGTGCATTTCTGGCCTATTTCCGGTTTTTCTGCCTAATTCCGTTCGTCCATATCTCCTTCATACGTTATCCGTTTTACGCAAACTCGGACTCTATCTCAAGCAGAATTTCGAGACGGACGCAATGGCGCAACCCATTTCCCTTAATTCTTCTCCTAAATATTAAGTATACTTTAATTTGTTACTTATACGTTCACAGAAAATACAAGGTGTTACATTCTCCCCTCCTTAAAGGATTTCGTCCCCGAAATGTTCAAGTTAAGAAGAATGTGTCCTACCATCCAATCACCCATCTACTCAACCATCGTCCACAAGCATCCATTGTCCTTAGAAACTTCTAATGTTGTATGAACATATGCAAAAGTGTGTGTATATGTTTCTTATCTAATGCAAAGATCAGGCGGTCTACTGATTCAGTTGACCTCCTTAATGCAAATTATGTCAGTGCCATGAGTCCAACATGCATGCAATTTTCCTATTTAATACATATCATTTCTATATGAGTGCACAACCACTCATTCATATGCAACATCCATGTGCTGAGTCAACCATTTTGCATTCATAAGGATTAAAAAATGCACACACATCCATATGCAGTATGAGAGTGTTTTTGAGCCGATCTACTGCCTAGTGTGTGTGTGTATATGCATCCACGAGCAGCCACTAGCAACCACTGCATCCACTTGCAACCATCAAACATAACATGTCTCAAACACATGTTTACACCCAATAGTTTTTACCTAAAGGTCGAAGACTCGATCGATAGGATACAGCTGAGTGATAGAAGCAAGTACGATTAAAACAAGAGCTCTGTTCCTATTAGACATCGGTTAAGAAAATAATTCCCTAAGTATCAACCCCGAAGACCGAAATCAACATCAGATTGACACCTAGTGAATTACTCCCATTAAACAATGCCAAACTGGAAATCTACTTCACGCTTCGAGTAAAAATCCCTAACCTTTTCAGAAATATCAAGATACTTACAGACTACTGGTACAGATCAGATTATCAAATGATTTTTAGGAAACTAAGCTTGAGAAAGCCTAACCATATCAAAAAAAAACCCGAAATGTATGCGTCACAGTCATCTTAACGCCTAACACAGATACTCTCAAACCCCAAGTTGTCACCAACAGATGAGTCGTTACCCTTATGGGTTTTGAGACTACAGCGGAATCAGAAACAAGACTAGTATTAAAGTGCAGAGACTTAACTACAGAATCAAAAAGAGTTCTTCTTACTAATCAGATAAGGAACTTAAACCTTCTCAGAAATTTTCCTACCTCAAAGGTACCAACAATTCCTCCCCTTCCTTCTAGTTTTGATAACCGTCTCAGTCCCATGAAGAGATTTTCCGCCCACCGTATGGAAGTTCTTACGTATCATAGAAAAAAAAACATCTATACGCGGAAGAAGAGATTAAAAAGGGAAAGAGGAAGGGATTCGAAACAAAGAATCGGAAGAAAGATATCTGGCTTTTGGGGATTATGTTTTTAAAAATAAACATTACTTTTGAAAATACTTCCTTTTAAAACCTTTTTGAAAATAGTTTTCAAAAAATTCTATCTAATCTGGTAACCTTCAGCACTGATACCAAGTGTAACACCCCACGTCCGTTACGGTCACTCACAAAGGGAATGCCTTAACTTTGATGGAGCATTTTAGTAAACAGAACAGAATATTACGAGACATATATAAAAATAATACTTGGAAAACTTTATAACTTTATTGCAGCGGACAGAAATCAGTTTGGTTACAACTTTACCAAAAACTCAAGTACATATATATCAGCCTTGTTCAAAAGCCATCAGAGTACAAAACTTTAAAATCATAATCCCCACCGAAGATGCCAGAAAAAGACAAGCCATACTTTAAGCACTTCAAGCACTCCAAGCAGGAAGAAAGATACGGATCAAGCTAGAGTATTCCCTCCTTGAAAACCTAGGGGGAAACGGAAGAAAAGAGGCGAAACAACAAGGGTCAGACATAAAGTCTGGCAAGTCCAGTGACTTTCAGTTATGAACAGATAATAATGTCATGGCATGCAAATAAAACTGGATGAGAGATATCAGGAAACAAGAATAACATATATACTTAGGTTAAACAGAAGAAACAGGATGATATTACTTTTCACTTCTTTGCACTAATACTAGTATAACAGGACTATGTGTTACCCTAATGTCTAAACAGAAACGGAAACAGAATAATGGGCCTTTACCACCCTAACAGAAGGTACAGAAACATAATGCTAATAATGGGCCTTTACCACCCGAACAGAAAGTACAAAAACCGAATGCTAGTAATGGGGCTTTACCACCCGAACAGAGACAGAAACGGAAACAGAATAATCCCTATGGAAACAGAATGTTAGAATTAGGTGTACACTAGTAAATGGGCCTTTACCACCCCAACAGACGGTACCACGCAGAAACAGACAGGTGTTACCACCCAACAGAAACAGACGGTACCCCACAGAACAGACAGAACTAAGTGTACCCTAAATCCTACACCACGCGATCAGCTCTCTAATACATAAATACCCTGTGCCAGCCCCACAAAATGGTGTATCATTCCCTAAAGTGGCAACCTTTGAATGACACAGACCTATTTATAGAAGTCACGGCGTCTTACATCCTCAGAGGCAGACCGGGATCCATGCACGCATATGACCCGGTTGGAACACAGCATCAACACCCCTCGCCATTATCAGAATAAACCGCTTATAATTAGTTCAGTAAGCGTGCCCAGACCCTACCTACTATTGGGTCATAGTTTTGATACCAGAAAGAGTTACTGACTAATATGGGTCCCACACAACAGATGACACAAGTAATTACCCATCCTAACCTTGTGTCCCCAGACTAATAGATTTCAGATTAACTTGTTTACAAGTTTCAGGCATACAGAGTTCAGATTTATTAGTTCACAGATCAGACAATCAAGTTAACAAGTTTTCAGACTAACGAATCAGATGTACAGATTTAACAAACTTACAGATTGTCTAACTTTGTAATTGGCCTACAGATTCACAAAACGGGTTTGTTAAATTCATTGGTCCAATTAGTTTAACCCTATCCTCCCAACACGTTTTAGACATCATATTTATCCCAGATTTGCATTAATTAAATATTAATGCACAAACCTCTCACATTAGGTCGGTAGCTTGTGGCCGCTAGATATGCCGGGCGGTTTCGGGCAGACTTCTGCCACAAGCCAGACCTAACCTCGTGTCTAAGCATATTTTAGTTATGCCTATGACCTCTCACATTAGACTGACAGGTTGCGGTTGTTGGTTAAGCCGGTTGGTTCTGGGCAGGCTTCTACCGCAAACAGAGTCTAACCTCGTGTCATAGCCAATTCATTCCAATATAGATTTTTCAGATATCAGACTAATTCTGTTTATTTAACAGATTAAACTTCTGTACAAGTTGCAGCAGATTATTCGAGGTTCTATTAACAAGTTTTGCTCAAATTTAAATTGAGCCTACAGATTCACATACTTCAAATTTCAGCATTTCAGTTCCAACAGATTACGTCATTCAACAAATAACAGATCTTGCAGATTAGGCTATTTAGCAGATTTAGCAGATAAGGCAATTTAACATAATTAGTAGATTAGGCAATTCAATCTAATTAGCAGTTTAGGCAATATAACAGAACTAGCAGATTAGGCAATATAACAGATTTAGCAGATAACAGATTTAGCAGATTATATATATCTAAAACTCTATTTACCTATCTTGCCTAATCATAAATTTAGCCTAAACTTATATGCCTAAATCAAGGTCATAATTCATAATACAATATATGCCCCAAATTTTAGCCTTAATATTCCCATTTACATTTCATGTCAAAACTAGATTTAATATTCTAGTTCACTCTTTATGTCCAAGACTAATACACATGTAAATCATTCTCTATTATAGCTAACTCAGATTATGCCAACATATTTGCTATGCCATATTTACTTAATCAAGCTACACCCAATCCCCGTATAACATGTTTCTACAAGTTCTCCTAATACTCATGAAATGGCCCTATAGGCTCGATGTACATAACAGTGAATGGGAATAAACTAGCAAAGTTACATACTAAATATGAGATCTAACATCATTAAGGGAATAGGCATAAGAAACTAACTACAATAGTTATAGGAAACTAACCACAATAGTCATGGGCGACTAATCACAGTAGTTTCTTATTCAATGTCATAGGCAATAGTCTCATAGTCATGAATCACAGTCATAGGCAATAGTCTCATAGTCAATGAATCATAGTCATAGGCAATAGTCTCATAGTCATTGAATCATAGTCATAGTCAATAGTCTCATAGGCATGAATCATAGTCATAGGCAATAGTCTCATGTCCAATTATGCATTATTCATTATTTGTCCCAAAATTTATCGTTCGTGCGTTAATATCTTATGAGATTCGGCGCAGGCTCGTAGTAGCCTGGCTATAGAACAGAAAGAAGAAAGGGATACAGAATAAGATAGATCTAAACAGAACAGAACAGACATAACCTCAAATTTAGATTTACAATCCATGTCACAATCATAATTAACGTTCATATCGGAAAATAACTATACTTGCCTTTCGTGGCTAAAGAAAAGGATTATAAATCGAATTTGATGCAGAAACGCTGATTAATCTTCTTCGATTGTTGCTGCAGCTCTAAACTTTAATTTGAATTGTGAATGAACACTTGAGATTAGATTTAGAGGCGGCGGCTAGGGTTTAAGAGAGAGTTTGTTAGCATAATGGTGTCATAGACAATATTTTATGAATTAGGGTTAGGTTAATCACATATTTATAGGTGTAGAGAGTGTTTCAGAACCATTAGATCACCCTAGAAGCAATCAGGTTCATCCAGCACATCAAAAATCGTCATTAGAACTCTCTAGAACCCTGTGTAGGTTTCTGGCTCGACATGGGCGCACTTCCCAAGTGCGCCAGTGTATTTTTGTGCTGGCGCACTTCACAAGTGCGCCAGTGCATTTCTGGCCTGTTTCCGGTTTTTCTACCTAACTTCGTTCGTCCATATCTCCTTCATACGGTATCCGTTTTACGCAAACTCGGACTCTATCTCAAGCAGAATTTTGAGACAAATGCAATGGCACAACCCGTTTCCCTTAATTCTTCTCCTAAATATTAAGTATACTTTAATTTGTTACTTATACGTTCATAGAAAATACAAGGTGTTACAATCATGATATCAAAATTTTTTGTTGTTTTGTTTAATATATGTTAGTACCCACAACAATCCTCCTTTATGAACGGTTTAAGTTGGTTTAATTACAAGTGAGAACTGGGAAAAAAGGCAGGTCATGACATTTTGGTATCAGAGCTTTGGTTATACAAAGCTACGGGGTATGACATATGTTGAACAAAAATATAGAATTCATTGGAGTTATAATATCCCATTTGAGATTGGGTTAGGAATACCTTTGAATGAGATTATGGAATATTTCTTTGAGAGGGCGTATTTTGAAACCCCGATATTTTATTTTTGAAACTAATTAAATGGTTTTGGAAAACATAACTATTTTGAAATACAACTTTTAATAAGAATTTTCAAGTATTTTACTCGATGTTGCGATTGGACTATTGGTATACATGAAGATTTCAAATATATGCATGGCCGGTGTATATACAAAGTCTTATATGTACTAGATACATATAGAATCACACTCTAGTCACTTGGGGATGATTATATTGATGACTGCAGCATCATCAGTATTTGTTTTCGAGTTTCGAAAGTGGGATGACTATATAATTCTGGTCGAAACGTCGAATAATACTTAAAATCATCTAGCTCAGTATTTTAATAAATAAATCCTAATAAAATGATTTGATGTTTTAAGCGAGTAACATTTTGTTATAAGAAAAAGGTATTTAAAACAAAGCCAAGAGAAAATTTTACAACTCCCCTTTTCGAGGACGAAAAACTTTAAGTGGGGGAGGCTGTAACGACCTAGAAATTTTGAGATTCAAAATATAAATTAAATTAAAATTCAATGTAAAATAAATATTTATATTTGATATTTTGTCAATTCTTGAACAATAAATGCGACCATTTCATAAATTTATAAACAAACGTGATTTGCATTACTAATTGATTTGAATATTTAGCGTTAAAATTCCTTCGTTGTTTCAAATGAATATTATGGAAAGAGTTGCACCATCATAAATTAAGTTTGCAATTTAAGTAAGAAATGAATTTAATACTTTTCATGCAATTTGATAAGAAGAAAATATATGCTTGAAATTCAATTTAGACTGTTATTTAATGTAGTGTTCATTCTATAAATGAAGGTGCATTATGATTATGGTGTCAGTATAAACATTTGTCAAAATTTATTATACCAATAAACAGTGAGCCGTTTTGTAACGACCCGTATTTTTAACAGTTAAATATTTAATTTAATTTATTTTTTAAAATATTTATTTGGAATATTAATGGATTTTAATATTTAATTCGTATTAAATGAAGTTTGAATGTTATATATTTATATAAATATAAATCGAGTTCGAAATGGCACTGCAGTTCATAATATGGAGTTTTGAACTTCAATTCGAAATGCGGAATCCGTTATAAGTCGGATTTCTATGAAACAAGAAATGTTGGAATCGTGTTGACTATAATTTTCATACGAAAGGGAAAAATTCAGTTATCGTGTTATAGATTGTTAGATATGGCCAAATCAAATTTTAAAATAAACGCTATGGAAATCAATATTAAAATATAACGTTTATTAATAAATTAAAAAGGGTTTAATATAAACTGGGCAATGTTTTAACTCGAACTGATGAGATTGGATTGTATAGTTTATATTTGAAGTTGCATATACTATTCCACTTGGATATTTTTGATAATAATTTTTTTTAATTTTATTGGATTTAATTAATATTTTATTCGATATTATATAAGCTTTAAGAATAATTATTCCTTTTTACGATTCCCATTTTCAACGAAACGAATGTTAGCGGGATACGTACGGCTAGTTATTGCGAGATTTCCAGTTTTGGAGCCAAACGAAGTTATTTTGTCAGTAAGTGTTTGCCTACTTTGTGAACTAGGCTATACAAAGATTAAAAGATCAAAAGAATGAAGAATGCTTTTTCATTCAAGTCGGATCGGATCAAATTTCTTTTGACAAGGGCAGACCAACGCAAAGCAAAGAAAGAAAGAATACAGGTCGAATCGGATCGGAGGGGACAAAACCGATCCGATCCCCTGGTTTCTAGCACCCTCGATCCGAACCCAGACTCACAACAGTTTCACTCCATGTTTTCCTTAATATTTGGAACGGTTATACCCACGTTCTTCCCACGTTCGCCACTAAACTGATGCGCTGTTGCCACTGTATTCTATTCGAACCCGATAATAATGGGATGGATGCCACATGGATCCGAACCAAAGCCATCCCAGGAGCATTTTACACCTATAAATACAACATCAAGGGACATTTAGAAGGATATTTTGGCATCTTGAGAACTCAAACTCCTTTGCTGTCCGAATTTCATCAACTTATTCAGATTACAATCACCTTTTGAAGCATATTGTAAAGGAAATTGAGTGAACCAATACATTGTATGAGTGAAAATTGACTGAGATTTATCGTTGTACTCACATTCAAATCATCAATTCAAATAGCAGAATGTGGACGTAGGCTATTTAATGCCGAACCACTATAAATTATGTGTTTTCTTCGTTTTTTGATTTCATTTCAGTAGAATCATTACTCATTTGGGTGTTAGAGCCAATTTTGGATCTAACATTTTGGTGCTTTCATTGAGAGTTTTTGAATTTTCTGCTTTTTGGGATTGTCATTCTACTATTTGGACCTTCAAGTTCAAAGAAATTAATCCTCTATTTTCGACATCTTTAAGTACCTGTTGGTTAATCACCGAAGTATTGGAGATTATGGCCAAAGGAAAAGGCAAAGAACTCCAAAGTAATCAAGAAAATGAAGTTAACGAAGATCGGCAAACAATGGTTGTGACGAGGTCGCGTGGTCAAGACTCTGGAGTAGGGCGCTCTGGTCAGGAAGGTCCGAACCGAACAGAAGACCCCGATCCAATCTGATCCAACGATGTTGAAGTCACCCACTGTCCCTATCTGAACCGGTCCGGCCATACCACTACGCTCCTATTCGATCCAAATCAAAGTGAAGCTGGAACTTCTACTCGAGCTCCTACCAATGCTTCGATTCCAGCCGCTATGACCAACGATCATCCTGACCCATTTGCACCCATCACACAAGGAGATTTTTCGCGCTTTCTTGATATGCTCCAGAGTACTAAGGAGGCATTGGGAGCCCATAAGCGTGACAGTCTTCGCATGCAAGAGAACATGATCACCATGAGTAAGGAACTCAAGGAGTTCTGGAGGTAAAAGACACCTTCCCCAACACGCCGCCTTCCTGCATATTATTCATCTTCTTCAGTTGAGGGACATCCTCACGAAAGAAGGCCGCTTGAGCGACCTTAGAGTCTTGATCAGTTAATTTTTGGATCTTTAGGATCCCTCGAAGACGCCGCTTGTGTGTAAGGGCCTGATGACCCGAGCTTGAAAGATCATATGCTGTTGCCCATGCGTGGATCCCATGTTCTACCCAGGGATCCTAATATTACTAATCCTACAACAACAACTTCTCCAGCCCCTTCCTCCTGAGATCAACCGGGAGCGTAGGGGGCAATGTAGAGCAACCGCTGCTATAAATAGGAGGTTATCCCCTAATCAGGAACCCAGGGGTAATCCGAATATTAGACCCAGAGAACCTGTGCAGACATTAACAAATGTCAATGTATAGGCAATGGTGCGTTAGATTATTTCTGAAAGCCAACGATACACTAATGAGGATTGGGGCATTGAGCGAAGTCATACTCCCTTCATAGATGATATATTGGACTTCCAGTTCCCTCGGCGATTCAACTTGCCACAAATGGATCGATATTCAGGGAGAACGGACCCAGGACAACATCTGATGAGATATGCATGGTTCATGAATGCCGCAGCAGCTCCAGATGCTATAAAATACAAGACCTTTCCAATTTATCTAGAATACGGGGCATTAATGTGGTTCACCCGATTCCCTCCACGGTCAGTGTCAAAATTCACATAATCAAGTGAGCGGTTTATGAACCAGTTTCGACTTCACGCCCGAAAATTCAAAAGCGTCATAGAGTTGTCAAGGACTAAACAGGCTCCGGGAGAATCTCTGAAATCATATTTGGACCGCTTCAACCTGGTTGTCATCGAAGTTAGTGACCCTCATGAACCCACTATTCTGATGGCTTTAATAGAAGGAGTTGACCCAGACACAGAATTTGGGGATTATCTATCCGGCAACCGGCCCACCACTAGGGAGTTGTTCTACGAAAAGGCTAATATTCGCTTAAGGCGAGAAGAAGCTCGTGCAAATAGGAAGAGAAAGTCCGAAAGGGCCTCGAGAAAAGGTTTCCAAAGTAATGTTGCTGTGAAACAATCTGGTGATAGTTCAGGGAAGGTTGAAGTGAACATTGGCAACTGGAACAGAGGTAACAGTAACAAGAATGGAGACGGCAATAGGAGGAGTAGGAACCGAGGGAACAATTCCAGCAAAAGACCTCGATTCCAAACTTTTGAAAACTATTCTCTATTGAAGGATAACTTGGAAAACATTTATTTGGACACATACAACATATTGCAATACAAAAAGCCACCCCCAGAGACTCCACTGGAAAAGAGATTGCAACGAGAAAGTTTTGTTTGTTCCATGGAACCCACGGTCATTCCACCAACGAGTGTTATCATCTGAGAGATGTAGTTGAAAGATTGATGCGGGAAGGGAAGTTAGACAAGTACATGGTTGCCCCAAAGGGACAGGAGGCAAGGTGGGCAAGCCCCGGACCAAAACCAGTCAACTTCTAAACCCACAACCCAACAGAAAGGTAAGGGGATCGTTATCAATTCTATTATAGGTGGATCCCACCTAACTAGCCGTAGTTTCAAAGCGATGGATAAGTACGTCAATGCCGCCAAGCACTTTGAGGTAAGAGAATGCAGTAACCTCGAAGACATTACTCCAATAAAACAACAAAAGACAATGTTAGACGATGTCAGACGACGTCATATTCCGTAGTAGAGATGATACCAGAATTCAATC
The DNA here is from genome assembly GCA_030737875.1 of Allium sativum. Taxonomy (NCBI): domain Eukaryota; kingdom Viridiplantae; phylum Streptophyta; class Magnoliopsida; order Asparagales; family Amaryllidaceae; genus Allium; species Allium sativum. The sequence continues at coordinate 274,196,425 of CM060927.1, forward strand.
ACCAACTGAAGACCCACTGGTAATTACCACGACCATAGGCCCCGACTTAGTCCATAAAGTGTTGGTGGACAATGGGAGTTCAGTCAATATCCTCTTCAAGAAAGCTTTTGAACAAATGAGACTCGAAAAAAAAGATCTAAAGCCCTGCGAAGGATGGTTACAGGGCATTAATGGGGCATCAACGGCTCCGATGGGCTACATAGAATTACCAGTGACATTAGGACAGGGAGATCGCCAGAGAGTGAGGATCCTACCATTTGTAGTTTTGGATGTAGAGTCACCCTACAACGCTTTCTGTTAGACCAAAAAATGGCACTAACACCCAATTGATCATGTTTTGCAGAGAATAATAAGAAATCCTATACGAAAAAGCAAGAGAAATCAATCAACACACAAGATTTATAGTGGTTCGGCATTAATGAGCCTACATCCACTTTATAGTTCTTCATTTCATTCCGCAATTACAATTACACTGAATATTTACATTTAAACACTCAAATACAATGAATCATTCTCTCCGAATTCATTATTTTCATTGAGAATAAGGTGGTTATTTATGATGGAATTCGGCCATGCTGCCATGAATAAATGAAGTGCCAAAAAGTCCCCCAAAAATGATGCGTTGTATGTGTATTTATAGGTAGAAATTCGGCTAGGGTTGAGTGGCCACGTGGCAGCTTTAGAGTAAATCCCGAAAGTAGTGGAGAACATGGTGAAATGGTCTTTAACTGCCTAGAATTCGGTTAGGATGAGTCACCCGATCCGGATGGCCCGATTTGGATGGCCTGATCCGGATGACCCGATCCGGTTTGGTCGGTTAGAAATATTCGCTTTAGCTTGATCCAAAATGGTGGAATCCAACTCAAAACTTATATGCACAAAAATACGAGTTTTCCCATCCTTTGTTACTTCGTCCAAGCAGATGCTGATCTCTGCCAGTTCATACTCAAGCCCTGAGTGGCCTTCCTGATTGAGTTCTTCGGCTTTGGATAGTCTGATCACAAAGCAGGCTAACATTTTTCCCCTCAAAGTACATCTTGTTGCAAATGAGATGTGCTTTGAATAAGTCGAGCTAAATATTTTTGGAACGTCATCCACCCTTGAGGAGGCTTTATCAGAATGTTGTGTCCTATTGAGTACTGAGTAGTTCCGTTGTATGGATATTTTCCTATATAAATGGCTTGTGATATACCACACTGCTTCCACTGATGTTTATCAGGCCAAATTCCATGGCTAGAGTGGTCAAGATGATCAAGTAATCGTTTAGACCTCATCGAATTCCTTCATCATAGGTCATGCAATATCATAGACTTCCATGTGAGATCATACATGCACAAGTTAATGCCAAACGAAACTGTCTTCCTAAACAAGTCAAGTGCATTACTAAGTTAGTATTTCTTTTATGTATAAGTCAATGTATAAAATAGCCATCCAAGTCATAGGGTGGTGTCAGAATCTTCGTGTTTTGAGCTAGCATCTGAACCGTCGGGACAGAGCGCACCAGAGTTGGCATATGAATCTGTCATTTTTTTCTTGGATTTGGATTATCTCGATATCAGGATATTAATCTAGTACTCCATGACTGCGTCTAATCGTAACAATAGGGTATCCGAAAGCCATGATCACTCCAGATCATTTTATAATCCTGTGATCACATACGAGTCCGTACGAGATGTTGTTGAAAACATGCAACCCAATAGCTAGTAGGATTATCACAATCGTAAGACAGCAGAGGAGTTCATCATACTCTCCATTTGATGCAGTTACGGATCAAGTCTTTGGATTTATGCTTGATTCATTAGTTGGCTCACTTAGATGGTCGAGATGAATCACGTCATATTCTAAAGATATAATGTATACGTTCTGAATCACGCATTGAGTCTGGGTCATGTTCAAATTCAATCTGTCGGTCGAAGGTGATGCTCCTAGCATCAGTGGAGGACAAGCGATGTTAGTGCTTATGCCCTCAGCATCGATGGGGGTTATGCAAAGTCAATCGGACATCCAGTCTTTTAGCCTTTATACTTTTTTCTGCCGCATCGGGTTAGAGATGCAGGTTCAGCAATCTCAGTCACCCTGTGTCGTTTTGTACACTTTCCCAAGTCATCAAGGGTTAGAGTTATATATGCGAATGGTCGAATTACATTCGTTTCAGGGTCATCCCATCTGTTTATACAGAAAGCATTGATCGCCTTATTGATTATCAGTGAACTTAGATACTCTCCTTACATCAGCCACAGAGTTGAGTAAGCTCGTCAATCTTGCAAGCGAGCGAATGTCGTTAGTGAGTTATTCAAGCTCTTTCGTTCATACTTTATCATGATCCGAAATAGCCATATAGTCTTGTTGAGTTTATCTCCCGTGCTTGGTTCCATTAAGCTCGACAATCAAAATCGTGGGCCTAATTAATGAAATTTGTCTTTTCTGGAATTGTAAATTCTTGTCAGTCATTCCTAGGGCTTTTCTTTTTCCTTTATCATTTTAAGAGTCAGTTGGTGCTCCATTTTGTCGTGAAGACATTGAGATTATCTATTTCAACATTAGCACCCTCTTGTTGCATGAATCTGTCTGTCTTAGGATAGGATTTTCCAACATTTCTAGGAAAATCTCATGGTAGAGAGATACTGAGGTTTGTTTTAGAGGTGAATCTGCCAAGTCCTCTTGGTGGGTCTCATTGCAGAGAGATTTTGAAGTTTGAGATATCCAAAATGCCCGATACTGCTGCGATCAACACCATATATGGTCCAGGTCGATTTACCGATGCCACTGCGGCATTGAATCTTTCAAGGAATACATGCAGGGTCTCACCGGAGCTCTGTTAAAGCATCAATTAATGTTGGTAATCTAACCCTCGTCTTTGAGAAGCTATCTCCAATTGTCCATTTAGCGTTGGTGCCCCCGGTATGAAGTCTTGAAGTGAGTGGAAGCCAGTCTCTGGCTTCTTGGTTGCGCATATGTAATAACCATCAATCAGGATTCTGTCTTTTAATTATGGATGGTGATCCGCTACTCGGATGTATGCAGGTCGTCCTTAATGAGCCATTCTTTTGGTTATATTCTGGGATCTTGCAGAACTCCGATAATAGAAAATGTGCCTAAAGTTGGCGGATAGTCAAATTATGTTGCTCGAAGCTTGTATCCCGCACTCCCCACATTTTACTAAACGGTAATCATCAAATCCATGTATTCTCTGAATTCATACTCCCTAATCAAGCTGTGAGTTAGAGTTTGATGCAAAATGATTTGTTCATGTCCATCTCATGTTAGTCTTCACTCTCCCATCCAATCTCTGAGGTTCGGAGTCGGGTAGCGATAAAGTCAGATTATAGTTGTCTCAAATGCGCTCGTTTTACCCCTATATGTGGAGCCTCATGTTGAGGTTGAGATGGATTTTAAACATTCATCTGAACTGGAGCAATGGTTGGTCGGGCTCCATTTAAGTTCTCAGTGACTCTTGCATATCCATCGTTTTCATCCAAAATGTTATGGTCAGAAGTTGCATGCTACAAATGCCTAGGAGGAGGTTGGTTGCAACTTGTTTCATTAAAAACGACTATGCCAACTTGCCCTAGGGCCTCATATGATCTGGACCACGGAGCAGGGAGTGTTTGAGCCCAGTTCATTGTCACTTGAATTTCCACGGTGCTCGCTCTAGCGTGTAAGTCGTAGTTACTCGGCCTTCCATCTATCCAAGTAAAAAAGTTATCCATCATTTTCTATCATTTCCGGAGAAGTTCAACTTCTGAACCATCTGAGTTATCAAATCACCAAGGGTACCATCCATTTTATATCTAGCTTGACATGCTGAGGGATCATCGTAAGAAGAAATCAGCTGACTTCGTTTGTTCCTAGCGCCTTCTACGCCAATATCCTCAGCACAAAAAAATTTATATCTTCCTTCTTCTTAGCCTTTGAGTTGGAGTATCAAGCAGATCGCTTTTCCTTGTAAACTAGAAGTCAAAGTAACGGCGTGACCCCTTATCCAGGGTCTTTCAATCGAGAAGTTGGTTAGGACAAGCAAATGGACGTTCAGTCTACATCCATTCCATGGTCCTCGAGTGCCTGTTAAGATCGAGGTACAAATTAGACACAGACATATAAATTATGCCATTTGTAAATATTTTCAATAGTATGACCCCAGTCTAGGGGTAATGGTGAAGGATCGGCAGTTGTATCACATCCCCTTTAAATTTAGACATGGAGGCATGGAAGAGAGACATTGCTTTCAAAGATCAAGTGATTGAGTTATCCAAGTGCTCGAGTCGACGCGTTTTCCATTCAGTGTATCTGCGAGGTGGCACTCGTCATTGCACTTGTGCTACGATCATTCACAAGTAGGCGTGTATGTTGATTTGATACATCACTCTTAGGGCATCCTTTTGGTTATTACCTTAAGTCGTGTGGTGCGTCATTAAACAATCCACTCTCAAGGCCTCCTTTCGGTCGTCGTCTTGATTCGCATGGGAGGTTTAGTATTGGGCATCAGTGTCAGCCATCTGAACGGGGCCCTTTGTTTTTTTTCCACTGGCCTGCTATGGTTATCGCGAGTGTGGCCCTCACATTCTTGTCATGTTATCTTGTACAAGCCTGTACTCTGTAAACAAAGCGAATCTCTAAGTAGTAGGTAATAAAACATGTCACAATCAAATAAGGGTTTCAATTCAGAATCCCTACAATCAAATAGTATCTAACAAATCATATAGAATTTATCTAAGGGGTGGTGATGTATGTGTGCCCCCAATAAATCATGGATAAAGTGCCCAGTCAGGGCTTGTTCGACATTGTTTTGCCCCCAATCCTTCCGCAGGGGACATCGGCTCAGCTTTCAATCTTATCCCCAATCCTTCAGTGGGGTAGGAGCCTGTTGTCTTTGGTACTTAATCTTAGCACCTTTATACTCTCCTGACGTATGCCCAGGTTAGAGTGTAATCAAGGCGGCCTTTAATCGTGGTGCACCATCACGCCTTGTGGACGTCGTCTTCCCGTCCTTTATACTCTCTCTCGAATCATGAGAGTTAGAGTTAATTAGGCGAACAATCGCATCATTCACCCCGGCGCTCCTTCTACACTCTATTTCCAAGAGTGGGAGTCCACCGTGTCAAGTGTCGTTCTCAAACTCGGATTTAGTCCTTACTCCAAGCTTCACTCTGGCGGATGGAGTTTTTTCAGGCAAGCGGTCGGACCACACTCGCCGAGGCGCTACCTCATAATCCCTGATTCATGGGTAAAGGTGGCCATTTGCAATAATCAAGTCTCTCTTGTCCTGTCAACTTGTGGGATGGAGTTTGGTCGGACATTGCAGTATCATCCTTTAAACACTCTCTCAAATCATGAGAGTTAGTGTCATGGATCGATTGGTCTTTAATCCTAGGGTGCCCCTCACACCCGTCCAAGGTTCATACATCTATCCAAGCCCTGAGGATTAGAGTTAGTTGGGAAAACAGTTAGAAAATGTTTGCCAATGCTCTGCAATCCTCTGATCAATCCATGTGAGGAGCGATTGGCACCGAACTTTGGGTACCTGCATCATTCGTATTGCATGGGTTAGTTATGTCAATAACTCGGGAAGCATGTAAGAGTAAATTGCATGATTGATAAGTAAGCATATCAAGGGGTAGTGCTGCCTCCTTTATTTGGATTCATGTAATTTGGTGGCGTCAAATATAGGATCGAGCCATGTAGACGGTCGAACTGCATCCATCTGAAATTGGATTCCAACTTTGAAATGGAAAAGTCAATGCATAATTATCTTTAGCTCTGCCACGTATGAGCCTAGGAGTGAATGGTCATCTCAGATCCACCATGAGCTATACAACCTCTTTCAGGCGGAGGGCGTGGCTTTGTATACGAGTAGTTCAGTCGAGCCCATTATGGGTTTATTCCATAACTCCATATGCGGGTGCTAGAAGTCTGATCGATGTCAAAACCGAGGTACCTAATCTCTGCCAGGGAATGGCTTGATTGGGGTCTTGGAGCGACAAAGGAAGCTAGGTAAACACTGTAAGCGAATGACGAGGTTGCATCTCCTTTGAATCGCCTTCTTGCCCCCATGCCAAAGGCAAGGATTGAGTGTCAGGGAGTCACGTCTTTACCGCTAACAGTAGCACATCATCATATTGGTTCTAGGACGGTGGTTGGCGGGAGAACAATAGATCTATGGTTAGAGGAACTTTGCACTCTCCATGCTATGAAGTAGGACATGGCTGAAAATAGGTTCATGCTTAAAGGATTTTTTCCCCTTCCATGTCAGGAAGTTGGTTCAGGAGCCATAAGGATAAATATGCCTCATCCGTCTGTAGATATGCTTTCAATCCCATGTCGAAGATAAAAGTTTATACACAAACAATCAATCAGCATCCAGGTTTAAGTGTTCCAAACCCTCAACTCGCCACTCTTCCAGAAAGACTAAGGCAATTGGTCATGTAGGCTTATGATGTATCAGCATTGAATTAGATGATGTAATCATGAGAAATCCACGCTTAAGTCTCCTATTGTCCCCAACATTTGGAGCATGAGTTACTTGGCAGATAATCGATCAATGGGGTGGAATTGTAAATCTTTATTTTCTAACTCCAAGATGTCTTTTGTCAGAAGCTTCAAATGTGTACATCTCCCATCTAGTGGGAAGTTGATGAGTGCTTTTGTCTAATCATTCAGGTTGGTTTATTTAGCAATAGGACTCGTTGCTGTCAATCTTAGGACAACCTTCCAACGGAAAAAAGCAATGTCACCTTGCTGGATGCAGTCCATGCCGCGGGGAATTCTTTATTGGGGTTGTCCATGAATCTCTTTCGGGTTCGGTCTCCAACACTAGATCAACTTCCATCAGATCAATGGTCGGAGTTTGTAATTTCTTGATTGGGATTATCTTCATCTCTTCTGGATTGTCGGAACTTTCTAACTTGGCCAGGTAATTTGCTTTCTAATTTTCTATGTGCGGAATTCGAGACATGTTGTAATTTTCCCATCCATGTAACAGCTCTTCTACTTATTCTATGTAAGCTGCGAGTCGTAGTCCCTTCATTTGGAACGTCCTTTGAATCAATATAAATCCAACGTCGGACTGTCAATTATTCTTTGCACCGTCTGTATACAACATCCGTGTGCTTGGTTTTCATCTTTCATTTTGAGGGGCCATCTTCTTCATCTATTTTGCCCTCTTCGGGAATGGTAAACTTAATGATGAAGTCGGTTAATACTTTCCCTCATATGAACTTCTACAGGAGGGAATTATGATCAAACTGGCTCAGTTTGATGTTTCGTTCGAGCAATCATCCAGATGCCTTGGGTCGTTGTAGGACCTATCGTATTGGCCAATCAGTGTGTATCACAATTAGATGAACTTGGAAATAGTGGTGGAGTTTCCTCGAAGCAATCATCAAACTGTAAAAAAGATTTTCAATCTTTGGGCAGTTGCTTCGTTATATGTCGCCCTCCTACATCCTGAATCTTCATCTTATCTAAGATCCATGTCTTTGGGCAGATCATCGGGCAACTCTTTGTGTGATGTTTCCTTTGCTTGCTAAGCCAATGCCTCCCTTACACTCTATCTCATCAGGAGGGGAAGTGTATTTGAGTTCCATCTCTGATGTGTAGCATATTCCATCTCGTTCCCACTCCAGTTTCGGTTGGGAATTTTGAGCAATAGACATTAAGCTACAGTTTAAGTTCTGAATTCTATTGGAGCTGGTCGGTCTAGACCTTGATCAGATAAGCTTGAATACGAGAGCATAATTTGCAAGACTTTAGTAATATTCATGCGTCGTGTCACAATGGAAATAAGAAGTAGAGAGCTGATGGTTGATTCATATTTGCTTTAATCTCGAGCTCTGATTACTTGACCAAGGTCGTACGATGGCTGGTGAGCAGTCAAGTTGTTATAATACGGGAAAGGATCCATAGGTCCAATCACAGCGTGTGGTGGTTCAACTAGTACCTAACTCTAGGCACCAAAGTATGTTGACCCCTTATTCGATGGAAATCGGTCTTTGTCGATGAGGTTGATAGAAAATAGCCATTGCAAAGGTTAGCCGAGTTTTTTGGGAGGTGAAATGCAAGACATATGTCATTCATCACATCTTACAACTGAAGTGTAGCTTTGGGATGCTGAGATCCTTAGCTGCTTTCTGGTATCCCATTATTGACAATCATGGTCACTAATATCACATGAATCATTTTGAAGCAGTGCTCGGACTGTTCTATATAACTGTCATTCGGTGCTCCGCCGATTGGATGGATTTAAGTTACATAAATGAGGTGGTCACTACTCATTAGGGAACAACATCAGTTGCATTGCTGAAATCTATACACTATCGGAGTTCCAAAAGAGGAGGATACTATTAGACAATCACTATCTCATATACTTCCATTGATAGCAAGCTGAATCTGATCTCCTCACATTAAATAACGTCAACAAATAAACATCATGGCTTCTGGAGGAATCCCAGTCGTTGCCATTTAGTTGTCATATTCTTTGACCATCCCTCTAATCTTCATTGACAAGCTTTGATGACTACTATTAGCCAAAATATTCGTCGAGCCAAAGGCGAGCCGTGCTCCGAGCCGAAGGCGAGGCCGTCAGCGGGTCCGGGCGCAGCGCCGGTGGGGCACCGCACGATTTTTTCGATTTTGGTAGATGGAGCCTTTTCTGAAATGATCTAAAAAATGCATTTTCCCCCAAAAATAGCAATTTTGAATCGGGTCGGAACTTACCTTCAAGTTGCGGTTCGAGTCATGTGTCAAGACTGCGGTTCGGGTATGTCATCGGATTGGGTCGGGGGAATGTCTTCAATAGGCGGTCGGTTCGGATCTCCCCTCTGATTCGGGTCGGAGGTTCTTGTTCGGGTCGGATAGGACCTGATCCGACCCTACATAAATATTGGCCTACACTTCATCTACATCCGATCCGAAGGCTCAATCTACGTCCGACCCGGTACTTTCATATGCATCTGATCCGGAGCTCATTCGAACTGGAAACATATCTGATCCGATCCGAAGTTGAGGGCCATGCTGAAACGTTGCTACTGTGCCAGGCGGATCGTTTTGAACCCATTACTTCATTCCAGAGACATCCATGCTTTGGGTAGAAATGCGTCTTTGGTTGTCGGATTGGATCGGATACGACCCGAACACACTCAATCCGGAGCCCGAGCTACTGTCGTGAGTTGTTTGTCACCAGGATGCTCTCCATAGGCTTTGCTTCTTCAAGAAACGAGTCGGTTACCATCTCTTCTTGGCGCCGCAATATACAGAATTGTTGAAATCATCGAAAGCTTCAAAAGTGATGAGAATACGGATTATCTCTTCGGACTTGGAGATCCAATAGTAGATAAATAATCCGAAAAGCTGAGAATCTTCATTTCTCAGTGAAAGCACCAAAATGTTAGACCAAAAATTGGCACTAACACCCAATTGATCATGTTTTGCAGAGAATAATAAGAAATCCTGTACGAAAAAGCAAGAGAAATCAATCAACACACAAGATTTATAGTGGTTCGGCGTTAATGAGCCTACATCCACTTTATAGTTCTTCATTTCATTCCGGAATTACAATTACACTAAATATTTACATTTAAACACTCAAATACCATGAATCATTCTCTCCGAATTCATTATTTTCATTGAGAATAAGGTGATTATTTATGATGGAATTCGGCCATGCTGCCTTGAATAAATGAAGTGCCAAAAAGTCCCCCAAAAATGATGCGTTGTATATGTATTTATAGGTAGAAATTCGGTTAGGGTTGAGTGGCCACGTGGCAGCTTTAGAGTAAATCCCGAAAGTAGTGGAGAACATGGGGAAATGGTCTTTAACTGCCCAGAATTCGGTTAGGATGAGTGACCCGATCTGGATGGCCCGATCCGGATGACCCGATCCGGTTTGGTCGGTTAGAAATATTCGCTTTAGCTTGATCCAAAATGGTGGAATCCAACTCAAAACATATATGCGCAAAAATACGAGTTTTCCCATCCTTTGTTACTTTGTCCAAGCAGATGCTGATCTCTGCCAGTTCATACTCAAGCCCTGAGTGGCCTTCCTGATAGAGTTCTTGGGCTTTGGATAGTCTGATCACAAAGCAGGCTAACACTTTCCTAGGCCGACCGGCCCTCGCCGAGTTTAGGGCATGTATCGCACCTTGGTGCTTGCTGCTTAAATTCCCGACTGACGCAGGAATAGGGGTGATGAGAGGCGACCAAGCTACGGGATGAGCTTGTTACATGACGGAGTTGAAGATGCTAATGAAGGGGTTGAATATAGAATCTAAGGACGATTCTCCCCCTTCGAAGGAAAACTCAGTATAGCAATTAAGGGGTCCAACCCTAAGAGAGTCGCCCTTAGATGTGCTCGAGGATGTAGATCCTATAGAGGATAGGAAACCTGGGGATAGAAAGGCGACTCCCAACGAGACAACAATAGATATACCTATTGGTGAGGCAGATTCGACAAAAGTACTAAAGATCGGCTCATAGCGAGATCCAATTTAAGCGAAAGAGTTGGCTGATTTCTTAAGGGCAAATTTAGATGTGTTTTCCTGGACTCACGCTGACATGTGTGGGATTTTTCCTGCCATTATGAGCCACTCTTTATGAATTAATCCAAAGCAACCACTGGTCAAACAGAAGAGACGAATGTTAGGACTAGAGCGGTCAGCAGCTTTGAAGGAAGAGGTAGAGAAATTAAAGGATAATGGATTCATTAAGGATTCAAAATATCCCAACTGGATATCAAATCCTGTCATGGTCAAAATAATAACGAGAAGTGGCGTACATGTATTGACTTCTCTGATTTGAACAAGGCTTGTCCAAAGGATAGTTTTCCTCTTCCCAGGATTGATCAGCTAGTAGACTCGACGATCGGACATGAGCTTTTATCCTTTATGGATGCTTATTCGGGTTACAATCAAATTCCCATGCACATACCAGATCAGGAGCACACAAGTTTCATTACAGACTTGGGGTTATATTGTTATGTGGTAATGCCATTTGGACTAAAGAATGCAGGAGCCACGTATCAATGTTTGGTTAACTGCGTGTTCTATAATCAAATCGGAAAAACCATGGGGTTTATGTGGATGACATGCTTGTGAAGTCTAAACAATCTTCCGACCATACAAGGGACTTAGCTGAAATGTTTGATATTCTTTGAAGGTATGGAATGAAGTTAAACCCACTAAAATGCTCATTTAGGGTCGCATCTGGGAAATTCCTTGGTTTTATCGTGAGTTCTTGAGGGATTGAGATAAATCCTAGTAAAATAGCAGCAATAAGGAGTATTGAAGAACCACGAAAGATTAAGGATGTTCAAAGCCTGGCCGGAAAAGTTGCTGCATCGAGCAGGTTTATCTCCAAAGCCACAGATAAGTGTGTACCTTTCTTCGATTTGATAAAACGAGGAAAATGAAATTTTGAGTGGACCCCTGATTATGTGGAGGCTTTCCAGAATTTATTAGACTTATTAGAAAAGCCTCCAATATTATCAAAACCTGTGGAACATGAGGATTTGTTTGTCTACCTGGTGGTATCATCTCGTACCGTCAGTACAGCATTGTTACGTGAAGAAGATAAATTCCAGAGGCCTGTATACTATGTGAGCAAGAAGCTAGCTGCTGCAGAACGTAATTATCCGAAGATAGAAAACTTGCTTATAGCCTCCTGATTACTTCCCGCAAACTTTGTCATTAATTTCAGGCTCACCCGATAGTTGTATACACCGATCAACCTTTAAGACAAGTGTTGCAAAAACCCGAAGCATCGGGGCAGTTACTTAAATGGAACATCGAGTTGAGTCAATTCGATTTAAATTTTCAGCCACAGATGTCAATAAGGGGGCATGCATTGGTCGACTTTATAGCCGAATTCATAATTCCCAAAGAGGAAACGGTAGGTGACAAGGTGGTTACTTTAGACCAAGAATTGGAGCTTAGTCCGTGGAAGTTATATACGGATGGAGCCAAAAATGATGAAAGGTCCGACGCCGAAGTTGTTTTAATAACTCCTGAAAGACGATCTATTTACTATACATGGCGATTAGAATTTGCTGCTACCAATAACGATTCCGAGTATGAAGCCCTGATTGTCGGGCTGACACTCGCCAAAGAACTAAGGGTGAAGACACTGGATTTATGCTGCGATTTCAAGATAGTTGTATGCCAGGTACGGGAGGAGTTCGTTACTAAGGGACCTCAACTCGTTACTTATCTCAAGAAAGGAAAGGATTTTCTGGGTAGTTCGGAGCATTACAACATAACGCATATTCCAAGAACATAAAATCGGAAAGCGGATCGGTTGGCAAAACTAGTAAGTTATGATAACCCCGAAGAAACTGAAATGATTCCGATAGAGGTTTTGGAATCACCGAGTTTCGACCGGATGGAGGTGGAACGAGCCTTAGAAGTTGATCTAGAGAGGGAATCATGGATGACACCGATCAAGAATTTTCTCAAGAGTGGAACCCTCCCGTTGAAGAAAAGCGAAAGACGAGCTATAAGACGTAAGGCAGCAAGATATGTTTTACAGGACGACGTCCTTTATTGCCAAGGGTTTTCAATGCCCCTACTACGGTGTATTGCACATGACGACATCAAACGTGTACTGTAAGAAGTACATGAAGATGAGTGTAGGGACTACACCGGGGGCCAAACTCAAGCAAAGAAAGTGTTGCGGTATGGATATTTTTAGCTTACCGTGAATAAAGACGCGGCTGATTATTCATGACGCTGCAATAGATGTCAAAGATTTGCCAAAATTCCCAGAGCACCTCCGACTCAGCTCAAGTCGATGGTAAGCCCATGGTCGTTAGCCATGTGGGGAATTGGTATTATTGGAGTGTTACTTATTGCCAAAGGGGGAACAAAGTACGCGATCATCGCCGTGGACTATTTCACGAAATGGGTGGAAGCCGAACCTTTAACAACGATCACGGCAAGAAAGTTGATTAGTTTTGTGGTCAGAAACATTATCTGTCGATTTGGGATACCGAAGACCATCATAACTGATAGTGGGACATAGTTCGACAACATCGAATTCAAAAACTTCTGCTAGAAGTACAAGATTGATAAACGATACACCGTTGTAGCTCACCCGCATTCAAATGGCCAGGTCAAAGTAATAAACAAGGCCCTTAAATCTATTCTCAAGAAGCGGTAGGAGTGGGCCAAAGCCAAGTGGGTAGACGAGTTGCCACTAGCTTTGTGGGCCTACAATACGACCTTTAAGACGGCCAATGGACATACCCCTTTTTCACTCTCCTTCGGGTCAGAAGCAGTAATCCCGATAGAACTAGAAGTCCCTTCTCATCGAGTCGAATACTATGACCCGATGGCGAATAGAACACTCCTCCTAGAGTCTCTTGATATGGTTGAAGAAAAAAGAGACGAAGCAGACTTTCGTGCCTCAAGACATCGATATCAAGTAGCACATTATTATGATCGGAAAGTTCGCTTCAAAACCTTTGAACTAGGAGACTTAGTATTGAAACGAGTCTTCCCGCCTTCAAACCAATTGGGTCCAAAATGGGAAGGCCCATACGCCATCCAACAGAATCTTGAAACAGGAGCATTCAAGCTAACGGTCGTGGATGGTGAAGAGATTCCCAGAGCTTGGAATGCTCAGCATTTGCGACGATACCTGAGCTAAATATGAAATGTCTTCCTTTTTGTTTTTATAAGCTATGTGAAAAGGCACGACTTGCCTTAAAAAGTTTGTTATATGAACAAAGGATTATGAAGTGGATGTAGGCTACAACTTAGCTGAACCACTATAAAAATATCGTGTGTCATTTCCTACATTATTTATATCTTCAGCCATTATTATGTCATGACAATGAAACACAAAACATTAAATTAAATTTGAAAAACTAGAGATAACCTATGTGCAGGAACAAACAAAATGATCGCTTACATGATAAAGTGCAAAGAATGGGAAGATGACATTCTTAACTCTAACTCTCATGAATCGAGAGAGCGTATAAATGACGGGAAGATGACGTCCCTTGAGGTGTGAAGGTGCACCCCGATAAGAGACTGCCTCAGTAATACTTTAACCTGATTATGAGTCAGGAGAGTATAAATATGCTAAAAAGAATAAACATCAATTATGAAAAGAATATGGCCTCGTCAGAGAATCGGGGGCAACTAAATTTTGAATTTAATCAATCTTGAATAAGTCTTAATCAGTTATCCAAGATTGATTGGGGGCATATATATGTACACATGTTCCCCTTAATAATGACTTTATTATATAACTGTGACATGACATATTGTTCATTTGCATTTTTATTTAAATGCTAAATTTACGAATATCAGACATTGCAGGGAACAAACTACTTTATTCACAAACATGTGAGTTTATACAGGAAAGCTAAGCAAAAGATGCGAGGGCCGCACTCGCTAAAACAATAGCGGACTAGTGGAATATCAAAATAAAAAACAAAGCGCATTGTCACTTAGGCTTTGGAGTAGACTTGGACTTCTTGACAGCTTTAAGAGCCTTTTTAGCTTCTTTCTCAGCATCAGACATGAGACAGTTTGGTTTCTTCTTATCTATAATTGAGGTACCAGAATCGGTAGATTTCTTCCTAGGAGTCGGAGCACTGGGATCAAGAGAAGATTTTTTAGCAAGCTCTTCTGTAGTTGACCTAGTTGAAAGCTTAACAACTAACCTCGATGCAGCATCCACCACTCCAAGGGGCTTAAAACTTTCAGGGTCTATCTCCTCGACTTTCAGTTGTGTGCGTTTGTCTTGTTCGACTTTCATTTCAGCCAAATTCATGTCATCAGCATTTTTCGAATCCCAAATTATAGCAACATCAGGATATTCTTCATGCCCATCATTACCATTGTCATCTTTCAAAGTGTCTATCATTTCATCATCATGAGAAGTGTCGGCGTTAGGCGGTTCAGCTTCCCCTTCGGATTCAACGATGGTAGGCTTATCATGTACTCCCTGAACCTCTTCCATGGATTTTTTTCCCCCAATGGTGGTTCCCCGAGGCTCGTCAGTTTTCTCAGTTGGTTCAGCACCTACAGAATGAGAAGCAACAGTTATCAATTCAGGAGAAAAAAAAGAATCCTCGATCGATTGCCTAATGATGTGATGAAAGGTGGAGACTGCCTTGACAAATTGGGGTGAAAAGGTGGAAATACCTTCTGATGATTTCTCAATTGAGGCAGGTACCACCTCTGATGTTGATTCGGGTATAGGAGATAAAAGAGACGCTCTAGGAATTCCCAGATTCTCGGGATCATATTCCTCGACTTTAGTAGCTTTGGCGGTAACAGAAGAAGAACCAACTTCAAGGATAATCTTTTCTTTGGCCAGGCATTTCTCCTCCTCCATCGCAGCAGCAATAAGGCAATGCCCCTCGGCCAGACGTGCCGGTTCATCATCTTTCAGATACTTCTCCATGAGTTTGTCTTCATAAACGAAATCTACCTTAAGTTCATCTTTTTCCCATTCGATGATTTGACTCCATACGTGAACTAAGGTAGTCGGATAGTCTTCGATCCAAGAGATGTTTCGGTGACGGATTATGTGTGCAAAGAATTCAATCATCAGTTCGCCAAAGCCTGCAATTCTTCTTGAGCCTCTGATAATCGTTTATTAGTTTCTTCAGCGGACTTAATAGCGCTATCCACATTCCCCTCAGCCAAGGCAGCTCTAGTCTCGGCTTCCATTAACTTGAACTCCAAGTCATCATTTCGTTTCTCCAACTTGACGTTCCCCCCAACATACCCGAGCCAGAAGCCAGAGTAGCATGAGTGGGCTCTTTGGTCTTCACGAGAGTAGTCTCCTCTGAAGAAGTGAAGGTTAAAGGATTCGTTCTGAAGTCCTCTGAAGTATAGATAGTTTCGGGCAGGGGAAGATTTCATAAACCCTTAAATGTGGAATTGTCGGTAGCAGGAGCATCTCTTTGAGAAGCGTCTAGTGGAAGCTCTTTAGGGGATGTTGAATTTTCAGGAGAAATGATGTCATCAGGTATGGTATACCCTTCTCTATGCTTTTCAGATATATTGGCTAATTCATCGTCCTGAGTTGAGGTTGGAGAAGGAGGAGTCCTAAGAGGTATCGTTCGACCTATCGAGCCCTCACCCGTCTCAGGAATAATGTCGACTGGGGGTATGTACACATATGGACCTGTTCCATGACCTATACTGTGGGTAATCGATAGTAACCCGTGATGATGGAGATACTCATCCTTAAGAACTTTGTCGATGGTTAAGAACTTTTGGTCGCCATTGAGCAGTTGATGCAAACGATCAAAGTAAATTTGACCTGATATTTTCTTTGGGTTATCAACTGCGGATGAAAAAGAAAGCAAATTAATGTGTTGGCATGAGCATTTAAAGTTGAAATCTATCAAGTCGGTGCTTTACTTGATTTGGTCCACCTCTTGGCGCACCCCGGTTGTTGTCTGATATAAAACCATTCAGGTTTAGAATACCAGCCTTGCTGCTATATGGAACAGTAAATAATTTTCCTTTTTGGGACTGATTCAAAGTAAGAGAAGGAGGGATTCTCTTGAGTTCGATGCTTGAATTATAAAAGAACTAGACATCATCGAAGGTAGGTTCTATACCTAAAATCTATTTTTATGCTATATACAAGGTGTATAAATAAGCACAAGAGTTGGGATGTAATTGCATGGGAGCAATCCGCATATGTCTCAGAAAATCGACGACAAAAGGCAGAAACGGAGGTATTGCCGCAACCATACACATTAATCGGGTAATTGCATAAATATTTCCGGTGGATTGTGGGGGAGATCTATTTTCGAAGGCACCAGGGTATCGCTTTTTAATATCCCATGCTTTAGACATATTTGGACGATTCCATCATCATCGATCGTCGACTCAGTAGAATCTTTGGGTAACTTCAATATAGTGGCAGTTTCAAACTCGTCGGGAGCACGATCATCCCCTATCTCTCCTTCCTCTTCCTTACCAAGAGAAACTTCACTCCTGGAAGATACTTCACTATTGTGTGCTTTCATTTCATAATCTGGGCCCTCATCATCCCATTCAGGATCTGAGGGAGAAGAAATGTCATCAAGAGTGAGTTTCTCGGAAGTTTCTGCGACTTCTCCCTTTTCTGCTAACCTAAATGAACATCTCTCTGCCATGGTCGCTAAACTACTGAAGAAGGAATAACATAATTCAGAGTAAAATAGCCTGTATCCCCCCGTGCACGTGTGTGAACTAAAGTGTGTGCGATGTGTGCAAGAGATGCAAAGTACACACATAAGAGCATAATGCAAAGGTTTGGTGAAACAGTAATGTTCAGAATAGTCTTAAATATTTGCTCATGTTCATAAGGCACAATCCGAACTGTTCTTTAAGTTGTAAGTCAAGGCAAACATTGATTGAGCAAGTCGGACATTTCTTGTGCATTAAATTGGATGGTTCCAGTTCGGTTCGGATATATATATTTTGGGATCGGATCGGGCGCCCACAGAGGAAAGGGTTCGGACCAGGGGCTGGACCATGTGTGGCCCAAAGCAGAAGTTAATGCACTACGAGCATATCGGTTCGGCTCGGAGGTTGGTACTTTATGCGATCCAGATCGGTCCGAATGCCCATATATTTCCATGACCATGTCTCTCACTTCGACCCGACCCGGTTGGGCACACCGCGTTTTTATCTTTCTCTTTATTTTTCACTCTGACCCGATCCGATCAGATGGAACCCCCCTCTCCTCTTCACTCTTATACCTCTTCACCTGAACCGATCCCAGACCTTTCCCTCTTTTCTTCTTCTTCATCATCTTTCTTCCTTAACCAGCACCGAACCCAATCTCATGCCCAAAACTGAATCAAAGTCAAGCACTTACGTGCTGGTGCGTTCAACCTTAGATCATAAATCCCCTCCGTTACTGCCTCGAGATGGTGATGAGGCCATTAACGACTATGGCGGAGGGGGGGGGGAGAGGGTCATGGCGTCAAAATCAGCTAAGTACCATGCTCAAATCGTCCAAATCATCCATGGATTTGAATTGAAATCAATTAAAAGGGAATTAACTAAAGTTTTGCAACCTACCTATGTGATTATTTCGAGAATTGAAAGGAATTTTGATATTTCAGAAATTGGGGTTTCTCTTTTTAGCAAAACTTAGAGGACGATGATAATGAAGGAAAGAAGGAAGAATAGGATTAAAAGCGAATTTATATAGATTTGGAATGGCTCTTAGTATTCCCAACACTTCATTCCGATCGGACCGAAGTACTGGCCCATACAGGTATTTGGCCCATTCGTTCAATGATAGTGAAGTGTAAGAAAAGCCGTTCGGATCGGACCGGAAACTGGATCCCGATGGAATCATGCACATTGACTTGGCATATGAATTGAATTCAAAGGAAAATAAAGATAAACAAAGAGCTTACCTAGAGGAGTCGCTGGACAAAATTCAGAGTTCTCAAAGCTGTTTGAAACGAAGAAGGAAATCTGTGAACTTTTTGGTCTATTTATAGGCAACAAGAGACATGACTTCATGACACAACGCGTCCCTATGAACGAATGGAAGCAACTATTCAACAGTTCAAATTCAGAGACTAGTGAACAAATAATGTCAAAGCACGCTCCATCTTCAATAGAAGCGTCCTTTAAGGGGGCAAAATGTTAGCCTGCTTTGTGAACTAGGCTACACAAAGATTAAAAGATCAAAAGAATTAAGAATGTTTTTCATTCAAGTCGGATCGGATCGGATTTCTTTTGACAAGGGAAGACCAGCACAAAGCAAAGAAACAAAGAATACAAGTCGAATCGGATCAGAGGGGACAAAACCGATCCGATCCCCTGGTTGCTAGCACCCCTGATCCGAACCCAGACTCACAACTGTTTCACTCCATGTTTTCCTCAATATTCGGAACGGTTATACCTACGTTCTTCCCACGTTCGCCACTAACCCGATGCGCTATTACCACTGTATTCCATCCGAACCCGATAATAATGGGATGGATGCCACGTGGATCTGAACCGAAGCCATCCCAGGGGCATTTGCCACCTATAAATACATCATCAAGGGACATTTGGAAGGATCTTTTGGCATCTTGAGAACTCAAACTCCTTTGCTATCCAAATTTCATCAACTTATTCAGATTACAATCACCTTTTGAAGCATATTGTGAAGGAAATTGAGTGAATCAATATATTATGAGTGAAAATTGAGCGAGAGTTATCATTGTACTCGCATTCAAATCATTAATTCAAAGAGTAGAAAGTGGACGTAGGCTATTTAATGCCGAACCACTATAAATTGTGTGTTTTCTTCATTTTTTGATTTCATTTCAGTAGAATCATTACTCGTTTGGGTGTTAGAGCCAATTTTGGATCTAATAGTAAGCGAAATTCAATAGTGAACTGATAAATAAATTAAAATTTAAATCACGCTGATGTGCAAATGGAATTGGTTTTCAACGAAGTTTATTTCACTCAGACTGAAACGTTGAGACGTATCCATTCATAGTGGAGTTGAAATTCGTGTGTGTCCATCCGAATAAAACTGATTACGGTTATTGATACGGTTATTAACGGTAGAATTGCATATCATATAAAATAAATAATTTATATTTTATATCTACTCCTTTCGCGACAAGGAATTTTACCAAGCTTCACAGAAAAGCTTCTCAGGTGTTCATAAACCAAATACTTCGCTTCCCCGTTTCTTGTTTACTTGCCTGCCACACAAAGAACTCGTGCTCCCTACGTTAGGTCCTTGTATAAATACCCCGCTGCAACCAACACCCTAACAATTTGGTCAATTGTTTGTTCGTGGTCAACCCCATGCATCTGCCGCCCCCACTTCAAACTGAACAACAGAAATTAAAATGGTTCCTCTACCCAAAAAGTTCGATTCACTCATCTTCAAGCAAATCCCATATCCATAGTTAGTTCCGTGGTCACTTCTCGAGCAACACGGTAGCGAGCAGGCGTCAGGAACATTCACACTTCGTGGAGTTTCCGAGGACAATTGGAGAAATTGAGTTACCGGGGAGTACAGTCAAAGAAAAAGGAAGCGTTGATGGTGTAAGCGAGTGGTCTTGGATGAAGTCACGGTGACCTGACGGATGGTGGTGCAGATATTAAGTGACGATGGTGCAGAAGTTTTGTTCGATGGGGCATTCAATGTATTCCTGCAGGAAAATTCTAGAAATGGGGCATGGGAGAGATCAATGGCGAAGGAAGAAGACACGTAGACGCTGCTCGAGTGACCGTTGATCGGCCTTTGGCGTCAGGGTAGGGCGGTGCGATGAGGAAGACTTGCGTGGGTTTCTGGAATGTGAAGACTGCAGGCAGAAGTTGCAAATCGTGGTGTTAGTTTAGGAGAAGCGAAGCAAAGGAGTATGATGGCAGATTGGAATGGGCAGGATTAAACAAAATAGAAGTGGGAGTTAAAAGAGACATGGGGAGAAGTGACTGAACAAGCAGAACAGACTAGGTGGTTGTTTTGACAAACAAAGTTTTGGGCACAAAGTGGAAGAAATTAAAGGGAACAGAACAAAAAGATTAGTCATTTTGATCAAAGAAAAAGATGTTGACAAAGATTGGGAATAGAGTTTGAACGATGCGCCCTATTTCTGCAAAAGTTGGGTATAATTTAAAGAAAGCCATGAAGTTTGGATGGAGCTGAAAGGATTTACAGTGGGAGGAAGAGCGGACTATAACATGAACAACGGAAGGGATAGCGGCATGTTGAATACAACCGTATATTCAAAGTAAATTAACAATCCATTCAATCCTTTACTAAATTAAGAAAATTTAATTATCAAACTTAAATCGTATGTACCTTACCATAATTTGTGCAGGCCATGTTTTGGACTAGAACAGGGCAAAGACGGGATGGAGTGAACTGAATTAACGATTAGAAATGGACGTGAAGAAAAAGGGAATAGGGCCATAAATTTTCAGAAGGGGTTAGCCGGATGATGTGTATCACCAACGTAAATAACTACTTAATTTAATAAAACCCTAGTTAAGGAATTTAAGTATAATTTTATTATATTAACTATAATATGGATAATCTTTTTATTTGTAAATCAGAATGGAACCCAAACAAGAAACATTGGAACCTAGTCAATAAACAATATATTCTGGAGTCATTCTGGATAGTCTTGGAATCATCTGACAATTTTAATTAAATTAAACATTTGTTTAATTTAGTTAAACACACCACTTAGCGACAAAAGAAAGCAAGTAAGTTAAACTCACTCAGTTATCCTATTTATATTTTATATGAATTGGGCTTTTATTTTGTGTGCTCTGGTTGCTAATGGTTGATTGTTCGCTAATTATATATTTATCTGTTGATTTAACCGATGAAATTAGACCGTTGTTTAATTTTAGTGAAATACCAAATCGTTGTTCTAACGATTGGATCCAATGGAGGTGACTCACCTTGTTGGTCACGTTTATTTATAAACGTGTTTAATTGTTCGAATTTTTTGAATTATTTGTTGATTGGTTTATGTTAAATGGTCGTTATTTACTGTTATTGAAATTATCAGTTAAATGTAATTGAATGATCTGATTTGAGATAACCAAATTGAATACATGGAATAATAGGTTGGAGGGATCCAACGGGATTCCTCAAATATATTATTTATTTTCATATTATCATATATGAACTATCATGATTGGGTGATTGATTTTATTAGTGATCATTAACTGAAATTTCAACCTGTGTTTGTTTTTAACCAATGCGCAATATTGTTTGTGTAATCGGCAGTAAATGGCCTAAGAATCAATTGTTTTGTTTATATTGATTTACCATCAGGTGAATCGATAGAATTGAAGTTATAAAATTATTTTATAACTGGAAATAGATTTTGAAATATATTATTTTGAATAAAAGTTTATAAACCATAAATAAATATTTATTATTTAATTAATTTAGAATTAATTATTAATTGATTTTATAGAGTAAATTCTGATGTTAATCAAAATTGTAAACAAGTTAAGAGAAAGTAATCTAACAGTTAATTTGGATAATTGTTTTGTTTAGAACAATTAAATGGAATTGTTTAAATTAATTATATAATTAATTAATTTAAAATAAGAACTAATTGGAATCGGTTAATGAGGTAACCGTGTTTAGAGTTGACTAAATTGACCATTTTTAACTGGAATTAATTAATTTGTTTTGAATTAATCTAATATAACAGTTTAGAGAATATTTGTTTAATTTTAGTAGGGTTTATAAAAGGAATTTACTGTTTATTTTAGTTAATGAAGGAATCAACAACTTTTACAGTAGTTAATGATTGAAGTAAAATATTAATCTGGTTAATAGTAATTTGGAAAATTACTTTTAATTGAATTCAATTAGAAAGTAATCGAAGTGGAAACAAAATCTAGTGAATGGTGAAAGGAGTCATGAATATGTTTTATATTTAAAACCCGATTTTTTCACAACGAAGTTATAAAGGGAATTTTAAGAGAATACCATAGCTTAATATGGACGTTACTTAAATATTGGAATTAAGAAAATAAAATTAAGGAAAAAGGGGTTCAAGATAAAGCGGGATTATTTAAAAGGGGTTCGAGGTGTGATATCGTTAATTTTAAATTAACGTTACTGAATAATGGGGTTAAGTAAAATTGGGGAATTGAAATGAGAATTTCAAGCGGGTAATGATTGAATGAATTTGAAAAGGGTTGGTAAAAAGGAATTTGGTAAAGAAGTGGTCATAGGGTTGTATAACCAAATCCGAACTATTAAAATGAATTTGTTTTATGAGGTAAGGTTAAAAGAAGGTATTTTATAGGAAATTATTTAATTATGGAATTAAGGAAGAATGGTATATTCGAGAAAGAAATTTTCAAAGGATAAGATGGTTGTATGAAACCGTAATTTGAATTGAATAGTTAAATGGAATTTGAATTTATACTTGAATGGAACATGGGCTTTGGGATTTCAACTTGTATTTATCTCTAGATATGAACGTTGTTGATCAAGGTCTGAGAGGTAATTAAAATACCCCAACTTGAATGACATCAGGATTATCTTCAGATGATATTAGTTGAAACGGTAAAAGAAGTTAGTAAAATGTATTATTTCTATTAAAGGAATAATAGTGTAACAGTTTATGGAATTGTGGGGAATATATATGATGAGAGTTCCAAAGTGAAAGGGAAATAAAAAGGGGTTACGTGAAATTATAACGATATTTTCGAGTTAGGAAAAGAAATGTAAAGTTGAGTTTTATTATATAAGAATAAGCATGGGTACTGTCAAGAAATGAATAAAGGATATTTGTTATTTTTACGAATAAATAAATTGAACTGATTTCCCCAATATTAGGTTATAATGTGGCTAATGTTTGAAAGTGAAAATTGAAAACCGGATATGATATAGGATTTTCCTAAGCGTTAAAGTGAAGTTGTTTAAAGAAATATCTTATGTTAAATAAGAAGCGAAAAGTTGTATTCATAATATCGATATATTTAAGAGTTTTAAATTCACATTTGTTTTAACTAAAAGTCCAATTGATACTGAATACAGAACCAGTGAACTCATTGAATTCTCATGATTGAATCACTATTATTTTGATAGTTAAATCACCGACTATCAAATCTATCCAATGCGATTGTTGGTACGGAAAGACCGGGATCGAATTTATATTCGAAAACCATTCTGACCAACAAATACGTGAAGATAACAGAAGATGATAGAGATGGAGCATTGAAGACCATAGATTTTTATAAATGGAAGAACTGCTAATAATCTTCGGTCTGCAGCCAAAGATGTACTGTGGTTTTGTCATACTTGGAATCTAAGGAATGCAAGGACTTCTCGCTACTGATCTATGGGGTGATTCTTATATTGGTTGCAGTAGGAGAGTACCTTCGGTTCATCCTATTCCTGGATGACTTGTATGGACGAATGTCTGACAAAATATTTCCTGAAACCACATACGTTGATTCTTACAAATATACCGACTGGTGGCAAAGAGGGGCACTTCTTTTATACCCAGAGTATATTTGTGGATGTTAATTAGTGACTTGACAGATCTGATAATGTGGCATTCAAGGTAAATGATGACCACATGTTCTAAAGGGAATTCCAACCTCAAGCCCCATCAACCGGGAAATGACAAAAATTAGGCAGACAGCATGGCTATGTAGGTCGCTCCCATTAGTGTGTATAATCACCTATCTAGAGAAATTCCTTTTGCTTCTTTAATCTATTTCAATGTTGTCCCTTTCGGGAAACGTTGGTCTGAGCCCAACCATTGGTGATATACATTCGATACACTCAAGCGAAATGAGTGGTCGATCATGTGTGGGCTGGGTTGCAAGACGTTCTTGTTGAACCCAGTGTATTCGCCTCTAGAGATACACTATCGGTAGGTTGTTCATACATTGTCATATTCAGAATCCAATCTCCAATAAGCGCCTGCGGTTTTGATTGTATACTTTATATGTGGAGCGTGAGATGCAAGCGTTCCTCTAGATTGATATTTACTTGTATTTAGACACTACTATAATTTCAGAAAAGATATTGATTTCAAAAATGTTCTGGGTTATTGTAAGGTAAAAACCGTCCGTATTTATGTGTGGATTTGGTCTTACGATTATCCTTTTCTTTTGAAATTTTTTTTGAACTTTAAAATCAAGTTGGATGATCCCCCTTAATACTGTGCGAGTTTTTCTCACTCTGGTTCACCAGACTGACCCGGTGTTTTGTAAATGCTCAGGTTAGACCGGGTTGTACAGGTCCAGTTATTAGATGCTGCGAAGTCTAGAGACGAGCTGGAGGTGGTCAGACGTATGAGATTATATAGCTATTATTCCGCTGTGTATTGTATATGAGGACAGGTTATTATCACTGTCCAGATGTGAGATGTACTCTGATATTGTGTGTATTTTAAAAGCTCTCAATAAAGATGTATTGATGTACTATATTTTGTTCCACTATGATGTGAGACTATGTTGTGTTGTTTCTTCTTCTTCTTCTTCTTCTTCTTCTTCTTCTTCTTCTTTTATTCTAATATTTATTTCTTTCTTATCTCGCCTTCTAATTTCTTTCTAATGACGTTCCAGTGTTTTCGGTGTTTGGAAGGTCGGCATGAGGTACGGTAAATGTATTTATGTCGATTTTCGGAGCCGAAAATTCTTGGGTCGTTACAGTGGTATCAGAGCTATTGGTTTAGTTATATCCTTGGCTCTGTGGTGTAACTCGATAGAGATATGGTTAGTAATATCCTAGATCGAGATAGAGTGTATATATATGAGAGCGTATTTGTAAAGTTTATATACAAGTGTTTTGTATTGTGTTGGTTGATCGGTTCAAGTGTTGAGATGCATTAAACTGGCAATGGATACAATATTGTTCTGTAAAGAGGGTAAGGTAAAAAAATACCCAAATTATGTTTTTGTATAGAAAAGGAGTAATTATCTCAAATTATTCAGGTGTTAGTGTGTTTGATTGATTTGAATAGAATTCAAATTGGATTGACAATTTGAATTGAGACTTAGCTTGGTTAAGTGTAATTAAATTCATAACGATATCGAAATTAAACAAAACAGGTTTTGAAATTGGAAATTTGTTGAATAAATAAATTTGGAATTTGAATTAATAATAATTAAATGGAAATCAATCGAATGTTAATCGATTGATGTTCAAATCTGTGAAATCAGAATAAAATATTAATATTGAAATGTAAATTCAATTGACCTGGTTGATTTGGTTGCTAGATTGTGAATTGTTTGTTATTGGATGATAGTTTGTTTGAATAGGAATAATCAAAAATTTAATGGAGCTAAATGAATTATAAACTAAAGAATAATTTCCGGTATAAATAAACTGGAATGAAAACGCATATGAATTGGAATTTATGGTTTAACCCCAGATTTGATAACGGATTGACGTTGTGTGTTTAATTTTTGAATTGGTGTAGTTCTACCAGTTGATTAGTGAAATATTATCTCAGAGTTTTATATATCTGTTACTTATATGTTAATTGAGTTAAGTACAGGTGCCAGATGGCTAGGAAGATTAATATTGGTTGAGTAAATCGCATATACATTAAGAAATTATGCCCAATAGCACTCGTAGAAGGTATGCCTATGCAAAAATATTAAATTTTCGGTTTTGATTTTTGTTTTCCGACTGTGTGGGTTGATGTATATATATTATTTGTTCTTGTGATATCGCAGATGTCACTCCGTGCAGGGGAGACTCTACCGTATTTTTTCCGGGAATTTAATGAGTTAGAAAATTTTTGATATTTTTTTGAAAATATTTATTTATGATATTGAACTGGTTTTTGATTTAAAAATAAACTGGATTTGGAAATTAATGGGTTTGTAACATTTTTCCTACCTTAGCAATTTCGGGGAAGAAATTACTTTAAGAGGTGAAGAATGCAACGACCCGTATTTTTGATAGTCAAATATTTAATTTATTTTATTTTTTTAAATATTTTATTTGGAATATTAATGGATTTTAATATTTAATTTGTATTAAACGAAGTTTGAATCTTATATATTTATATAGATATAAATCGAGCTCGAGATGGTGCTACAGTTTGTAATATGGAGTTTCGAACTTCAATTCGAAATACAGAATCTGTTATAAGTCGGATTTCTGTGAATCAAGAAATGTTGGAATCATGTTGACTATAATTTTCATATGAAAGGGAAAAATCCAAATATCGTGTTATAGATTGTTAAATATGGCCAAATCAAATTTTAAAATAGTCGCTATGGAAATCGTTATTAAAATATAACATTTATTAATAAATTTAAAAGAGTTTAATATAAATCGGGCACCGTTTTAACTCGAATTGATGAGACTGAATTGTATAGTTTATATTTGAAGTTATATATACTATTCCACTTGGATATTTACGGTAATAATATTTTTTTAATTTAATTGGATTTATTTAATATTTTATTCCATATTATATAAGCTTTAAGAATAATTATTCCTTTTTGCGATTCCCATTTTCGACGGAACGAATATTAGTGGGATACGTACGGCTAGTTATTGCGAGGTTTCCAGTTTGGAACCAAACGGAGTTATTTTGTTGGTAAGCGAAATTCAATAGTGAACCGATAAAAAAAATTAAAATTTTAATCATGCTGATGTGCAAATGGAATTGGTTTTCAACGAAGTTTATTTCGCTCGGACTGGAACGTTGAGATGTAGCGACGTATCCATTCATAGTGGAGTTGAAATCCGCGTGTGTCCATCCGAATAAAACTTATTACGTTTATTGATTACGGTTATTAGTGGTAGAATTGGGTATCGTATAAAATAAAGAATTTATATTTTATATCTACTCCTTTCGCGGGAAGGGATTTTACCAAGCTTCACGGAAAATCTTCTCAGGTGTTCACAAACAAATACTTCACTTCCCCGTTTCTTGTTTACTTGCCTGCCACACAAAGAACCCTTGCTCCCCACATTTGGTCCTTGTATAAATACCCCGCTGCAACCGATACCCTAACAATCTGGTCAATAGTTTGTTCATGGTCAACCCATGCATCTGCCGCCTCCACTTCAAACTAAAAAACAGAAATTAAAATGGTTCCTCTTCCCAAAAACTTCGATTCACTCATCTACAAGCAAATCCCATATCCACAGTTAGTTCCGTGGTCACTTCTCGAGCAGCACGGTGGCGAGCAGGCATCAGGAACATTCGCAGTTCGTGGAGTTTCTGAGGCCGATTGGAGAAATCGAGTTACTGGGGATTACAGTCAAAGAAAAAGGAAGCGTTGGCGGTGTGAGCGAGTGGTCTTGGATGAAGTCACGGGGACCTGACGGATGGTGGTGCAGAAATTAAGCGACGATGGTGCAGAAGTTTTGTTTGATGGGGCATGCAATATATTCCAGCGAGAAAATTCTATAAATGGGGCATGGGGGAGATCAACGGCGAAGGAAGAGGACACGTAGACGCTGCTCGGTGACCGTTGATTGGCCGTTGGCGTCAGGGTAGGGCACTGTGATGAGGCAGACTTGCGTGAGTTTTTGGTATGTGAAGACTGCAGGTAGAAGTTGCAAATCGTGGTGTTACTTTAGGAGAAGCAAAGCAAAGGGAGTATGATGGAAAATTGGAACGGACAGGATTAAACAAAATAGAAGTGGGAGTTAAAAGAGACGTAGGGAGAATTGACTGAACAAGAAGAACAAACGAGGTGGTTGTTTTGCCAAACGAAGATTTGGGCACAAAGTGGAAGAAATTAAAGGGAACAGAACAAAATGATTAGTCATTTTGATCAAAGAAAAAGATGATGAAAAGATTGGGAATAGAGTTTGAACAATGTGCCTCATTTCTGGAAAAGTTGAGTATAATTTAAAGAAAGCCATGAAGTTTGGATGGAGCTGAAAGGATTTACAATGAGAGGAAGAGCGGACTATAACATGGAGAAGGGAAGGGATAACGACATGTTGAACACAACTGTATATTCAAAGTAAATTAACAATCCGTTCAATCCTTTACTAAATTAAGAAAATTTAATTATCAAACTTAAATCATATACGCCTTACCTTAATTTGTGCAGGCCATGTTTTGGACTAGAACGGGGCAAAAAGGGGATGGAGTGAACTGAATTAACGATTAGAAATGGACGTGAAGAAAAAGGGAATAGGACCGTAAATTTTTAGAAGGCGTCGGCCGGATAATGTGTATCACCAACGTAAATAACTACTTAATTTAATAAAACCCTAGTTAAGGAATTTAAGTATAATTTTATTATATTAACTATAATATGGATAACCTTTTTATTTGTAAATCAGAATGGAACCCAAACAAGAAACATTGGAACCTCATCAACGAATAATATATTCTGGAGTCAGTCTGGATAGTCTTGGAATCATCTGACAATTTTAATTAAATTAAACATTTGTTTAATTTAGTTAAACACACCACTTAGCGACAAAAGAAAGCAAGGTGAGTTAAACTCACTCAGTTATCCCATTTATATTTTATATAAATTTGGTTTTTATTTTGTGTGCTCTGGTTGTTAATGGTTGACTGTTCGCTAATTATATATCTATCTGTTGATTTAACCGATGAAATTAAATCGTTGTTTAATTTCAGTGAAATACCAAATCGTTATTCTAACGATTGGATCCAATGGAGGTGACTCACCTTGTTGGTCATGTTTATTTATAAACGTGTTTAATTGTTCGAATTGTTTGACTTGTTTGTTGATTGGTTAATGTTAAATGGTCGTTATTTACTGTTATTGAAATTATCTGTTAAATGGAATTGAATAATCTGATTTGAGATAACCAAATTGAATACAGGGAAGAACAGGTTGGAGGGATCCAACTGGATTCCTCAAATATATTATTTATTTTCATATTATCATATATGAACTGCCATGATTGGATGATTGATTTGATTAGTGATGGTTAACTGAAATTTCAACCTGTGTTTGTTTTTAACCAATAGGCAATATTGGTTGGGTAATCGGCAGTAAATGGCCTAAGAATCAATTGTTTTGTTTATATCGATTTACTGTCAGGTGAATCGATAGAATTGAAGTTATAAAATTATTTTATAACTAGAAATAGATTTTGAAATATATTATTTTGAATAAAAGTTTATAAACAAGAAATAAATATTTATTATTTATTTAGTTAATTTAGAATTAATTATTAATTGATTTTATAAAGTAAATTCTGATGTTAATCTAATTTATAAACAAGTAAAGAAAACTTAGTCTAACAGTTAATTTGGATAATTGTTTTCTTTAGAACAATTAAATGGAATTGTTTAAATTAATTATATTATTAATTAAATTAAAATAAGAACTAACTGGAATCGGTTAATGATGTAACCGTATTTAGAGTTGACTAAATTGACCATTTTTAACTGGAATCAATTATTTAATTAATTTGTTTTGAATTTAATATAATAGTTTAGAGAATATTTGTTTAATTTTAATAGGGTTTATAAAAGAAATTTATAGTTTATTTTAGTTAATGAAGGAATCAACTACTTTTACTGTAGTTAATGATTAAAGTAAAATATTATTCTGGTTAATAGTAATTTGGAAAATTACTTTTAATTGAAATTCAATTAGAAAGTAATCGAAGTGGGAACAAAATCTAGTGAATGGTGAAAGGAGTCATGAATATGTTTTATATTTAAAACCAGAATTTTTCACAATGAAGTTATAAAGGGAATTTTAAGAGAATACCATAGCTTAATATGGATGTTACTTAAATATTGGAATTATGAAAAGAAAATTAAGGAAAAAAGAGTTCAAGATAAAGCGGGATTATTTAAAAGGGTTTCGAAGTGTTATATCATTAATTTTAAATTAACATCACTGAATAATGTGGTTAAGTAAAATTGGGGAATTGAAATGAGAATTTCAAGCGGGTAATGATTGAATGGATTTGAAAAGGGTTGGTAAAAAGGAATTTGGTAAAAAAGTGGGTCATAGGGTTGTATAACCAAATCCGAATTATAAAAATGAATTTGTTTTATGAGGTAGGGTTAAAAGGAGGTATTTTATAAGAAATTATTTAATTATGGAATTAAGGAAGAATGGTATATTCGAGAAAGAGATTTTCCAAAGGATAAGAAGGTTGTATGAAACCGTAATTTGAATTGAATAGTTAAATGGAATTTGAATTTATATTAGAATGGAATACGGGCTTTGGGATTTCAACTTGTATTTATCTCCAGATATGAACGTTGTTGATCAAGGTCTGAGAGGTAGTTAAACTACCCCAACTTGAACGACATCAGGATTATCTGCAGATGATATTAGTTGAAACGATAAAAGAAGTTAGTAAATATGTATTATTTCCATTAAAGAAATAATAGTGTAACGGTTAATGGAAATGTGGAGAACATATATAACGAGAGTTCCAAAGTGAAAGGGAAATAAAAAGTGGTTAAGTGAAATTATAACGATATTTTCGAGTTAGGAAAAGAAATGTAAAGTTGAGTTTTATTATATAAGAATAAGCATGGGCACTATCAAGAAATGAATAAAGGATATTTGTTAATTTTACGAATAAATAAATTGAACTGATTTCCCCAATATAAGGTTATAATGTGGCTAATGTTTTGAAAGTGAAAATAGAAAATCGGATATGATATAGGATTTTCCTAAGCGTTAAAGTGAATTTGTTTAAAGAAATATCTTATGTTAAATAAGAAGTGAAAAGTTGTATTCATAATATCGACATATTTGAGAGTTTTAAATTTAGATTAGTTTATTTAAAAGGCCAATTGATGCTGAATACTGAACCAGTGAACTCATTGAATTCTCATGACTGAATCAATATTATTTTGATAGTTAAAATTACCGACTGTCAAATCTGTCTAATACGATTGTTGGTACGGAAAGACCGGGATCGAATTTATATTCGAAAACCATTCCGACCAACAAATACGTGAAGACATCAAAAGATGATAGAGATGGAGCGTTGAATACCGTAGATTTTTATAAACGGAAGAACTACTTATAATCTTCGGTCTGCAGCCAAAGATGTACTGTGGTTCTGTTGTGCTTGGAATCTACGAAATGCAAGGACTTCTCGCTACTGATCCATGGGGTGATTCCTATATTGGTTGCAGTAGGAGAGTACCTTCGGTTCATCCTATTCATGGATGACTTGTATGGACGAATGTCTGACAAAATATTTCCTGAAACCATGTACGTTGATTTTTACAAATATACCGAGTGGTGTCAAAGAGGAGCACTTCTTTTATACCCAGAGTATATTTGCGGACGTCAATTAGTGACTTGACGGATCTAATACTGTGGCATTCAAAGTAAATGATGACTAGATGTTCTGAAGGAAATTCCAACCTCAAACCTCATCAACCGGGAAATGACAAAAATCAGGCAGGCAGCATGGCTATGTGGGTTGCTCCCATTATGGTGTATAATCACCTATCTAGAGAAATTCCTTTTGCTTCTTTAATCTATTTTGGTGCTGTCCCTTTCAGTAAATGGTGGTTTGACCCCAACCGTCGGTGATATACATTCGATACACTCAAGCGAAATGAGTGGCCGGTCATGTGTGGGCTGGGTTGCAAGACGTTCTTGTTGAACCCAGTGTATTCGCCCTAAAGGTACACTATCGACAGGTGGTTCCATACCTTGTCATAGTCAAAATCCAATCTCCAGTAAGTGCCTGCGGTTTTGATTGTATACTATATATGTGGAGTGTGAGATGCACGCATTCCGCTAGATTGATATTTACTTGTATTTAGACACTATTATAATATCAGAAAAGATATTTTTTAAAAAAATATTTTGGGTTTTCGTAAGGTAAAAACCATCTGTATTTATGTGTGGATTTGGTTTTATGATTATCCTTTTCTTTCGAAAAGATTTTTGAACTTTAAAATCAAATTAGATAATCCCCCTTAATACTATTCGAGTTTTTCTCACTCTGGTTCACCAGACTGACCCGGTGTTTTTTATATGCTCGGGTTAGACCGGGTTGTACAGGTCCAGGTTATCGGATGCTGCGAAATCCAGAGACGCTAGAGATGTTCAGACGAATGAGATTATATAGCTACTATTCCGCTGTGTATTGTATATGACGACAGGTTATTAGCACTGTCCAAATGTGAGATGTACTGTGATATTGTGAGTATTTTAAAAGCTCTCAATAAAGATTTATTGATGTATTATAATTTGTTCCGCTGCGATGTGAGACTATGTTGTGTTGTTTCTTCTTCTTCTTTTTCTTCTTCTTCTATTCTAATATTTCTTTCTTTCTTATCTCACCTTCTAATTTCTTTCTAATGACGCTCTAGTGTTTTCAGTGTTTGGAAGGTCGGCATTAGGTACGGTAAATGCGTTTATGTCGATTTTCGGGCCAAAAATTCTTGGGTCATTACGCGTTTGAAATATTTAAGACTTGAAATTTGAACCAAAATCAATTTTGGAATAAATTCTGTTTGAGAAACGATTTGTTTTGAATAAAGAATCTATTTGCATAATAGAATATTGTTAAATTAATCTATTCCCAATTAAACTGATAAGTATGAGTGGCACAATGAAAATTAACTTTGAAATAAATTCAAAATTTGTTGAAGAGAGAATTTTGTTGCAAAGAAAGATATTGTTGGGATAAACTTATTTCCAATTTAAACCGTTAAGTAAATAGTGTAATAAAATGCTTAAATCAATTTTTAATTTACAAGTTGAAAATTTTAATATAAATTGTAATAAATTTTGTTTTGAATAAATCATTAATATCTAAATTTATTATGGTATTAATTGTTATAAAGTTAATGAAATTTGGATGTACGAACGGTGTAATGAAACTAAAAATATAACGTATATTAATATAAGTGATGCATAATAAAAGGAAATAAATAAATTCATTAACAATTTAATTTAATTTTTGGTGTACGATGGTTGAGCTTATAACGTTCAGATAATGACATAAACAACGTTGTTAGCCTAACATATCATTTATAGGAAACAAATCAAATTTTCCTTTTTTAAAGGAGATATGGTAGACAACCAATATCTAATTTTAAATCTTGCCATATCACTGCAAGATTTTTGAAATAGTGGCCTAAGATTATGACCAGTTCGTATTCATAGAACCAAATACCACGCGATATTCTCTGTCCCCTCTTCTCTACATTATAAATGCGTGCCTCCTGCTTTTATGCACAAACCAGACATCTTTTCTTCTCGGAAACAATTCTATTTCTTCTTTCTTCTTGCGAATAGTCCTCCCCAATAAGCTCCACTCAGCCAGTTCACCGTCCAGTATAGAAGTCACGGCATTTTCTTGTGCCAAGAGGTTAACACAAGCATAAATTAGTGTAGAGAGTGTATATATCTATATACGCGTTAGTGGCCTAGGAGCAGTGCACGATGCATGTGTAAAAGATAATAGATCATCCGAGGCTGATGGAGTTGATTTGGAACTTGACGGTGAAAGTTTGGAAAGCAAATATAGGTGAGAACACTCGAATTTAATTTTATTATTTAATATGATTTAAAGTTATGATATACTGAGTATTTGATGGATGGTAATTGGTTGCATGAATGGTTAATTACTGATTGGTGGATGATGTTGCCATTTGAATATGGTATGTGATGTGTCATGGTTGCCAATAAATACATATCAGGGCGCATTAGTGGTATAACGCGCATTCATAAATTGTAGTGATATGCTTTTAAGTAATATATGTATAAATGATTTTTGAATGTGTGATTGCACATATGTACTGATTTTCAGCAGAAAATTTAATAATTTCTTAAATTTAATTAAAGAGCGAGTTATAGATTAAAAGACAATTAAAGGATTATGTAGTATTTTTATTAACTTAATACTATCGATTTGTTTATGTTTATTGATTTAACATTGTTATTAAGAATCTTTGATTCAATAATAAATTGTTAGTTAAGCAATATTTTACTATTTAAATAATCTTTCTAGTTAATACTTTATAAAAGATATTGAACTGATAATGTAGATTTAATTGTATGATGTTATTTAAAACGGTTGATTAACTAAGTTTTGTTATGAATATTCGATATATTGAAGTATATAACTATTTGAGTAGTACTTGGGGAAAGCTGTTAATTTGATTTTAATGGCATAATAAATTGAATTTGAAAAAAACTAATTAAGATGTTATGTTCAATATGAATTGATATCATAACTTATTTTAAAAGGGACACTGAATTAAAAATTTTGATTTTGAACCGAATTACAACTTTGATTAATGAATTGTTGTATAAATTAGGCAAACTCGAATTTTTTGATTTTTAAATCTAATATGTCTTTAGATAATAATCTGATATGATATTATAAAAATAAAAATGTTTGAAAAGATATTTAAACTTGCATTAAATTTGATATATGTTTAGATAAATTTTATAATGATATATTATAAATTGCTTTGGATAATAATTTGAATTCGAAGTTAAATAAGGAATGTAACTTCTGTTTCGGGTTCACAAATAGGTTTGTTCCGTTATCAATTCTGGAACGGTAAACAGGGTGTGTAACTATGGCAAGGGATGCAGCAACCAGTGCGCTGAACATACCTGGCCAACGTTTACTTATCTAGACCGGTAAAAGAGCAAATTGAAAGTGAATCTTGAATTTTGTGAAATAACAACTATATTAAACAGTTTTCCAGTATAAAATTAGGTTAATTTGGTTTGAGGAGATCTTCAGATATTCAATATAAGTTCTGTAGATGATGACTAATAATACTTGAGGAATTAAACGGTGGAAATATTGTAATTTCGCTTATAGTATCAGTTTAATATGGAAACATATATTGTATATAAAAAGTTTTGATTTCTAACCGACTGTATATTAATAAAAATCGTTTGGATTTAACTTGAATGTTATGATGATAATAATGTTTACCCGAATAAGGTATAGGTTAGTTATGGAAGTTAATATAGAACTAAGTGAACGGAAGTAAATAAGTTGAGTGTCTTTGAGATCGATTGGATGAACTTAAAATTATCAAAACCAGTTATACTTTTCGAATATGAATATAAATTCAAGTCATTGACATGAAAAGGAAACAATTCCAGTTTAAAGTATTTGTATATTTATATAGGTTTTCAACTATATAAAACATGGTATGTTAATTTCAAATATTTTAATAAGACTTATTTGATTTAAAGAATATGTATATGTTTAAATCATTCTATTTATTTCTTCAAACTTTAATATATAGTAGGTAATTGTTTATCATTTTTATTTTAAGATTTTCTATATATATATATATTAGTTTATAACAAATTTATTATTTAAATATTTTATTTCATTAAATTGGGAATTGTTCTAGTCCTGAAACCTTTGATTCAAATATAACCAATCCTTGATTGAATAAACTCAACGAGTTCGAATTAAAGAAATAATGTAAATCTTGAATCTTGATTTATAAATGATTTTTAACGATCATTCTAAATTTAGAATGAATTAAGTTTTGCGTATATATGATGGAAAGAACTTAAATTGAAATTTTATAGTCTGTAGAATGCGTTAGTTATTTGGAAAGACCGGGATCGGATGTAAGTCTGAAAACCATTCCAAGTAATAATACGCCGCTATGAAGGAAATTAAAGAACTGGAAATGGCAAATGAAGACCGGGAATCTTTGGACTTATTTGGATTGATTTCTGATGTCTCAAACTGGGTTGTACACCCGATACAAGGTTATAAGTGGCATGAGGTCTAAATGTATTTGAGGATTCTTGAATTTTGTTCCGTTCAGACCCAGAATGGACTTATATGGATCGTGTGTTTGACATTGTAGTTGACTGCGTAACACTAATTTCTGTTGGTATATATATCGGAATGTGGAAATTAATTATTTCGGTCTCTAAGTTTTACGTGCTTTGAGGTCATGTATTGATAAAAATCAGTGACATGTTGTAAACTGACAATGTGGCATACTCAAGTTATGGAATGAGCTAATGAAGATCAAAGCATGGATTATTGAAGTGTAGCTTTGTGTATATCGTGACATCGACGAACCCCACACCTCGGATTGATGGTAAACTGCCGGTTAGGTTGTATACATTTATATTGAAACTTGAAAGCTTCGGCAGTAGATCTACTTTGAAACTTGCAGAAAAAAGGGTATGTTCGGTGTCTGTGTCTGGATGTTAACCGATGATTTACCTGGTGTTTGGTGTCCGAGCCTGGATGAAAACCATGAACCATAAGGTGTCATCTAATTCCGGATTGATCTTTCGTGTCAGGAACCATCATACTGGAACCCAACAACCAATATGAGCCTTTCGTTTTGTTTGTAAACTAAGTATGTGGGCATTGTCACTATGCTTGCTAAGATTAACATATTTATTTGCGGAATGGTTTTCAACACTATGCACTAATAATAGTATTAAAAGAAGATTTTCATGTATGAAAGCATGTTTGGTTATCCTAAGGCAAAACTCGACCATTTGGTGTGCGCTTGCATTGTGTGATGTGGGACGAGCTTATGATAGCTTCATTTTCCAAACGACAATGCGAATTTATATGCATGGGCCTTCACATGGAGTAAACCCATTCGTCATTAGCGGCGTGGTCCTATGAACCTCGCAACTTAAAAAATAAATCCTAAAAATAATTATTTATGTTCTCACGCCAGTCCCATGACTGACTTGGAATTTATTTTTCCTCCCTAAACTCTGGGTGCCCACTAATTTCCACACGGGTAGCTAGATGTTTAGTTTTACAGTTATAGACCTTTGGAGCAAGAGTTGGAGCACTTTCTGAGTTGGAGCTTCGAGCTAAAGTTAGAGTTTTTGCTATATCACGTCGCTTCTTCCGCTGAGAGTATATTTATGCTTCCGCTGCTATATGTATGTAACTCTGATATTCTATGTAACTCTAATGAAATATTGTATCATGATATAAAAAAATCTGTTGTTTTGTTCAATATATGTTAGTACCCACAACAATCCGCCTTTATGAACGGTTTAAGTTGGTTTAATTACTGGCGAGAACCAGGAAAAAAGGCAGGTCATGACATTTTGGTATCAGAGCTTTGGTTATCCAAAGCTACGGAGTATGACATATGTTGAACAAAAATTTAGAATTCATCGGAGTTATAATATCCCATTTGAGAGAGGGTTAGGAATGCCTTTGAATGAGATTCTGGAATATTTCGTTGAGAGGGCGTATTTTGAAACCCCAATATTTTATTTTTGAAACTAATTAAATGGTTTTGGAAAACATAACTGTTTTGAAATACAACTATTAATAAGAATTTTCAAGTATTTTACTCGACGTTGCGAATGGACTATTGGTATTCATGAAGATTTCGAATATATGCATGGCCGGTGTATATACGAAGTCTTATATGTACTAGATAAATATATAATCACACTCTAGTCACTTGGAGATGATTATATTGATTGCTGCAACATCATCAGTATTTGTTTTCGAGTTTCGAAAGTGGGATGACTATATAATTCTGGTCAAAACGTCGAAGAATACTTAAAATCATCTAGCTCACTATTTTAATAAATAAATCCTAAAAAAATGATTTGGTATTTTAAGTGAGTAACATTTTATTATAAAAAAAAGGTATTTAAAACAAAGCCAAGAAATTACAAATCCTTTTTTCGAGGACGAAACGCTTTAAGTGGAGAGGTTGTAACGACCTAGAAATTTTGAGATTTAAAATATAAATTAAATTAAGATTCAATGTAAAATAAATATTTATATTTGAGATTATGTCAATTCTTGAACAATAAATGCGAACCATTTCATAAATTTATAAACAAATGTGATTTGCATTATTAACCGATTTGAATATTTAGCGTAAAACTAAGATCGTTGTTTAAAAATGAATTTTATGGAAAGAGCTGCACCGTCATAAATTTAGTGTGCAATTTAAGTAAGAAATGAATTTAATACTTATCATGCAATTTGATAAGAAGAAAATATATGCTTGAAATTCAATTTGGACTGTCATTTAATGTAGTTTTCATTCTATAAATTAAGGCGCATTGTGAATATGGTGTCAGTAAAAACATTTGTCAAAATTTATTATACCAATAAATAGTGACCCGTTTGAAATAATTAAGACTTGACATTTGAACCAAAATTAATTTTGGAATAAATTCAGTTCGAGAAATGATTTGTTTTGAATAAAGAATCTATTTGCATAATAGAATATCATTAAGATTAATCTACTCCCAATTAAACTGATAAGTACGAATGGCACAATAAAAATTAACTTTGAAATAAATTCAAAATTTTTTGAAGAGAGAATTTTGTTGCAAAGAAAGATATTGTTGAGATAAATTTATTTCCAATTTAAACTGTTAAGTAAATAGTGTAATAAAACGCTTAAATCAATTTTTAATTTACAAGTTGAAAATTTTAATATAAATAGCAATAAATTTTCTTTTGAATAAATCGTTAAAATATAAATTTATTACGGTATTAATGTTATAAAGTTAATGAAATTTTGATGTACAAATGGTGTAATTAAACTAAAAATATAATGCATATTTTTATAAGCAATGCATAATAAAAGGAAATGAATAAATTCATTACCAAATGAATTTAATTTTCAGTGTACAATGGATGAGCTTATAACGTTCAGATAATGACATAAATAATGTTGTTAGCCTAACATATCGTTCATCGAAAACAAATCAAATTTTCGGTCTTTAAAGGAGATATGGTAGACAAACAAATCTAAGAAAATCTAATTTTAAATCTTGCCATATCAGTGCAAGATTTTTGAAACAGTGGCCTAAGATTGTGAACAGTTCGTATTCACAGAGCCCAGTACCACGCGATATTCTCTGTCCCCTCTTCTCTACATTATAAATGTGTGCCTCCTGCTTCTATGCACAAACCAGACTTCTTTTCTTCTCGGAAACAATCCTATTTCTTCTTTTTTCTTGCGAATAGTCCTCCCCAATAAGCTCCACTCAGCCAGTTCACCGTCCAGTATAGAAGTCGCGGCATTTTCTTGTGCCAAGAGGTTAACACAAACATAAATTAGTGTAGAGAGTGTATATATCTATATACGCGTTAGTGGCCGAGGAGTAGTGCGCGATGCATGTGTAAGAGATAATTGATCATCCAAGGCGGATGGAGTTGATTTGGAACTTGACGGTGAAAGTTTGGAAAGCAAATATAGGTGAGAACACTCGAATTTAATTTTATTATTTAATATGATTTAAAGTTATGATATACTGAGTAGTTGATGGATGGTAATTGGTTGCATGAATGGTTAATTACTGATTAGTAGATGATATTGCCATTTGAATATGTTATGTGATGTATCATGGCTGCCAATAAATACATATCAAGGCGCGTTAGTGGTATAACGCGCATTCATAAATTGTATGTGGTATGCTTTCAAGTAATAGATGTATAAATGATTGTTGAATGTGTGATTACACATATGTACTGATTTTCAGCAGAAAATTTAGTAATTTCTTAAATTTAATTAAAGAGCGAGTTATAGAATAAAAGACAATTAAAGGATTATGTGGTATTTTTATTAGCTTAATACTATTTATTTGTTAATGTTTATTGATTTAACAATGTTATTAAGAATCTTTGATTCAATAATAAATTGTTAGTTAAGCAAAATTTTACTATTTAAATAATCTTTCTAGTTAATACTTTAGAAAAGATATTGAGCTGATAATGTAGAATTAATTGTATGATGTTATTTAAAATGGTTGATTAACTAAGTTTTATTATGAATATTCTATATATTGAATTATATAATTGTTTGAGTAGTACTTGGGGAAAGCTGTTAATTTGATTTTAATGGCATAATAAATTGAATTTGAAAAAAAAAACTAATTAAAATGTTATGTTCAATATGAATTGATATCATAACTTATTTTAAAAGGGACACTGAATTAAAATTGTTGATTTTTGTGACGACCCCATACCCGATAAGACGGTGCAAGGGTAATCTTTGGAATATAAAACATAAACAGATAATAACAGAACAAAAATAAATAAATACACCAGATAATGTACAATAGAATACACTGGATAAATATAATCATCAGAGTTACACAGTATATATGTAACAACCCACCTCCGTTAAGGTCACTCACAAAGGGAATGCCTTAACTTTGGTGGAGCATTTTAGTAAACAGAACAGAAACTTACAAGACAGATAAAACAGTACTTGAAAATTTTATAACTTTATTACAACAGAAACCGAAATAAGCTTGGTTACATCCTTTCAAATCACAATATCAGAATTCAAGTACAAAATATCAGTCTTGTAAAAAAGCCTTCAGAATGCATAGTTTAAAATCATAATCCCCACAGAAGATGTAACGACCCGGAATTTTGGGGCCAATTTAAAATTTTTATTTTAGAAATTTTAATGGAATTTTAATATTTAAAATAATTTATCTTAAATAATAACAACGAAAAATTTATTTTAAACGAATAAATTTTATTTAATTATAAAAGGAGTTTGAAATGGCGTGGTGAGTGGATATTCCGTTATCGTTTGATTCTCCATTTAATTATTGGATTGGTTAATTTTAATGTAAATTGCAATATTCTGTTATTTTAATTGCTGTAAACATATGTGTAGATATTCTGAGTGATTGCATTAGACAATTTAATTTGGCTTGGGAATGGCATAAGCATGATAGGCTGAAATTTACAGTAATGTGAAAACTAAAATTTGGAATGAAAATGATTACCTGATTAGTAAACATAGTAAATATATTCCTTGTCATTAAATTAAGCAAATTGGATATTTATGGCAGACAATAAGAAGTGACAATAATTAAGTTGATTTCGTAAATGGAAACCTAGTAAA
Organism: Allium sativum; assembly: GCA_030737875.1. Classification (NCBI taxonomy): domain Eukaryota; kingdom Viridiplantae; phylum Streptophyta; class Magnoliopsida; order Asparagales; family Amaryllidaceae; genus Allium; species Allium sativum. The sequence goes on from CM060927.1 coordinate 274,237,670, forward strand.
ATGTAAGTTTGTACATTTCATATTTATTCACACTAATGGATAAACAATTGTGATTCAAATAGGGATTCACATAGATCGGATAAGACGAAAATTAGTAATTTACATAAGGATGAAGTTATAAAAATAAATCATAATGGGCAGGTTATAAATATAAATTGTAATGGACTTAAAATTAAGAATTGCAACGGGGAAGTTATAAATATAAATTAGAACGGGTAAATTATAATTAAATTGAAAGGAAAGGAATTTATTGTGTTAATTATTAATGACTAGGGAAATAGTCATAGGATCTTGAATTAAGAAATAATTCAATAACATAATAAATGTAGTGAGAAGCTTAATGCATACGAAAAGTACATTTTTTTTATGAAATATGATATTTAATTATGTGTTTTGAAATATAAAATATGCACAAATTAACAATCAGAGAAAGTGCACAAATTAACAGTCGGAGAAAATAAATCAAACATCCATTTTTACTTTATTACCCTTTCTTTTTGCTTTTGAAATTTGAACGAAAAAGAAGTATGGTCCCCTCATGCCTAGTCAGCAAATTAAATGTCATTTGTCACCTATTACATATGTAGAGACAAGAAAAAAAATGAAATATATATAACTAGATAAAAAATATATACATATATATTGTCTCCACTATAAAATATCCTAAACTCCCCTAAAATCCTATTTCCCAAACATAGCCGCCACCCCCTTCTATTTTCAATGGCAGAAAAGCTCTGAACTTTCTTCGATTCTCTTTCTCAACCTATTCTATAATTCAAGATGATACCAAAGCGGAAATTAAAGAAAAAGGAATGATCTTCGATTCTATACGGACGACATGGGTTCTTTGGTGAACAACATATGGATGGAGGAAGATGTATTATCAGCAACAACGTTTCTTTAAAACGTGATTAATGGTAATAGAGGAAAAGGATTTATTTAATTAATTTAGTTAATGTAATTCAATTTTGTAAAAACCATAACTTATTCATATGAAAACGAAATCCAGAAATTTCAGATGTGTTAGAATCGTGGCGACGAGATCTACGTTTCAAAATTGATTAGAAGCGATTTGGGGCCAATTAGAACTTCAGGAAAATTCAGATCTGAACTGTTCTGAATTACAAAGCTTGGTGAGATTTCTTTGTTTTAAAAATAATTAAAATTTAATTATCTTTCATTGTTCCAGTTCCATATATGTATGTTGATTAAATTAAATTCTGTGATGTATGGTATTGTATTTGTTGTTTGTTGATGATGATTGTTGTTGGGGTTTGTATTAATTAGATTATGTTAAACAATTTTGTGTTAATTAGATTGTTAACACATAGAAAATATCATTTTCATTGGTTATATAAAAAAGAGATTTATAAGAAAACAAAAACATCATTTTGCTAGAAATTGATATATTAAGATTAGAATTCTCATTTTGCTAGAAATTGATATATTAAGATAAAATTCTCACTTTGATTAGAAAATGATATTTTAGAGTAGAGACATCATTTATGTTAAAATTGTCATTTAGATTAGAAATGTTAAATTAGATTAAAATACCATTTTTGATTAGACATGTTAGTTAGTATTAAAATAAAAACATGTAAATTCATGTTTTGTCATTTTAACATGATACTTAGTATTAAAATAAAAACATCACTTTGATTAGAGTATAAAAATGATGCATTGGAAAACAATAAAATTTTTAGTATAAAAATGCTGCATTGGAAAACAATAACATTTTTAGTATAAAAATGCTGCATTGGAAAACAATAACATTTTTAGTATAAAAATGTTGCATTAGAAGAAGATTAACATTTTAGTTAAAAATAACCTTTTGTCATATATTGTCATGTTAGCTAAAAATAACATATTTGTCATGTATTGTCATGTTAGATTAAAAATATACTTTTAGATAGAAATATTACGCCAAATAAAAGAATCATATTTTGTAAACAAATTATGTCATTTATAACATGTCATTTATATTAGAAGATAACTGTGACATTTATCTTAGCGTTAAATATGTCATTTATAAAAAAGGTCATTTACATAGGATTTATTCATGACAAATAAAATGTCATTTTATTGTATTAAATTGTCAAAAATATAAGTATCATTTATGTTCATGTAGAATTGTCTGAAAATGAAGTATCATTCATGTTCATTTGGAAATGCCATTTATGTCCATATAGAAATATAAATTAGATAAAAAGGACATGTTATATTAAAAGTGTTACCTTAGTTTAAAAGTGACATTATATTAAAATGTCACTTATTTAGCAATATATGTTGACATAGAAAATGTCATTCACATAGAAAAGATATGTAAATAATTCTTTTTTATTTTGTCATTAGAGAACATATGTTAATTTATAAAAATATCATTTTTGTTAAATTTAGTATTAACATATAAATTTGTCATTTTTGTTAAATTTAGAATTGACATATAAAATTACCTTTTTTATAAATAGAAATTGTAAACTAATTCGTTTGTCATTAGAAAGAACAAACATTTATGTTAGAAACAAGCAATTATGTTAGAATTCTAGAGCGTCCTTTATGTTAGAATTATAAAGAACATTTATGTTAGAAACAAACTTTTATGCTGGAATTCAAAAATATGTTACACTGCCATTTACAAGTTACCCGACTTGTTTATGTTGATTGGGACGATAATTTTTACACATCGCCCAAGTGCACAAATAATTTATTTAATTATTTGTTATGTGTATGTGTTGGTTGAAACCCCACACGAGTCTTGGGTTGATATCCACACATCGCCCTTGTGATTAGTTATAAGCGTTATTTATTTGACGCTTATACAGTATTAATATTCACTTTGGATGTTATTAATGATCTTATCATTAGTGTAGAATACATTGCGATGTTTGAAATCCATATAATTAAATTATATGGTAATTGTTTTAGGTCTCATTCCAATTTTGAATTAAAAGAATATTTAATTTAATATTTAGTTAAAGAAAACAAATAATGACTTTGATGCTTTGAATTCAAAAGATTTTGTTTTGTTTGTTAAAAAGTTACAATGAAAAAGGTTGAATTAAAATATGAATTGGGCCATGACACGAGGTTAAGCCCAACTTATGGGATAAGTCTGCCCGGAACCAACCGGCATATCCAGCATCCATAAGTCGCAGGCTTAATGTGGGAGGTCTGGCCCAGTATAAAATATAACTGAATAAGAAGTAATTGGGCTATTTAATCTGTTTTATATAACAACGCCATTTTAACCCGAACGGGTTATCGATCAATTTAATTCACTTTAAAAGAATATAAGAAGTGATTTTCAAAATAGACTATTTTGAGAATGTTAATATTTTAATATGAAGAGAAAATAAAATATTCAATATAGACTTTAAATTGCAATGAAGTTAAAATCGTTTTAAATGAATTTATAACTATTTTATAAAGTGTGTTAAAATGGAAATCGACAATATAATATATATAATGATTTAATGGTTAACTAGAATAAATCTTATAATTAAGATTTAAGAAAGTTTTCCAATAAATTAATATTTACTTTGAATTAAATAGAATAAATTGGATTTTTCAGTTGTCGTGAATGGTGTCTTAAATAACACTGTTCTTAACCCTAGTTAAGATAAGAATAAATCTTTTAATTAAGATTATTAGAGTTTCAATTATATTTAATAATTTGAATAAAATGATTTGTGAATTGAGTTTATCGTGAACAATGTTTTTAAACGACATCTGTTCTTTAACTCAATTTACAGTGAGAATATAACTTGGAATTTATAAATCTTTTATTAAGATTTAATAGAAAATTTTCCAAAGTAAAGTTTTCCAATTTAATATATTAAATTGGGATTGAATGGAATTTGATTTAATAATATTCGAGATGAGCTTCTGTAGAAGAAGTGTAACGACCCAGAAAATCTGAACCAATTTAAAATTTTTAAATTGGCTAAAATAATGGATTTTAAATATTTAAAATAAATATTTTAAATAATGGCAATGAAAACTAAGTTTGAATCGACATTTGAAAACGAATATAATTAATTATAATTATATATAGAATTGAAAATAGCGCGGTAGTTCGATAATTCGATTTCAAACTTCAATTGAATATACCGGGTGCAAAGCAATCCGGATTTTAGTGAAACCAAAAACATTAGGATCTAATTGATGATGTCTTTCTAACGAATCCGACCAATCGAAATTTGATAGCGGGAATCAAAAGTTATGTCCAGTTGAAAATTCCGAATAGTCGCTATGGAATTCAGGCCCTTAAAAATGGACATTTTGCAAATGACCTCGGATTTTGACGAAACCACTTTTGTTGGATCCGCAGGGTCAAGTTATTGCTAGGTTTCAAATTTCATAATTTTTCGAATCAATATGTGAGCATGGCAAAAGAAAACGCGTTTGACCAGTTTCTGTTGAATTTAATCGACTGGAAATTGGCCATTTTTCAAACGGTCTCAGAATCCGATGAAACTAGTTTTGTTAGGACTGTATCGTCAATACGAAGCTAGAAAATATTTTTTTGGAGTTTTTCTAGTTAGTATGTGACCCCGGTAGTTTGAAATGTGCGTTAAAAATTCAGTATAGTGATTTAAAATGTAAATTCAAAAGGAAACTGATTGTAACGATCAAATCAGCTTGCGATACATATCCCATTGTGTTCGGGATGGGGGTAAAACGCTATGGGCGACAGGCGGTGGGCCTCGTTTCGAGGTCGTATGTAAAAGTCAACTTTTTTGCAAAATTAAATAATTAAATAATAAAATAAAAAAATATATATATATTTTCCCTCCCTTTATCTTTCTTCCTGGCCCCCCCCCCCCCCCCCCCCCCCGTTCATTTTTATTTCAATAAACAGAGAAAAAAAAAGAAGAAGAAAGCAGCAGCAGCAGCCGCCGCCTTCACCGTCGGTCAGAACCTCCACCGCGCCTCCGATCTTCTTCCCCCCCTCTTCCTTGCACTCGCTCCCTCCTCCTCCTTCAATCCGACCCCCCCGAAGCCATCGCCTCCCCCGTTCGAAACCCCGAGCGCCACCCTCGAGAAGCCCTCCGACGATCTGCGGAAACCCCCCCTCCTCTGTAAGTCTTTTATTTATTTATTTATTTTATTTTTATTTTATATAAGCAGAAAGAAACTGATTTTTTTTTTTAAAAGTATTAAAACTGATTTTAATTAGGTTTAGAAACTGATTTTTTTTTAAAGTATTAAAACTGAATTTTAATTAGGTTGAAAACTGATTTTAAAAAGTTATAAAAACTGATTTTATTTTGAAAAGGAAACTGATTTGAAAATGATTTTAAAACTGATTTTAAAACTGATTTGAAAATGATTTTAAAACTGATTTGAAAATGATTTTTAAACTGATTTGTTTAAAAGTTAAAACAGATTTTTTTTGAAAGATTTAAAAACTGATTTTTTTTAAAAAAAGGTTTTAAAAGATTTGAATTTTGAAAAGTAAAAGATTTAAAGTTTAAAAAGTAAAAGAAAAGATTTGATCTTTAAAATGGAAAAGGCGGAATCTATATTTTTGAAATTCGATTTTTATATATTGAATAGCGAAGTCAAAATTCGATTTTTATATATTGAATAGCGAAGTCAAAATTCGATTTTTATATATTGAATAGCGACGTCAAAATTCGATTTTTATATATTGAATAGCGACGTCAAAATTCGATTTTTATATATTGAATAGCGAAGTCAAAATTCGATTTTTATATATTGAATAGCGAAGTCAAAATTCGATTTTTATATATTGAATAGCGACGTCAAAATTCGATTTTTATATATTGAATAACATAGTAAAAATTCGATTTTTACATATGTAGAGAATACAGGCAACGAAGCGACAAAAGGCGAGAAAGGCGAAGATTTCTCTAAGTGAAGTTGGATAGCTATTGGTGAGATTTCTGATTTAAAATATTATATATGTGTGAAATGAAAGTGAATTGCTATATATAAATATATATCTATATATATACGCCCCTCGTCCACTAACCATGGACGATATTTATTGGTTGAAATTGTTGTGAAAATTGCTTGATAGCGAATGATTGTTTGGGATTGTTTGTGATTGATATTGGTTGATTGTGGTTGAAAAATACCCGTTTGTGGTTGTGAAATATTTGGTTGAAACCACATAGGATTAGTTTGTGGAAATGAAATAAATATATACATGCCGCCTGCGTGCGAACTAGATGCATGAACCCCATTGTCAAAAACCGCGAGGTTTTAAGGTAGAGCGAGGAGCCGTACTAGGGACGGTCCCGGTTTAACTACCCTGCCGTTATGCTGCCGAAATTTTGAATAATATTCGTGTGTTTGAATTATTTTCATATGCTTAAACTATATTTATTCATTGAATAGAAAACATTCATGTGTTGAATTGATATTCATTCGTTGATTAGAAATTCATGTGTTGAATGGTATTCATATTTTGAAAATAAATTGTTTGATAATAAATTGTTTGATAATAAAAATCACCTTTTATCGACTATATGAACTGTGTAAAATAATCTCGTTTTAAAAGAAATTGTTTTATGATAAAAATCCTATTTTTATCACCAACTTGTGCTATATAGAAAAATAGTGTTTTGAAATGAATTGTTTTACAATAAAAATCACATTTTTATTGTATGCATAAATCGTTGAAGTGTGAAGTGTTAAAAATAGCCACTTGTTCAAAATAAACATATATGAGTTGAAATATTCATTAATTAGCTAATGAAATGATTTGCACCTATTTATGTAACATTAGAATAAATTGTGTCTTTAAACCGAATAGAAATCAAATATGAAGTCGAATAGAAAATGATAAATGATAAGAACTGTATATATATGTACATGCATATTTATTGAACAGGTTATAGCAAAGGGGCTAGAGAAGAGGAATAAAATTTTGTGCCCGACAAATAGGTACACATTTACTGTTTTGTTTGGGTGATGATTTTATGAGCCTGTTGGCTAGCCGCTTGGCTTTTTCTTTTTCTTTTTGAGATTAGAAGGACCGGGAACGCTATTTGCGATTTCCCGATGCTCCCGGTGCAGGGGAGGTTATGGCGAAATTTTCCAAAATTTTAAGGTGTTAGAAAAATATTTGAAGTGAAAACGATATGGAAATCATTGAATAAACTATATTTATATAACTATATAAATATGAATAAAATTAAAATGAAACGAAGCCGTGCAGTTCGTATTTTGAAACCGTGATTTCAAACGACTAGTGCGGGGAATCCGACCATTGGATTTTCCCGAAATCTCAACCGTCGGGTTCGCCTTGGAATAATCTTTCCAACGGCACCAACCTTGTAAAAATCCAACGGTTGGATTGTCTGGAATGTTTAATTCAAATCTGAAGAAAAACAGCGCCAGAAATGATTATATTTATTTATGTATATAAATATAATTATATTTAATCGAATAACGACGCTGCAGTTCGTATTTTGAAATCGAAACTTCAAACCATTGTACCGGGAGATCCGACCGTCGGATTTTCCCGAAACTGGAACCGTTGGATTCGTTTTGAAAAGACCTTTCTAATGATATAAATTTGGTGAAGATCCAACGGTTAGATTTTCAGATATGTGTAAATCAAATCTGAAGAAAAACAGCGCCACAGCCGCTGTATGGCCCGAAGCGTCGTTTTGAATAAATTAGCTATTTTAAAATAAATAAAAATAGCGATAAATAGTTATAAAATATCAGGAGCGATATGGAATGGAAATAAACTGAATTTGCTTGATTTATGTTGTATTTGACGGTTGAATGTGTTTGGTGTGAAAATAACATTAAAGAACGAAATTGGTGTGTCGAATAATTTAACCATTGAAATAAATTGATTTGAAATTCTAAATATACGTGAATTATTTGAAAAGGCCGAGTTAATTCTCATTTCAAATAATCGACCGACGATTGAAAGTCGAAGATGAAGATGGTGGTCGAAGACCGGAGATCTTCACCTCGTTTGGATGGTAACCGAGGTCCTGATTGGGAGGCATCCCGAAATATGGATAATGAGTGGTGATCGTCCAGACGTACGTGGTGATCGATGGGTTTGCGAGGTATTTAGTGCCTCCGGTTTCGTTCAGACCCAGAACGGACTTGTAAATGGACTGTGTGTCCGACATTGGATTTTATTCTGTGTTGATTGATCTCTGTTAAATATACATCTGTTTGGCGGCGGAGAATTTATTCTTTTGCTTAACGCCCTTCTCTGAGACGTACGAGCTCAGAGGTTGTATATCGATGGACATCAATCGCATGGCGTGAATTGCCTGTGTGGCATGCTAAGATGCAGTGATCAGGGCTTCTGTTGAAAAGCAAAGTCTTGTGCTGATGATCAAAGCACCGCCTGTGTGGCGTAGCTTTGTGTATAACGTGAATTCGCGAGCCTCACATCCCGGTATGAACCTAAAACGGGAGAAGGACCTCAGGGAGGGCATGCGTTTCTTTCTAGCTAGGGTGGTGTCAGTGACCTACCAGCCCTGACATTTATATACTTTTCACCTATGTGGTTGTTGCTATTGCGAGGCGCCTCGGTTTGATCGGACGATCCGGGTCCGATGGAGTCATTCGTTGGCTCATTTACGTCCCAAAGGGCGGGGAAACGTATTGTTCAGGCACTATAATCCACATCGGTGGACCGGCCCTGACGATCCAAGGGGCAGTTGCGGCTGTTCCGGTGGCTCGGGCTAGAGAGTCACGAATTCGGTAAGGACTATCTTTTGCCTTGGTTCATGACGGAAATCCAATTTCCAAATACGTGACGATGCGATTTTGATTGTATACCTATATATGGCGACATAGTGGTATGGGGCATTAATGCCGTCTATGATTGATAGTTATGATTTGAAATTGTTTTCAAAACATATAAACACTAGTAATAATATCAAATGTCTTTGTTTTATTCGTATCAAGCATATCTTGGCCGTTATAAGGTAAAAACTCTATCCTCCGGTTTGCGTTGCATTGTGTGATGGGAACTGAGTCTTATAACGGCTTCATTTTTATAAAAAGCATAGCGATGTTTAAAAGAAAGATTTGTTTTAAAGCACTGGCGATCCAATGGAGTAAACCCGTTCCACGAAAGTGGCGTGGTCCTGTGATTAGCCAATTATATATGTGTTGAGTGGATTTCTCATACCAGTCCCATGACTGACTCGTAGTTTGTTTCAATTTCAAACTCGGGTGCCCCTTTTTCTACATGGGCAGCCTTGTATTCAGGTTTAGCAGGTTCTTTCTGGATAGCTGGAGCTGAAGATGGATTCTATCGTTTATTTCTTTTTATGCTGTTCAGCTCCTATTGTACATATTTTGTTTATTTCCACTGTAGACATTTATGCTTAGCTGAACTGTATTTGTACTAAGTAAGATCCTGTATACTGTGTAACTCTGATGATTACTTTTATCCAGTATATTCTATTGTTCATTTCATGGTGTATTTATTTAATTCTGTTCTGCTATTATCTGTTTCTGTGTTATATTCCAAAGATAGCCCTGTTTCCGTCTGAACGGGAATTCGGGTCGTCTCAACGTGGTATCAGAGCTTTGGTTAAGCTTAGTTCTGGAATATAACATGTGAACGAACTCGTCAGAAATAGAACCAGAAGTGTTCTAGGACGGGTAACTCTATACAGATAGGATCAGTAATATCCTAGTATGAGTAAAGCAGAATGAAATTACACCTTGATAGACACATTTACATTTGAAGTATGTGTTTCTATATTTTGAACTATCTTTTCTGTGACCTGACACTTGATCTGCCATTTGCAGAATTACTAGAAAATGAGTGTCAGAAACAGAAGGAAAGCAGAACCGGATATTGAGGCCCTATTAATCAAATATCGAAATATGGGTGGAATACCATTCTCTGGTGAAGAATCTATTATGAAGACACAAGCTTGGATTCGTTCGGTTGAGAAAATCTTCGAAGCATTAAAGCTGAGGGATGACCAGAAAAGATTACTGGCCTCCTGGGCACTTAAATATGAAGCTTTGTTTTGGTGGGATTCAGTTATTGAAAATAATCCAGAAGGTGATATCACCTGGGACAGATTCAAAGTGATTTTCTTAGAAAGATTTACTCCTCCCGAAGCAACTGAGCGATTATGCGATGAATTTTCTTATCTGATACAAGGAGACATGACAATTCCCGAATATCATAAGAAATTCAATGAACTTGCTCACTTTGCTCCCCATCTAATTCAAGACCCAAAGAGGAAAAATCTGAGATTTATTCACGGGCTTCAAAGGAAATACCGGAATAAAGTATTGGGGCATGTGAAGCTTCCTTTCTCAGAAATGATTTATATGGCTTATCAATATGAAGATCTAGACAAGAAAGGAATGTTGCGCGACGAAGAAGAAGTTTGTTGTAGTGACATAGCAGAGTCGGAAACTGATATTCCTGAGGCAAGTACAATGTCTGAGATCAGTAAGAAGGCCAGTGCCAAGAGAAAAAGGGCCAAATCAGAGAAGAAACTAGTAACGACAACTGTATGCTCTAACTGCAATAAGCAAGGACATCTCTCGATGAGTTGCCGATATCTAAAGAAACAAAGAAATGAAGGATCTAAGTCTATTAAGAAATTTCAAGAGACTAGAGAATGCAGCATTTGCCATCGGTTTGGCCATGTCAGACAGGATTGCCGGCTATTAAAGGCAACCAAGGTGGTTCAAATAAATTAAATAGCAGAAGCTTCTGAGCCGTCGGCTATTCAGGAAAGACCAGATGTTTTAGAAGGCACGCTAACTATCAAAGACATCCCAGTTAAAGTACTGTTCGACACTGGCGCGTCACACAGCTTCATTGCCAAGGATGCAGCTAAGAAACTGGATTTGAATTTGAAAAAGCTCAAAGAACCAATGACTGTCCAGAATCCGGTTGGGGGTTCCATTGATCTAAGTTGGGTTTGTGGAGTGCCGGTTTCCTTTTCTCGTTATCGGTTTCCTACCATTGCAGCCGTCATGAATTTTAAAGAGTTCGATCTTATCTTGGGATTAGACTGGCTGACCAAATATGAAGCTGAGGTTAAATGCGCCGACAGAGTCGTGAAGGCGAATATTAAATCAGGTGATTATATAACCATTCCCTGTGAAGGTCAGAATGCTAATAGAAAAGACTTCTGGGCAGCTTTGAATGTTTCTCCAGCCCAAATAGAAAATATCCCTGAAATCACTGAAAATATTCCTGACCTCATCAAAGATATTCCGGTCGTCAAGGATTATGCAGATGTGTTTGAAGAAGTTGTTCGCTTACCTCCGCAGAGAGAAATAGATTTCAAGATTGCTTTGATTCCCAATGCAAGGCCGGTAGTTCACGCTATTCGAAGAATGTCCTTGAAAGAGAAGGAGGAATTAGACAATCAAACACGACAGCTAGTATGGAAAGGTCTGATAAGGCCTAGTTTCTCTGATTAGGGTGCAGCAGTGGTGTTTGTCCCAAAATCTGACGGTACTCTACGTCTATGTGTGGATTATCATGATCTGAACAAGCAGACCATAAAGAACAAATATCCATTGCCGCGGATTGATGATCTGTTGGATCGATTAAATGGAGCACAAGTATTCTCAAGAATGGACCTAGCTACAGGTTTCCATCAACTTCGAATTGCCGAAGAGTGTGTTCCAATGACAGCGTTCAGAGGCCCCGACTTATTCTACGAGTGGTTAGTAATGCCGTTCGGCTTATGTAACGCTCCAGCTTATTTCGTCGATCTAATGAACAGAGTATTCAGAGGAGTTTTGAATAAATTTGTTCTGGTTTTCATTGACGATATTCTAATCTTCTCTAAATCGAAAGCCGAACATGAAAAACATTTGGAACAGGTTCTAGAAATCCTCAGAAGGAATGTATTAAAAGCCAAATTTTCCAAATGTATCTTCTGGCAAGATGAAGTGAAATTTCTGGGCCATGTCGTATCGAAAGATGGAATCGCTGTGGATCCAAGCAAAATCACGGCTATTCAAAATTGGAAACAGCCCAGTACTCCCACTGAAGTCCGCAGTTTTCTCGGATTGGCTAGCTATTACCGAAAGTTCGTTAAAGACTTTTCGAAGATATCTGGTCACTTAACGAAGCTTACAAAGAAGCATTCTAAATTCAAATGGACTCAAGAGAGTGAGTGTAACGACCCAGAAAATCTGAACCAATTTAAAATTTTTAAATTGGCTAAAATAATGGATTTTAAATATTTAAAATAAATATTTTAGTTAATGGCGATGAAAACGGAGTTTGAATCGACATTTGAAAATGAATATAATTAATTATAATTATATATAGAATTGAAAATGGCGCGGTAGTTCGATAATTCGATTTCAAACTTCAATTGACTATACCGGGTGCAAAACAATCCGGATTTTAGTGAAACCAAAAATATTTAAATCTGTTAGTGAATATCTTTCTAACGAATCCGACCAATCGAAATTTGATAGCGGGAATCAAAAGCTATGTCCAGTTGAAAATTCTGAATAGTCGCTATGGAATTCAGGCCCTTAAAAATGGACATTTTGCAAATGACCTCGGATTTTGATGAAACCACTTTTGTTAGGTCCGCAGTGTCAAGTTATTGTTAGGTTTCAAATTTCATAATTTTTCGAATCAATATGTGAGCGTGGCAAAAGAAAACGCGTTTGACCAGTTTCAGTTGATTTTAATCGACTGGAAATTGGCCATTTTTCCAACGGTCTCAGAATTCGACGAAACTAGTTTTGTTAGGACCGTATCGTCAATACAAAGCTAGAAAATATTTTCCGAGAATTTTTCTAGTCAGTATGTGACCCCGGTAATTTGAAATGTACGTTTAAAATTCAATATAGAGATTTAAATGAAAATTCAAAAGGAAACTGATTGTAACGATCAAATCAGCTTGCGATACATATCCCATTGTGTTCAGAATGGGGGTAAAACGCTATGGGCGACAGGCGGTGGGCCTCGTTTCGAGGTCGTATGTAAAAGTCAACTTTTTGCAAAATTAAATAATTAAATAATAATAAAAAAATATTTTCCCTCCCTTTATCTTTCTTCCTGGCCCCCCTCCCGTTCATTTTTTATTTCAAACGAAAAGAAGAGAAAAAAAACCCTAAGGACTATCGACAGACCCCCCCCCTAAAGCGAACGCCGCCATCACCGCCTGTCCCCCCCCTCCATCGATCGAAGACCCGAAGCCCCCCTCAATCGATCGAAGACCCGAAGCCCCCCCCCCCCCCAGATCGCACGAGCTCCGACGAAGCCCCTCCCCCCCCCCCCCCCCCCCGTTCGCGACGCTGAAGCCGCCGCCCCTCGAAGCAGCTCCGACGCCGCCGAGCTTGGCTTCCCCCCCCCCCCCTCTCTGTAAGTATTTTATTTTATTTTATTTTATTTTTTATTTTACTTCTGAAAGATTTCGATTTTTATGTATTTAAAAACTGAAATTTTAATTAGGTTTAAACTGAAATTTTAATTAGGTTAAAACTGAAATTTTAATTAGGTTTAAACTGAAAATTTAATTAGGTTTAAAATGAAACTTTAATTAGGTTTAAACTGAAATTTAATTAGGTTTAAAACTGAAATTTTAATAAAGATTTAAAACTCTTTTTTTATATAAAGGATTAAAACTGATTTTAATTTTAAGTTAAAAGAAAAAGGTTTGAACTTTAAACTGATTTTAATTTTAAGTTAAAAGAAAAAGGTTTAAACTTTAAAAAGGTTAGATTTGTAGAAAAGAAAAAAATCATATTTTTATATATTGAAAGTCGAGAAAAAATCATATTTTTATATATTGAAAGTCGAGGTAAAAATCATATTTTTATATATTGAAAGTCGAGAAAAAAATCATATTTTTATATATTGAAAGTCGAGGTAAAAATCATATTTTTATATATTGAAAGTCGAGGTAAAAATCATATTTTTATATATTGAAAGTCGAAGTAAAAATCATATTTTTATATATTGAATAGCATCGTAAAAATTCGATTTTTACCTATGTAGAGAATACGGGCAACGAAGCGACAAAAGGCGAGATAGGCGAAGATTTCTCTAGGTGAAGTGTCGTGAAGTTGGATAGCTATTGGTGAGATTTCTGATTTAAAAATATTATATATGTGTGAAATGAAAGTGAATAGCTATATATAAATTGCTATATATATATATATATATATATATATACACGCCCCTCGTCCACAAACCATGGACGATATTTATTGGTTGAAATTGTTGTGAAAATTGATTGATAGCGAATGATTGTTTGGGATTGTTTGTGATTGATATTGGTTGATGGTGGTTGAAAAATACCCGTTTGTGATTGTGAAATATTTGGTTGAAACCACATAGGATTAGTTTGTGGAAATGAAATAAATATATATACATGCCGCCTGCGTGCGAACTAGATGCATGAACTCCGTTGTTAAAAACCGCGAGGTTTTATGGTAGAGCGAGGAGCCGTACTAGGGACGGTGCCGGTTTTAACTACCCTGCCGTTATGCTGCCGAAATTTTGAATAATATTCGTGTGTTTGAATTATTTTCATATGCTTAAACTATAGAAAACATTCATGTGTTGAATTGATATTCATTCGTTGATTAGAAATTCATGTGTTGAATGGTATTCATATTTTGAAATAAATTGTTTGATAATAAAAATCACCTTTTATCGACTATATGAACTGTGTAAAATAATCTCGTTTCAAAAGAAATTGTTTTAGGATAAAAATCTTATTTTTATCACCTATAGGAACTATATAGAAGAATAGTGTTTTGAAATGAATTGTTTTACAATAAAAATCACATTTTTATTGTATGCATAAATCGTTGAAATGTGAAGTGTTAAAAATAGCCACTTGTTCAAAATAAACATATATGAGTTGAAATATTCATTAATTAGCTAATGAAATGATTTTCACCTATTTATGTAACATTAGAATGAATGGTGTTTTTAAACCAAACAGAAATCAAATATGAAGTTGAATAGAAAATGATAAATGATAAGAACTGTATATATATGTACATGCATATTTATTGAACAGGTTATAGCAAAGGGGCTAGAGAAGAGGAATAAAATTTTGTGCCCGACAAATAGGTACACATTTACTGTTTTGTTTGGGTGATGATTTTATGAGCCTGTTGGCTAGCCGCTTGGCTTTTTCTTTTTCTTTTTGAGATTAGAAGGACCGGGAACGCTATTTGCGATTTCCCGATGCTCCCGGTGCAGGGGAGGTTATGGCGAAATTTTCCAAAATTTTAAGGTGTTAGAAAAATATTTGAAGTGAAAACGATATGGAAATCATTGAATGAACTATATTTATATAAATATATAAATATAAATAAAATTAAAACGAAACGAGGCCGTGCAGTTCGTATTTTGAAACCGTGATTTCGAACGACTAGTGCGGGAAATCCGACCATTGGATTTTCCCGAAACCTCAACCGTCGGGTTCGCCTTGGAGTAATCTTTCCAACGGCACCAACCTTATAAAAATCCAACGGTTGGATTGTCTGGAATGTTTAATTCAAATCTGAAGAAAAACAGCGCCAGAAACAATTATATTTATATATATATATATATATATAATTATATTTAATCGAGTAACGACGCTGCAGTTCGTAATTTGAAATCGAAAATTCAAACGATTGTACCGGGAGATCCGACCGTCGGATTTTCCCGAAACTGGAACCGTTGGATTCGTTTTGAAAAGACCTTTCTAATGATGTAAATTTTGTAAAGATCCAACGGTTAGATTTTCAGATATGTGTAAATCAAATCTGAAGAAAAACAGCGCCACGACCGCCTTATGGCCCGAAGCGTCGTTTGGAATAAAATGGCTATTTTAAAATAAATAAAAATAGCGATAAATAGTTATAAAATATCATAAGCGATATGGAATGGAAATAAACTGAATTTGCTTGATTTATGTGATGTTTGATGGTTGAATGTGTTTGGTGTGAAAATTACATTAAAGGACAAAATTGGTGTTGTCGAATAATTTAACCATTGAAATAAATTGAATTGAAATTCTAAATATACGTGAATTATTTGAGAAGGCCGAGTTAATTCTCATTTCAAATAATTGACCGACGATTGAAAGTCGAAGATAAAGACGGTGGTCGAAGACCGGAGATCTTCACCTCGTTTGGATGGTAACCGAGGTCCTGATTGGGAGGCATCCCGAAATATGGATAATGAGTGGTGATCGTCCAGACGTACGTGGTGATCGATGGGTTTGCGAGGTATTTAGTGCCTCCGGTTTCGTTCAGACCCAGAACGGACTTGTAAATGGACTGTGTGTCCGACATTGGAATTTGTTCTGTGTGATTGATAGCCATCAGTTGCACGGTGTGAATTGCCTGTGTGGCATGCTAAGATGCAGTGATCAGGACTTCTGTTGAAAAGCAAAGTCTTGTGGTGATGATCAAAGCACCGCCTGTGTGGCGTAGCTTTGTGTATAACGTGAATTCGCGAGCCTCACACCCCGGTATGAACCTAAAACGGGAGAGGACATCAGAGAGGGCCTGCGTTTCTTCCTAGCTAGGGTGGTGTCAGTGACCTACCAGCCCTGACATTTATATACTTTTCACCTATGTGGTTGTTGCTGTTGCGAGGCGCCTCGGTTTGATCGGACGATCCGGGTCCGATGGAGTCATTCGTTGGCTCATTTACGCCCCAAAGGGCAGGGAAACGCAGTGTTCAGGCATTTTAATCCACATCGGTGGACCGGCCCTGACGATCCTAGGGTCGATGCGCTCTGACCCTGAGGCTCGGGCTAGGCAGTCTCGAATTCGGTAAGGACTATCTTTTGCCTTGGTTCATGACGGAAAACCAATTTCCAAATACGACATCGTGCGGTTTTGATTGTATACCTATATATGGCGACATAGTGGTATGGGGCATTAATGCCGTCTATGATTGATAGTTATGATTTGAAATTGCTTTCAAAACATATAAACACTAGCAATAATGTCAAATGCCTTTGTTTTATTCGTATCAAGCATATTTTGACCGTTATAAGGTAAAAACTCTATCCTCCGGTTTGCGTTGCATTGTGTGATGGGAACTGAGTCTTATAACGGCTTCATTTTTATAAAAAGCATAGCGATGTTTAAAAAGAAAGATTTGTTTTAAAGCCCTGGCAATCCAATGGAGTAAACCCGTTCCACGAAAGTGGCGTGGTCCTGCGATTTGCCAATTATATATGTGTTGAGTGGATTTCTCATACCAGTCCCATGACTGACTCGTAGTTTGTTTCACTTTCAAACTCGGGTGCCCCTTTTTCTACACGGGCAGCCTTGTATTCAGGTTTAGCTGGTTCTTTTTCTGGATAGCTGGAGCTGAAGATGGATTCTATCATTTATTTCCTTTTATGCTGTTCAGCTCCTATTGTACATATTTTGTTTATTTCCGCTGTAGACATTTATGTATAGCTGAACTGTATTTGTACTAAGTAAGATCCTGTATACTGTGTAACTCTGATGATTACTTTTATCCAGTATATTCTATTGTTCATTTCATGGTGTATTTATTTAATTCTGTTCTGCTATTATCTGTTTCTGTGTTATATTCCAAAGATAACCTTGTTTCCGTCTGAACGGGAATTCGGGTCGTCTCAGTGAGGAGGCTTTCGAAGAGCTGAAGTTGAGATTAACGACAGCTCCAGTGTTAACCATCATCGATGGCAACCAAGATTTAAAAGTCTGGACTGATGCTTCTAGAGAAGGCCTTGGTGCAGTGTTGATGCAAAGGGGGCAAGTGATTGCTTATGCTAGCCGTCAACTGAAACCGCACGAGAAAAACTACGTAACTCATGATCTTGAGTTATTGGCTATCATATTCTCTTTGAAAATCTGGAGACACTATCTTCTGGGCGAGAGATTTGAACTGTTTACAGATCACCAGTCGCTAAAATACCTGTTCACTCAGAAAGACTTGAATTTGAGGCAGCAACGTTGGCTGGAGTTTCTTGCAGCATATGACTTTGAAATTATATATACTCCAGGGAAAGCCAATGTCGTGGCCGATGCTCTGAGCCGAAAGAATGTAATGATTGCCAGCTTTATTATGACGACTTCCTTGATTGACAAAATATCTATTCTTCAGAAGGAGGATAACTTTATAAAAGATATGATCAAAAGGATTCAGAAAGGCGAACCCTCGTGCTTTCAAATAGATAACGACGAGACCCTGAGATTGAAGGGAAGGATTTGTGTTCCTGACATCCCCGAACTAAAAAGGGAAGTGTTAGACGAGTGTCACAAGTCCAAGCTGAGTATCCATCCTGGCGTGGCCAAAATGTATAACGATCTCAAAAGAACATTCTGGTGGAAGGCTATGAAAAGAGACGTTTCAATATACGTTAGCCGATGCCCTACTTGCCAGCTAGTCAAAAGCGACCAGCAGAAATTGGCTGGATTATTACAACCGCTAGAAGTTCCTGGCTGGAAGTGCGAACATATTTCTATGGATTTCATTGATGGTTTGCCCAGAACAAGAAAAGGAAATGACAGTATATGGGTGATCGTAGATCGCTTCACGAAGACCGCCCATTTCATACCTGTCAGATCAAACAGAACTGCTCAGAGTCTGGCGCAGATTTACGTCAGGGAAATAGTTAGACTACATGGAGTGCCGCTCAGTATAGTCAGTGATAGAGATACAATATTCGCTAGTAAATTCTGGGAAGCATTTCAAGTCGAGCTAGGAACGAAGTTAAACTTGAGCACCGCTTATCATCCTCAGACAGACGGTCAGGCTGAGAGGGTAAATCGCATTTTAGAAGATCTATTGCGGACTTGTGTTATAGATTTCGGTGGATCATGGGAAGACAATCTGCATTTGGCTGAATTCTCTTATAACAACAGCTACCAGGCGAGTCTGACAATGTCGCCATTCGAAGCATTGTATGGTAGACCGTGCCGATCTCCTGCTTGTTGGGTCGAACCAGGTAATAGACTTGTGTTGGGTCCCGATATGATTCGAGAAGCGGCCGACAAAGTCGATTTTATTAAGAAACGATTACTCGCCGCTCAAAGCCGACAAAAGAGCTATGCCGATAGAAGAAGAAGAGATATATCCTTTGAAGTTGGCGACTACGTATATTTAAAGGTATCGCCGATGAGAGGAGTTATCCGGTTCGGTAAAACTGGAAAGTTGGCACCCAAATTCATTGGTCCGTTTCCTATTCTGGAACGGATTGGGACTCTCGCTTATAGGGTCAAACTGCCTGACTGGTTGCCTGGTGTGCATGATGTATTTCATATATCTCAACTTCGAAAGCACGTTCATGATCCAGACTTGATCGTGGAAGAAGCAGCTCAACAGGACATTGAAATTACTCCAGAATTAGCTGTAAGGCGAGAGCCGCTAAAGATTATCGGCAAAGAAACCAAAGAGCTGAGGAACAAGAAGGTTTACTTAGTCAAAGTGCAATGGAGTGGAGATCCGCGAGATTGTACTTGTGAAACTGAGGAGAGCATTCAGAAAGCTTATCCTAGATGCCGAGTAGATATCTCTGATTGACTTCGGTGCAAGGTACATTTGCCCTACTTTGCATTACCATTCAATTCTCTACTCTATTGTTATTTTCTTTTCATAGATGTGCACTTTTAAATTCTATAGGCTGAATGATTTTGAAAAGGGGTTTTGATTAGTATATTTTTGAAGGTTAAAAACAATTGGATTGGTTGTTGTGTTGGGTGACTGTAGATTTATCAAACCACTTTCGACTTTATTCCTTTTGTTTTAAGTGGGGGAGATTGTAACGACCCAGAAAATCTGAACCAATTTAAAATTTTTAAATTGGCTAAAATAATGGATTTTAAATATTTAAAATAAATATTTTAAATAATGGCAATGAAAACTAAGTTTGAATCGACATTTGAAAACGAATATAATTAATTATAATTATATATAGAATTGAAAATAGCGCGGTAGTTCGATAATTCGATTTCAAACTTCAATTTAATATACCGGGTGCAAAACAATCCGGATTTTAGTGAAACCAAAAACATTAGGATCTAATTGATGATGTCTTTCTAACGAATCCGACCAATCGAAATTTGATAGCGGGAATCAAAAGTTATGTCCAGTTGAAAATTCTGAATAGTCGCTATGGAATTCAGGCCCTTAAAAATGGACATTTTGCAAATGACCTCGGATTTTGACGAAACCACTTTTGTTGGATCCGCAGGGTCAAGTTATTGCTAGGTTTCAAATTTCATAATTTTTCGAATCAATATGTGAGCGTGGCAAAAGAAAACGCGTTTGACCAGTTTCTGTTGAATTTAATCGACTGGAAATTGGCCATTTTTCAAACGGTCTCAGAATCCGACGAAACTAGTTTTGTTAGGACCGTATCGTCAATACGAAGCTAGAAAATATTTTTCTGGAGTTTTTCTAGTTAGTATGTGACCCCGGTAGTTTGAAATGTGCGTTAAAAATTCAATATAGTGATTTAAAATGTAAATTCAAAAGGAAACTGATTGTAACGATCAAATCAGCTTGTGATACATATCCCATTGTGTTCGGGATGGGGGTAAAACGCTATGGGCGACAGGCGGTGGGCCTCGTTTCGAGGTCGTATGTAAAAGTCAACTTTTTTGCAAAATTAAATAATTAAATAAAAAAATAAAAAAAAATATATATATATTTTCCCTCCCTTTATCTTTCTTCCTGGCCCCCCCGTTCATTTTTATTTCAATAAACAGAGAAAAAAGAAGAAGAAGAAAGCAGCAGCAGCAGCCGCCGCCTTCACCGTCGGTCAGAACCTCCACCGCGCCTCCGATCTTCTTCCCCCCCTCTTCCTTGCACTCGCTCCCTCCTCCTCCTTCAATCCGACCCCCCCGAAGCCATCGCCTCCCCCGTCCGAAACCCCGAGCGCCACCCTCGAGAAGCCCTCCGACGATCTGCGGAAACCCCCCTCCTCTGTAAGTCTTTTTTTTTTTATTTTTTTTTTATTTTATATAAGCAGAAAGAAACTGATTTTTTTTTTAAAAAAAAAAGTATTAAAACTGATTTTAATTAGGTTTAGAAACTGATTTTTTTTTAAAGTATTAAAACTGAATTTTAATTAAAAGAATATTTAATTTAATATTTAGTTAAAGAAAACAAATAATGACTTTGATGCTTTGAATTCAAAAGATTTTGTTTTGTTTGTTAAAAAGTTACAATGAAAAAGGTTGAATTAAAATATGAATTGGGCCATGACACGAGGTTAAGCCCAACTTATGGGATAAGTCTGCCCGGAACCAACCGGCATATCCAGCATCCATAAGTCGCAGGCTTAATGTGGGAGGTCTGGCCCAGTATAAAATATAACTGAATAAGAAGTAATTGGGCTATTTAATCTGTTTTATATAACAACGCCATTTTAACCCGAACGGGTTATCGATCAATTTAATTCACTTTAAAAGAATATAAGAAGTGATTTTCAAAATAGACTATTTTGAGAATGTTAATATTTTAATATGAAGAGAAAATAAAATATTCAATATAGACTTTAAATTGCAATGAAGTTAAAATCGTTTTAAATGAATTTATAACTATTTTATAAAGTGTGTTAAAATGGAAATCGACAATATAATATATATAATATATATAATGATTTAATGGTTAACTAGAATAAATCTTATAATTAAGATTTAAGAAAGTTTTCCAATAAATTAATATTTACTTTGAATTAAATAGAATAAATTGGATTTTTCAGTTGTCGTGAATGGTGTCTTAAATAACACTGTTCTTAACCCTAGTTAAGATAAGAATAAATCTTTTAATTAAGATTATTAGAGTTTCAATTATATTTAATAATTTGAATAAAATGATTTGTGAATTGAGTTTATCGTGAACAATGTTTTTAAACGACATCTGTTCTTTAACTCAATTTACAGTGAGAATATAACTTGGAATTTATAAATCTTTTATTAAGATTTAATAGAAAATTTTACAAAGTAAAGTTTTCCAATTTAATATATTAAATTGGGATTGAATGGAATTTGATTTAATAATATTCGAGATGAGCTTCTGTAGAAGAAGTGTAACGACCCAGATAATCTGAACCAATTTAAAATTTTTAAATTGGCTAAAATAATGGATTTTAAATATTTAAAATAAATATTTTAAATAATGGCAATGAAAACTAAGTTTGAATCGACATTTGAAAACGAATATAATTAATTATAATTATATATAGAATTGAAAATAGCGCGGTAGTTCGATAATTCGATTTCAAACTTCAATTGAATATACCGGGTGCAAAACAATCCGGATTTTAGTGAAACCAAAAACATTAGGATCTAATTGATGATGTCTTTCTAACGAATCCGACCAATCGAAATTTGATAGCGGGAATCAAAAGTTATGTCCAGTTGAAAATTCCGAATAGTCGCTATGGAATTCAGGCCCTTAAAAATGGACATTTTGCAAATGACCTCGGATTTTGACGAAACCACTTTTGTTGGATCCGCAGGGACAAGTTATTGCTAGGTTTCAAATTTCATAATTTTTCGAATCAACATGTGAGCATGGCAAAAGAAAACGCGTTTGACCAGTTTCTGTTGAATTTAATCGACTGGAAATTGGCCATTTTTCAAACGGTCTCAGAATCCGATGAAACTAGTTTTGTTAGGACCGTATCGTCAATACGAAGCTAGAAAATATTTTTCTGGAGTTTTTCTAGTTAGTATGTGACCCCGGTAGTTTGAAATGTGCGTTAAAAATTCAGTATAGTGATTTAAAATGTAAATTCAAAAGGAAACTGATTGTAACGATCAAATCAGCTTGCGATACATATCCCATTGTGTTCGGGATGGGGGTAAAACGCTATGGGCGACAGGCGGTGGGCCTCGTTTCGAGGTCGTATGTAAAAGTCAACTTTTTTGCAAAATTAAATAATTAAATAATAAAATAAAAAAATATATATATATTTTCCCTCCCTTTATCTTTCTTCCTGGCCCCCCCGTTCATTTTTATTTCAATAAACAGAGAAAAAAAAAGAAGAAGAAAGCAGCAGCAGCAGCCGCCGCCTTCACCGTCGGTCAGAACCTCCACCGCGCCTCCGATCTTCTTCCCCCCCTCTTCCTTGCACTCGCTCCCTCCTCCTCCTTCAATCCGACCCCCCCGAAGCCATCGCCTCCCCCGTTCGAAACCCCGAGCGCCACCCTCGAGAAGCCCTCCGACGATCTGCGGAAACCCCCCCTCCTCTGTAAGTCTTTTATTTATTTTATTTTTATTTTATATAAGCAGAAAGAAACTGATTTTTTTTTTAAAAGTATTAAAACTGATTTTAATTAGGTTTAGAAACTGATTTTTTTTTTTAAAGTATTAAAACTGAATTTTAATTAGGTTGAAAACTGATTTTAAAAAGTTATAAAAACTGATTTTATTTTGAAAAGGAAACTGATTTGAAAATGATTTTAAAACTGATTTGAAAATGATTTTAAAACTGATTTGAAAATGATTTTAAAACTGATTTGAAAATGATTTTTAAACTGATTTGTTTAAAAGTTAAAACAGATTTTTTTTGAAAGATTTAAAAACTGATTTTTTTAAAAAAAAGGTTTTAAAAGATTTGAATTTTGAAAAGTAAAAGATTTAAACTTTAAAAAGTAAAAGAAAAGATTTGATCTTTAAAATGGAAAAGGCGGAATCTATATTTTTGAAATTCGATTTTTATATATTGAATAGCGAAGTCAAAATTCGATTTTTATATATTGAATAGCGAAGTCAAAATTCGATTTTTATATATTGAATAGCGACGTCAAAATTCGATTTTTATATATTGAATAGCGACGTCAAAATTCGATTTTTATATATTGAATAGCAAAGTCAAAATTCGATTTTTATATATTGAATAGCGAAGTCAAAATTCGATTTTTATATATTGAATAGCGACGTCAAAATTCGATTTTTATATATTGAATAACATAGTACAAATTCGATTTTTACATATGTAGAGAATACAGGCAACGAAGCGACAAAAGGCGAGAAAGGCGAAGATTTCTCTAAGTGAAGTTGGATAGCTATTGGTGAGATTTCTGATTTAAAATATTATATATGTGTGAAATGAAAGTGAATTGCTATATATAAATATATATCTATATATGTACGCCCCTCGTCCACAAACCATGGACGATATTTATTGGTTGAAATTGTTGTGAAAATTGCTTGATAGCGAATGATTGTTTGGGATTGTTTGTGATTGATATTGGTTGATTGTGGTTGAAAAATACCCGTTTGTGGTTGTGAAATATTTGGTTGAAACCACATAGGGTTAGTTTGTGGAAATGAAATAAATATATACATGCCGCCTGCGTGCGAACTAGATGCATGAACCCCATTGTCAAAAACCGCGAGGTTTTAAGGTAGAGCGAGGAGCCGTACTAGGGACGGTCCCGGTTTAACTACCCTGCCGTTAAGCTGCCGAAATTTTGAATAATATTCGTGTGTTTGAATTATTTTCATATGCTTAAACTATATTTATTCATTGAATAGAAAACATTCATGTGTTGAATTGATATTCATTCGTTGATTAGAAATTCATGTGTTGAATGGTATTCATATTTTGAAAATAAATTGTTTGATAATAAATTGTTTGATAATAAAAATCACCTTTTATCGACTATATGAACTGTGTAAAATAATCTCGTTTTAAAAGAAATTGTTTTATGATAAAAATCCTATTTTTATCACCAACTTGTGCTATATAGAAAAATAGTGTTTTGAAATGAATTGTTTTACAATAAAAATCACATTTTTATTGTATGCATAAATCGTTGAAGTGTGAAGTGTTAAAAATAGCCACTTGTTCAAAATAAACATATATGAGTTGAAATATTCATTAATTAGCTAATGAAATGATTTGCACCTATTTATGTAACATTAGAATAAATGGTGTCTTTAAACCGAATAGAAATCAAATATGAAGTCGAATAGAAAATGATAAATGATAAGAACTGTATATATATGTACATGCATATTTATTGAACAGGTTATAGCAAAGGGGCTAGAGAAGAGGAATAAAATTTTGTGCCCGACAAAAAGGTACACATTTACTGTTTTGTTTAGGTGATGATTTTATGAGCCTGTTGGCTAGCCGCTTGGCTTTTTCTTTTTCTTTTTGAGATTAGAAGGACCGGGAACGCTATTTTCGATTTCCCGATGCTCCCGGTGCAGGGGAGGTTATGGCGAAATTTTCCAAAATTTTAAGGTGTTAGAAAAATATTTGAAGTGAAAACGATATGGAAATCATTGAATAAACTATATTTATATAACTATATAAATATGAATAAAATTAAAACGAAACGAAGCCGTGCAGTTCGTATTTTGAAACCGTGATTTCAAACGACTAGTGCGGGGAATCCGACCATTGGATTTTCCCGAAATCTCAACCGTCGGGTTCGCCTTGGAATAATCTTTCCAACGGCACCAACCTTGTAAAAATCCAACGGTTGGATTGTCTGGAATGTTTAATTCAAATCTGAAGAAAAACAGCGCCAGAAATGATTATATTTATTTATATATATAAATATAATTATATTTAATCGAATAACGACGCTGCAGTTCGTATTTTGAAATCGAAACTTCAAACGATTGTACCGGGAGATCCGACCGTCGGATTTTTCCGAAACTGGAACCGTTGGATTCGTTTTGAAAAGACCTTTCTAATGATATAAATTTGGTGAAGATCCAACGGTTAGATTTTCAGATATGTGTAAATCAAATCTGAAGAAAAACAGCGCCACGGCCGCTGTATGGCCCGAAGCGTCGTTTTGAATAAATTAGCTATTTTAAAATAAATAAAAATAGCGATAAATAGTTATAAAATATCATGAGCGATATGGAATGGAAATAAACTGAATTTGCTTGATTTATGTTGTATTTGATGGTTGAATGTGTTTGGTGTGAAAATAACATTAAAGAACGAAATTGGTGTGTCGAATAATTTAACCATTGAAATAAATTGATTTGAAATTCTAAATATACGTGAATTATTTGAAAAGGCCGAGTTAATTCTCATTTCAAATAATCGACCGACGATTGAAAGTCGAAGATGAAGATGGTGGTCGAAGACCGGAGATCTTCACCTCGTTTGGATGGTAACCGAGGTCCTGATTGGGAGGCATCCCGAAATATGGATAATGAGTGGTGATCGTCCAGACGTACGTGGTGATCGATGGGTTTGCGAGGTATTTAGTGCCTCCGGTTTCGTTCAGACCCAGAACGGACTTGTAAATGGACTGTGTGTCAGACATTGGATTTTATTCTGTGTTGATTGATCTCTGTTAAATATACATCTGTTTGGCGGCGGAGAATTTATTCTTTTGCTTAACGCCCTTCTCTGAGACGTACGAGCTCAGAGGTTGTATATCGATGGACATCAATCGCATGGCGTGAATTGCCTGTGTGGCATGCTAAGATGCAGTGATCAGGGCTTCTGTTGAAAAGCAAAGTCTTGTGGTGATGATCAAAGCACCGCCTGTGTGGCGTAGCTTTGTGTATAACGTGAATTCGCGAGCCTCACATCCCGGTATGAACCTAAAACGGGAGAAGGACCTCAGGGAGGGCATGCGTTTCTTTCTAGCTAGGGTGGTGTCAGTGACCTACCAGCCCTGACATTTATATACTTTTCACCTATGTGGTTGTTGCTGTTGCGAGGCGCCTCGGTTTGATCGGACGATCCGGGTCCGATGGAGTCATTCGTTGGCTCATTTACGCCCCAAAGGGCGGGGAAACGTATTGTTCAGGCACTATAATCTACATCGGTGGACCGGCCCTGACGATCCAAGGGGCAGTTGCGGCTGTTTCGGTGGCTCGGGCTAGAGAGTCACGAATTCGGTAAGGACTATCTTTTGCCTTGGTTCATGACGGAAATCCAATTTCCAAATACGTGACGATGCGATTTTGATTGTATACCTATATATGGCGACGTAGTGGTATGGGGCATTAATGCCGTCTATGATTGATAGTTATGATTTGAAATTGTTTTCAAAACATATAAACACTAGTAATAATATCAAATGTCTTTGTTTTATTCGTATCAAGCATATCTTGGCCGTTATAAGGTAAAAACTCTATCCTCCGGTTTGCATTGCATTGTGTGATGGGAGCTGAGTCTTATAACGGCTTCATTTTTATAAAAAGCATAGCGATGTTTAAAAGAAAGATTTGTTTTAAAGCACTGGCGATCCAATGGAGTAAACCCGTTCCACGAAAGTGGCGTGGTCCTGTGATTAGCCAATTATATATGTGTTGAGTGGATTTCTCATACCAGTCCCATGACTGACTCGTAGTTTGTTTCACTTTCAAACTCGGGTGCCCCTTTTTCTACACGGGCAGCCTTGTATTCAGGTTTAGCTGGTTCTTTCTGGATAGCTGGAGCTAAAGATGGATTCTATCATTTATTTCTTTTTATGCTATTCAGCTCCTATTGTACATATTTTGTTTATTTCCGCTGTAGACATTTATGTATAGCTGAACTGTATTTGTACTAAGTAAGATCCTGTATACTGTGTAACTCTGATGATTACTTTTATCCAGTATATTCTATTGTTCATTTCATGGTGTATTTATTTAATTCTGTTCTGCTATTATCTGTTTCTGTGTTATATTCCAAAGATAGCCCTGTTTCCGTCTGAACGGGAATTCGGGTCGTCTCAAGAAGGTTGTTAATATATATGGAATTTAAAAGGCTTTGCCGTTATTCCATTTATATTAATAGTCCGATACAGAAATTTATATCGATTATACATTGGTCCAATTTCTATGAAAATTCCATATTTAATGGAAGATGAATTTGAGTTTATCGTGAACAATGTTTTCAAAGATATTAGTTCTTAAACTCAAATAAGATAAGATTAATTTCTTAAAATTTAAAAAAATCATTAAATAATGATTTTGATATTTAAAACCAAATTGGAGTTTTTAATAAATCTTTAAAAGAAAGATTTAAGAATAAATTTGAAGAATTTATCTTTGATAAGATAATGCGAATAATTCATTAGAAGAATAATTCTGAATTGGAATGTGGCGTTGGATGTGTTTTTAGAGTACTTGATTTTTAATTATAAAAATACGTGAGTTATTCGGAAAGACCGGGTTTAACTCATTTTGAATAATTACTACGACGATGAGGAGCCGAAGATGAAGACGGTGGTTGAAGGCCGTAGATCTTCACATCGAATGGATGTGTTGCTGCTGAGACCCTTGATGGGAGTAGCTACCTTGAAGGGGCTTCAGTAGTGGCCGTCCGGACTATTGTTGATTGTTCGGATTTGGTTTTCGCTCAGACCCAGAGCATAAGCTAGTAAATGGATGCGTGTCTGACATTGGACTTCGTTCCATGTGAATTAAATTGATCTTTATTAATGTATATCTGATTGGTGGTGGAGAATTTATTCTCTGCTTAACACCCTGGTATATATTAATAGTGATTGATCGCATGACGTGAATTGTCAATGAGGCACGCCAAGATGCAATTGATCAAGGCTTTTGTTGAAAAGCAGGGCCTTGTGGGATGATCAAAGTATAGCCTATCACGGCATAGCTTTGTGTATATCGTGACTTCGCGAGTCTCACACCCCGGTATGAGTCAAAAACGGGATACGGACCATAGGGAGTGCACACGTTTCTTTCTAGCTAGAGTGATGTCAGGAACCTATCAGCGCTGACATTTTACTTATGTGGATGATGGATTTTGAGGCGCCTCGGTTTTATAGGCCGTTAGTGGTCATATTATAGGTTCAAAGGAACCGGGAAGCGTGTGTTCAGGCATAACTAATCCAGCCAATGCACTATTGGCGGACTGGCCCTACCGCATCCAAGGGTTGCCCATAGATGTGATCCTGAGGCATTTGCTAGAGTGTCTCGAGTCGGAGAGGAGCTTGCCCCTAGCCTCGACTCATGATGGAAATCCAATTTCCAATACGACCTTGCGGTTTTAATTGTAGAACTAGTATGGCGACATAGTAGGATGGGGTACTATGCCGTCTATGATTGATACATTATGATTGAAATGTTTTTAAAATACATATACCCATATATATATATACACACTAATATCAAATCCGTTTTATCGTATCAAGCATCTTTTGACCATTATAAGGTAAAACCCTATCCTCCGGTTTGCGTTGCATTGTGTGATGGGACTTGGGTCTTATAATAGTTTCATTTTTCTAAAAAGCATTGCGTTGTTTAACGATTTACTTTAATTTATGCACTGGCAATCCAATGGAGTAAACCCGTTCCGCGTTAGCGGCGTGGTCCTGTGATTAGCCTTATTAGTAGATAAGTTAAGTTAAGATTTCTCATACCAGTCCCATGACTGACCTGTAGTTTGTTTCACTGGCAAACTCGGGTGCCCATATTTTCCACACGGGCAGTCGAGTAGCTTTTTGCAGATATATTTACAGGATCCTGGTTTACAGCTGAAGCGGTATTCGGAAAGCTCTGTATCTGTGTATTCCTTTCAGTTGTATATTTGAATTATTTTTCTGCTGCTATGTAAATGTAATTTAAATCTCTGATATCATTGTATTTCTTTTATGTAATAAGTATTCATACTCTGATATATTCTTGTACTCTGATGTAATTGTTGTAATCAGCAATAAAATGCTCTTCAGTTTGTGTTCTGATGTGTATTGTTCTCAAGGCAATCTAGGCTTTCCTTTACGGGGAAGTTTGGGTCGTTTCAGTTGGTATCAGAGCTTTGGTTTACAGAGCTCAAGAACAAGACACATTAGAACCGAATGAAAGAATTCATCAGAGATTGGATTAATAATATCCAATAAGAATAACTCGTTAGAGATGGGATCAGTAGTATCCTAGAACGAGTGTGAAGAGTATTATTTTCCTTGAAAATATAAAAATATAAACAAATTTAGTTTTGAAAATTTTATCCTGATATACGTATTTGAGTATATTATATTTTAATGTGGACAATCGAGTATATAAAGATTTCGAATATACGAGTAATTGACGGATATTCGAAGTTTTAATATACTGGATAGATATAGAATCACACTCTAGTCGCCCGGAGATAATTCTGATGATCGGTGCACCATCACCAGTATTTATGTTAAAGTCTCAAAAGTGGGATTTCTATACATTTCCATTAACTGGTATGAGAACCAAAACTAGATAGGATATATTGCTGTGATTTTCTCTAAAAATATGATTTTTGACTATATATAAAAGTTATATATATTTGAAAAGTTAACCACCTAATTGATTGCTGGTTGTGATGTTTGTTAATTACTTTAGCTAATAAAACTATTGAAATCAATAAATAAAAAAATTAGTTGAGGTAGTTAATTAAACAACTATTAGCTTCGTTCCTTTTCGAGGACGAAAAGATTTTAGTGGGGGCGATTGTAACGACCCAGAATTTTGGGGCCAATTTAAAAAATTTATTTTAGAAATTTTAATGGAATTTTAATATTTAAAATAATTTATCTTAAATAATAACGACGAAAAATTTATTTTAAACGAATAAATTTTATTTAATTATAAAAGGAGTTTGAAATGGCGTGGTGAGTGGATATTCCGTTATCGTTTGTTTCTCCATTTAATTATTGGATTGGTTAATTTTAATGTAAATTGCAATATTCTGTTATTTTAATTGCTGTAAACATATGTGTAGATATTCTGAGTGATTGCATTAGACAATTTAATTTGGCTTGAGAATGGCATAAGCATGATAGGTTGAAATTTACAGTAATGTGAAAACTAAAATTTGGAATGAAAATGATTACTTGATTAGTAAACATAGTAAATATATTCCTTGTCATCAAACTAAGCAAATTGGATATTTATGGCAGACAATAAGAAGTGACAATAATTAAGTTGATTTCGTAAATGGAAACCTAGTAAAATGTAAGTTTGTACATTTTATATTTATTCATGCTAATGGGTAAACAATTGTGATTCAAATAGGGATTCACATAGATCGGATAAGACGGAAATTAGTAATTTACATAAGGATGAAGTTATAAAAATAAATCATAATGGGCAGGTTATAAATATAAATTGTAATGGACATAAAATTAAGAATTGCAACGGGAAAGTTATAAATATAAATTAGAACGGGTAAGTTATAATTAAATTGAAAGGAATTTATTGTGTTAATAATTAATGACTAGGGAAAAATAGTCATAGGATCTTGAATTAAGAAATAATTCAATAACATAATAAATGTAGTGAGAAGCTTAATGCATACGAAAAGTACATTTTTTTATATGAAATATGATATTTAATTATGTGTTTTGAAATATAAAATATGCACAAATTAACAATCAGAGAAAGTGCACAAATTAACAGTCGGAGAAAATAAATCAAACATTCATTTTTACTTTATTTCGCTTTCTCTTTGCTTTTGAAATTTGAACGAAAAAGAAGTGTGGTCCCCTCATGCCTAGTCAGCAAATTAAATGTCATTTGTCACCTACTACATATGTAGAGATAAGAAAAAAAATGAAATATATATAACTAGATAAAAAATATATACATATATATTGTCTCCACTATAAAATATCCTAAACTCCCCTAAAATCCTATTTCCCAAACATAGCCGCCGCCCCTTCTATTTTCAATGGCAGAAAAGCTCTGAACTTTCTTTAATTCTCTTTCTCAACCTATTCTATAATTCAAGATGATATCAAAGAGGAAATTAAAGAAAAAGGAATGATCTTCGATTCTATACGGATGACATGGGTTCTTTGGTGAACATCATATGGAAGGAGGAAGATGTATTATCAGCAACAACGTTTCTTTAAAACGTGATTAATGGTAATAGAGGGAAAGGATTTATTTAATTAATTTAGTTTATGTAATTCAATTTTGTAAAAACCATAACTTGTTCATATGAAAACGAAATCCAGAAATTTCAGATGTGTTAGAATCGTGGCGACGAGATCTACGTTTCATAATTGATTAGAAGCGATTTGGGGCCAATTAGAACTTCAGGAAAATTCAGATCTGAACTGTTCTGAATTACGAAGCTTGGTGAGATTTCTTTGTTTTAAAAATAATTAAAATTTAATTATCTTTCATTGTTTCAGTTCCATATATGTATGTTGATTAAATTAAATTCTGTGATGTATGGTATTGTATTTGTTGTTTGTTGATGATGATGGTTGTTGGGGTTTGTATTAATTAGATTATGTTAAACAATTTTGTGTTAATTAGATTGTTAACACATAGAAAATATCATTTTCATTGGTTATATAAAAAAGAGATTTATAAGAAAACAAAAACATCATTTTGCTAGAAATTGATATATTAAGATTAGAATTCTCATTTTTCTAGAAATTGATATATTAAGATAAAATTCTCACTTTGATTAGAAAATGATATTTTAGAGTAGAGAAATCATTTATGTTAAAATTGTCATTTAGATTAGAAATGTTAAATTAGATTAAAATACCATTTTTGATTAGACATGTTAGTTAGTATTAAAATAAAAACATGTAAATTCATGTTTTGTCATTTTAACATGATAGTTAGTATTAAAATAAAAACATCACTTTGATTAGAGTATAAAAATGCTGCATTGGAAAACAATAACATTTTTAGTATAAAAATGCTGCATTGGAAAACAATAACATTTTTAGTATAAAAATGTTGCATTAGAAGAAGATTAACATTTTAGTTAAAAATAACCTTTTGTCATATATTGTCATGTTAGTTAAAAATAACATATTTGTCATGTATTGTCATGTTAGATTAAAAATATACTTTTAGATAGAAATATTACGCCAAATAAAAGAATCATATTTTGTCAACAAATTATGTCATTTATAACATGTCATTTATAACATGTCATTTATATTAGAAGATAATTGTGACATTTACCTTAGCGTTAAATATGTCATTTATAAAAAAGGTCATTTACATAGGATTTGTTCATGATAAATAAAATGTCATTTTATTGAATTAAATTGTCAAAAATATAAGTATCATTTATGTTCATGTAGAATTTTCTGAAAATGAAGTATCGTTCATGTTCATTTGGAAATGCCATTTATGTCCATATAGAAATATAAATTAGATAAAAAGGACATGTTATATTAAAAGTGTTACCTTAGTTTAAAAGTGACATTATATTAAAATGTCACTTATTTAGCAATATATGTTAACATAGAAAATGTCATTCACATAGAAAAGATATGTAAATAATTCTCTTTTATTTTGTCATTAGAGAACATAGGTTAATTTATAAAAATATCATTTTTGTTAAATTTAGTATTAACATATAAATTTGTCATTTTTGTTAAATTTAGAATTGACATATAAAATTACCTTTTTTATAAATAGAAATTGTAAACTAATTCGTTTGTCATTAGAAAGAACAAACATTTATGTTAGAAACAAGCAATTATGTTAGAATTCAAGAGCGTCATTTATGTTAGAATTATAAAGAACATTTATGTTAGAAATAAACTTTTATGCTGGAATTCAAAAATATGTTACACTGCCATTTACAAGTTACCCGACTTGTTTATGTTGATTGGGACGATAATTTTTACACATCGCCCAAGTGCACAAATAATTTATTTAATTATTTGTTATGTGTATGTGTTGGTTGAAACCCTACACGGGTCTTAGGTTGATATCCACACATCGCCCTTGTGATTAGTTATAAGAGTTATTTATTTGACGCTTATACAGTATTAATATTCACTTTGGATGTTATTAATGATCTTATCATTAGTGTAGAATACATTGCGATGTTTGAAATCCATACAATTAAATTATATGGTAATTGTTTTAGGTCTCATTCCAATTTTGAATTAAAAGAATATTTAATTTAATATTTAGTTAAAGAAAACAAATAATGACTTTGATGTTTTGAATTCAAAAGATTTTGTTTTGTTTGTTAAAAAGTTACAATGAAAAAGGTTGAATTAAAATATGAATTGGGCCATGACACGAGGTTAAGCCCAACTTATGGGATAAGTCTGCCCGGAACCAACCGGCATATCTAGCATCCATAAGTCGCAGGCTTAATGTGGGAGGTCTGGCCTAGTATAAAATATAATTGAATAAGAAGTAATTGGGATATTTAATCTGTTTTATATAACAACGCCATTTTAACTCGAACGGGTTATCGATCAATTTAATTCACTTTAAATGAATATAAGAAGTGATTTTCAAAATAGACTATTTTGAGAATGTTAATATTTTAATATGAAAAGAAAATAAAATATTCAATATAGACTTTAAAAAAAAACTGCCTGATGAAATCGAAGGCAGCTAGGTTACTCACCTGTCCACCACAGCGGCTCCCCTTTTGACTAGCCCAGCACAGAGGCTTGTTGTCCCCAACTGAGTTTATAGGTTTTATGGGAACCCACCTCCGCGCCTTGAATGGGAGTAGGGCATACAGGTATCGAACTTACGACCTCATTAACAGGAAGTATTCAATATAGACTTTAAATTGCAATGAAGTTAAAATCGTTTTAAATGAATTTATAACTATTTTATAAAGTGTGTTAAAATGGAAATCGACAATATAATATATATAATATATATAATGATTTAATGGTTAACTAGAATAAATCTTATAATTAAGATTTAAGAAAGTTTTCCAATAAATTAATATTTACTTTGAATTAAATAGAATAAATTGGATTTTTGGGTTGTCGTGAATGGTGTCTTAAATAACACTGTTCTTAACCCCAGTTAAGATAAGAATAAATCTTTTAATTAAGATTATTAGAGTTTCAATTATATTTAATAATTTGAATAAAATGATTTGTGAATTGAGTTTATCGTGAACAATGTTTTTAAACGACATCTGTTCTTTAACTCAATTTATAGTGAGAATATAACTTGGAATTTATAAATCTTTTATTAAGATTTAATAGAAAATTTTCCAAAGTAAAGTTTTCCAATTTAATATATTAAATTGGGATTGAATGGAATTTGATTTAATAATGTAAAAGAAGGCTGTTAATATATATGGAATATAATAGGCTTTGTCGTTATTCCATTTATATTAATAGTCCGATACAGAAATTTATATCGATTATACATTGGTCCGATTTCTATGAAAATTCCATATTTAATGGAAGATGAATTTGAGTTTATCGTGAACAATGTTTTCAATGATATTAGTTCTTTAACTCAAATAAGATAAGATTAATTTCTTAAAATTTAAAAAAATCATTAAATAATGATTTTGATATTTAAAACCAAATTGGATTTTTTAATAAATCTTTAAAAGAAAGATTTAAGAATAAATTTGAAGAATTTATCTTTGATAAGATAATGCGAATAATTCATTAGAAGAATAATTCTGAATAGGAATGTGGCGTTGGATGTGTTTTTAGAGTACTTGATTTTTAATTATAAAAATATGTGAGTTATTCGGAAAGACCGGGTTTAACTCATTCCGAATAATTACTACGACAATGAGGAGCCGAAGATGAAGACGGTGGTTGAAGGCTGACGATCTTCACATCGAATGGATGTGTTGCTGCTGAGACCCTTGATGGGAGTAGCTACCTTGAAGGGGCTTCAGTGGTGGCCGTCCGGACTATTGTTGATTGTTCGGATTTGGTTTTCTCTCAGACCCAGAGCATAAGCTAGTAAATGGATGTGTGTCTGACATTTTATTTCGTTCCATGTGAATTAAATTGATCTTTATTAATGTATATTTGATTGGTGGTGGTGAATTTATTCTCTGCCTAACACCCTGGTATATATTAATATTGATTGATCGCATGACGTGAATTGTCAATGTAGCACGCCAAGATGCAATTGATCAAGGCTTTTGTTGAAAAGCAGGGCCTTGTGGGATGATCAAAGTATAGCCTATCACGGCATAGCTTTGTGTTTATCGTGACTTCGCGAGGCTCACACCCCGGTATGAGTCAAAAACGGGATACGGACCGTAGGGAGTGCACACGTTTCTTTCTAGCTAGAGTGATGTCAGGGACCTACCAGCGCTGACATTTTACTTATGTGGATGATGGATTTTGAGGCGCCTCGGATTTATAGGCCGTTAGTGGTCATATTATAGGTTCAAAGGAACCGGGAAGTGTGTGTTCAGGCATAACTAATACACCCATTGCACTATTGGCGGACCGGCCCAACCGCATCCAAGGGTTGCCCATAGGTGTGATCCTGTGGCATTTGCTAGAGTGTCTCGAATCGGAGAGGAGCTTG
Source organism: Allium sativum (assembly GCA_030737875.1). NCBI lineage: Eukaryota > Viridiplantae > Streptophyta > Magnoliopsida > Asparagales > Amaryllidaceae > Allium > Allium sativum. Next base: position 274,273,794 of record CM060927.1, read on the forward strand.
CCCCTAGCCTCGACTCATGATGGAAATCCAATTTCCAATACGACCTTGCAGTTTTAATTGTAGAACTAGTATGGCGACATAGTAGGATGGGGTACTATGCCGTCTATGATTGATACATTATGATTGAAATGTTTTTAAAATACATATACCCATATATATATATACACACTAATATCAAATCCGTTTTATCGTACCAAGCATCTTTTGACCATTATAAGGTAAAACCCTATCCTCCGATTTGCGTTGCATTGTGTGATGGGACTTGGGGTCTTATAATGGTTTCATTTTTCTAAAAAGCATTGCGTTGTTTAACGATTTACTTTAATTTATGCACTGGCAATCCAATGGCGTAAACCCGTTCTGCGTTAGCGGCGTGGTCCTGTGATTAGCCTTATTAGTAGATAAGTTAAGTTAAGATTTCTCATACCAGTCCCATGACTGACCTGTAGTTTTTTTCACTGGCAATCTCGGGTGCCCATATTTTCCACACGGGCAGTCGAGTAGCTTTTTGCAGATATATTTACAGGATCCTGGTTTACAGCTGAAGCGGTATTCGGAAAGCTCTGTATCCGTGTATTCCTCTCAGTTGTATATTTGTATTATTTTTCCGCTGCTATGTAAATGTAATTTAAATCTCTGATATCGTTGTATTTCTTTTATGTAATAAGTATTCATACTCTGATATATTCTTGTACTCTGATGTAATTGTTGTAATCAGCAATAAAATGCTCTTCAGTTTGTGTTCTGATGTGTATTGTTCTCAAGGCAATCTAGGCTTTCCTTTTCGGGGAAGTTTGGGTCGTTTCAGAAGAAGACAAGCCATACTTTAAGCACTTCAAGCGGAAGAAATCTGGATCAAGCTCGAGTACTCCCTTCTACAAAACCTGAGGGGGGGGGGGAAATTGAAGAAAGGAGGCGAAACAACTAGGGTCAGACAAAAAATCTGGCAAGTCCAGTGATTTTCAGTTATGAATAGATAATAATAACATGACATGAAAATAAAACTGGGTGAGAGATAACAGTAACAGGTGTAGCTGATATAACAGAAGAACAGAATGACATAAGCTATTTCTTTACACTTCTCCGCACTAATACTAGTATAACAGAATTAGGTGTCACCCTAATGTCTAAACTGAAACAGAAACAGGTACAGAATAATTTCCACAGAAAAGAGTGCTAGTAATGGGCCTTTACCACCCGAACAGAAACAGACAGAAGCAGAAACAGATTAATCCCTACGGAAACAGAATGTAGAATTAGGTGTACACTAGTAATGGGCCTTTACCACCCCAACAGATGGTACCACGCAGAAACAGAGAGGTGTTACCACCCAACAGAAACAGACGGTACCAACAGAAACAGACAGAACTAAGTGTACCCTAAAACCCTACCCCAAGCGATCGGCTCCCTAATACATAAATACCCTGTGTCGGCCCCACAGTAGGGTGTATCACTCCCCAAAGTGACAACCAATTGGCACAGACCTATTTACAGATGTCACGGCGTCTTACATCCTCAGAGGCAGATCGGGATCCATGCATGCACATGACCCGGTTGGAACGCACCATCAACACTCCTCGCCATTATCAGAATGAACCGCTTATAATTAGTTCAGTAAGCGTGCCCGGACCCTACCTACTGTTGGGTCAAAGTTTTGATACCAGAAAGGGTTACTGACTAATATGGGTCCCAAACAACAGATGACACAAGTAATTCCCTTCCTATCCTTGTGTCCCCAGACTAACAGATTTCAGATTAACTTGTTTACAAGTTCAGACATACAGAATTCAGATCAACTAGTTCAGAGAAAAGTTTTCAGACTAACGGATCAGCTATACAGATTTAACAGACTTACCAATTAACCAGTTACAGATTAACAAACTTACAGATTTGTCTAACTTTGTAATTGGGCCTACAGATTCATGGAACAGATTTATTAAATTCATCAGTCTAGTGGGTTTAACCCTATCCGCCCAACACGTTTTAGACATCATATTTATCTCAGATTTTCATTAATTAAATATTAATGCCCAGACCTCTCACATTAGACTGACAGTTTGCGGCTACTGGTTAGGCCGGTTGGTTCCGGGCAGATTTCTGCTGCAAACTGAGCCTAACCTCGGGTTTCAAGCACGTTATGATTAGCTTCTCACATTAGAACTGTAATAACCCGAAAATGCGAGCCAGTTTGAAATTTTTATTTTGGCAATTTTAGCGAGTTTTGACTATTTAAAATGAAATATTTTAAATAATATTGACGAGGAATTTATTTTGAATAGAATTCGTCGTATATATTTATACGCATCGTCGTTAGAAAATAAATATTTATATATAATTATAAATAGAATTGAAAATGGCGCGGTAGTTCGATAATTCGATTTCAAACTTCAATTGAATGTACCGGGAGCAAAACAATCCGGATTTTAGTGAAACCAAAAACATTAGGATCTAATTGACGATATCTTTCCAACGAAGTTAACAAACTGAGATTTCACTTTATAAATGATAAGATATGTCCAGTTGAAAATTCTGAATAGTCGCTATGGAATTCAGGCCCTTAAAAATGGACATTTTGCAGATGACCTCGGATTTCGACGAAACCACTTTGGTTGGATCCGTGATGTCAAGTTATTGCTAGATTTCAAGTTTCATAATTTTCTGAATCAATATGTGAGCGTGGCAAAGGAAAACGCGTTTGACCAGTTTCAGTTGATTTTAATCGACTGGAAATTGGCCATTTTTCTAACGGTCTCAGAATTCAACGAAACTAGTTTTGTTAGGACCGTATCGTCAATACGAAGCTAGAAAATATTTTTATAGAATTTTTCGAGTTAATATGTGACCTCGGTAAATTGAAATGTACGTTTAAAATTCAATATAGTGATTTAAATGTAAATTCAATGGAAAACTGATTGTAACAGCCGAATCAGCTTACGATACATATCCCATTGTGTTCGGAATGGGGGTGAAACGCTAGGGATGACAGTCGGCAGGTTCGATTTCGAGTTCGAATAAAAACCCTACTTTTCATAGAAGAAAAATAATAAAATAATAAAATATATTAATAATAAAACCCCACCCCTCTCTATACTTTCTCCTTCCCGTTGACCAATTCATTCAGAAAAAAAATTAAAAAATAAAAATAAAAAAAGGGGCAACGACGAAACCCGTCGTCACCCACCATCCTCCACCGCCGGAGGCGCTGCTGCCCTCTGGCCTTCCCACGTGCCACCGCCCCACTCCGATCAACCCCATCCGACCCCACGCCTCTCCACCTCGATGCAGCAAAACCCCCCTGAACCCCAAACCCCATCTCAATTCTCCCCACGCCGTAGTTGGAGGCCGCGCCTCCTATCCGCCACTGACCGACGCCGCCCTCAAGTCAACTCACCCACCACCTCGCGCTTCTCTCTCCTCCTCTAATCTGACCTCCTGCGACCCCCCCCCCCCCCCCGAAGCCGTTTGAAACCCTAGCGCCACCCCCAAAACATCGAGACGCCACCAGACCTCGCCGCCGAGCTCGACAGAAACCCCCCCTTCTTCGCGACAATGTGAGTATTTTATTTTATTTTATTTTAATTCTGTAATGCTGATTTTTTTAAAAGGGTTAAACTGTTTTTTTTAAAAGAAATAAAACTGATTTTTAAAAGAAATAAAACTGATTTTTTTTAAAAAGAAATAAAACTGATTTTTTTTAAAAAGAAATAAAACTGATTTTTTTTAAAAAAAGAAATAAAACTGATTTTATTTTATTCTAAGATTTTAAAAAGGGAAGGAGATTTGAATTTTTAAAAAGGAAAAGATTTAAACTTTAAATAGAAAAAGATTTGATCTTTATTTGAAAAGAGGAAAACTTTTTATTAGAAAAGAGGAAAACTTTTTATTAGAAAAGGCGAAGTCTATATTTTTGAAATGGAATTTTTATCTATATGGCATCGCAATAAAAATATGATTTTTATATATTGAACTTCGCAATAAAAATATGATTTTTATATATTGAACTTCGCAATAAAAATATGATTTCTATATATTGAACTTCGCAATAAAAATATGATTTTTATATATTGAACTTCGCAATAAAAATATGATTTTTATATATTGAACTTCGCAATAAAAATATGATTTTTATATAGTGAACTTCGCAATAAAAATATGATTTTTATATATTGAACTTCGAAATAAAAATATGATTTTTATATATTGAACATCGAAAAAATATATGATTTTTGTATATTGAATAGCGAAGTAAAATTCGATTTTTACATATGTAGTGAAAGCGGACAACGAAGCTGACAAAAAGGGCGAGAACGACGAAGATCTCTACAATAGGAGTGTCGTGAAGTTGGATAGCTTTTGGTGAGAATTTCTCACCTTTCAATTTCTTTTTCTAGTTATATATATATATACTAGGATGCAGACGGTGCTTAGTAGCACCCGACACAATCGTCCACAGACCATGGACTTGTTTGTTTGGTTGCGTAGATTAGTTGGATTATTTGATTGAAATTGAATTGTGTGGTGAAATGAATTGATTTGATGATGTGTGAATGGCGTGGGCCTTCACTAGACCGGGGATAAGGCTAGGCCTCGTCCCGTTTCTAGTATCGTGCCGTTATGCCGCCGAAATTTTCAAAAATATGTTAGAAAAATAAAAATATCATTTTATTGAATAAATGAATTGAATAGAAATTCATAGGTTGAAATAAAATGTTTTATCGTTAAAAATATAATTTTTAACGTGAATATGAAAATAGTGAAGTGAACAAAATAAAATATTCATTTACAAACCGGACGGTTTGTTTATGTACACTGATTTGACTGACATTGATTGGGACGATAAATTTTACACATCGCCCAACTGCACAACTAAAATCTGTGTTTGATTGTTTGAAAACCCCACACGGGTGTTGGGATGAAATTTGAAGTTCACTCATCCTAATTGATTAAATATGTCGATCGATTGATTGACAGGCTGTTATAAGCGTTAGATATCTTTATTTGATGCTTATACAGTGTAGTGCACTTTGGTTGATGGTTGATCATTTTTCAATGCTATTATATACATGTGTTGTGTGAAAATCCATATAATTAATTTTATATGGTAATTGATTGGGCCTCATTCCAGTTTAGAAATGGAAATATTTGAAATAGAAATATTTGAAATAGAATATTTGAAAATAGAAATTTATGAAGTCGTGTTGATTAGTTTGACGCCATTTTGACGTGAACGATATTTATATCGATTTTAGAACGATTTCGAAATGAATTGAATTGAAAACGAATTCAAATTGAATTGAAAACGATTTCGAAATGAATTGAATTGAAACGATTTCGAAATGAATTGAATTGAAACGATTTCGAATTGAATTGAATTGAAAACGATTTCGAAATGAATTGAATTGAAAACGAATTCAAAGTGAATTGAAAACGATTTCGAAATGAATTGAATTGAAAACGAATTCAAAGTGAATTGAAAACGAATTCAAAGTGAATTGAAAACGAATTCAAAGTGAATTGAAAACGATTTCGAAATGAATTGAATTGAAAACGAATTCAAATTGAATTGAAAACGATTTCGAAATGAATTGAATTGAAAACGAATTCAAAGTGAATTGAAAACGAATTCGAAATGAATTGAATTGAAAACGAATTCAAAGTGAATTGAAAACGAATTCAAAGTGAATTGAAAACGATTTCAAAGTGGATTGAAAACGATTTCGAAATGAAGTGAATTGAAAATGATTTCGAAATGAATTTAATTGAAAACGATTTCGAAATGAATTGAAAACGAATTCAAATTGAATTGAAATTTGAATTGAATAGAAATGAATTTTAAAACGAATCTATAAAGAAGAATTCAATTGTGATTTGAATTGAAAAGGAAGTTGAAAATGTTTTTGAAACGAATTCAAAACTATTTATATAATTCGTTTTAAATAGAAATCGACGAAGTATATATTATATATATTATATATATAATATAATGGCCTGAATAGAACGCGCCGCGCTGCGGCAGTTCGTGAATTTGGACCATTTATTTCAAACGAACATTACGGGAGATCCGACCGTCGGATTCTCCTGAAACTGGAACCGTTGGGTTCGTATCGAAAAGAGCTTTCTAACGAATATTAGAAATTTGAAATCTAACGGTAGGATTTGGAATTATGTCCAAATCAAATTCGAAAAAGGTCGTTGTAAGTGCAGTTCGATGGCCATTGATGGAAATCGACTGTACGGGCCTTGATAAAATTATTAAAAATAGTAATAATTTGTGTAAAATCATAAGAAATGATTTGTGAAGATTTGGGATGAAAAACTTCATGTTTGAAAAGATAAAAATAGATTTTTATCGAAATGAACTAGTTTTGAACTAGAATTAAAATTCTATTTATTTTTAAATAAATAAATTGAATTTGAAAGGGGTTTTAAAAATAACCAAAATTTCCAATGATTGCAATGGAGTGGATTTGAATCGAAATTGTCTTCAGAATATTTCGATGTTGGGATTCATGATTATATAGATGTTATTATGGAAATTTGAAAGATATATATTTATATCGTTATTTCCAATACGACATTTGTTAGTCGTAGAATTTGATATTGAATATAAGCCGATATATTTTCTATTCAGAGCCTTGTATTGAATATCAAATGTGATTTGGGTTTGTCGTGAATGGTGTCTTCACTAACATTGTTCTTGAACCCAGTTGAGAAAAGATTAAATCTTTTTATATAGATTTAATGAAGTGTACCAATTAAACGATATTTAATTGGAATTGAACTGGTATTGATTTTTGGGTTTATCGTGAACAGTGTTTTAAATAACACTTGTTCTTTAACCCGATAATTAATGGAATGTGATTTTGGGTTTATCGTGAACCGTGTTTTAAATGGCACAGATTCTTTAACCCAGTTAAAGATTAAAACTAAGTGGAGTTTTAATGAATCTTTAATTAGATTGAAATGATCGAAAATGGAGTATCACCAGTTTTGCTCCAGGCGATGGTTAAATCTTTAATCAGATTTGAACGTGAAATGGCAATTGAATTTACCGATAACACTGTGGTGTTAGATATGAAGTATTACCAGTTTTACTTCATGGGATGAATAGGTTGGGATTGGGAAATAAAATAAATGATTACTTCGGTGTGGTTCGCTAATCCCGACTAGTTTGAAGTGATATTTAAAGGAGATTAAAGAATAAATTTGAAGAATTTATCTTGGATAAAATTAATGGGAACTTTTCCCAAAGTATAGGAATATTTGAATAAAAGAATATTCTGAATTGGAATGAGGCGTATGTTGTTTTTGTGTAACACTTTTATAATATAGACGCGAGTTATTCAGAAAGACCGGGTTTATCCCATTCTGAATAACTGTTTCGACGTGGTGTCGAAGATGAAGACGGTGGTCGAAGACCGGAAGTCTTCACGTCGTTTGGGTGGTTACTGATGATCTTGATTGGGCTGTACACCCAAGAAGATGGAAACAGTTAGTGATCGTCCAGACGTACTTGGAGATCGATGGATATGCGAGGTACTAGGTGCCTCCGGTTTCGTTCAGACCCAGAACGGACTCGTAAATGGACTGTGTGTCTGACATTGGATTTTAGTCCGTGCGATTGATCTCTATTAAATATATATCTGTTTGGCGGCGGAGAATTTATTCTCTTGCTTAACGCCCTTCTCTGAGACGTACGAGCTCAGGGGTTATATATTGATGGATATCAAACGCATGGAGTGAACTGCCTGTGTGGCATGCCTAAGTGGCAATTGATCGAGGCTTCTGTTGAAAAGCAAAGTCTTGTGGTGATGATCAAAGCACAGCCTGTGTGGCACAGCTTTGTGTAACGTGAATTCGCGAGCCTCGCACCCCGGTTGTGAACCAAAAACGGGAGACGGACCTCAGGGAGGGCATGCGTTTCTTTCTAGTTAGAAGTGGCGTCAGTGGTTTTACACGCCCTGACGAGTTTGACTTATGTGGTTGTTGCTGTTGCGAGGCGCCTCGGATTGATCGGTCGTTCTCGAACCGATGGAGTCATTTGGTTGGCTCATTTACGCCCCAAAGGGCGGGGAAACGTAGTGTTCAGGGTTTAAGTTTAATCCACATCGGTGGACCGGCCCTGTCGCTCCAAGGTCACTCGAGCTCTGACCTGTGGCTCGGGCTAGAGAGTCACGAATCGGTTGAGGACTATCTTTTGCCTCGGTTCATAGATGGAAATCCAATTTCCAAATACGTGACATTTGCAGTTTTATTTGTAAACCTATATATGGCGACATGATATATGGTACCCATGCCGCCTATGATTGATACTTATGATTTGAAGTTGTTTTATGCACTATACACTTATTATAGTATCAAATGATTTGTTTTAAACGTATCAAGCATTCTTCGGCTGTTATAAGGTAAAAACCCTATCCCCCGGCTTGCGTTGCATTGTGTGATAGGACCTGGGTCTTATAACAGCTTCATTTTTCTTTATTTAGCATTGCGCTGTTTGTTTTATGCACTGGTATTCTTGGGAGGAAACCCGTTCCGTGTTATACGGCGTGGTCCCTTGATTTACCTAGCTTTAAAAATAAAGATTAATAACTGTTTTAGTTCTCACACCAGTCCCATGACTGACCTGGAGTTTATTGTTTTAACCTAAACTCTGGGTGCCCCTATTTTGACACGGGCAGCTAGTAGTTTTGGTTTTGCAGATTTATATTCACAGGATCCTGGTTTACAGCTGGAACGATATCCGGAAAGCTTTGTATCCGTATATCTCATTCTAGTGTGTATTGTATTATTTTTCCGCTGCTATGTATTTAAATGTAATTTAAATCTCTGATATTTCTGTGTTATATTTATTTCATTTATACTCTGTATATTCTTGTAACCTGATGCATTGTTGTAATATACAATGAAATGTTCTTTTATATGCGTTCTGTTGTGGCTTGTTCTCAAACGATAGGGCGTTTCGAACGGCCTGGATCGGTTAAGCGACTGGTTCGGACCGAGCGAAATTCCTTCTCGTCACATTTGGTATCAGAGCTTTGGTTTACAAAGCAGAGAACAAGACACATTAGAACCCTACGAAAGAATTCATCAGATAATTGGATTAGTAAAATCCAATTAGAATGACTCGTTAGAGATAGGATCAGTAGTATCCTAGAACGAGTGTGAAGAGTATATTTTTCTAATGAAAATAAGTTTTGTTTTGAAAATTTAAATCAATTATACGTATTTGATTATTTATTCACATTGATGTGGACAATCCAGTATATATAGATTTTGCGTATACGTCTGATCCGCGTGTATTCGAAATTTTAATATACTGGATAGATATAGAATCACATTCTAGTCGTCCGGAGATGTTCTGATGGTGGTTCGAAACATCATCAGCATTTATGTTCGAGTGACGAAAGTGGGCTTTCTATATATTTCCTATTGACTGGTGTGAGAACCAAAATTTGATAGGGCTTATTGTTGTGATTTGGCATCAAAAATCTAATTTTTGTATATGTATCAAAATTATCAATTTGAAACTCTAATCAACTAATTGATTGATGTTTGTGTGGTTTGTTTATTTGTTTGCTAATTTTGAACCATTTAGCCTAATTGTATCAAATATTGAACGATATTGAAAATTAGTCGAAATTGCTTGCATATACATATATATCATTGAACAGGTCATAGCAAGGAGGCTAGAGCCGAAGAATAAAATTTGTTTGCCCGACAAATAGGTACATGTTTACTACATAATTTCCTGTTTTGTTTGGGTGATGATGATTTTGTGAGCCTATTGGCTAGCCGCTTGGCTTTTTCTTTTTCTTTTTGAGATCTGAAGGACCGGGGAAGCTATTTGAAATTCCCCGATGCTCCCGGTGCAGGGGAGGTTATGGCGAAATTTTTCGAAAATTTAGGGTGTTAGCCAAATTTTTGAAGAATTGGAAAATTCTCAGAAACTGAAAAGTTAGAGAATGGAAGCCAGATCGAACGTAGGGCTGATTAATCAAACCACTTTCAACTTTGTTCCTTTTCGGGGACGAAAAGTTTTAAGTGGGGGAGATTGTAATAACCCGAAAATGCGAGCCAGTTTGAAATTTTTATTTTGGCAATTTTAGCGAGTTTTGACTATTTAAAATGAAATATTTTAAATAATATTGACGAGGAATTTATTTTGAATAGAATTCGACGTATATATTTATACGCGTCGTCGTTAGAAAATAAATATTTATATATAATTATAAATAGAATTGAAAATGGCGCGGTAGTTCGATAATTCGATTTCAAACTTCAATTGAATGTACCGGGAGCAAAACAATCCGGATTTTAGTGAAACCAAAAACATTAGGATCTAATTGACGATATCTTTCCAACGAAGTTAACAAACTGAGATTTCACTTTATAAATGATAAGATATGTCCAGTTGAAAATTCTGAATAGTCGCTATGGAATTCAGGCCCTTAAAAATGAACATTTTGCAGATGACCTCGGATTTCGACGAAACCACTTTGGTTGGATCCGTGATGTCAAGTTATTGCTAGATTTCAAGTTTCATAATTTTCTGAATCAATATGTGAGCGTGGCAAAGGAAAACGCGTTTGACCAGTTTCAGTTGATTTTAATCGACTGGAAATTGGCCATTTTTCTAACGGTCTCAGAATTCAACGAAACTAGTTTTGTTAGGACCGTATCGTCAATACGAAGCTAGAAAATATTTTTATAGAATTTTTCGAGTTAGTATGTGACCTCGGTAAATTGAAATGTACGTTTAAAATTCAATATAGTGATTTAAATGTAAATTCAATGGAAAACTGATTGTAACAGCCGAATCAGCTTACGATACATATCCCATTGTGTTCGGAATGGGGGTGAAACGCTAGGGATGACAGTCGGCAGGTTCGATTTCGAGTTCGAATAAAAACCCTACTTTTCATAGAAGAAAAATAATAAAATAATAAAATATATTAATAATAAAACCCCACCCCTCCCTATACTTTCTCCTTCCCGTTGACCAATTCATTCAGAAAAAAAATTAAAAATAAAAAATAAAAAAAGGGGCAACGACGAAACCCGTCGTCACCCACCATCCTCCACCGCCGGAGGCGCTGCTGCCCTCTGGCCTTCCCACGTGCCACCGCCCCACTCCGATCAACCCCATCCGACCCCGCGCCTCTCCACCTCGATGCAGCGAAACCCCCCTGAACCCCAAACCCCATCTCGATTCTCCCCACGCCGTAGTTGGAGGCCGCGCCTCCTATCCGCCACTGACCGACGCCGCCCTCCAGTCAACTCACCCACCACCTCGCGCTTCTCTCTCCTCCTCTAATCTGACCTCCTGCGACCCCCCCCCCCCCCCGAAGCCGTTCGAAACCCTAGCGCCACCCCCAAAACATCGAGACGCCACCAGACCTCGCCGCCGAGCTCGACAGAAACCCCCCCTTCTTCGCGACAATGTGAGTATTTTATTTTATTTTATTTTAATTCTGTAATGCTGATTTTTTTTTAAAAGGGTTAAACTGTTTTTTTTAAAAGAAATAAAACTGATTTTTAAAAGAAATAAAACTGATTTTTTTTAAAAAGAAATAAAACTGATTTTATTTTATTCTAAGATTTTAAAAAGGGAAGGAGATTTGAATTTTTAAAAAGGAAAAGATTTAAACTTTAAATAGAAAAAGATTTGATCTTTATTAGAAAAGAGGAAAACTTTTTATTAGAAAAGAGGAAAACTTTTTATTAGAAAAGGCGAAGTCTATATTTTTGAAATGGAATTTTTATCTATATGGCATCGCAATAAAAATATGATTTTTATATATTGAACTTCGCAATAAAAATATGATTTTTATATATTGAACTTCGCAATAAAAATATGATTTTTATATATTGAACTTCGCAATAAAAATATGATTTTTATATATTGAACTTCGCAATAAAAATATGATTTTTATATATTGAACTTCGCAATAAAAATATGATTTTTATATAGTGAACTTCGCAATAAAAATATGATTTTTATATATTGAACTTCGAAATAAAAATATGATTTTTATATATTGAACATCGAAAAAATATATGAATTTTGTATATTGAATAGCGAAGTAAAATTCGATTTTTACATATGTAGTGAAAGCGGACAACGAAGCTGACAAAAAGGGCGAGAACGACGAAGATCTCTACAATAGGAGTGTCGTGAAGTTGGATAGCTTTTGGTGAGAATTTCTCACCTTTCAATTTCTTTTTCTAGTTATATATATATACTAGGATGCAGACGGTGCTTAGTAGCACCCGACACAATCGTCCACAGACCATGGACTTGTTTGTTTGGTTGCGTAGATTAGTTGGATTATTTGATTGAAATTGAATTGCGTGGTGAAATGAATTGATTTGATGATGTGTGAATGGCGTGGGCCTTCACTAGACCGGGGATAAGGCTAGGCCTCGTCCCGTTTCTAGTATCGTGCCGTTATGCCGCCGAAATTTTCTAAAATATGTTAGAAAAATAAAAATATCATTTTATTGAATAAATGAATTGAATAGAAATTCATAGGTTGAAATAAAATGTTTTATCGTTAAAAATATAATTTTTAACGTGAATATGAAAATAGTGAAGTGAACAAAATAAAATATTCATTTACAAACCGGACGGTTTGTTTATGTACACTGATTTGACTGACATTGATTGGGACGATAAATTTTACACATCGCCCAACTGCACAACTAAAATCTGTGTTTGATTGTTTGAAAACCCCACACGGGTGTTGGGATGAAATTTGAAGTTCACTCATCCTAATTGATTAAATATGTCGATCGATTGATTGACAGGCTGTTATAAGCGTTAGATATCTTTATTTGATGCTTATACAGTGTAGTGCACTTTGGTTGATGGTTGATCATTTTTCAATGCTATTATATACATGTGTTGTGTGAAAATCCATATAATTAATTTTATATGGTAATTGATTAGGCCTCATTCCAGTTTAGAAATGGAAATATTTGAAATAGAAATATTTGAAATAGAATATTTGAAAATAGAAATTTATGAAGTCGTGTTGATTAGTTTGACGCCATTTTGACGTGAACGATATTTATATCGATTTTAAAACGATTTCGAAATGAAATGAATTGAATTGAAAACGAATTCAAATTGAATTGAAAACGATTTCGAAATGAATTGAATTGAAACGATTTCGAAATGAATTGAATTGAAACGATTTCGAATTGAATTGAATTGAAAACGATTTCGAAATGAATTGAATTGAAAACGAATTCAAAGTGAATTGAAAACGATTTCGAAATGAATTGAATTGAAAACGAATTCAAAGTGAATTGAAAACGAATTCAAAGTGAATTGAAAACGAATTCAAAGTGAATTGAAAACGATTTCGAAATGAATTGAATTGAAAACGAATTCAAATTGAATTGAAAACGATTTCGAAATAAATTGAATTGAAAACGAATTCAAAGTGAATTGTAAACGAATTCGAAATGAATTGAATTGAAAACGAATTCAAAGTGAATTGAAAATGATTTCAAAGTGGATTGAAAACGATTTCGAAATGAAGTGAATTGAAAACGATTTCGAAATGAATTTAATTGAAAACGATTTCGAAATGAATTGAATTGAAAACGAATTCAAATTGAATTGAAATTTGAATTGAATAGAAATGAATTTTAAAACGAATCTATAAAGAAGAATTCAATTGTGATTTGAATTGAAAAGGAAGTTGAAAATGTTTTTGAAACGAATTCAAAACTATTTATATAATTCGTTTTAAATAGAAATCGACGAAGTATATATTATATATATTATATATATAATATAATGGCCTGAATAGAACGCGCCGCGCCGCGGCAGTTCGTGAATTTCGACCATTTATTTCAAACGGACATTACGGGAGATCCGACCGTCGGATTCTCCTGAAACCGGAACCGTTGGGTTCGTATCGAAAAGAGCTTTCTAACGAATATTAGAAATTTGAAATCTAACGGTTGGATTTGGAATTATGTCCAAATCAAATTCGAAAAAGGTCGCTGTAAGTGCAGTTCGATGGCCATTGATGGAAATCGACTGTACGGGCCTTGATAAAATTATTAAAAATAGTAATAATTTGTGTAAAATCATAAGAAATGATTTGTAAAGATTTGGGATGAAAAACTTCATGTTTGAAAAGATAAAAATAGATTTTTATCGAAATGAACTAGTTTTGAACTAGAATTAAAATTCTATTTATTTTTAAATAAATAAATTGAATTTGAAAGGGGTTTTAAAAATAACCAAAATTTCCAATGATTGCATTGGAGTGGATTTGAATCGAAATTGTCTTCGGAATATTTCGATGTTGGGATTCGTGATTATACAGATGTTATTATGGAAATTTGAAAGATATATATTTATATCGTTATTTCCAATACGACATTTGTTAGTCGTAGAATTTGATATTGAATATAAGCCGATATATTTTCTATTCAGAGCCTTGTATTGAATATCAAATGTGATTTGGGTTTGTCGTGAATGGTGTCTTCACTAACACTGTTCTTGAACCCAGTTGAGAAAAGATCAAATCTTTTTATATAGATTTAATGAAGTGTACCAATTAAACGATATTTAATTGGAATTGAATTGGTATTGATTTTTGGGTTTATCGTGAACAGTGTTTTAAATAACACTTGTTCTTTAACCCGATAATTAATGGAATGTGATTTTGGGTTTATCATGAACCGTGTTTTAAATGGCACAGATTCTTTAACCCAGTTAAAGATTAAAACTAAGTGGAGTTTTAATGAATCTTTAATTAGATTGAAATGATCGAAAATGGAGTATCACCAGTTTTGCTCCAGGCGATGGTTAAATCTTTAATCAGATTTGAACGTGAAATGGCAATTGAATTTACCGATAACACTGTGGTGTTAGATATGAAGTATTACCAGTTTTACTTCATGGGATGAATAGGTTGGGATTGGGAAATAAAATAAATGATTACTTCGGTGTGGTTCGCTAATCCCGACTAGTTTGAAGTGATATTCAAAGGAGATTAAAGAATAAATTTGAAGAATTTATCTTGGATAAAATTAATGGGAACTTTTCCCAAAGTATAGGAATATTTGAATAAAAGAATATTCTGAATTGGAATGAGGCGTATGTTGTGTTTGTGTAACACTTTTATAATATATACGCGAGTTATTCAGAAAGACCAAGTTTATCCCATTCTGAATAACTGTTTCGACGTGGTGTCGAAGATGAAGACGGTGGTCGAAGACTGGAAGTCTTCACGTCGTTTGGGTGGTTACTGATGATCTTGATTGGGCTGTACACCCAAGAAGATGGAAACAGTTAGTGATCGTCCAGACGTACTTGGAGATCGATGGATATGCGAGGTACTAGGTGCCTCCGGTTTCGTTCAGACCCAGAACGGACTCGTAAATGGACTGTGTGTCTGACATTGGATTTTAGTCCGTGCGATTGATCTCTATTAAATATATATCTGTTTGGCGGCGGAGAATTTATTCTCTTGCTTAACGCCCTTCTCTGAGACGTACGAGCTCAGGGGTTATATATTGATGGATATCAAACGCATGGAGTGAACTGCCTGTGTGGCATGCCTAAGTGGCAATTGATCGAGGCTTCTGTTGAAAAGCAAAGTCTTGTGGTGATGATCAAAGCACAGCCTGTGTGGCACAGCTTTGTGTAACGTGAATTCGCGAGCCTCGCACCCCGGTTGTGAACCAAAAACGGGAGACGGACCTCAGGGAGGGCATGCGTTTCTTTCTAGTTAGAAGTGGCGTCAGTGGTTTTACACGCCCTGACGAGTTTGACTTATGTGGTTGTTGCTGTTGCGAGGCGCCTCAGATTGATCGGTCGTTCTCGAACCGATGGAGTCATTTGGTTGGCTCATTTACGCCCCAAAGGGCGGGGAAACGTAGTGTTCAGGGTTTAAGTTTAATCCATATCGGTGGACCGGCCCTGTCGCTCCAAGGTCACTCGAGCTCTGACCTGTGGCTCGGGCTAGAGAGTCACGAATCGGTTGAGGACTATCTTTTGCCTTGGTTCATAGATGGAAATCCAATTTCCAAATACGTGACATTTGCGGTTTTATTTGTAAACCTATATATGGCGACATGATATATGGTACCCATGCCGCCTATGATTGATACTTATGATTTGAAGTTGTTTTATACACTATACACTTATTATAGTATCAAATGATTTGTTTTAAACGTATCAAGCATTCGTTGGCTGTTATAAGGTAAAAACCCTATCCCCCGGCTTGCGTTGCATTGTGTGATTGGACCTGGGTCTTATAACAGCTTCATTTTTCTTTATTTAGCATTGCGCTGTTTGTTTTATGCACTGGTATTCTTGGGAGGAAACCCGTTCCGTGTTATACGGCGTGGTCCCTTGATTTACCTAGCTTTAAAAATAAAGATTAATAACTGTTTTAGTTCTCACACCAGTCCCATGACTGACCTGGAGTTTATTGTTTTAACCTAAACTCTGGGTGCCCCTATTTTGACACGGGCAGCTAGTAGTTTTGGTTTTGCAGATTTATATTCACAGGATCCTGGTTTACAGCTGGAACGATATCCGGAAAGCTTTGTATCCGTATATCTCATTCTAGTTGTGTATTGTATTATTTTTCCGCTGCTATGTATTTAAATGTAATTTAAATCTCTGATATTTCTGTGTTATATTTATTTCATTTATACTCTGTATATTCTTGTAACCTGATGCATTGTTGTAATATACAATGAAATGTTCTTTTATATGCGTTCTGCTGTGGCTTGTTCTCAAACGATAGGGCGTTTCGAACGGCCTGGATCGGTTAAGCGACTGGTTCGGACTGAGCGAAATTCCTTCTCGTCACAAGAACCTATTGTTTGCGGCCACTGGATGTGCCGGGTGGTTCCGGGCAGAATTACGCCGCAAACTCGTTCTAACCTCGAGTCAGCCATGTTTATCTTTGCGGCCAATTAATTAATAATTTACCATTTATGCCCACGCCTAATGTCAATTATTCATAACTATAGCCAATTTAGATTATGTCAATAACAGACTAAATATATCAACTCAACAGATATAGCAGATAACAGATTTCACAGATTAGGCGACTTGACGGATTTAGCAGATTAAGCAATTTAGCAGATTTAGCATATAACAGATTAGGCATTTTTAGCAGACTTAGCAAATGACAGATTTGGCAGATGAACAGATCTAGCAGATTAGGTAATATAGCAGAACTAGCAGATTAAGCAATATAACAGAACTAGCAGATTAGGCAATATAACAGAACTAGCAGATTAGGCAATATAACAGAACTAGCAGATTAGGCAATATAACCGAACTAGCAGATTAGGCAATAAAACAGATTGAATCATTCCTTAAAGTTTCATAAACATATGCTACCTAAATAGTTGTCATGATTCACAATATGGTCATATACCCCACGTTTGCATTGAATTTACATGGCACGGATTATGGTCATTATTTACCATATAACATATGTCCCAAAATCTAGTTAAACTTGCCTAGTACAAAAGATTCACATACAAATTATACCAAATATAGCCATCGATTTCAATGCATCTCATATATTCAAAAATTTCCCACTTAGGTGTTATTCACATTTAATAGTTATCAAATCTTAATATAGACCTTCACACCTAAGTCATATTCTCTTTTTATCCCAAGTCATGAATTGTTGTATAAACAATATGCCCAACAATCTAGAACTTTATATTATAACAGACCTTAATTCAAAATATGCATTATGTCCAAAGTCTCAAGTCACATGTTAACATACAATGGTTCCTCTTCTTCCAATTCACAGAATATGCATAGATCTAAGTCCAGTTTACAACATGTGTCCTTTTAGTTACCGATTAGCCATGTCCAATTATGCCACATTCATTATTTGTCCCAAACATTTTAGCGTTCGTGCATTAATCTCTTATGAGATTTGGCGCAGGCTCGGAGTAGCTTGGCTATAGAACAGAAGGAAGAAAGAGATATAGAATAAAATAGATCAGAACAGAATGTACACAACCTCAAATTCAGATTTACCATCATGTCACAATTATGATTAAAGTTTATATCGGAAAATAACTGCACTTGCCTTTCGTGGTTTAAGAAAGGAAATAAACTGGTGTTGATGCAGAAAGGCTGAATTACTCTTCTTTAATTGTTGTCGTAGCTCTAAACTCTGATTTGAGATTTTTTAGCTTTTAATTCTAATCAGGTTAGAAGAAGGTGCTTTAGTCCTAGTTCCAGTTCAGATTTCAACAGAGTAGTGACGCCATTATTTTATTTAATTAGAACAGAGGCAGAGTATAGGCAGAATGAAATGGTGTAGAGAGAATGAGGCTAGAGGGCTGTTTATATAGGGTTAGGCGGACGAACCTAGGCAGAAAACGTGACCAAATACATCAGAACGAACCAGGTTCAAAAACTGGATTTCGAGAGCAGGTCGACCCCCAGGTCGATTACCCAGTCGACCTGGTCACGGGGGTCGACTACCCAGTCGACTCCCCAGTCGACCTGGTCGGGGGGGGGTCGACTACCCACTCGACTCCCCAGTCGACCTGGGTCCTGGGCGGGAAATTTCCCGCCCAGCCCGCTTCTGGGTTTGAATTCGAATTTTGAGCTGTTTTCGATTCTGAAAATTCCTGAAACTTCGGAGGGTCATATCTCCCTCATACGGACTCCGATTCTTGCAAACTCGGACTCGTTTCCAAGAAGAATTCCGAGTCGAACGCAACGACGCAACCTGTTTCCCTTGGTTCTTATTTTAAAAATTAATTATCCTCTGATTTCTACTTATACGTTCACAGAAAATACGGGGTGTTACATTCTCCCCTCCTTAAAGGATTTCGTCCCCGAAATCTTCAAATTAAGAAGAATGTGTCCTACCATCCAACATCCATCTACTCAATCATCAATCACTGGCGTCCATTGTCCTTAGAAACTTCTTATGTTGTATGAACATATGCAAAAGTGTGTGTATATGTTCCTTATCTAATGCAAAGATCAGGCGGTCCACTGATTCAGTTGACCTCCTTAATGCGAATTATGCCAGTGCCATGAGTCCAACATGTATGCAATTTTCCTACTCGATACATTATGAGTGCACAACCATTAAGTCATATGCAACATCCATGTGCTGAGTCAATCATTGTGCATCCACAAAAATTGAAAATGCTCACACATCCATATGCAGTATGAGAGTGTTTTCGAGCCGATCTAGTGCCTAGTGTGTGTATATGCATCCACGAGCAACCACTAGCAACCACTTGCATCCACTTGCAACCATCAAACATAACATGTCTCAAACACATGTTTACACCCATTAGTTTCTACCTAAAGTTCGAAAATTCGATCGATAGGATACAGTCGAATGATGGAAGCGAGTACAGATAAAACAAAAACTTGGTTCCCATTAGACATGGGTCCTAAGTATCGGCCCCGAAGACCGAAACCAACATCAGATTGACACCCAGAGGATTACCCTCTTTAGATAATGTCAAAACTGGAAATCTTAACCTTATCAAAAATATTCAGATATTTACAGATTACTGGTATAGATCAGATTACCGAATGATTCTTAGGAAACTAAGCATGATAAATACCAGAATGTATGCGTCCTACTTGACGCCTAACACGAATATCTCTCAAACCCCAATCACAAACAGATGAGTCATAACCCTTATGGATTCGGGTCTACAGCGGAATCAGAAATAATACTAGTATTAAAGTGCAGAGTATCGATTACAGAATCAAAATGCCAGAATAAGAAAGAGTTTTAACTCAACAATCAGATAAGAAAATTAAACCTTCTACTTAAATTTTCTTATTTCTACCCTATCTACCAGTCCCTTGAGCATTCGCCTATCCTCCAGAAGTGGGTTCTGCCCTCTACCCTTGCCCTCGTTTCTTCGGGCAGTCCCTAGTGAAGTGTCCCATCTCACCACAGTTAAAGCAAGTGCCCATCCTTTTTCTGCAATCCTTGTTCAGATGAGCCGAGCTTCCACAAGTAAAGCACTCTTTTCCCCTTCTTATCTTCAGACTTCTTATCCTTCTTTTGTGTTTCCTTTTTGGGCCATGCTTTCTTATTCTGTGGTTCTTCCTTCTTTGTCTCTTTCGGGCCCTTGTCTTCCTAGTGCAGTAGTGCCATGTCCACCAATTTCTCGTAAGTCGCTCCCATGGGTACATGGGTCATGGCTAGGATGTGCAGTGGCTTGTTCAATCCTATAACAAAGCGGAGAGCCTTTTTATGCTGAGTGTTGAATAAATCCAATCCAAACCTAGCCAGTTGGTTGAACTGGTTGACGTATTCCTTGACCGTCATACTTCCTTGCTTAAGAGATAAGAACTTTTCCAGTTGTAAACTTCGTTCAGCTTGCGAGAGGAATTTTGTCTCAAACCTTGTTCTGAAATCCATCCATGTTTCAACCGGCCTCTCAGCGTTAGTGACTTCCCACCAATAGGAAACTTCGTCTTTGAGCAACCATACCGCCAACTGTACCTTCTGCCCATCATCCACCTCGAAGATAACGAATAGATCCTCAGTTTCTTTGAGCCAATTCCTCGCCTCTACGAATGATTCAGTTCCCTTGAAATCCTTTCCACCCATGGCCCTAAAATCTCTACAGATCTTTGAGAAAGCAATTGCACGAGGAGGGGGCGGAGGAGGGGGATCATTTGCTGGACCTACGGTGGCGGTCCTAGCCTCAAGACATTGACGAAACCAACCGGGTACATGAACACCCTCTAGTATCTCAGATGCTTCAAACATGCTGAAACGAAAAAGGAAAGATTCAATACAAAAAGGACTGAAGGGAAAGATATATGGCTCTTGGGGATCATGTTTTTCAAAATAAGCTTTATTTTTGAAAATACTTCCTTTCAAAACCTTTTTGAAAATAGTTTTCAAAAACTTTACCCAATCTGGTAACCTTCGGCTCTGATACCAAGTGTAACACCCCACCTCCGTTAAGGTCACTCACAAAGGGAATGCCTTAACTTTGGTAGAGCATTTCAGTAAACAGAACAAAAACTTACAAGACAGATAAAACAGTACTTGAAAAATTTATAACTTTATTACAACAGAAACCGAAATAAGCTTGGTTACATCCTTTCAAATCACAATATCAGAATTCAAGTACAAAATATCAGTCTTGTACAAAAGCCTTCAGAATGCATAGTTTAAAATCATAATCCCCACAGAAGAAGACAAGCCATACTTTAAGCACTTCAAGCGGAAGAAATCTGGATCAAGCTAGAGTACTCCCTTCTACAAAACCTGAGGGGGGGAGGAGGGGGGAAATGGAAGAAAGGAGGCGAAACAACAAGGGTCAGACAAAAAGTCTGGCAAGTCCAGTGATTTTCAGTTATGAACAGATAATAATAACATGACATGAAAATAAAACTGGATGAGAGATAACAGTAACAGGTGTAGTGGATATAACAGAAGAACAGAATGACATAAGCTATTTCTTTAAACTTCTCTGCACTAATACTAGTATAACAGAATTAGGTGTCACCCTAATGTCTAAACTGAAACAGAAACGGGTACAGAATAATTTCCACAGAAGAGAGTGCTAGTAATGGGCCTTTACCACCCCGAACAGAACAGACCGAAGCAGAAATAGATTAATCCCTACGGAAACAGAATGTAGAATTAGGTGTACACTAGTAATAGCCTTTACCACCCCCAACAGATGGTACCACGCAGAAACAGACAGGTGTTACCACCCAACAGAAACAGACGGTAACAACAGAAACAGACAGAACTAAGTGTACCCTAAAACCCTACCCCAAGCGATCGGCTCCCTAATACATAAATACCCTGTGTCGGCCCCACAGTAGGGTGTATCACTCCCTAAAGTGACAACCAATTGGCACAGACCTATTTACAGATGTCACGGCGTCTTACATCCTCAGAGGCAGACCGGGATCCATGCACGCACATGACCCGGTTGGAACGCACCATCAACACCCCCTCGCCATTATCAGAATGAACCGCTTATAATTAGTTCAGTAAGCGTGCCTGGACCCTACCTACTGTTGGGTCAAAGTTTTGATACCAGAAAGGGTTACTGACTAATATGGGTCCCAAACAACAGATGACACAAGTAATTCCCTTCCTATCCTTGTGTCCCCAGACTAACAGATTTCAGATTAACTTGTTTACAAGTTCAGACATACGGAATTCAGATCAACTAGTTCGCAGACAAGTTTTCAGACTAACGGATCAGATATACAGATTTAACAGACTTACCGATTAACCAGTTACAGATTAACAGACTTACAGATTTGTCTAACTTTGTAATTGGGCCTACAGATTCACGAAACAGATTTATTAAATTCATCAGTCTAGTGGGTTTAACCCAATCCTCCCAACACGTTTTAGACATCATATTTATCTCAGATTTTAATTAATTAAATATTAATGCCCAGATCTCTCACATTAGACTGACAGTTTGCGGTTACTGGTTAGGCCGGTTGGTTCCGGGCAGATTTCTGCCGCAAACTAAGTCTAACCTCGGGTTTCAAGCATGTTATGATTAACTTCTCATATTAGAACCTATTGTTTGCGGCCACTGGATGTGCCGGGTGGTTACGGGCAGAATTACGCCGCAAACTCATTCTAACCTCGAGTCAGCCATGTTTATCTTTGCGACCAATTAATTAATAATTTACCATTTATGCCCACGCCTAATGTCAATTATTCATAACTATAGCCAATTCAGATTATGTCAATAACAGACTAGATATATCAACTCAACAGATATAGCAGATAACAGATTTCGCAGATTAGGCGACTTGACGCATTCAGCAGATTAAGCAATTTAGCAGATTTAGCATATAGCAAATTAGGCATTTTTAGCAGACTTAGCAGATGACAGATTTGGCAGATGAACAGATCTAGCAGATTAGGCAATATAGCAGAACTAGCAGATTAAGCAATATAACAGAACTAGCAGATTAGGCAATATAACAGAACTAGCAGATTAGGCAATAAAACAGAACTAGCAGAGTAGGCAATATAACCGAACTAGCAGATTAGGAAATATAACAGATTGAATCATTCCTTAAAGTTTCATAAACATATGCTGCCTAAATAGTTGTCATGATTCACAATATGGTCATATATCCCATGTTTGCATTGAATTTACATGGCACGGATTATGGTCATTATTTACCATATAACACATGTCCCAAAATCTAGTTAAACTTGCCTAGTACAAAAGATTCACATACAAATTATACCAAATATAGCCATCGATTTCAATGCATCTCATATATTCAAAAATTTCCCACTTAGGTGTTATTCACATTTAATAGTTATCAAATCTTAATATAGACCTTCACACCTAAGTCATATTCTCTTTTTATCCCAAGTCATGAATTGTTATATAAACAATATGCCCAACAATCTAGAACTTTAAATTATAACAGACCTTAATTCAAAATATGCGTTATGTCCAAAGTCTCAAGTCACATGTTAACATACAATGGTTCCTCTTCTTCCAATTCACAGAATATGCATAGATCTAAGTCCAGTTTACAACATGTGTCCTTTTAGTTACCGATTAGCCATTATCAATTATGCCACATTCATTATTTGTCCCAAACATTTTAGCATTCGTGCGTTAATCTCTTATGAGATTTGGCGCAGGCTCGGAGTAGCCTGGCTATAGAACAGAAGGAAGAAAGAGATACAGAATAAAATAGATCATAACAGAACATACACAACCTCAAATTCAGATTTACCATCATGTCACAATTAAGATTAAAGTTTATATTGGAAAATAACTGCACTTGCCTTTCGTGGTTTAAGAAAGGAAATAAACTGGTGTTGATGTAGAAAGGCTGAATTACTCTTCTTTAATTGTTGTCGTAGCTCTAAACTCTGATTTGAGATTTGATTTAGCTTTTAATTCTAATCAGGTTGGAAGAAGGTGCTTTAGTCCTAGTTCCAGTTCAGATTTCAACAGAGTAGCGACGCCATTATTTTATTTAATTAGAACAGAGGCAGAGTATAGGCAGAATGAAATGGTGTAGAGAGAATGAGGATAGAGGGCTGTTTATATAGGGTTAGGCGGACGAACCTACGAAGAAAACGTGACCAAATACATCAGAACGAACCAGGTTCAAAAACTGGATTTCGGGAGCAGGTCGACTACCCAGTCGACCTGGTCAGGGGGTTCGACTACCCAGTCGACTCCCCAGTCGACCTGGTCGGGGGGGGGGGTCGACTACCTAGTCGACTCCCCAGTCGACCTGGGTCCTGGGCGGGAAATTTCCCGCCCAGCCCGCTTCTGGGTTTGAATTCGAATTTCGAGCTGTTTTCGATTCTGAAAATTCCTGAAACTTCGGAGGGTCATATCTCCCTCATACGGACTCCGATTCTTGCAAACTCGGACTGGTTTCCAAGCAGAATTCCAAGACGAACGCAATGGCACAACCCGTTTCCCTTGATTCTTATTTTAAAAATTAATTATCCTCTGATTTGTTACTTATACGTTCACAGAAAATATGGGGTGTTACAATATAGGATCATACTTAGTACAAAATGCAGTTCAGCTATGCATAAATGTCTACTGCGGAAAAGATAACATAATATGTACAACAGGAGCTGAACAACATAAAACGAGATAAATGATAGAATCCATCTTCTGCTCCAGCTATCTAGAAAGAGCCTGCTAAAACCTGAATACAAGGCTGCCCATGTAGAAAAAGGGGCACCCGAGTTTGCAAGTGAAACAAACTACGAGTCAGCCATGGGACTGGTATGATAAATCTACTCAACACATTTTTAAATATGGCTAATCACAGGACCACGCCACTTTCGCGGAACGGGTTTCCTCCATTGGATTGCCAGTGCTTTAAAACAAATAATTCTTTTAAACATCGCAATGCTTTTTATAAAAATGAAGCCGTTATAAGACTCAGTTCCCATCACACAGTGCAACACAAACCAGAGGATAGAGTTTTCCCCTTATAATGGCCAAAATATGCTTGATATGAGGAAAACAAATCATTTGATATTATTGCTAGTGTATATATGTTTCAAAAACAATTTCAATCATAACTATCAATCATAGACGGCATTAATGCCCCATACAACTATGTCGCCATATATAGGTATACAATCAAAACCGCACGATGTCGTATTTGGAAATTGGATTTCCGTCATGAGCCGAGGCAAAAGATAGTCCTCACCGAATTCGAGATAATCTAGCCTACCATGTCTCAGGCGAGCACGCAGACAAGCCTTGGATCGTCAGGGCCGGTCCACCGATGTGGATTAAAATTCCTGAACACTGCGTTTCCCCGCCCTATGGGGCGTAAACTGGTCATATCTGACCACACCATCGGCTCCGAAGAGGCCAAAGCAAACCGAGGCCTCGCTTTCCATCATCCACATAAGTAAAATACCCGGGCGTGTAAAACCCAAAGCACCACTCCTAGCTAGAAAGAAACGCATGTCCTCCCTGATGACCGTCTCCCGTTTTTGGCTCGTACCGGGGTGTGAGGCTCGCGAAACAACGCTATACACAAAGCTATGCCACACAGACCGTGCTTTGATCATCAACCACAAGACTTTGCTTTTCAACAGAAGCCTTGATCATCTATCACTTAGGCGTGCCACACAGGCAATTCACTCTGTGCGACTGGTTTTCATCGATATATAACCTCTGAGCTCGTACGTCTCAGAGATGGGCGTTAAGCAAGAGAATAAATTCTCCACCACCAAAAAGATATATATTTAATAGATATCAATCAGCACAGAACAAAATCCAATGTCAGACACACAGTCCGTTTACACGTTTGTTCTGGGTCTGAACGAAACCGGAGGCACTCAATACTCGCGTATCCGTACAATCAACAAGTACGTCCGGGTGGCTACTACTTCAACCCCGTCAAGGTAGCTACTCCTGTCATGAGCATCAGTAGTGCCCCTCCATTCGACGTGAAGATCATCGGTCTTGCACCGTCTTCATATCTTGGACTTTCAATCATCGATCAATTATTTGAAATGAGAATTAATTCAGCCTTTTCAAATAATTCACGTATATTTAGAATTTCAAATCAATTCATTTCAATGGTTAAATTATTCGATATCACTAATTCTGTTCTTTAGTGAAATTTTCACGCCAAACAAATTCAACCATCAAATATCACATAAACCGAGAAAATTCAGTTTATTTCCATTCCATATCGTTTATAATATTTTATCACGATTTATTGCTATTTTTATTTATTTAAAAATAGCCAATTTATTCAAACGACGCTTCAGGCCATAACGCGGCTGTAGTGCTGTTTTTCTCCAGATTTGATTTACACATATCTAAAAATCTAACCGTTGGATCTTCCCAAAATTTATATCATTAGAAAGATCTTTTCAAAACGAATCCAACGGTTTCAGTTTTGGGAATATCCGATGGTCGGATCTCCCGCACTAATCGTTTGAAATCACGGTTTCAAAATACGAACTGCAACGTCGTTATTCGATCTAATTTAATTATATTTATATATATATAAATATAATCGATTTTTGGCGCTGTTTTTCTTCAGATTTGAATTAAACATTCCAGACAATCCAACCGTTGGATCTTTAAAAAGTTGGTGCCGTTGGAAAGATATTTCCAAGGCGAACCTAACGGTTGTGGTTTCGGGAAAATCCGATGGTCGGATCTCCCGCACTAATCGTTTGAAATCACGGTTTCAAAACATGAACTGCAGCCTCGTTATTCACTTCATTTTGATTATATTTTTATAATATATATAAATATAATTCTTTCATCGTTTTCAAAACCATATCCCTTTTTATAGATTTGATAAAAATGATATTTTTATCTAACAGTCCTTTATTTCAACACTTCACTATTTTCAACAATTCATGTATATAATAAAAATGTGATTTTTATTGTAAAACAATTTATTTCAAAACACGGCTATTTTATATAGTTCATATAGATGATAAAAATATGATTTTTATTATAAACTATTTATTTCAAAACACGACTATTTTATATAGTTCATATAGACAATAAAAATATGATTTTTATTATAAAACAATTTATTTCAAAACACGAATATCGTTCAACACATGAATATAGTTTCAACACATGAAAATAATTCTAACACATGAATATTATTGAAAATTTCGGCAGCATAACGGCACGGTAGTTAAAACCGGAACCATCCCCAGTACGGTTCCTTGCTCTACCTTAAAACCTCGCGGTTTTTGACAATGCGGATTCATGCATCTAGTTCGCACGCAGGCGGAATGTTTTGTTTTCATTTCCACAATCTATTCTAATTTTGTTTCAATCACCAATGGGTATTTTTCAACTACAACTAATCAATTTCAACCACAAACAATTCTAATCAACCATTCGCTATCAACCAATTTTCCCACCAATCACAAACAATAAATATCGTCCATGGTCTGTGGACGAGGGGAGTATATATATATATTCGTACATAAATATATTTCGATTCACTTCAATTCATTTCAACGCACATACAATTTTTACAACGCGTATATAACTTATACATCGAAAATACAACTTATACAACGCTTATACATGAGGTGTACAACGCTGATATAATTCATATATCGACTATATAATTTATACATCGTTGTTTTCCATATCGTTTATAAATTAGAAATCTCACATTGGGTTCCACTCCACCAAAAATAGCAGAAGGCTCAGAAAAATATGTTGTCTCTTCTAGAATGTAGAAGACGTCCACACGAGTCCACTGTCTCTTGTTTCACTGTATTTCGTCAAGAAATGAAAAAGATATGATTTTTATAGGTTTGCAACATTTAAAAGTGTAAAAATCAGTTCAAAATAAATTAGCCGTATACCTTCCTTTTGATTCAAAACTAGGTTTTCAGTTTTCGCAAAATCCACAGCTCGATGTTAAAATCCGATTGCACCATGATGACCGCCTTGGAGAGGCGCGCCTGGAGGGCCCCACCATGATGAACTCGCACGCGGTCTGGTAGTGGCACAGGCCTTCAAACGGCCGCACTTTGACAGGGTGATTCACGCGATATACAAAACGATGGGGTGTACTTTACATGGATTGGAAGAGGGAGATTAGATCTGCAAATAACTCCGTAGGGCCATGGGGTTTTGATGAGTGGTTTGCGCGATTTGGAGGAGAGAAGGAAGAAGAAGCAGTCGCCGTTCGTTGAAAGAGGGTTACGGGTTTTCTGACCTGGATGAGATAGTGAGGGTGAATTGTGATTGGCCGAAATATTTATTTTAATTTATAAAGTTTTAAAATCCGAAAATACCCCTTCCTCCAAACGAAAAACCAATTCAAACCCAACGACTGTCGCCCCTAGCTAAATACCCCCATTACGAACATAATGGAATATGTTTCGTAGGCCCATTCGACTTTTTTAGTTAGTTTTCTTTCAAATTAAAATATAACACATTCAATATTTAATTTGAACATACATTTCAATTTGCAGGGGCCACATACTGATTCGAAAAATTCCAAGAAAATAAATCTAGCTATGTTTTGACGATACGGTCCCAACAAAACTAGTTTCGTCGAATTCTGAGACCATTTGAAAAATGGCCATTTTCTGGTCGATCCAATTTAACTGTAATTGACCAAAACACATTTTCCTTTGCCACGCTCACATACTAGCTTCAAAAATTATGAAATTTGAAAACTAGCCATAACTTCACATCCCGGATCCAACAAAAGTGGTTTCGTCGAATTCTGAGATCGTTTGCAAAATATCTATTTTCAAGGGCTATATTTTCTCTATAGCGACCTTTCTGAAAATTCATTTGGCCATAACTTTTGACTCCCGCTACGAAACTTCGATTTTTCAGATTTGTTAGAAAGATATTTACTAGCAGATATAAATATTTTTGGTTTCACTAAAATCCGTTTTATTTTGCACCCGGTACAATCAGTCAAAGTTTGAATTCAATTTTTGAAACTATCGCGCCATTTCAGGCCATGTTTATAATTCAAAGTTATTATATTCAATTTCAAACACTGATTCAAACTACTTTTCCTCCTTGTTATTTAAAATATTTATTTTCAATATTTAAAATTCACTAAAATAGCCTATTTAAAAATTTTAAACTAGCTCAGATTTTCCGGGTTGTTACAATTTTGAACTGGGTTACAACTTTGATTAATGAATTGTTGTATAAATTTGGCAAACTCGAACTTTTTTATTTTTAAATCTAATATGTATTTAGATAATAATTTGATATGATATTGTAAAAATAAAAATGTTTGAAAAGATATTTAGACTTGCATTTATTGATATATTATATTTTGTTCCGCTGTGATGTGAGACTGTGTTGTGTTGTTTCTTCTTCTTCTTCTATTCTAATATTTCTTTCTTTCTTATCTCACCTTCTAATTTCTTTCTAATGATGCTCTAGTGTTTTCAGTGTTTGGAAGGTCGACATGAGGTACGGTAAATGCGTTTATGTCAATTTTCGGGGCCGAAAATTCTTGGGTCATTACATGTTTGAAATATTTAAGACTTGACATTTGAACCAAAATCAATTTTGGAATAAATTCAGTTTGAGAAACGATTTTTTTTGAATAAAGAATCTATTTTCATAATAGAATATCGTTAAATTAATCTATTCCCAATTAAACTGATAAGTATGAATGGCACAATGAAAATTAACTTTGAAATAAATTCAAAATTTGTTAAGGAGAGAATTTTGTTACAAAGAAAGATATCGTTGGGATAAACTTATTTCCAATTTAAATCGTTAAGTAAATATTGTAATAAAATGCTTAAATCAATTTTTAATTTACAAGTTGAAAATTTTAATATAAATAGTAATAAATTTTGTTTTGAATAAATCGTTAAAATCTAAATTTATTATGGTATTAATTGTTATAAAGTTAATGAAATTAGGATGTACAAACGGTGTAATGAAACTAAAAATATAATGTATATTAATATAAGCAATGTATAGTAAAAGGAAATAAATAAATTCATTACCAATTGAATTTAATTTTTGGTGTATGATGGTTGATCTTATAACGTTCAGATAATGACATATCGTTTATAGGAAACAAATCAAATTTTCCTTCTTTAAAGGAGATATGGTAGACAACCAATTCTGAGAAAATCTAATTTTAAATCTTGCCATATCAGTGCAAGATTTTTGAAACAGTGGCCTAAGATTGTGACCAGTTCGTATTCATAGAACCCAATACCATACGATATTCTCTGCCCCCTCTTCTCTACATTATAAATGCGTGCCTCCTGCTTCTATGCACAAACCATACTTCTTTTCTTCTCGGAAACAATCCTATTTCTTCTTTCTTCTTGCAAATAGTCCTCCCCAACAAGCTCCACTCAGCCAGTTCACCGTCCAGTATAGAAGTCGCGGCATTTTCTTGTGCCAAGAGGTAAACACAAACATAGAGTAGTGTAGAGAGTGTATATATCTATATGTGCGTTAGTGGACGAGGAGCAGTGCGCGATGCATGTGTAAGAGATAATAGATCATCCGAGGCTAATGAAGTTGATTTGGAGCTTGACGGTGAAAGTTTGGAAAGCAAATATAGGTGAGAACATTCGAATTTAATTTTATTATTTAATATGATTTAAAGTTATGATATACTGAGTAGTTGATGGATGGTAATTGGTTGCATGAATGGTTAATTACTGATTAGTGGATGATATTGCCATTTGAATATGTTATGTTATGTGTCATGGTTGCCAATAAATACATATCAGGGCGCGTTAGTTGTATAGCGCGCATTCATAAATTGTATGTTGTATGCTTTTAAGTAATAGATGTATAAATGATTGTTGAATGTGTGTTACACATATGTACCGATTTTCACCAGAAAATTTTGTAATTTCTTAAATTTAATTAAAGAGCGAATTATAGATTAAGTGACAATTAAAGGATTATATGGTATTTTTATTAACTTAATACTATCGATTTGTTAATGTTTATTGATTTAAAAATCTTATTAAGATTCTTTGATTCAATAATAAATTGTTAGTTAAGAAATATTTGACTATTTAAATAATCTTTTTAGTTAACACTAGTACAAGCATATATAGTAATGCCGCAGAAATGAATTACAGTGGAAAAACATACTTATAATTGATATATACCAAATCCTCGTCTTCATCCTCCAAGCTATTGCAACCTTCGCTAACTACAACTTCTGCTGACCCGAGCGTATTGCATAAAAAGAAAACACAACAAACACTTAGATCAACACTAAATCATTCTCATATTAGTCAAATTAAAATATGAAATAACATGAGTCTCATGGGTGCAGTAACTCAAATGTATATGTTTTAAATGATTTTGACCCATTACTTGTTTATTATATGTTGTCCTTCCGCTGTGAGGTTTTGTAATTGTTTTTCTCTTCTTTCTTCTTTTTCTACCTTTCCTAAATAACTACCTGTATTTGTGATTCGTTTGGGTCAAAATGCATGGTTTATTATCGATTTGAACGGTCAAAAATCCAGCTCGTTACAAGTTTGAATTGATAATGTTGATTTAATTGTATGATGTTATTTAAAACGATTGATTAATTAAGTTTTGTTAAGAATATTCTAAATATTGAATTAAATAATTGTTTGAATAGTACTTGGGGAGAGCTGTTAATTTGATTTTAATGGCAAAATAAATTGAATTTGAAAAAAAACTAATTAAAATGTTATGTTCAATATGAATTGATATCATAACTTATTTTAAAAGGGACATTAAATTAAAATGGTTGATTTTGAACTTAATTACCGCTTTGATTAATGAATTGTTGCATAAATTAGGCAAACTCGAACTTTTTGATTTTTAAATCTAATATGACTTTAGATAATAATTTAAAATGATATTTAAAAATAAAAATGGTTTGAAAAGATATTTAAAATTGCATTATTTAATGTGAAATTTGATATAAGTTTAGATAAATTTTATAATGATATATTATAAATTGCTTTGAATAATAATTTGAATTTGAAGTTAAATAAGGAATGCAACTTAAGTTTCGGGTTCACAAATAGGTTTGTTCCTTTATCAATTATAGAACGGTAAATGGGGTGTGTAAATAAGGCAAGGGATGTAGCAACCAGTGCATGGAACTTACCTGGCCAACGTTTACTTATCTAGACTGGTAAAAGAGCAAATTGAATGTGAATCTCGAATTTTGTGAAACAACAACTATAATAAATAGTTTTCCAATATAAAATTTGGTTAATTTGTTTGGAGGTGATCTTCAGATATTTAATTTAATTTCTGTAAATGATGACTAATAATATTTGAGGAATTAAACGGTGGAAATATCGTAATTTCACTTATAGTATCAGTTTAATACGGAAACATATATTGGATATAAAAAGTTTTGGTTTCTAACCAACTGTATATTAATAAAAATCGTTTGGATTTAACTTGAATGTTATGATGATAATATTGTTTACCCGAATAAGGTTTAGGTTAATTATGGAAGTTAATATGGAACTAAGTGAACGAAAGTAAATAAGTTGAATGTCTTTGAGATCGATTGGATGAACTCAAGATTATCAAAACCAGCTATACTTTTTGAATATGAATATAAATTCAATTCATAGGAATGGAAAGGAAACAATTCCAGTTTAAAGTATTTGTATATTTATATAGGTTTTCAACTATATAAAACATGGTATGTTAATTTCAAATATTTTAATAAGACTTATTTGATTTAAAGGATATGTATATGTTTAAATCATTCTATTTATTTCTTCAAACTTTAATATATGGTAATTGTTTTAATCATTTTTATTTTAAGATTTTCTAAATATATATAAATTAGTTTATAACAAATTTATTATTTCAAATATTTTCTTTAATTAAACTGGGAATTGTTCCAGTCCTGAAACGTTTGATTCAAATATAACCAATCCTTGATTGAATAAATTCAACGAGTTCGAATTAAAGAAATAATGTAAATATTGAACCTTGATTTATAAATGATTTTTGATGATCAATCTAAATTTAGAATGAATTAAGTTATGCATATATATGATGGAAAGAACTTAATTTGAAATTTTATAGTCTGTAGAATGCGTTAGTTATTTGGAAACCGGGATCGGATGTAAGTCTGAAAAACATTCCAAGTAATAATACGATGTTATTAAGGAAATTGAAAAATTGGAAATGGCAAATGAAGATCAGGAATCTTTGGACTTATTTGGATTGATTGCTGATGTCTCAAATCAGGTCGTACACCGATACGAGGTTATAAGTGGCATGAGGTCTGAATGTATTTGAGGATTCTCAGATTTTGTTCCGTTCAGACCCAGAATGGACTTATATGGATCGTGTGTCTGACATTGTAATTGACCGCATAGCACTAATTTCTGTTGATGTGTGTGTACGTGTGTGTATATATATATATATATATATCGGAATATGGCAATTAATTTTTTCCATCTACAAGTTTTACGTGCTTAGAGGTTATGTATTGATAGAAATCAGTGACATGTTGTAAATTGAAAATGTGGCATACTTAAGTTATGGAATGAGCTAATGATGATCTAAGCATGGCTTATCGATGCATAGCTTTGTGTATATCGTGACATTGACGAACCTCACACCCCGAATTGATGGTAAACTAGCGGTTAGGTTGTATACATTTTATTGAAACTTGAATGCTTTGATGGTAGATCTACTTTGAAACTTGCGGAAAAAAGGGTATGTTTGGTGTCCGTGTCTAGATGTTAACCGATGATTTACCTAGTGTTTGTTGTCCGACCCTAGATGAAAACCATGAACCACGAGATTGCACCTAGTTCCAGATTGATCTTTCATGTCAGGAACCATCATATTGGAAGCCAACAACTAATACGAGCCTTTCGTTTTGTTTGTAAACTATGGGCATAGTCACTATGCTTGCTAAGATTAACATATTTATTTGTGAAATGGTTTTCAACACTATGCACTAATAATATATTAAAAGAAGATTTTCACGTATGAAAGCATGTTTTGTTATCATGAGACAAAACTCGCACATTTGGTGTGCGCTTGCATTGTGTGATCTGGGACGAGCTTATGATAGCTTCATTTTTCAAAGGACATTGCAAATTTATATGCATGGGCCTTCACATGGAGTAAACCTATTCAGCATTAGCGGCGTGGTCCTGTGAATCTCCCAACTTTAAAAATAAATCCTAAAAATAACTATTTATGTTCTCACACCAGTCCCATGACTGACCTGGAGTTTATTGCTCCTCCCTAAACTCTGGGTGCCCACTAATTTTCATACGGGCAGCTAGATGTTTATTTTTACAGTTATAGACATTTGGAGCAAGAGTTGGAGCGTTTTCTGAGTTGGAGCTTCGAGCCAAAGTTAGAGTTTTCGCTATATCACCTCGCTTCTTCTGCTGAGAGTATATTTACGTATCCGCTGCTATATGTATGTAACCTGATATTCTATGTAACTCTGATGAAATATTGTGTCATGATATAAAAAAGTTGTAACGACCCGCATTCTACGCATCGAAGGATTGTAGAATATTTATTTCTTTCAACTGCGAAGTCGTATGGTCATGTAACTTTGGGAGACGACTATTGGGGTCATTTCCCATGTTCATGATTTTTGCCAATTTTTAAATGACCATTTTGCCCCTAGCTGATCTTGTTTCGGCCATAACTTTTGATTGGAAAGGAGTTTTGACCTAAATACACTTCCATTAGATCTGGATGATGGTTTATCTTTCCGTAGAGTGGTCATATTATCCAAATGGACTGACCGTTTGGGAGATATGGCTGAAACAAGTTTCAGATGGTGAAAAACAGCTTAATTGGGCATAACCGGGTGATTAACAGCTAGGCCCAAAGGGGAATTTCGAGATTTGGAGTATTTAAGGGCTGTTAAGGTTTATAGAACACCCTTTTTCTCACTTTCACAGCCGCCGCTTTCATCCTTGGAACCCTAGTAATGGCCTCCAACATCTAAAACACCCCAAATCACCTTCTAATCGCTAATTAAGCCAAATCTACATCAAATCAAAGCGGACTAGCACAAGAATCAAAGTAGAACTGCTGTATAGCCTTGGTATTCGCGCCCAAACAGAGAATCATTTCAGATTTGGTATTCTATTTGTAGCAAAGGTGAGTGATTTGCTTAGTTCCTCACTAATTACGGTTAATTAAGGGTAACTAGTGTTAATTAGCGAATTTAAACATGATTAAATTCTGGAAAAATATTTATAAAATTTGAAATGATGTTTTGGACCTCTGTTAGAAACTTGGGTTAATTTGGTTAAGTTTTGCTAATCCTATCATTAATTATACTTGAACATGATTAAGGGAAAATATGGGGTTTTGGCTATGTTTTGATCCGTTTTAACCTATCAAATTCTTGTTTTG
The DNA here is from genome assembly GCA_030737875.1 of Allium sativum. Lineage (NCBI taxonomy): Eukaryota > Viridiplantae > Streptophyta > Magnoliopsida > Asparagales > Amaryllidaceae > Allium > Allium sativum. The sequence goes on from CM060927.1 coordinate 274,309,170, forward strand.
GTGTTTGTGGTCAATTTTACAAGTTGCTATGACTGTATGATATGCTTTGTGATTGCTTTGAAAAGTTAGATTGGTCAAAAACGCCATCGGATGGCATAAACAGTTGCTGGAAAAGTTACAGGAAATGTAGACAGGGACCGGATCAGATCCCCTTTACCCGACCCGAACCGCTTGTGGACGTTTTCCACGATCTGAACCGCCTGGAAGTTCGTGAACTTATGGTCAAGGAGGATCACAAATCGGAGCACCCTATCCGAACCGAACCGCTCATACCAGAAGCCTCGACCGATCCGCCAAGAGTTCTCCGACCCGAACTGATGGACCACGAGAGGACTTGAAGGCCGACCCGATCCGCCAGGGGTGACCAAGACCGATCCGAACCACCATGAGATGAAGGCCACGGACCAAACCGAAGAGCTTGGACTTGAGGCATGGACTACGAACCGAACTGGGAGTATAATCTGAAGCGAAGAAAAAGGGGAAGCCGAACCGATCTGGGGAGGGAGAGGACCAAAACCCGAGATTCAAAGGTAGTCCAAATGGGAAGTTTGTACCCAGGATCCAGTTGGGAACCAACGGGTCAACTTCATGAGTTGGGCTTTACTGCGGGACGTGTGCTAAGGGGTTATTGACGTCTATAGCTTTAATTCACCACCAAGACGGATGTTAGGCAACGTATCAGTGCAGTGGGGTAGTTACTACTCCATGGAGCAGAGTGATCGTAGCAAGGCTATGAGCCAGTGCACTAGAGTTGTTATGACTTCATGGGGCAGAGTGGACATAGCAAAGACTAGTGGCTATGGATCAGTGCAGTGGTGTCATCATGACTTCATAGGGCAGAGTGATCATAGCAAGGAATAGGGTGATTAAAGTGGAGGATGTCATATGCTTTACGCATTGAGTGAGAGATGTGAAGATGGTTGCTATGTTTGGTTGTTTTCTTTCACTATGACATACACACCCCCACCCTCGTATTATTTGCACCATATGTTAGTGGCACCTTAGAGTATTGAGCGGTATGTTGTGCTAACTCTTTGGTTGCAGGTCCAGGTTCAGGTATGGGTTAGTATACCTGTTATTGTTCTATCTTGCTGCTTATCGCTCATACCAGACTTTTTGTCTGACCCAGAATTTTATGTCTCTTCCTATTACTCTGGGTGCTCTCACGAGAAGACTAGAGACAGTTTAGCTGGTGATGCACGAGTAGCTATACCGGTGACGAGCAGGAGGCTTCCACGTATGATATATATAGATATTCTCCCTGTGTCACTGCGGGTCACTACCTTGGGCATTAGTAGTGTACCTTTTCCTTTGCTTTGTTCTAGAGACAGTTGAAAAGTTGTAATAATGATGATGTGAATATAAGCTGTGTTTGGATTTCCGCTGCTATGATGTCTAGTTTTAGTTTCTAGCTTATTCCATGCACTGTGAGACATTCTACAGGTTCTTTGTTAGTTCACTAGTGAGTTCTCTTCTTTTTCCTCCCTTTGGAGACCGTCCCGTGCTGGTTAGACATCAACACAGCGCACTTTTATGGGAATTGTTGGCTGGTGTGGGGCGGGTTGTCACACTTGGTATCAGAGCTTTGGGTTGCGTAGTTAACTCAGGGAAAGACACCAGGGAGAGATAATACGTATTTGAGAGTGCGTATTTGTGATTATTTTGGTTTTCAAAAGCTATATATATACTATTAGTATAGCTAAGGATGAAGTCGCACTGCACTGACACCACAAAGAGGATGGTTAATCGTTTCTCTTTACAGATTGAATGATGAGCCGATATACGAGAGGTGCTGGTAGAGGAGCCAACAATGGGAATGCTCCTGACATGAGGGCTATATTTACTGACTTCATGAGAGAGATGCTTAGGGACGTTCAGAGGGCAGTCCCTAATACTGGGTGCAGCGGTGCAGGCGCCAAAGGCCGATTTTGCCAAGCTCTGTAAGGATTACACTAGTCTTGGTGGAAAGCCGTTCCACGGAACGGAGTCGGCCACAGAAGTCCAGGATTGGTTGGATAGCTGTGAGAGAATCTTTGAAGATTTGGGTATCGAGGATGCGATGAAGAGAAAGCTAGCGTCCTGTCAGCTACAATGACGGGCGATGAATTGGTGGAATGTTATCAAGGCATCTACTCTAGAGGACCAAGTTACATGGGATCAGTTTAAGGCCCAATTCGGTGAAAAATTTATCCTAGCTGCCCAGAAGTCAGAGTTGTTTAGGAAATTCCTGGAGCTCAAGCAGAATGGTAGGGCAGTCTCGGAGTACATTGCATAATTCGACACTTTATCGAAGTATGGATTATCCCTCATTGACACTCCCGAGAAGAAGAATGAGAAGTTTATAACAGGTTTGGATCAGTACTTGGGGGAAAGGCTTATTAACCACATCGATGAGACGTTTTAATTGATCATGGGGAAAGCATTGAGGTCAGAGAGTCTTTACCCTAAGTCGAAGACTTAGGTTGCATCTGTAGAGGAGCCAAAGCCGCAAGCAAGCGGTGGAGGCAAGAATGGTTCTCAGAATAAGAGAAAGTAGAATCAGACCAAGGATGGCCAGAAGAAAAGGAATAAGAAAGATGTTGGGTGCTTCAGCTGTGGTAAGAAGGGCCACTATGCCAAAGAATGTCGGGCTAAGCCAGCGGATAGGAAGTGCTTCAACTACGACCAAGTGGGACATCACAAGGACAAGTGTCTGCAACCCCCTAAGGAAAAGCAGATTGTGAAAGCTATGCTATCAATGTTGTTCCTTCTTCGTCGAATGCCCCAACTGCGGCGGAGAAAGGAAAGTATGTTGTTATCCAAGGTTATGATGTTCCTGTTCGAGTATTGTTTGATACCGGAGTTTCCAGTTCCTTCATATCTAGTGACCTGGTAGATAGGTTGGGATTGGAGCCCGAGATTGTCGATAGACCTTTAGTTGTGACAAACCCGATTGGTGGTTCAACTAACCTTAGCATGATTTTTCGTAATGTGGTCTTATCGAGTCATGGATGCATGTTTGTTTGTGATTGCTTTATTTTGGGCTTTACTGGGTTTGGCATTATTTTGGGAGTAGATTGGCTCCAAAGATACGGGGTGGTGGTAGACTGTGGGGGCTTTTTGGTGATAGTTAGAGCGGATGATGGGCGGAGGTAGTGTTTGGTGGTCTACCTAATGATGGGGTAATGGCTAGTTTTCTAAATTCCCTCGACATCCCACATGATGAGTTGTCAGATGTGCCCGTGGTTGGCCAGTATCCGGACGTCTTCGAGGAAGTGACCGGACTTCCACCATACCGAGATTGAGTTCCGTATTGGTTTGGTGAAAGATGCGAGACCTATAATGATGCCACTTCGTCGAATGGCGCGAAGGGAGCAGCGAGAGCTCGGGGTGCAAGTATGCGATCTTGTGAGGAAGGGACTTATCAAAAGAAGTGTTTCTGAGTGGGGAGCACCAGTTGTGTTTGATACCAAGACAGATGGTTCCCTTCGATTGTGTGTGGACTACCGCGAATTGAATAAGATGACGAGGAAGAATAAGTATCATCTACCGCGGATAGATGATTTGTTTGATCAGTTGAGTGGCGCGAGAGTCTTCTCCCAGTTGGATCTCGCGATAGGTTTTCATCAGCTTAGAGTGGAAGCTGAAAGTATAGCTAAAACGGCATTTCAGACACCGTCTGGATTTTATGAGTGGTTGGTCATGCCATTTGGGTTGGCCAATGCACCAGCATATTTTGTGGATCTTATGAATAGGGTATTCAGAGATCAGTTGAATAAATTTGTTCTTATGTTCGTGGACGATATAATTGTTTATTCGTGGAAAGAGGAAGAACAAAAGGAACACTTGAGAATAGTGATGGAGGTATTGAGAAAGCACCGATTTAAAGCAATGTTTTCTAAGTGTCACTTCTGTGGAAGGGAAGTGAGATTCTTGGGCCATGTTGTTTCAGAAAATGGTATCGCCGTGGACCCTGCGAAGGTGGCTACGGTACAAGATTGGTCTATGCCCAAGAATGCAATGGACATAAGAAGTTTCCTGGGGTTAGCTGGATATTATCGTAATTTTATCCAAGACTTCTCCAAGATAGCAGCATCGTTGACTCAGTTGACCAAGATGAATCAAGCTTTCATCTGGGACGAAAAGTGTGAGAATGCATTCAAGAGCCTAAAGGAAAAGTTGACATGTGCACCAATGTTAGTCATTCCTAAGGGGAATGAAGAGATGATAGTATATACGAATGCATGTGGTACCGGACTAGGTGCGACATTGATGCAAGTAGGTAGGGTTGTAGCTTATGCAAGTCGGTAATTGAAACGACACGAGAAAAGATACCCTACTCATGACTTGGAATTAGCAGCGATCGTATTCCTGTTGAAGATGTGAAGACATTGTCTCTTGGGAGAAAGACTCGAGTTGTTTACTGATCATAAATCATTATAGTATTTCTTCTCTCAAAAGGATCTAAATCTCCGACAGCAAAGATGGCTAGAATTCTTGGCTTCCTACGATTTCGATATCGCATACAAACCAGGAAAGGGCAATGCGGTAGCTGATGCATTGAGTAGAAGACATGCCAGTTTAGGGGCTATGTTTCTAGAATGGAAGCAACTGGAGTACATCGCTGGGTATGATTTCAGACTAAAGTGCGAATTAGATCCAGAAATGTTAGCAAGTTTGACGATCAGACCCACTTTGATTGAGCGGATCGGCTCTAGTCAGAGGGGCGATCCTAACCTATTGGGAATCACCTCCAAGTTAGAGATGGGTATCGATGAGGAGATGAACAAGTATGGGCTTGATCGAGATAGATGGCTTAGAAAGAAGGGAAGACTAGTTTTACCCAATGTCAATGGATTGAGAGATGAAGTTCTTAGAGAATGTCATCACTCAAAAATAATTATACACCCCGGTGGTAACAAGATGTATCGAGACATGAAGCAGACCTACTATTGGGAAGGGATGAAAAGAGACATTGGGAAGTTTATATCCAAATGCATAAATTGCCAACTAGTTAAAGCTGAGCAAAAGAAGCCTAGTGGTTTATTGCAACCATTAGAAGTTCCAGAATGGAAATGGGAACAAGTCTCCATGGATTTCATTGATGGGTTACCAAGGACTAGATCGGGCCATGATAGCCATTGGGTGATTGTGGACCGATTGACCAAAAATGCAAGATTTATACCCGTCAAGTCGAATAGAACGGCAACTAAGTTAGCTGAACTATATGTAAAGTGGGTTGTGAGATTTCATGGAATACCCAAAGGCATTGTGAGTGACCGAGATCCGTTGTTCACTAGTGGATTTTGGAAGAGCTTACAAGAGGTGTTAGGATCAGAATTACATCTCAATACCGCGTATCATCCTCAAACCGACCGAAAGACAAAGAAGGTGAATCGAGTATTAGAAGATCTCTTGAGAGCTTGCATATTAGACTTTGGTGGATCGTGGGATGACCATTTGCATCTAGTAGAGTTTACATATAATAATAGTTATCAATCCCTATTGGTATGGCTCCATTTGAAGCTTTGTATGGAAGACCGTGTAACTCACCATCATGTTGGTTAGAAACCGGTGAGAAGTTTGTGCTTGGACCAGATGTGATAAGAGAAACTTCAGCTAAGATTAAGGTTATCCAACAGCAAATGAAGGCTGCCTAAGATAGGCAGAAGAGTTATGCTGATAAGAGGAGAAGAGAATTAAATTTCTCCACTGGCGACTTGGTGTTTGTCAAGATTTCTCCGTTAAAGAGCGTGATACGATTTGGCAGGAGAGGCAAGTTAGCAACAAGAATTGTTGGACCATTCCCAGTTCTCGAGCAAATTGGGAATTTGGCATATAAAGTTGGATTACCAGAGAAGATGGCAGGAGTTCACAATGTATTTCATGTATCCCAGTTAAGGAAGTTCGTGCACAACCCCGATTTGACTGTTTCACCTAATCAGTAGGATGATATCGAGGTTGAACCAAAGGCGGTTGGGAACCACAAGCCTATGCGTATTGTTGGAAACGATACGAAGCAACTTCGAAGGAAGGCGGTGAAATTAGTCAAAGTTCAGTGGGGCGAGAATGAGAATGACTATATTTGGGAGATAGAGAGAGCATTAGGAAGAAGTATCCATAACTCTTCGCCTAGTAAGATTTCAGTCTCGATTTACTCTTTCCGCATGCTAGGATAGGCTTGTTTTGTTTGTTTTGCATGTTTGATTGTTGTATGTGGCTAGTAGGCATGCGGGATCACTTGTATGTTTTAGGTTAAGGAATTTCGGGGACGAAATTTCTTAGAGGGGAAGGGGGGGGAGAATGTAACGACCCGCATTCTACGCATCGAAGGATTGTAGAATATTTATTTCCTTCACATGCGAAGTCGTATGGTAATGTAACTTTGGGAGACGACTATTGGGGTCATTTCCCATGTTCATGATTTTTACCGATTTTTAAATGACCATTTTGCCCCTAGCTGATCTTGTTTCGGCCATAACTTTTGATTGGAAAGGATTTTTGATCTAAAACCACTTCCATTAGATTCAGATGATGGTTTATCTTTCCGTAGAGTGGTCACATTTGCCAAATGGACTCACTGTTTGGGAGATATGGCTGAAACAAGTTTCAGATGGTGAAAAACAGCTTAATTGGGCTTAATCGGGTGATTAACAGCTAGGCCCAAAGGGGAATTTCCGGATTTGGAGTATTTAAGAGCTGTTAGGGTTGGAGAACACCCTTTTTCTCACTTTCACAGCTGCCACTTTCATTCTTGGAACCCTAGTAATGGCATCCAACATCTAAAACACCCCAAATCACCTTCTAATTGCTAATTAAGCCAAATCTACATCAAATCAAAGCGGATTAGCACAAGAATCAAGGTAGAACTGCTGCATAGCCTTGGTATTCGCGCCCAAACAGAGAATCATTTCAGATTTGGTATTCTATTTGTAGCAAAGGTGAGTGATTTGCCTAGTTCCTCACTAATTATGGTTAATTAAGGGTAATTAGTGTTAGTTAGCGAATTTAAACATGATTAAATTCTTGAAAAATATTTATAAAATTCGAAATGATGTTTTGGACCTCTGTTAGAAACTTGGGTTAATTTGGTTAAGTTTTTCTAATCCTATCATTAATTATACTTGAACATGATTAAGGGGAAATATAGGGTTTTGGCTATGTTTGATCCGTTTTAACCTATCAAATTCTTGTTTTGGTGTTTGTGGTAATTTTTACAAGTTGCTATGACTGTAAGATATGCTTTTCGATTGCTTAGAAAAGTTAGATTGGTCGAAAACGCCATTGAATGGTGTAAACAGTTGCTGGAAAAGCTGCAGGAAATGCAGACAGGGACCGGATCGGATCCCCTTTACCCGACCCGAACCGCTCGTAGACGTTTGCCACGATCTGAACCGCCTGGAAGTTCGTGAACTGATGGCCAAGGAGGATCACAAATTGAATCACCCTATCCAAATCAGACCGCTCATACCAGAAGCCCCGACCCAATCTGCCAAGAGTTTTCCGACCCGAACTGATGGATCACGTGAGGACTTGAAGGCCGACCCGATCCGCCATGGGTGACCAAGACCGATCCGATCCACCATCGGTGACCAAGACCGATCCGAACCGCCTCAAGATGAAGGCAACGGACCGAACCGAAGAGCTTGGATTTGAGGCATGGACTACGAACTGAACTGGGAGTACAATCTGAAGCGAAGAAAAAGGGGAAGCTGAACCGATCCAGGGAGGGAGAGGACCAAAACCTAAGATGCAAAGGTAGTCCAAATGGGAAGCTTGTACCCAGGATCCAGTTGGGAACCAACGGGTCAACTTAATGAGTTGGGATTTGCTGTAGGATGTGTGCTAAGGGGTTATCGACGTCTATAGCTTTGATTCACCACCAAGACGGATGTTAGGCTACGTATCAGTGCAGTGGGGTAGTTACTACTCTATGGGCAGAGTGATCGTAGCAAGGCTATGAGCCAGTGCACTGGAGTTGTTATGACTTCATGGTGCAGAGTGGACATAGCAAAGATTAGTGGTCATGGATCAGTGCAGTGGTGTCATCATGACTCCATGGGGCAGAGTGATCATAGCAAGGAATAGGGTGATCAAAGTGGTGGATGCCGTACGCTTTACGCATTGAATAAGAGATGTGAAGATGGTTGCTATGTTTGGTTGTTTGCTTTCACTATGACATACACACCCCAACCCCCGTATTATTTACACCATATGTTAGTGGCACCTTAGAGTATTGAGCGGTATGTTGTGCTAACTCTTTGGTTGCAGGTCCAGGTTCAGGTATGGGTTAGTATACATGTTATTGTTCTGTCTTGCTGCTTATCGCTCATATCAGACTTTTTGTCTGACCCAGAATTTTATGTCTCTTCCTATTACTCTGGGTGCTCTCACGAGTAGACTAGAGACAGATTAGTTAGTGATGCATGAGTAGCTGTACCGGAGACGAGCAGGAGGCTTGCACGTATGATATATATAGATATTCTCCCTGTGTCGCTGCGGGTCACTACCTTGGGCATTAGTAGTGTACCTTTTCTTTTGCTTTGCTTTAGAGACAGTTGAAAAGTTGTAATAATGATGATGTGAACATAAGCTGTGTTTGGATTTCCGCTGCTATGATGTCTAGTTTTAGTTTCCAGCTTATGCACTGTCTCGCCTGTTTTATGTCAAGTATGTTGTTATTATATTTTATTCCAAGTGTTGTGAGACATTCTACAGGTTCTTTGTTAGTTCACTAGTAAGTTCTTTTCTTTTTCCTTCCTTTGGCGACTGTCCTGTACTGGTTGGACATCGGCACAACGCACTTTTATGGGAAATGTCGGCTGGTGCGGGGTGGGCCATCACAATAGTTCTGTTGTTTTGTTCAATATATGTTAGTACCCACAACAATTCGCCTTTATGAACGGTTTAAGTTTGGTTTAATCATCGTCGAGAACCAGGAAAAAAGGCGGGTCGTGACACTGTTGGATTCTCCAACCTATCATCCCTGTAAAGAAATGGGTTATCACAATTCGAATAATATATTCAGTTCAATGTGGCTAAATAAATATCTATTTTCCATCTAAACAGATGAAATAAACAGTTTAATAATAACAGTCGATAATGGATAGTAACAGCCAATAATCAGCAAATAACAACAATTCAAGCATCCAATTATTTATTTATGACGTTTATATTATTATAAACGTAACTACTGAGGTATGTTACCTCAGTTGTATTCAATTGTTAAAATTAATGATTTTTATTAAGATAAACGAACGTTTAGCTTAACTGTTCAGTCAATGAATATATAATTCAAAAATCATTCATAACACACAAACACATAAACTCAACATATATAAAATATAAGTGAGAAGAACTGAGTGAGTTTAACTCACCTTGATCTGATTCCGTTTGTTGAAATGGTCTAGTTACAGTTAAATTAAACAATCGTTTAATATAACTATAAATCTCAGTTGTGTCCTGAACCGTTCAAATCAGTTCCATAATATAGAGCTCGTCAAGATGATTCCAGTGTCTCCTAATTTGTCCAATTCTGCTAGTATATGAACATGTTATAATTATTATAATTTATATTTTGGATTAGCTTCAATAGTTATCATTTAATTATATTTTTAATTAACTATTCTGTTAATTAATCTTAATTAAATAGTAATCACATGGTTTAAACAAACAGCCCGCATGTGTGTGTGTGTATATAACTTACTAGCGGTAATATTTACATTTGCATTCACTTCAATTAGGAAAAATAAAATAAATCTGGGTCTTATATCTACATCTTTGTTTGGAATAAATATAATACGGCTGGCAATATACCCATGCCTTGATATATATTATTAACAGTAATTTTTGTAACTAGGCCTTTAACTTTATTAGGCACTATACTGAATATTATTTGCAACGTGATCTAATAATAATATATAACTAGGCACGTTTAACTTCATGTATATGGGTCATGTTATTTTATAAAATATACAGTTCGGCCATGTGTTATACCTGATGCCCGATTCCTCTTTTATTGCCAAATTTGTTCAATTAGATTTCATGTTTTCACCTTGTGTGAGCAACAGAGCCCAACCCCGTACCCAATACTGCTTCTACTCAAAACAAAACCTATGCTCCAATCTCGACCCACCACCGTAATACAACTGTGAGCTCAGACCAAAGCTTCTCACCTCCTGTACCCTTTCGAATGCTCTGAACCCAGAACCCATTTTCTCCACGCACTCTTTGCTCTCCTTCCCTCCCTTCCCCCCTCCCCCCAACCGAAGCCATACAAACTGTTGTACACATTCTTCTCTCCAATGGTGATTCCCAGTCCATCACGTTTTTGCCCGACTTCATGCTTCCCTCTTCTATCTATTCATTCAACATAATTTATCTACGTTGGACCTTGGGCTGAAAGCCGAAGCCTTAAATAGTCCACACTCAAAACTAACTACTCCAAAACTAACCGCTCCAAATCACGTTATGCTCCAATTTATCTTCTCCAACCGTTTATTTTTTGAACCCATTACTCACGTTACGGACAAGCCGCGCCTCATCCATCTCCAACACCAGATCTCCATCATTATCCCCTCTCTTTAGTATGTGCGCCACATTGTATCTCCAGTAAACCCCATCCCACGTCCTGCTACTCCACGTTCAGAAAGACGGACCACCCATTAACCAAACTGTAACCATCTTCATGCATGATACAGTAAGTATACCACTCCACATTCCACCGAAATCACACCCCACTTCTCCAATCCTCTATATTGCGCCACCTCCACGCATTACCAGATCTCACTAGACCCCCTTCGACCTGCGTCCATCCTCGTACACCCCGCCTACAGCTACCCAATTCTACATCGGCTTTCCCTTTTCGTTGATGGCAAGGTTGAGGTGTTATTTTTATATTGAGAGAAGGTCCAGATTTCTGTTTATAATGGAGGCTCGGGTGTTTTCTTCTTGCTGAAGGAAAGTAATGATGACAACGCTATTTATAGGAGGAGAACAAGTGGATAAGATAGAAGTCTTTCAACATTTTCTACAGGCTTGTGCGTAGGGGAAATAAGACTGTATGGATATATTAGCCTACTCTGTATTATTATATCAATTTGCTTGCAGAAGAGTACATGAGTTCATAACTTGTTGCATCTAGTATATACAGTTAAATGAAAATACAGTGACAAGATGTTTTAATTTTACTTAGAAAGGAAGATATAGGGTGAGTGTACTTTCTTGGGTGGATCGTTGTTTTCAGTAATAGATGAGGAAGGAAATACTTGCAATACGGGTTTGTTGACAGCACTTTATGTGGTGTCAACGTGACTCCACCATCTGATTGGTGGAAATCAGGTGGACCCATATGGTCCTCCCCGATTTCCACTAATGGGAGGCTGGAGTCATGTGACACCACACAAAGTGGTGTCAACGAACTTTCTCTCAAATACTTGGTTGACTACTCGACTTGCTCAGGGTTGAAGGAAATAAGGTAGGTTTGTAGCATGAAGCAGCTGTGTGAGGTGGGGTCTGTTTCAACTTCCCAACGTGTTTTCTCTTCAAACAGATAGTGGTGGGGAATTGAAAGAAAGGGATATGGCATGTCCTTAAAATGATCTGTGCATAAAAATAGAGTATAGGCTTGGTTGAGCATCAATTTATAGGGGTCTGCATGATGTGATTCATCAGAGAAATAGGCTATGTATGTCAATATGTTGATGTATAAGGTAGGTTTTATTTACAGGGTACCGCTATTTAACACAGTTAAATTTTCACCACCAAATACCAACTTGAAATTCAATGAAAATAAATGCACTATAACGTCTTGACATTCCGGTTCCAATGAAATTGATTTCGTTGAAAACGAACTCCGTTTGTATAACGATGTTATTTTAATTTATCAGTTAGCCTCTAAATTTCACGCATTTATAAAACAGCTCCGATTGGCCCCAAACTGGAAATCTAGCAATAACTAGCCATACGCATTCTAATAAAATTTGTTCCGTCGAAAATGGAGATTTTTTGAAAGAAAACATTTTTAAGGCCTAAAAATTATCGATAAAAATATAAATTTATCCAAATAGTTCAATTTAAATAAAAATAAATTATAATTATCATATAGTCCAATATTACACATCTTTAAAATAAACCAATGTATAATTTAAACTCAATATTAAAAATTCTAAATTAAAACGATATCTAAATATATAAAAACAGCTTATATTTATTCAAATAAATGTTATCGTTTATTAACGAATTCCATAGCGACTATTTGGAAATTTAAATTGGGCATAACTTGAAATTTATAAGCTAAAATCTAGATTTTTCTCTTCCATTAGAAAAAGATAATTAAATCGATTCAAGCGTTTCTTGTTTCATAGAAATCTGACTTATATTGGATCATGTATACTCAAATAAAGTTCAAATCGAAAATTACGTAGTACTACGGCGTTTCGAGCTCATTTTGATAAATTTTTAAATTTATATATTCGAACTTCATTTTAAAAGAATAAATTCGATGTAAAAACCATTTATATTACTAAATCAATATTTTAAACAGATTTAAATATTTGTAATTATCGTTCAAAAATTTGGGACACTACAGAAAGAGAAATGGATTTCTGATGGCGACGAATGCACTAGGTTTTTTTACACTAAAATGTCTGTTAGACGTAACACTAAATATAATTCTCAATTGCTTGACCAAGATGGTAAAAATTCAGTGGACTTGGAGAAATTTGATGCTGAAGCAAATATCTTATTTCAATAAACTTTACAATGGGGAAAATGTAGTAAACTTATCCGTGGTGAATCCCAGAAAATTGATGAATGCCAAAGGACGTAGAATTTTATGAAAGCGTATCACCGAGGAGGAAGTTTTGTCGGCTATTTGATCCATCCATATCGACTTCGCCCCCGGGCAAGATGGGTTCGGGTTTAGATTCTATCATACCCATTGGAACGACCTGAAACAACATTTGACTTCAGCTGTCCAAGAAGCTTTTCAGTCAAGGAAAATAATCAAAGAAATTAATCAAACTTTCTTCTGTCTAATACCGAAAACAGATAAATCTACCAGAATTGATGATTACAGACCTATTGCTTGTTGTAACATACTTTACAAAATCTTGAGCAAAGTTATTTGTGATAGAATGAAAACGGTATTACCGGATATGATTGTTGAGTGTCAAACTACTTTCATTAAGGACAAAAATATTTCTAAAAATTCTTTACTGGCTCATGAGTTAATCAGGATTTTTTACAAAAAAGGTGCTGGTAAATTTTGTTTGAAAGTTGAATTTCATAAAGCCTATGAAAAAATTAATCGCATTTTCATCATTCATATGTTAAAGGCTATAGGATTTCCAGAGAAAATTACTGGATTAGTTGATGAATGTATTCAGTCTCCTACCTTTTCTATTTTAATTAATGGAGTTCCAGAAGGATTCATTACCAGTAATCGTGGTATTAGACAAGGGGATCCTCTCACCAATTATCTGTTTGCAATCGCAATGGAATATTTTTCTCTTCAGATGGAGTTAGCTAGGTCTGAAAAATGTTTCAACCAATTAACAATTTTCAACCTTTCATTAACCATCTGTTGTATGTTGATGACATGATAATTTGTGCCAAGTCAAATGTTAAAGCAGCCCTTAAGATTACTGATTTGTTCCTTAATTTATACAAGTTTGTGAGTCTTAAAATGAATGAACTGAAATATAAGTATTACTTCAATAAGTTTTGTATGAACAAGATTTTAGTTCTTGATATTTTGGGAGTGAAAGATGGTGAATTACCTATGAAGTATCTTGGTGTCCCCTTATCCTATAACAAAATAACCGACAGAGAATGTGCGGAGCGTATTACAATGATCATAGATAAGTTGCAAAGTACGAACTCCAAATTGCTATCTTTTGCTGGTAGAATTGAGCTTGTCCATACAGTAATTCAGGCTAAAGTCAGTTACAGGCTTCAAACTTTTTATATACCAGATGCTTGTATTGGGAAGATTGAAAGTGTGTGTGCATATTTCATTTGAAAAGGGAGAATGCATAAAATTTAATATGCTGACTTATGTAGACCTAAAGAGGAAGGAGGGGTAGGTCTGAGAAGATTTCGAGACATGAGAGATGCATTTACTATATAATATGCACGAAAGATAAATAATTAAGGTTTATGGGTTAGACAGATGAGAAGAAGATACATTAAAGATAATTTTGGGTCTATGGCCATAGACAACAATGCCTCGGCAATACGGAAAGCTATTCTTAGAATTCATAATAAACTTACTACTAATTGTGAACATGAATTTGCGAATGGTAATAACATTGATCTATCAATAGATTCTTGAATTAAAGGGAAATCACTGATTGACAAATTGGGTTGGGAAACATACTCTTATTACAACAGTCCTAATTATAATGTTAATCATAACATAATTAATGGGTCATGGAGGTGTGATAGACTACCTTTCTCTGATGCTATAATTAGTGATATTAAGTATATGCCTCTTTTTATTGACAGAGAGTTTGATAAGTGGAATTGGGCATCCAACAATGAATTTACTATTAAAGATGCTTCGAATTCATGTCGAATTGCTAATGTTAAGGTTGACTGGAGATGTGTAGTTTGGGATAGACTACTTCCTCCCAAATTATCAAATACAATTTACAAATCAATATTATTTCGTTTACCAACGAAATATCGTGTAACACCCCACATCCATTAATGTCACTCTCAAAGGGAATGCATTAACTTTCATGGAGTATTATTAGTGTATAGAACAGAATATAACAAGGCAAATACATATATTGGTACTTGAAAATTTTTAAACAACTTTTATTGCAGCGGAGAAATAGTTTGATTACAACCACTTCATAAACCAAGTACACTTAATATCCATCGTGACAAATTGTTTTCAGAGTACATAAAGTAAAAAAGCACAACCCCAACATAAGTAGCTATAAAAGAGATGAGCTAAACTTTACTTTCACCAATCCAAGCACTTCCAAAAGAGAGAGAAAGAGATCCAAATCAAGATCCATAAGTACTAGTCCCACCCTGAAAACCTTGGGGGGGGGAGGAAGAAAAGAGGTGAAAACAAGGGGGTCAGACATAAAGTCTGGCGAGTATAATAACTTTAACAATATAATTATTAAAGTAATTAGGATAAGGCATAAACTGGTAAAACAAGGAATGACTATGAAACAAGTGGGCAAGTCAAAACAAACAAGAGGAATATTCTGGTGTTAACCTCGTTCCTAATCGCTATAGGATAATTACTATACTGCACCAATGCTAATTACACCGCACCATTACTAGTCCCATACTGGAAGTCGATCCCTCTTACTAATCATAATTATAATAATAGTAGTTTCGTGTACTCCTAGCTGCTATCGTAGGTGCCGCCCGCTCCTACCTCCACTAGTTGTACCCACTGCCGTCCCAAGTCTAGTTACAACATTTATTCATAATATGGTAGTTTCTTGTACTCCTAGCTGCTGTCATAGGTATCGCCTGCCCCTATCTCCGCTAGTCGTACCCACTACCTTCCCCATTCGATCGGCTCCCTAACTCATAGATACCTTTGCTGGTCCCACAGTGGGGTGTATCTCTTCCCAAAGTGGCAACCCGATACCACTAAAGATGCACGGCTTATACCTACACGATGCAACAACGTCTTACCTATCAGCCCGGGCCCATGCACGCACATGACCCGTTGGACTTGCGTTGCCACCGCTAAACCATTTTGACCTCTTACAATCAAACCCAGTAAGCGTTTCCCGTCCTCGATTTAGATCGAGCTCACTTAGATACTAAATGTGTTACTGGTTGAAAAGGTTCCCCATGTTTGACACAAGCTTTCCACCTATGCTTGGTCCCCACAAGGATTTCCCACTTAACCCCCTCTTATTCATGTCTTCTTACATGTTTCAATTTGGTTAAGTGTTTATAATTATTTCCCACATGTCATCCATGTTACCCACTTATCAAATCAACATGTGTTATTGGTTAAGCTTGTCTTAACCTCATCTGCTTATCAGATCAATATATATGCATTTGGTTAAGTTTGTCTTAACACTATCAGATCAATACATATTATTGGTTAAGTTTTTCTTAACCTATCCACTTATATTATTGGTTAAGTTGGTTTTAACCCAGTCCACTTATATTATTGGTTAAGTTGGTACTAACCCTATCCGCTTATCAAATCAATATATATTATTGGTTAAGTTTGTCTTAACCCTATCATATCATTACATATTATTGGTTAAGTTTGCCTTAACCTTATCCACTTATTGGTTAAGCTGGTCTTAACCCCATCCACTTATCATGTTTTACTTAATTTATGATTAAGTACATCTAAGTTCACTGATACATTGGTTAAGAGAATAACTCCCTACGTATCAATCCCGAAGACCGAAATCAACATCAAATTGGTACTCAGAGAATTATTCACTCAACCAATCTTCTGTTTTTCATTCATATTCGTCTTTGATCATCACTAATTAATTATTAATGCACAGACCTCTCACATTAAGTCGATTGCTTGTGGCCGCGGGATATGCCGGGCGGTTCCGGGCAGACTTCTACCACAAGCCAGACTTAACCTCGTGTCTAATCATCATTTAATTTATGCCTTTGACCTCTCATGTTAGACTACCGTCTGTGGTTGCTGGATTGGTCGGGTGGGTCCGGGTAGTCTTATACCACAAACGAGTCTAACCTCGTGTCTTAGGCCTTTATTACTCATTTAATTTATGCCTTTGACCTCTCACATTAGACTACCGTTTGTGTTTGCTAGATTTGTCGGGCAGGTCCGGGCAGTCTTACACCACAAACGAGTCTAATCTCGTGTCTTAGGCATTTATTATGCATTATTATTATTCAACCCCAATTTGAATTAATATCCCCATTTCAAATTGCCAATAACTTCCAATTTTAATCCATGTCCATAATTGTCACCTAAATTATGTCCATATTTTTAGGTATATAAGTTATACCAATTAATGTCTCAATTTAATAATATTCCTTTAAAGCCATTTTATGCCAATTCACAATTTTGCAAAATTAATATTTTGCCATTGTTCCCACGCTATTCGTTCGTTTTTATATGATATATGTTAGACTCGAAAATAGTCTAACTTATAAAAAAAAGCAACATCACAACTTGCATAACACATAAAATAGATCATAACATAAGTTTGAATAGCCAAGAATTTGCATAGGCAATGGATATATATATATATATATATATATAACATAAATTTGCATAAACTATCATGGATCTAAGTATAGATCTAAACATGTAATCATGAACATGCATATATGGATATGGTTTTCCTATAGCTTGCACATGAATTTCATACAAACTTACATTCAAACTAGCATATGATTCACATACAAAACTAGCATATGATTCACATGCAAAACTAGCAAAGGCATTGGGCATATAGAACATAAATTTGTATAACTATGTACTGCCATGGATCTAAATATAGATCTAAACATAAAAATGTGAACTTGCATATGGATCTAAACATGTAAATTAATGTCACATGTTTTGCATATAAACTAGCATATGTGTATACTTGACTCACATATGAACTTGTGTATAATCCACCAATAGACTTGCATAAGATTCATATATAATTTAACATCCCAACCTTACATAAGATTCGCATATGCTTTAACATCCTAAACTTGCATAAGATTCACATATGTTTTAACATCCTAAACTTGCATAAGATTCATGTATGATTTAGATCTACAAACATAAGTTAACAAAACAATCATATATTCATAGACAAAATCGAGTAACGTCACATGATTCAACAGACATGTTCTCATAATCCAAGTCATGACCCATCATAATTAATTTATTAATTATTTTGTGAAAGAAATTATACTCACAAACAAAAGAACTGTCTTGTTTTTCTGGGATCTGTATTCTGAAACTGAATTGCTCGCCTTTGATGTAGACTAATTGTTATTCTAATTAAGATTAGATTTGAATTTGATTCTTTCTTTTGAGTTGAAAGAGAACGGCGGCTACTCTAGGTTCACCATTGACAACATGATGGCTCTTGGTATGAATTAGTGTGATTTTAGGTTGAGGGTTAGGTTGCTTATATAGAATTTTAATTAATTAAGAGCCGTCAGATTAACTTAGAAGAAATCAAGACCATCCGGACAAGATAGAATAACCACCTCAGCCCCAATGACTCAACAGTGAGTCAAAACATTGTCGCATTTCAGATCTGCCCAGGGGCGAAGGTCGACCCCCAGGTCTACTTGTATATAGGGAGGTTGACCCCCTGATCTACCTGCCTGGGGTAGGTCGACCCCCAGGTCGACCTGCCTTGGTGTTTAATTTTCTGAATTGTTCTATATAAATTTCTGAAAGTTCTGAGGGCCATAACATCTTCATGCGAAGTCCAATTCACGCAAACTCAAACTCAAACTCTATCTCAAGCAGAATTTTGAGACGAATGCAATGGCGTAACCCGTTTCCCTTAATTCTCACATTTAAAATTAAGTATTCTTTAATTTGTTAATTTTAATATTTAAAATCACGGGGTGTTACATTCTCCCCTCCTTAAAGGGATTTCGCCCCCGAAATCTCCAAGTTAAGGAGGATGTATATCATAACATCCAATCATCCATCTACTCAACCGTCAAACACAGGCATCCATTGTCCTTACAAGATTTCTAATGCCATATGAACATATGAAAAAAGTGTGTGTATATGTTCCTTATCTAATGCAAAATCAGGCGGTCTACTGATTCAGTTGACCTCCTTAATACAAATTATGACAGTGTCATGCGTCCATTATGTATGCGAAAGAATCCTAACAATACATATTATTTCTACATGTGTGCACAACCATTCATCAAAATGCAGCATTCATATGATAACACAACCATTATACATCCATTAAATATGCACACATATTTATATGCAATATGAAAGTGACTGAGCCGATCTAGTGCCTAATGTGTGTGTACATGCATCCACAAGCAACCACTTGCATCCACCAAACATAACATGTCTCAAACACATGTTTACAACCATAGGTTTTTTTTCCTAACTAGAGATTGAAGATATAATCGTGAAGATAGGAAAAGTATCGACAAAGCGGTAAAAAAAAGGGGAAGTTAAAAATCATACCCTCAAAAAGGAAAAGGGTACAGCGTACGCATCTTGTCTTCTGTTTCCCAAGTCGCTTCTCCTTGACCATCTCCCCATTGCACTTTGACCAACTTGACCACTTTGTTGCGTAGCTTTTATACCTCCGACCCAAGGATGCATGTAGGAGCTTGTCTAATCGTGGTATCTCACTCTACTTCCACTTCTCTAAGCATGTTCAGCTCCACTACTTCCGCGGTATCTTGTAACACTTCCGCAAATGCGATACGTGAAACGCATCATGAACAGCACTAAGCTCATTGCCTCTTCTCATGTCCCTCCAAAATCTAGGATACATAACCTCAAAAGATCTTCAAGGATTCTATTCACCCCTTTGTGCCCATCCATCCGTCTGTGGACGATAAGCAATGCTTGTACTTGCCCCCTTTTTCCTATCACCTTTTCCTCTTGCATCGAAAACTTCTCCAAGCCCTATCCCGCAAGCCCCGGTATACACTGTGAATGTCTTACTTCCATCTGGCAAAACTAAAACTGGAGCTGCCATCAACGTCCCCTTTAAATGCTGGAAAGCATCATCATAGTCAACATCCCAAGAAAAAGTCAAGTTCTTCTTCGTTAATCGAGTAAGTGGGGCTGATATCTTTGCAAAGTCCTTAATGAACTTCCTGTAATAACCATCTAGCCTTAAAAAGCTTCTTACTTCTGTTGCATTCTTCCGAATTTTCCAATCTTGGATTTCCACCACCTTTGTGGGATCCACAGCTATCCCTTCCTTAGAGACCACGTGTCCTAAGAACCTTACTTCTTTTCCCTAAAAATAGCACTTGGAGAACTTAGCTTTGAGTTGATGCGCTCGTAGGGTCTCTAAGACTTCCCTAAGATGTAAGGCATGCTCTTCCTCGCTTCTAGAGAAAACCAAGATATCGTCCACAAAGACTACCACAAACTTGTTTAGAAACTCCCTAAAAACCCTACTTATTAAATAAACGAAGTATGAGGGTGCATTCGTCAAACCAAAAGGCATGACGAGCCACTCGAAGAAACCGTTAGGAGTTCTAAATGCAGTCTTATCTATGTTGTCTTCAGCCGCCCTTAGCTAATGAAATCCTGTAGCCAAATCCAGTTGCGAGAAAACCAAAGCACCGACCAATTGACCGAATGAATCGTCTATCCTCGGCAGTGGGTGTCTACTCTTCTTGGTTATCTTATTCAGTTCTCTATAGTCCATGCACAGTCTAAGTGAACCATCAACCTTCGTAGCAAAAACAACTGGAGCACCCCATTCCGAAATATTTTCTCTTATGAACCACTTCTCGAGTAATTCCTTTGCTTACTGAGTTCTCTTTTCTTTCTCGGAGCCATGTGGCGCACTAGCTTTGCATTATTTACAAGGTATATATGAAAGTCTATCTCGCGCCTTGGGGTAAACCCTGAACTTCATCGAAGACGTCACCATATTGACGAACTACACGAACAAATTCCAAATCACCATTGGACGCGTCAAGAGATTCTAGGTAGCCAAGCATCACCGGACCTCTAGGATCACAAGAAATATCAAGGGTCTTTCCACAATGAGTCATAAGTCTAACCAATCTCTTTTCACAATCGAGGATGGCACCATTACTGGATAACCAATCCATGCCTAGAATCAATCCACAGCACGTGAAGCCAAGAACGACGACATTGCATTCAAACTCAACGCTCAAGATAGATACTCTCAAATCCCGACAAATTATCGAAAGATGAGTCGAACCATCAATAGGATTTGAGACTACTATGGGATCCGTAACTAGACTAGTATTTAGGTGCAGCGTTTTCAACTGACAAAGCAGATACAACCGAGTGTGAAGCGCCAGAATTCAAACAAGTTTTGGACAGGATGATCAAAAAAAAACCAAACTTCCAACCAAGATATTTCTACCTCTATCAGGTATGCCAGCCGTGAGGTAACGTGTCTGCCCTCCAGAAGATCCTGTACTTTTCCCTTACCTTTGCCTTTTGCTTCTTTGGATGATCCTAATAAGATGTCATATTTCTCTGTAACGATAACAACTAGTCTTCTTCTTCTTCTTTCTAACGTCTTTATTTAAGTAGTCATATATTTCACAAGTGTGGCCCTTCCTTTTCTCTTGTCCCCTTGTTATCCTTACCGCCTTTCTTTGGATCTACTTTCTTATCGTGTGTACTCTAGATGTCTCTCCTGCACATTCTCCATTCGTGACCTCCTACCAAAATGAGGTTTCGTCCTTCATTAACCAAGCAGCTAATTGAACCTTCCTCCCGTTGCCTATCTTAAAGGTACCAACAAGTCCTCCGCTTCCTTCTAGCTTTGACAAACGTCCCAGTTCCATGAAGCGGGTTTCTGCCCAACGTACGGAAGTTCTTACATATCTTAGAAAAATCGTCTATACGTGGAGGAAGAAACTCAAAAAGGAAAGAGGAGAGATTCAAAACGGAGAACCGAAGGAAAGATATATGGCTCTTGGGGTTATGTTTTTAAAACGAACTTTTCTCTTGAAAATACTTTCCTTAAAACATATTTTTGAAAGTGTTTCTTTATAAAAACGCTTTAGAAAAATAGTTTTTCAAAATCCTGTATATGTTCTGTTAACCTTCAGCTCTGATACCACGTGTAACACCCCACGTCCATTAATGTCACTCTCAAAGGGAATGCATTAACTTTCATGGATTATTATTAGTGTATAGAACAGAATATAATAAGGCAGATACATATATTGGTACTTGAAAATTTTAAAACAACTTTTATTGCAGTGGAGAAATAGTTTGATTACAACAACTTCATAAACCAAGTTACACTTAATATCCATCTTGACAAATTGTTTTTAGAGTACATAAAGTAAAAAGCACAACCCCAACATAAGTAGCCATAAAAGAGTTGAGCTGGACTTTACTTTCAGCAATCCAAGCACTTCCAAAAGAGAAAGAAAGAGATCCAAATCAAGCTCCACTAGTACTAGTCCCACCCTGAAAACCTAAGGGGGGGGGAAGAAAAGAGGCGAAAACAAGGGGGTCAGACATTAAGTCTGGCGAGTACAATAACTTTAACAATATAATTATTAAAGTAATTAGGATAAGGCATAAAGTGGTAAAACCAGGAATGACTGTGAAACAAGTGGGCAAGTCAAAACAAACAAGAGGAATATTCTAGCGTTAATCTCGTTCCTAATCGCTATAGGATAATTACTATACTGCGCCAATGCTAATTACAATGCACCATTACTAGTCCCATACTGGAAGTTGATCCCTCTTACTAATCATAATTATAATAATAGTAGTTTCGTGTACTCCTAGCTGCTATCGTAGGTGCCGCCTGCTCCTACCTCCACTAGTTGTACCCACTACCCTCCCCAGTCTAGTTACAACATTTATTCATAACATGGTAGTTTCTTGTACTCCTAGCTGTTGTCATAGGTGCCGCCTGCACCTATCTCCGCTAGTCGTACCCACTACCTTCCCCATTCGATCGGCTCCCTAACTCGTAGATACCTGTGCTGGTCCCACAGTGGGGTGTATTACTTCCCAATATGGCAAACCGATACCACTAAAGATGCTTGGCTTATACCTACACGATGCAACAACGTCTTACCTACTAGCCCGGGCCCACGCACGCACTTGACCCCGTTGGACTTGTGTTGCCACCACTAACCCGTTTTGACCTCTTACAATCAAACCCAGTAAGCGTGTCCCGTCCTCGATCTAGATCGAGCTCACTTAGATACTAAATGGGTTACTGGTTGAAAATGGTCCCCACGCTTGACACAAGCTTTCCACCTATGCTTGGTCCCAACTAGGATTTCCCACTTAACACCCTCTTATTCATGTCTTCTTGCATGTTTCAACTTGGTTAAGTGTTTATAATTATTTCCCACATGTCACCCATGTTACCCACTTATCAAATCAACATGTGTTATTGGTTAAGCTTGTCTTAACCTTATCTGTCTATCAGATCAATATATATATATATATATATATATATTATTAAGTTTGTCTTAACCCTATCAGATCAATACATATTATTGGTTAAGTTTGTCTTAACCCTATCCACTTATATTATTGGTTAAGTTGGTCTTAACCCTATCCACTTATATTATTGGTTAAGTTCGTCCTAACCCTATCCGCTTATCAAATCAATATATATTATTGGTTAAGTTTGTCTTAACCCTATCAGATCAACACATATTATTGGTTAAGTTTGTCTTAACCCTATCCACTTATTGGTTAAGCTGGTCTTAACCCTATCCACTTATCATGTTTTACTTAATTTATGGTTAAGTACATCTAAGTTCACTGATACATTCGTTAAGAGAATAACTCCCTAAGTATCAACCCCGAAGACCGAAATCAACATCAGATTGGTACTCAAAGAATTATTCACTCAACCAAACTTCTGTTTGTCATTCATATTCGTCTTTGATCAGCATTAATTAATTATTAATGCACAGTCCTCTCACATTAAGTCGATTGCTTGTGGCCGCTGGATATGTCAGGCGGTTCCGGGCAGATTTCTACCACAAGACAGACTTAACCTCGTGTCTAAGCATCATTTAATTTACGCCTTTGACCTCTCACATTAGACTACCGTCTGTGGTTGCTGGATTTGCTAGGCGGGTCCGGGCAGTCTTATACCACAAACGAGTCTAATCTCGTGTCTTAGGCCTTTATTACTCATTTAATTTATGCCTTTGACCTCTCATATTTGACTACCGTTTGTGGTTGCTGGATTTGCCGGGCGGGTTCGGGCAGTATTACACCACAAACGAGTCTAACCTCGTGTCTTAGGCATTTATTATGCATTATTATTATTCAACCCCAATTTGAATTAATATCCCTATTTCAAATTGCTAATAACTTCCAATTTTAATCCATGTCCATAATTGTCACATAAATTATGTCCATGCTTTTTAGGTATATAAATTATACCAATTAATGTCTCAATTTAATTATATTCCTTTAAAGCCATTTTATGCCAATTCACAATTTTTCAAAATTAATATTTTCCTATTGTTCCCACGGTATTCTTTCGTTTTGATACGATATATGTTAGACTCGAAAATAGTCTAACTTATAAAAAGAGAAGCAACATCACAACTTGCATAACACATAAAATAGATCATAACATAAGTTTGCATAGCCAAGAACTTGCATAGGAAATGGATATATATATATATAAAACATAAATTTGCATAAACTATCATGGATCTAAATAAAGATCTAAACATGTAATCGTGAACTTACATATATGGATATGGTTT
Source organism: Allium sativum (assembly GCA_030737875.1). Taxonomy (NCBI): domain Eukaryota; kingdom Viridiplantae; phylum Streptophyta; class Magnoliopsida; order Asparagales; family Amaryllidaceae; genus Allium; species Allium sativum. The sequence continues at coordinate 274,333,557 of CM060927.1, forward strand.
TCCTATAACTAGCACATGAATTTCATAAAAACTTACATTTAAACTAGCATATGATTCACATACAAAACTAGCATAGGCAATGGGTATATAGAACATAAATTTGCATAACTATGTACTGCCATGGATCTAAATATAGATCTAAACATAAAAATGTGAACTTGCATATGGATCTAAACATGTAAATTAATGTCACACGTTTTGCATATAAACCAGCATATGTATATACTTGATTCACATATGAACTTGTGTATAATTCACCTACAGACTTGATTCATATATAATTTAACATCCCAAACTTACATAAGATTCGCATATGCTTTAACATCCTAAACTTGCATAAGATTCACATATGTTTTAACATCCTAAACTTGCATAAGATTCATGTATGATTTAGATCTACAAACATAAGTTAACAAAACAATCATATATTCACAAACAAAATCAAGTAACGTCTCATGATTCAACAGACATGTTCTCATAATCCAAGTCATGACCCATCATAATTAATTTATTAATTATTTTGTGAAAGAAATTATACTCACAAACAAAAGAACAGTCCTGTTTTTCTAGGATCTGTATTCTAAAACTGAATTTCTCACCTTTGATGTAGACTAATTGTTATTCTAATTTAGATTAGATTTGATTTTGATTCTTTCTTCTATCTTGCTTTTGAGTTGAAAGAGAACGGCGGCTACTCTAGGTTCACCATTGACAGCATGATGGCTCTTGGTATGAATTAGTGTGATTTGAGGTTGAGGGTTAGGTTGCTTGTATAGAATTTTAATTAATTAAGAGCCGTCAGATTAACCTAGAAGAAATCAAGACCATCCAGACAAGATAGAATAACCACCTCAGCCCTAATGACTCACTAGTGAGTTAAAACATCGTCACATTTCAAATCTGCGGGGGCCCGGGGGGTAGGTTGACCCCCAGGTCGACCTGTATATAGGAAGGTCGACCCCCTGGTCGACTTGGCCTGGGATAGGTCGACCCCAGATCGACCTACCTTGGTATTCAATTTTCTGAATTTTTCTATATAAATTTCTGAAAGTTCTGAGGGCCATAACTTCTTCATGCAGAGTCCAATTCACGCAAACTCGGACTCTATCTCAAGCAGATTGTAACAACCCGGAAATGCGAGCCAGTTTAAAAAATTTATTTCGGCAATTTTGATGAATTTTGACTATTTAAAATGAATTATTTTAAATAATATCGACGAGAAATTTATTTTGAATAGAATTTGAACGTATATATTTATATACGTCGTCGTTAGAATATAAATATTTATTTATAATTATAAAAGGAATTGAAAATGGCGTGGTAGTTCAATAATTCGATTTCAAAATTCAAACGAATGTACCGGGTGCGAAATAAACCGGATTTTTGTGAAACCAAAAATATTAGAATCTAATAGAGAATATCTTTCCCAAGAATCCGAAAAATCAAAATTTCATAGCGGGAATCAAAAAATATGTCCAGTTGAAAATTCTGAATAGTCGCTATGGAATTTGGGCCCTTAAAAATAGACATTTTGCAAACGACCTCGGAATTCGACGAAACCACTTTTGTTGGATCCGCAGTGTCAAATTAATGCTAGGTTTCAAATTTCGTAATTTTCTGAGTTAATATGTGAGCGAGGCAAAGGAAAACGCGTTTGACCCATTTCAGTTGACTTTAATCGACTAGAAAGTAGCCATTTTTCAAACGACCTCAGAATTTGATGAAACTAGTTTTGTTAGGACCGTATCGTCAATACGAAGCTAGAAAATATTTTCTAGAATTTTTCGAGTTAGTATGTGTCCCCGGTAAATTGAAATGTGCGTTTAAATTGAATATATAAAGATTTATATTTTAAATTTGACAGAAACTGGTCGAAACAGCCGAATTGGGTTACGAAACATATCCCATTGTGTTCGGAATGGGGGTAGTTAACTAGGGGCGACAGTCGTTGATTTTGATTTGGAGTTCGTGGCGTTAAACAAGTAAAAGTAAGAATATAATAATATTTAAATATAATATATATAACTCTTCACATAAAAGAAACCTTAACTTCCTCTTCTAAACGTTCAGCCGCCGTTTTCATTCCACCAAGGGCTAAAATACACCGAAAAAGAAGCAATAAAATCTTCCAATCCTCGCAATAATTTCTGAAATATTCAAAGCGGAAATTGTTTATCAACTCAAGAGCTTTCAATCCCTACCGGTTTGAAGTTCTCTCGTCACTGGAGGAGTTCAATTTTTGCCCTCAAAGGGCGTGCGTTTCGAGGGCGATTTTGGGCATATGGGAGTGTCAAACGGAGGGCTGTTCAGAGTGGTGGTTGCGCGCGTGGCGACGGTCAGCACGGTAGTTTCTGATCGGGGTCTCAGGCTTTGTGGAAGGCGCGGTGGAGGAGGGATCGTGGCGAGCATGGTTGAGCGGTTTCCAGAGGTGTTAAACGGAGAAGAGGGAGAATAGTAGCGGCCTTACGATTTTGGATGGAAGGCCCAGAATTTTGCAATGTGATTAAAGGGTAATCTCTTGTTTAAACGTGATAATTAGGGAATGACTATCATTAGTAAATGCATTTCATTGTTAAATAAACTTCATGGTTAAATAAATCTCAGGGTTAAAGAAATATCCTTGTTAATATAACAAATAGAACGTAGCATTGTTTTTAGAAAAGTAGAATTTTTATATATAAAAGCTTTGTAAAATAAAATATGAAAACATAAATAACACAGATTTTTAAAATATAACTAACATGGATCTTTTGAATATATAACGTACTTTGTTTTTGAATATATAACATACTTTGTTTTTGAATATATAACATGCTTTGTTTTTTAAAATATATAACATGCTTTGTTTTTGGAAATATAACATACTTTGTTTTTGAAAATATAAAATAGCATGATTTTTGAAAGTATAAAATATGATTTCTGTAAATAAAAATAGAATGGTTTTGAATATAAAGTAGGTTGGATTTTTGAAAAATAAAAATAGCACTTGGGTTTTAAAAATATAACCACCGTGTTAAGGATATAATTTTTATATATATTAGGAGTATAAAAATATGATTTTTATAGCGATGAACTAAAAATATAATTTTTATAACATTGGAATAAAAATGTAATTATTCTATGAACAACGTGAAAGGGATTGTGTTGGAAATGCGGGCAAATCAGCAGTTCAGAATAGAATGGCGGAGTGGAACCCTCAGTGAGAACTCCTCACTTTTATTTTAATTTCTATTTTAAAAATATATACTAGGATGCAGACGGTGCTTAGTAGCACCCGACACCCGTCGTCCACAGACCATGGACGGCTTGTATGCTTGTTTGTTTGATTTTGATGTGTAGTTGATTGTGTGATGTGATGTGAAATGAAATAAAATATTTATATAGTTAAAAATATTTTATAGTCAAAAATAGTATTTTTAACGTGCATTTGAAATGAAATAAATATTTATAAACGAACCGGACGATTTGTTTATATACACTGATTTGACTGATATTGATTGGGATGATAAATTTTACACATTGCCCAACTACACAAATAAAATCTGTGTTTGATTGTTTGAAACCCCACACGGGTGTTAGGATGATATTTGGCGTACACTAATCCCAATTATTTAATTGTATGTCGATCGATTGGTCGACAGACTGTGTGAGCATTAATTATATTTATATTTAATGCTAATGCAGTTGTGTGGTGCACTTTGGATGATGGTTGATTGTTTATCGTTGCTATTATATACATGTGTTGTATGGAATCCATATAATTAACGTTATATGGTAATTGATTGGGCCTCATTCCAATTGGGAAAATAAAGAATATTAGACAACAAAAATAGTCGTGTGTTGACAGTACTCATGTGTTGAGATTAGTGATGTGTTGAAAGAAATATAGATTCATGTGTTGAATAGAATAAATATTCATTTATTGAATAGAATAACGAATTTATTGAAATATATAAAGCCGTGTTGATTAGAGATGCGCTATTTTGACACGAACGATATTTATATCGATTATATTCGTTTTATAATGAATACTGAAAAGAGATTTAAAAATCGAATATAATGAAAATTGAATTGAATAGAAAATGAATTTGAATTGAATTGAATAGAAAATGAATTTGAATTGAATAGAAAATGAATTTGAATTGAATAGAAAATGAATTCGAATTGAATAGAATAGAAAATGAATTCGAATTGAATAGAATAGAATAGAAATTGAATCGAATTGGATAGAATAGAAATTGAATTTGAATTGAATTGAAAATGAATTCGAATTGAATAGAAAATGAATTCGAATTGAATATAATAGAAAATGAATTTGAACTGAATAGAATAGAAATTGTATTCGAATTGAATAGAATAGAAAATGAATTCGAATTGAATAGAATTGAAATTGAAATCGAATTGAATTGAAATCGAATTGAAATTGATCTGAAATGGAAATGGAAGTTGAAACTGTTTTTGAAACGAATTTCAAAAAATTTATAAAATTCATTATAAATATAAATCGATGAAATATATATTATATATATATATATTATATATAATATAATGGCCTGAATAGAACGCGCCGCGCTGCGGCAGTTCGCGAAATTCGACCATTGACTTCGAACGGATATTACAGGAGATCCGACCGTCGGATTCTCCTGAAACCGGAACCGTTTGGTTCGTATCGAAAAGAGCTTTCCAATTAATATTAGAAATTTGAAATCTAATGGTTGGATTTGGAATTATGTCCAAATCAATTTCAGAAAAGGTCGCTGTAAGTGCAGTTCGATGGCTGTAGATGGAAATCGACTGTACGGGCCTTGATAAAATAATTAAAAATATCTATAATTTGTGTAAAGTTATAAGAAATGATTTGGGAAGAACTGGGACGAAAAACTCCATATTTAAAAAGATAAAAATAGATTTTTATCGAAATGAACTAGTTTTGAACTAGAATTAAAATCAATTTATTTGAAATATTGAAATGGGTTTTAAATAACCAGAATTTCTAATATATTTTATTGGAATTGAAATAGAATATGATTTGGGTTTATAGTGAACTGTGTTTTAAATGACATTAGTTCTCTAACCCAGTAAAAGGAGTTTTAATGAATCTTTAATTAGATTGAAATAGGAATTGATAATTTAAATTATCAAAATTGGGAAATGATCGAAAGGGGAGTATCACCAGTTTTACTCCTAGCGATAGTTAAATCTTTAAACGTGAAATGGTAATTAAATTTACCGATAACACCGTGGTGTTAGTTATGGGGTGATAACAGTTTTGCTCCATGGGATGAATAGGTTGGGATTGGGAAATAAAATAAATAATTACTTCGGTGTGGTTCGCTAATCTCGACTAGTTTGGAAAACCATAATCTGGTTTGAAATGATATCCAAAGGAAGATTAAAGAATAAATTTAAAAGAATTTATCTTTGATAAAATTAATGGGAACCTTTCCCTAGGAGTGTGAATATCTGAATAAAAGAATATAAAGAATTGGAATGAGGCGTATATTTTGTTTTATAGCACTTGTTGATTAAGATACGCGACTTATTCAGAAAGTCCGGGTATAACCCATTCTGAATAACTGATTCGACGACGAGTCGAAGAGATTGAAGACGGTGCAAGACCGACGATCTTCACATCGAATGGATGGGTGCTACTGATGCTCACGATGGGCGTGGCTACCTTGAAGGGGGCTAAAGTAGTAGTCATCCGGACGTGCTTGGAGGTCGACGGATATGCGACGAAAGTGCCTCCGGTTTCGTTCAGACTCAGAACGGACTTGTAAATGGATGGTGTGTCTGACATTGTATTCGTTGATCTCTGCTAAATATATATTTGTTTGGCGGCGGAGAATTTATTCTCTTTCTTAACGCCCTTCTCTGAGACATATGAGCTCAGAGGTTATATATTGGCAGAAATCAGTGGTACGATATGGATTGATAGTGTGGCATGCTGAGATGCAGTGATCCAGGCTTTTGTTGAAAAGCAAAGTTTAGTGGATGATGATCAAAGCGCAGCTTTAATATAGCACTGCTTTGTGTATAGCGCTGATTCGTGAGCCTTACACCCCGGTATGGTGGTAAACTGATGGTTTGATCAGTATGCTTTTTAGTGGATGGGCATCTTAGTGGTGTCGTGGATTCGGTCGACCGAGATTGAGCTTAGTGCTCAGAGGGATAGGGTAAGCGGTGTTTTCTCTCGCCGAGACGTAAGCCGCAGTGATACTCGATTTCCCAAAAGTGCGGATATGCATTATGGTGTTTTATCTCGCTGAGACGTAAGCCGTGGTAGATGGCACTACGTGACCGATCTTTCGAATCATGAGCCACCATGATGGAAATCCAATTTCCAAATATGACATTTTGCGGTTTTGATTGTAGAGCCTAGTATTGGCGACATGATATATGGTACCCATGCCGTCTATGATTGATATATTTATATTTGAAGTTGTTTTCTTCACTTATAATAATAATATAAGATGAAATTTCGCGTATCAAGCATATTTGGCTATTATAAGGGAAAACCCTATCCTCCATCTTGCGTTGCATTGTGTGATTGGACCTGGGTCTTATAATAGCTTCATTGTTCTTTATTTAGCAATGCGCTGTTTGTTTTATGCACTGGTATTCTTGGGAGGAAACCCGTTCCGTGTTATACGGCGTGGTCCCTTGATTTACCTAACTTTAAAAACAAAGATTAATAACTGTTTTAGTTCTCACACCAGTCACATGACTGACCTGGAGTTTATTGTTTTAACCTATACTCTGGGTGCCCCTATTTTCACACGGGCAGCTAGTAGTTTTGATTTTGCAGATTGATATTCACAGGATCCTGATTTACAGCTGGAACGATATCCGGAAAGCTCTGTATCCGTATATCTCTTCTAGTTGTGTTTCGTATTATTTCCGCTGCGATGTATTTAAATGTAATTTAAATCTCTGGTATTTTTCTGTGTAATATTTATTCATACTCTATATATTCTTGTATTCTGATGGAATTGTTGTAATAAGCAATGAAATGTTCTTATGTTTGCGTTCCGATGTGTGTTGTTCTCAGAGAATTCGTTCTTTCCTTACCGGGGAAGTTACAGGTCTTCACACAGAATTCCGAGACGAACGCAATGCCGTAACCCATTTCCCTTAATTCTCACATTTAAAATTAAGTATTCTTTAATTTGTTAATTTTAATATTTAAAATCATGGGGTGTTACAGATCGACTGTATAAATGAGTAATTATTCCTAATAACACATGTTCCTTATGTGAGAATTGTAAGTAAAATCATCATCATTTATTCTTTCAATGTGTTTTCTCCGTAGAAATAATAAGATCCATACAACAGAAATGCAATATCAGGAACCCAACAGACAGTTTGCAAAATACACTTGATTACCTGGCTCTGAATTGTTCGTGTGTAGATGCAGAAATTAAAAAAATACGGCACTAGCTTGATATCTGCATGTTGGCGGTTATGGAAAGAGAGAAACAAAAGGATTTTTCAAAACAAATGAAGATCAGTTCATGAGATTAGCAAATTAATTGAAGTTGAAGTTAACCTGTAACGAACCAGAATTTTCTAAATTTAAATATGAATTTCCATAGCACATTTTGAGATTTTCTGAATACATATTTTGGAATTAATAGGATTTAATATTTGAAATTCCCTTTTTATTAGTTTAAATAAATAATTTTATTTTGTATAAGACTTATTTTAAAGATTTTGTATAGAAATGATTTTTCGTAATTTTTATATAATGGTTTTATATTTATAGGTAATAATATTTTTGTATTTATATATATATAAATGTTTTATAATATGAATTTTATAATTGAAAGATTTGTTTTAAGAAATATTTAATATATAAAGATTTTAAAACAATTAGATATGGAGTTTATATGGATTTTTAAATTTTTATAATTGTTTGACTTGAAAATAAATTATAATTAAATATCAGTTAAAAATATTCATCCGATTTCTGTACGCGCTGTTTTAAAATAATTTTTAGATTTTTTCTGTAATTTTTAATTTGAAAAATAAACAGATAAATTTTTCAACGTATTTTGGGTATAAATGTGGTCCTTTAGACGCTTTACAAAATTGATCAATCAGACCGGTTTTATTGCTGTTTTCAAATCAGAGCGTGTTGTTGTTTACGATGATGGTCTTATCTCAGTGCAACTCGCGGTAAATAACTCTAAAAATCAAAAATTGGAAGTGGAACAAAATAAATACACTACCTTTGGACTTGAAATATGAGGGCAACGCATGAATGTTTGTCACGGCGCATGGATGTGTTCATAAAAGGTGAAGAGCATGGATCGTTTGCTTTTGCTTTTGAGGTAGCAAGTGACCTTGAGGTGGCATAATGCATGAATGAGTAGTGTAGTGGAGGGACACGTGTGAATGTATGTGTAGAAGTGCATGAGAATTGTGTTTCTTTAATGGACGTGTGTCCTTTGTTTATGCCAAATCTACCCCTAAATCCTATTATAAAGGACACGCACTAGCTGCCGCCTTAATCTCCTCTATTGCAAGTCCGTTTTCACCTTAAAACTTGACTGTACATCCCTTCTTTCTTCCCCTGTTTGCATGCGGCCTTTACACCTCCAGGCTCCACCGCTACCATATACTCCTCTTTCGCCGACCGCTGCAAACCCAAGCACCTCACTTCCTCTCTCCCTTGAAACTGCTGCCGCCTTTCCCTTTTGGTTAACAGTCAGTTCCCATCCGGGAAAATAAATAAATTATAATAATAAACACGTGCGCATGCAGGGTAAAGTGGAGCGCAGAGTTATGTTGTAGTCTGAGGGAATACTAGTTTGATGTTGAAAATGGCTTGGTGTTAGTAGCAGTGTTGGAGTAATGTATAGTTGTATACAAAGAGATTTGATTGCGGTAGTTGGCAAAGAAGTGGTACGAGTTGGCGAAAAGGAACAGTGTGCGGCATCCGTGTTGAGATTTGCAGATAATACGGGAGTTCATCGGTGAAGGAATTCGGAGAGCTTTGGGTGAGAACTCTACGATAATTATTTTATTTTTGGTAAAAATAATTTGTTATAATTTAGTAATAATTATAATTGTTGATGGAGAATGAATGGTTGTGGATGTTGAAATGTTATGGTTGTTTGTCACTGATTGATCGATGGATAGGTATGCTGTGTAAACACCGTAGAACACCGAGCGTTACTGACAATAACGCTCCGTACACAGTTGATTTATTTTACGGTCGTGATGGATGATAGAGTGTTGGTTGGTTGCATTATTTGATTTGTTCTGTTTTCACACATACCCCGTTGCTATGTGATTTCACGGTTCATCAGTTTAAAATTCTCCTTTCAAAATAAATAAATTAATAAAACTAATAAAATTTTATTGTGAAATAAATTGAGAATATAGTTTTAATAAATTTTAAATTTGTTTAGCAATCAAATCGAGTAATGATCACTGATTTACGTTGAAGTAGTTTGAAACATTCCGATCGCATATGAGTTATTTAAACACCGTATTAGGTTTTGAAAATTTGTTCGGGAAATGGTTGGGATGCGTACCAATATTTGTTTACGGTTATTTATTAACCGAGTCGATGAAAATATTATCTCGATCTCACTCAAAATAAAAGTCGAGAATTTGAAACAATAGTCTTTGAAATAGTTGTTTTGTGAATGTTGAACGGGTTTTGCAAATATTAACATTTCAAAATAAAGTGAATTTGCGAAGCAAATTAATTTGAAATATTTATGTTGAAATTGGATTTAACAAGTTGAAATAAACATTTTGTGTTAACTGTAATGAAGAATTTGACAAATTTTAAATAAACATGAATGTTCAAATTTCATAGCATTTTGAATAGTAATAGAATGTGTTCAAATTAAATATTACTTTATTTAATTTGTTTTGAATTGGGAATTTGAAATTTAATATGATTTTTGAACTAAGGCATTATTTTAGGGAAACGAACGAGATGATTTATATGGAAACGTTATATAGCGTCAATCGAGTGCGTCGTGTTGCGACAGTTCGATGATGTCGACTTCAAACTTCAAATAGCTATAACTTGAACATACGGAATCGAATTGACGTGAAATAGAAAACAACGGATTTATAATAATAATAGGTTTCGTATAAAAGAGGAATTTTCTAATTCTATCGTATGATTTTCGAGTTAGGTTTAAATTTAAATCCGAAAGGGTCGCCATACATGCAGTTCGCCGACTGCAACGAAAATCGAATAGTACGAATCTATATTATTTAAAGGTGATTTATGGTCAAATTTTGAATTTAGAGTGATATGGAGTTATTTGATTAAATAATCATTTTCCCAACGCTTTCAGTAACGCTTTAACGTTATTTGAAATGATTTGAATTGAAGACTTCAAACATGAATTATTATGGAAAGGACTTGATTCTTCCATATGATATGAATTTGAGATGAGTTTGAATAGAATTGGTCGTCTGATATTCGGTATGGGTTTATAGGAGCAGACAAATACGATCAGAAATATCAACATATCCATATCCTGATTCTGATCGTGTTGCCTGAGTTTGTGAATCAATATCGAGTATAAGTCAATTGATTCTATATGAACTGATATTTGAAATATAGGTGTTTAAATGGAAATCCAAAATCCAAATAAAGATTTGGTTATTCAAATGTCGACGAATTAATTAAGTTATTTTGAAAATGAAGTTTGGAAACAAACGTTGAATTTGAAAGAGGTTAAGGATAATGGGTTTCCGGGGAATTAAATCCAACATTTAATTCAAAGTAAATTGGAAATGTTTGGAAAGGAGATTTGAATTGAGAAACCCGTGTGATTTGTAACTATTGTTTTAAGATACGTTGTTACTTGGAAAGTCCGGGATCGGATATAGGTCCGAAAACCATTCCAAGTAATATTACGACGTTATGATGAAATTCAAGATTTTGAATCGATAAATGAAGACCGGGAATATCCAGATTATTAAGATCGATTGCTGACATCTCGGATCGGGTCGTACACCCGATACGAGGGTGGCAGGAGATCTGAGTATATTTGGCGATTTTCGGATTGTGTTTCGTTCAGACCCAGAACGGACTTGTATGGATGGTGTGTCTGACATCGTAATTGACCACGTAGCACTGATTCGTGTGAATATATATATGATCTGTGGCAATTGAATATCTCCGTCTCTAAGTTACGTTCTTAGAGAATATGTATTAATTCGAATCAGTGATATGTGGAGATATTGACAATGTGGCATACCCAAGTATGATATGAGCTAATGATGATCAAAGCATGGCTTATCAAAGCGTAGCTTTGTGTATGACGTGACATCGACAAACCTCACACACCGAATGATGAGAAACTGGCGGTTTGGTCTGTATATATACATATGATTTGATGATGAGTGCTGCAGCAGTGGGAAACCACTTGTGAACTGGGGATGGGGTATGTTCGGGGGGCCGCGTCTGGTCGAAAACCGTAGATACTGCCCTGGCGATTTGTTGCTTTACACTTCGCTCAAGTCCCTGATTAATCTTTCGTGCCAGGAATCATCAAGTTGGAAATCCAAATCTCCAATACGAGCCATGCGATTTTTGATTGTATTTATATATGGCGACATAGTGGTATGGGACACTTATGCCGTCTAGGATTAATACATTTATTTGTGAACTTGTTTTTCCACACTATATGATAATATTAAAAGAGGATTTTCACGTATGAAATCATGTTTGGTTATCATAAGACAAAACTCGCCCATCTGGTGTGCTCTTGCATTGTGTGATGTGGGACAAGCTTATGATAGCTTCATTTTTCAAAAGTCATTGCGTATTTCTATGCACGGGAATTCATATGGAGTAAAACCCGTTCCGCATTAGCAGCGTGGTCCGTTGATTTACCCAACTTTAAAATGAAACCTAAATGATAACTGTTTTGAGTTCTCACACCAGTCCCACGACTGACCTGGAGTTTATTGTTCCTTCCTAAACTCTGGGTGCCCACTAATTTCCACACGGGCAGCTAGTGTTTAGTTTGCAGTTATGGATTGTGGAGAAGATTCAGAGTGCTTCCGGAGTTAGAGTTCATGCTAGAGTTGGAGCTTCCGCTGTATCAGATAATGTTCTTCCGCTGAGAGTTTTATTTCTTCCGCTGTGTATATTTATGTGTCACTCTGATATTCATGTAACTCTGATGTAATATTGAATTTTTCAATGAAAAGTTCTGTTGTTTTGTTCAAGGTATGTAAGTACCCATAACAATTCGTCTTTCTGAACGGTTTAAGTTGGTTTAATTACCGGTGAGAATCGAGCAAAAAGGCGGGTCGTTACAGTTGGTATCAGAGCTTTGGTTATACAAAGCTATTGGGTACGTACATATTTGGACAAAGGAATAGGACTCCTCAGAGTTATATTATCTCATTAGAGATAGGGTTAGAAATACCCAAGAATTGGATCTCGGAATATTATGACGAGAGAGCGTATATTTTTGAAACTATATAAGGTATTTTTGAACAAGTAAATCAATTTGAAACAATGATTATTTGAAATATAATAAGGATTTCGAGTGTTTTATTCGACGTCATGATTGGACTATCGGGTGTATAAGAATTTTGAATATACGTCTGATCAACGTATATACGAAGTTCGGTATATACTAGATAGATATGGAATCCCATTCTAGTCGCTCGAGGATGATTCTACTGATGACCATGGCACCATCAGTGCTTATTTTCGAGTTTCAAAAGTGGGATGACTATATGATTCCGGTTAAGACGTCGAGAAATACTTAAATGGTTTCAATATGATTAGAAATATAAAAGGATTAATATAAGATAGATAAGATAAAAACATACTTAACCTAGATAACATACTTATTATAGAAGTAAATCTCACTTAAAGAACTGAGAATGAATTTTTGGTAATGCATGTAAGTAAGTTTATTCACTAATCATGTATGTGAACATTACTCAGTTTGAATAGAAGGAATTGATCAAATTCTAACCAAGGTTTGAATATAAACGTAATAAGATATCATGCTTACACATGTAAATGAGTGCTAAATAAATATATTCGAACCCATACCTAGTATGAATTGTAAACACTAAAATGCAAGTTAAACTATTTTCTCGGAAATATATTTCGGCTACCAAATTCCCTCAAGAAATTTGAGAGTGATTTTGGACTTAAGTTAAGAATTTGGTTAAAGAGATGATTTAAAATTTGTAACAAATATCTAAGTGGGAAGGAACCCAATTTTTCCTCAATAGGAACTGCATGTGCTCGACTTCTCTATCTTGGCCTAAGTTAGTTCCATCGTCTAATTCGAACCGTTGAGTAGCGTTGTTCATCCCTTTTTCTTAAGCTTAGTCGAATACCTTGACTTGAATCATCGTTTTCAATTGCTTACACTCGTATCCTTGGGTGCACTTGACTTTCTTGTCTTGATCCTGTTTAGAATTTGGACCCCACTTATTTGATCTTGAGTAGTTCATCTTTTGATTTAGGCGTGTTTTGATTTAGGCCATTATACCCTTTTGTGTCAAACTAATAACTTTGATTTATTCAAGATATTATGTTAACGGAACTTAAACAAATAAGTTTTGCATAGAAATTCAGAAGTATTTGATATATGATATAATTATGCAGGGAAAATGGATTTTGAAAGATGAATTTTAAGAATTGGTTCTAAAAAAAAAAAAAAAAAAAAATTGAAACTTATTCTAATGTTGAATAATGATGGTTTGAAACATGCACGTACTAAATTAGAGTGCGCAGCGAAAGCGTGATGATATATTTGAATAAGAATGAATAAAGCCTTATAGTATGGTTAAAATGAGTTATGTTTGAAGAGGAAGAGAAAAAAAAAGGATGCCGAACTAGCACAGGCTGCACCAGAAGACATTAATTGGCCTATAGACCCTGTATTTGTTGAGCGGTTTAGAAAGGTTGAGGCATGAAATGGGATAACCAGCAGTTATAGCTGAGGACGACCCGCTCCCAGGGACGGGAAATGGTGGATTTGACGGTGTTATAGAGAAGGTGGAGAAACCCCAACATGGTGATGATGTCATAGTATACGATAATGATATTACAGTAGATAAGGGTGATTTTGAATAACCTACATTCGAGGATGACCCACTTCCAGAGATGGGAGATGATGAGTTTGATGAGAAAATGGAGGATAGGGACCAGCTCTTGGACAAGGCTGGTGAAGATGGATTTATGGGTAGTAAGCACGATGGATTTATCGTGGGAGTAGATGATGATGGCTTCATGGAAGACGATGAGGAGGCGTTAGCTGATGAAGAACCCGAGGAAATTTGTTTGACCGATCCATCCGCTGATGGATCAGATGCAACTGATGTTTAGTTGCGATGAGTCTGGACCTTGTATATATAGTGTTTATATGTTATCTTAAGTACCAGATGCATTAAATTGTTTTGGGCTAGTATGGTTTTGAGGACTAGTAACGGATACCTAGGTACACCTTTGATGACTGTATTTTTGACGGCCCAAGTGCGTAGTATGTGCTCAGGAAAAGTTAGATACGTTTTGTATGCTGACTTGAGAGATCGATATGACATGATATGTTGGACTGACCATGATATGCGTGTCCCACTATTTAATTTAAATCTGTTGTTTTGAATATTTATAAAACCTGTTCCAAATCATATAGAAAGTCTGATTTATAGTTTAAATTTTACTATCTTCCTTTTCGAGGACGAAAAGTCTTAAGGGGGGAAGAATGTAACGAACCAGAATTTTCTAAATTTAAATATGAATTTCCATAGCACATTTTGAGATTTTCTGAATACATATTTTGGAATTAATAGGATTTAATATTTGAAATTCCCTTTTTATTAGTTTAAATAAATAATTTTATTTTGTATAAGACTTATTTTAAAGATTTTGTATAGAAATGATTTTTCGTAATTTTTATATAATGGTTTTATATTTATAGGTAATAATATTTTTGTATTTATATATATATAAATGTTTTATAATATGAATTTTATAATTGAAAGATTTGTTTTAAGAAATATTTAATATATAAAGATTTTAAAACAATTAGATATGGAGTTTATATGGATTTTTAAATTTTTATAATTGTTTGACTTGAAAATAAATTATAATTAAATATCAGTTAAAAATATTCATCCGATTTCTGTACGCGCTGTTTTAAAATAATTTTTAGATTTTTTCTGTAATTTTTAATTTGAAAAATAAACAGATAAATTTTTCAACGTATTTTGGGTATAAATGTGGTCCTTTAGACGCTTTACAAAATTGATCAATCAGACCGGTTTTATTGCTGTTTTCAAATCAGAGTGTGTTGTTGTTTACGATGATTGTCTTATCTCAGTGCAACTCGCGGTAAATAACTCTAAAAATCAAAAATTGGAAGTGGAACAAAATAAATACACTACCTTTGGACTTGAAATATGAGGGCAACGCATGAATGTTTGTCACGGCGCATGGATGTGTTCATAAAAGGTGAAGAGCATGGATCGTTTGCTTTTGCTTTTGAGGTAGCAAGTGTCCTTGAGGTGGCATAATGCATGAATGAGTAGTGTAGTGGAGGGACACGTGTGAATGTATGTGTAGAAGTGCATGAGAATTGTGTTTCTTTAATGGACGTGTGTCCTTTGTTTATGCCAAATCTACCCCTAAATCCTATTATAAAGGACACGCACTAGCTGTCGCCTAAATCTCCTCTATTGCAAGTCCGTTTTCACCTTAAAACTTGACTGTACATCCCTTCTTTCTTCCCCTGTTTGCATGCGGCCTTCACACCTCCAGGCTCCACCGCTACCATATACTCCTCTTTCGCCGACCGTTGCAAACCCAAGCACCTCACTTCCTCTCTCCCTTGAAACTGCTGCCGCCTTTCCCTTTTGGTTAACAGTCAGTTCCCATCCGGGAAAATAAATAAATTATAATAATAAACACGTGCGCATGCAGGGTAAAGTGGAGCGCAGAGTTATGTTGTAGTCTGAGGGAATACTAGTTTGATGTTGAAAATGGCTTGGTGTTAGTAGCAGTGTTGGAGTAATGTATAGTTGTATACAAAGAGATTTGATTGCGGTAGTTGGCAAAGAAGTGGTACGAGTTGGCGAAAAGGAACAGTGTGCGGCATCCGTGTTGAGATTTGCAGATAATACGGGAGTTCATCGGTGAAGGAATTCGGAGAGCTTTGGGTGAGAACTCTACGATAATTATTTTATTTTTGGTAAAAATAATTTGTTATAATTTAGTAATAATTATAATTGTTGATGGAGAATGAATGGTTGTGGATGTTGAAATGTTATGGTTGTTTGTCACTGATTGATCGATGGATAGGTATGATGTGTAAACACCGTAGAACACCAAGCGTTACTGACAATAACGCTCCGTACACAGTTGATTTATTTTACGGTCGTGATGGATGATAGAGTGTTGGTTGGTTGCATTATTTGATTTGTTCTGTTTTCACACATACCCCGTTGCTATGTGATTTCACGGTTCATCAGTTTAAAATTCTCCTTTCAAAATAAATAAATTAATAAAACTAATAAAATTTTATTGTGAAATAAATTGAGAATATAGTTTTAATAAATTTTAAATTTGTTTAGCAATCAAATCGAGTAATGATCACTGATTTACGTTGAAGTAGTTTGAAACATTCCGATCGCATATGAGTTATTTAAACACCGTATTAGGTTTTGAAAATTTGTTCGGGAAATGGTTGGGATGCGTACCAATATTTGTTTACGGTTATTTATTAACCGAGTCGATGAAAATATTATCTCGATCTCACTCAAAATAAAAGTCGAGAATTTGAAACAATAGTCTTTGAAATAGTTGTTTTGTGAATGTTGAACGGGTTTTGCAAATATTAACATTTCAAAATAAAGTGAATTTGCGAAGCAAATTAATTTGAAATATTTATGTTGAAATTGGATTTAACAAGTTGAAATAAACATTTTGTGTTAACTGTAATGAAGAATTTGACAAATTTTAAATAAACATGAATGTTCAAATTTCATAGCATTTTGAATAGTAATAGAATGTGTTCAAATTAAATATTACTTTATTTAATTTGTTTTGAATTGGGAATTTGAAATTTAATATGATTTTTGAACTAAGGCATTATTTTAGGGAAACGAACGAGATGATTTATATGGAAACGTTATATAGCGTCAATCGAGTGCGTCGTGTTGCGACAGTTCGATGATGTCGACTTCAAACTTCAAATAGCTATAACTTGAACATACGGAATCGAATTGACGTGAAACAGAAAACAACGGATTTATAATAATAATAGGTTTCGTATAAAAGAGGAATTTTCTAATTCTATCGTATGATTTTCGAGTTAGGTTTAAATTTAAATCCGAAAGGGTCGCCATACATGCAGTTCGCCGACTGCAATGAAAATCGAATAGTACGAATCTATATTATTTAAAGGTGATTTATGGTCAAATTTTGAATTTAGAGTGATATGGAGTTATTTGATTAAATAATCATTTTCCCAACGCTTTCAGTAACGCTTTAACGTTATTTGAAATGATTTGAATTGAAGACTTCAAACATGAATTATTATGGAAAGGACTTGATTCTTCCATATGATATGAATTTGAGATGAGTTTGAATAGAATTGGTCGTCTGATATTCGGTATGGGTTTATAGGAGCAGACAAATACGATTAGAAATATCAACATATCCATATCCTGATTCTGATCGTGTTGCCTGAGTTTGTGAATCAATATCGAGTATAAGTCAATTGATTCTATATGAACTGATATTTGAAATATAGGTGTTTAAATGGAAATCCAAAATCCAAATAAAGATTTGGTTATTCAAATGTCGACGAATTAATTAAGTTATTTTGAAAATGAAGTTTGGAAACAAACGTTGAATTTGAAAGAGGTTAAGGATAATGGGTTTCCGGGGAATTAAATCCAACATTTAATTCAAAGTAAATTGGAAATGTTTGGAAAGGAGATTTGAATTGAGAAACCCGTGTGATTTGTAACTATTGTTTTAAGATACGTTGTTACTTGGAAAGTCCGGGATCGGATATAGGTCCGAAAACCATTCCAAGTAATATTACGACGTTATGATGAAATTCAAGATTTTGAATCGATAAATGAAGACCGGGAATATCCAGATTATTAAGATCGATTGCTGACATCTCGGATCGGGTCGTACACCCGATACGAGGGTGGCAGGAGATCTGAGTATATTTGGCGATTTTCGGATTGTGTTTCGTTCAGACCCAGAACGGACTTGTATGGATGGTGTGTCTGACATCGTAATTGACCACGTAGCACTGATTCGTGTGAATATATATATGATCTGTGGCAATTGAATATCTCCGTCTCTAAGTTACGTTCTTAGAGAATATGTATTAATTCGAATCAGTGATATGTGGAGATATTGACAATGTGGCATACCCAAGTATGATATGAGCTAATGATGATCAAAGCATGGCTTATCAAAGCGTAGCTTTGTGTATGACGTGACATCGACAAACCTCACACACCGAATGATGAGAAACTAGCGGTTTGGTCTGTATATATACATATGATTTGATGATGAGTGCTGCAGCAGTGGGAAACCACTTGTGAACTGGGGATGGGGTATGTTCGGGGGGCCGCGTCTGGTCGAAAACCGTAGATACTGCCCTGGCGATTTGTTGCGTTACACTTCGCTCAATTCCCTGATTGATCTTTCGTGCCAGGAATCATCAAGTTGGAAATCCAAATCTCCAATACGAGCCATGCGATTTTTGATTGTATTTATATATGGCGACATAGTGGTATGGGACACTTATGCCGTCTAGGATTAATACATTTATTTGTGAACTTGTTTTTCCACACTATATGATAATATTAAAAGAGGATTTTCACGTATGAAATCATGTTTGGTTATCATAAGACAAAACTCGCCCATCTGGTGTGCTCTTGCATTGTGTGATGTGGGACGAGCTTATGATAGCTTCATTTTTCAAAAGTCATTGCGTATTTCTATGCACGGGAATTCATATGGAGTAAAACCCGTTCCGCATTAGCAGCGTGGTCCGTTGAATTACCCAACTTTAAAATGAAACCTAAATGATAACTGTTTTGAGTTCTCACACCAGTCCCACGACTGACCTGGAGTTTATTGTTCCTTCCTAAACTCTGGGTGCCCACTAATTTCCACACGGGCAGCTAGTGTTTAGTTTGCAGTTATGGATTGTGGAGAAGATCCAGAGTGCTTCCGGAGTTAGAGTTCACGCTAGAGTTGGAGCTTCCGCTATATCAGATAATGTTCTTCCGCTGAGAGTTTTATTTCTTCCGCTGTGTATATTTATGTGTCACTCTGATATTCATGTAACTCTGATGTAATATTGAATTTTTCAATGAAAAGTTCTGTTGTTTTGTTCAAGGTATGTAAGTACCCATAACAATTCGTCTTTCTGAACGGTTTAAGTTGGTTTAATTACCGGTGAGAATCGAGCAAAAAGGCGGGTCGTTACATAACCTAATTCTCAAGACAGGGGATGAAGACTTATGTCATCAATGGAAACACAATTCTTTGGAAGCGGAGTTGGGGATTCATCGGATCTCCTGGTATCACCGATATAAGCTGGAAATCAAAGGCCTCCATGAATTTGTTGCTGAAGAGAAACCACTGTCCTCTATTCGTAATAACCCGGAAAATCCGAGCCAATTTAAAAAATTTATTTTGGCAATTTTAGTGAATTTTGAATATTTAAATTGATATATTTTAAATAATAACGACGAGAAATTTATTTTGAATAGAATTAAAATATATATATTTATTTGGATCGTCGTTAGAATATAAATAATTATTTTTAATTATAAAAGGAATTTAGAATGGCGCGGTAGTTTGAAAATTCGATTTCGAATTTCAAATGAATATACAGGATTCAAAATAAATTGGAATTTAGAGAAACCAAAAATATTTGAATCTATTTAAAAATATCTTTCCAAGGAATCCGAAAAATTGAAATTTCATAGCTTGAATAATAAGTTATGCCCAATTGAAAATTAAGAATAGTCGCTGTAGAATTTTGGCTCGTAAAAATGGAAAATTTGCAAACGACCTCCGTTCTCGATGAAATCACTTTTGTTGGATCCAGGTTGTCGAATTATTGCTATATTCCAAAATTCATAATTTTCTGAATCAATATGTGAGCGTGGCGAAGTAAAACATGTTCTTACAGTTATAGTCAATTTGGATCGACCAGAAAATGGTCATTTTTCAAACGGTCTCCAAATTTGACGAAATTAGTTTTGTTAGAACCATATCGTCAATACGAAGCTAGAAAATATTTTTTGGGTCGTGCCAGTTTGGTATCGGAGCTTTGGTTTACATAGCTCGGAGAACAAGACACGTTAGAACCAAACGAAAGAATTCATCAGAGATTGGATTAGTAATATCCAATGAGAATGACTCGTTAGAGATGGGAGCAGTAATATACTAGAATTAGTCGGAAGAGAGTTGTCTTCAAATGAAGATGAGAACAATTTTTGTTTTGAAAATTTAAATCAATTATTCGTATTTGAATATTGTTTTTATATTGATTTAGACAATCAAATATATAAAGATTTTGCGTATACGTCTGATCCACGTGTATTTAAAGTTTTAATATACTGGATAGATATAGAATCACAATCTAGTCGCCCGAGGATGAAACTGTTGATGACTACATAGCATCAATCTTTAGTGTTCGAGTTTCGAAAGTGGGATGTTTATAATTTCCAATTGACTGGTGTGAGAAACAAAACTAGATAGGGCTATTGTTGTAAATTGGCATCAAAAACATGATTTTCTGTATATATGTCAAAATTGTGAATGTGAAATGTTAATTCACTAATTGATTGATGGTTGTGTTGTATGATTATTTGTTATCTAATAAAACCATTATGTGAAAAATGGTACACTGTAAAGACCCGCAACTCCCCCGTAAAGGAAAGCGTCGGATAGTTCGAGAACAAGCCACAACAGAACGCATACAAAGAACATTTCATTGTATATTACAACAATGCATCAGATTACAAGAATATACAGAGTTTAAAAGAATATTACACAGAATTATCAGAGATTTAAATTACATTTAAATACAACGCAGCGGAAAATAATACAATAAACAACTAGAAGAAGATATACGGATACAAAGCTTTCCGGATATCGTTCCAGCTGTAAACCAGGATCCTGTGAATATAAATCTGCAAAACCAAACTACTAGCTGCCCGTGTCGAAAATAGGGGCACCCAGAGTTTAGGTTAAAACAATAAACTCCAGGTCAGTCATGTGACTGGTGTGAGAACTAAAACAGTTATTAATCTTTATTTTAAAGTTAGGTAAATCAAGGGACCACGCCGTATAACACGGAACGGGTTTCCTCCCAAGAATACCAGTGCATAAAACAAACAGCGCAATGCTAAATAAAGAAAAATGAAGCTGTTATAAGACCCAGGTCCCATCACACAATGCAACGCAGTCGAGGATAGGGTTTTCCCTTATAACAGCCAAAGAATGCTTGATACGTTTAAAACAAATCATTTGATACTATAATAAGTGCATAGTGTATAAAACAACTTCAAATCATAAGTATCAATCATAGGCGGCATAAGCGCCCCATCCCACTATGTCGCCATATATAGGATATACAATCAAAACCGCAAAGTCTCGTATTTGGAAATTGGATTTCCATCTATGAACCGAGGCAAAAGATAGTCCTCAACCGATTCGAGACTGCCTAGCCCCAGCCTCAGGATCAGAGCTCGAGTGACCCTAGGAGCGACAGGGCCGGTCCACCGATGTGGATTAAAATGCCTGAACACTACGTTTCCCCGCCCTTTGGGGCGTAAATGAGCCACTAAATGACTCCATCGGTTCGAGAACGACCGATCAATCCGAGGCGCCTCGCAACAGCAACAACCACATAAGTCAAACTCGTCAGGGCGTGTAAAACCACTGACGCCACTTCTAACTAGGAAGAAACGCAGGCCCTCCCTGAGGTCCTTTCTCCCGTTTTTGGTTCATACCGGGTGTGAAACTCGCGAAGTAAACGTTACACAAAGCTACGCCACAAAGGCCGTGCTTTGATCATCACCACAAGACTTTGCTTTTCAACAGAAGCCTTGATCATTTGCATCTTAGCATGCCACACAGGCAAACCACTCTATGCAACCGATATCAGTCACACAGAATGAAATCCAATGTCAGACACACAGTCCATTTACAAGTCCGTTCTGGGGCTGAACGAAACCGGAGGCACCTAGTACCCCGCATATCCATCGATCTCCAAGTACGTCTGGACGATCACCAACTGTTTCCATCTTCTTGGGTGTACAGCCCAATCAAGATCATCAGTTATCACCCAAACGACGTGAAGACCTCCGGTCTTCGACCATCGTCTTCATCTTCGACTTATCGTCGTATCAGTTATTCAGAATGGGATAAACCCGGTCTTCCCGAATAACTCGCGTATATTTTATAAAAGTGTTACACAAACACAACATACGCCTCATTCCAATTCATCAGTCACTAACCGTAAATTAATCAAGAGAATAATTCCCCAAATATTAACCCCGAAGGCCGAAACCAACATCAGATCAATATCCAGAAAACCATTCTGCTTGGCTAACCGACAGTTAGTTTCTAAATTTCACGTTCAAATCTAATTAAAGATTTAACTATCGCCTGGAGCAAAACTGGTGATACTCCATTCTCGATCTTTTCAATCTAATTAAAGATTCATTAAAACTCCACTTAGTTTTAAACTGTGACTGGGTTAAAGAATCAGTGTCATTTAAAACACGGTTCACGATAAACCCAAAGTCACATCCCATTAATTATCGGGTTAAAGAACAAGTGTTA
The DNA here is from genome assembly GCA_030737875.1 of Allium sativum. Classification (NCBI taxonomy): domain Eukaryota; kingdom Viridiplantae; phylum Streptophyta; class Magnoliopsida; order Asparagales; family Amaryllidaceae; genus Allium; species Allium sativum. Next base: position 274,356,406 of record CM060927.1, read on the forward strand.
TTTAAAACACTGTTCACGATAAACCCAAAAATCAATATCATTTCAATTCCAATTAAATATTATTTAATTGGTGAACTTCATTAAATCTAAATCAAAAGATTTAATCTTTTCTCAACTGGGTTCAAGAACAGTGTTAGTGAAGACACCATTCACGACAAACCCAAATCACATTCATTAATTATCGGGTTAAAGAACAAGTGTTATTTAAAACACTGTTCACGATAAACCCAAAAATCAATACCCATTTCAATTCCAATTAAATATCATTTAACTGGTACACTTCATTAAATCTAAATAAAAAGATTTAATCTTTTCTCAACTGGGTTTAAGAACAGTGTTAGTGAAGACACCATTCACGACAAACCCAAATCACATTCGATATTCAATACAAGGCTCTGAATAGAAAATATATCGGCTTATATTCAATATCGAATTCTACGACTAACAAATGTCGTATTGGAAATAACGATACAAATATATCTTTCAAATTTCCATAACAACACCTGTAATATCACGAATTCCAACATCGAAATATTCCGAAGACAATTTCGATTCAACTCCACTCCAATGCAATCATTGGAAATTTTGGTTATTTTCAAAACCATTTCAAATTCAATTTATTTATTTAAAAATAAATAGAATTATAATTCTAGTTCAAATCTAGTTCATTTCGATAAAAATCTATTTTTATCTTTTCAAATATGGAGTTTTTCATCCCAAACTTTCACAAATCACTTCTTATGATTTTACACAAATTATTACTATTTTTAATAATTTTATCAAGGCCCGTACAGTCGATTTCCATTAACGGCCATCGAACTGCACTTACAGCGACCTTTTTCGAATTTGATTTGGACGTAATTCCAAATCCAACCGTTAGATTTCAAATTTCTAATATTCGTTAGAAAGCTCTTTTCGATACGAACCCAACGGTTCCGGTTTTAGGAGAATCCGACGGTCGGATCTCCCGCAATGTCCGTTTGAAATAAATGGTCGAAATTCACGAACTGCCGCGGCGCGGCGCGTTCTATTCAGGCCATTATATTATATATATAATATATATAATATATACTTCGCCGATTTTTATTTAAAACGAATTATATAAACAGTTTTAAATTCATTTCAAAATTTATTTCGACTTCCATTTCAATTCAAAGCAAAATTGAATTCTTCTTTATAAATTCGTTTCAAAATTCATTTCTGTTCAATTCAAATTTCAATTCAATTTGAATTCATATTCAATTCAATTCATTTCGAAATCGTTTTCAATTCAATTCATTTCGAATTCGTTTTCAATTCAATTTATTTCGAAATCGTTTTCAATTCAATTCATTTCGAATTCGTTTTCAATTCAATTCATTTCGAATTCGTTTTCAATTGATATAAATATCGTTCACGTCAAAATGGCGTCAATCTAATCAACACGGCTTCATATATTCCTTTATTTTCAAATATTCTATTTCAAATATTTCTTTTTCAAATATTTCTTTTTCAAAACTGGAATGAGGCCCAATCAATTACCATATAATGTTAATTATATGGATTTTCTACAACACATGCATATATCAACAACGATGAATAATCAACCATCATCCAAAGTGCATTCTACACTGTATAAGCATCAAATATAAATATTCAACGCTTATAACAGTCTGTCAATCAATCGATCGACACACAACTAAACAATCGGGATTAGTGTACGTCAAATATCATCCCAACACCCGTGTAGGGTTTCAAACAATCAAACACAGATTTTATTTGTGCAGTTGGGCGATGTGTAAAATTTATCGACCCAATCAATGTCCTTCAAATAAGTGTACATAAACAAACCATCTGGTTTGCAAATGAATATTTTATTTATTCACATTCACGTTAAAATTTATATTTTTAACGACAAAACATTTTATTTCAACATATGAATTTCTCTTCGGTTCATTCTTTAAAAAAAATGATATTTTTATTTTTCTAACATATTTTAGAAAATTTCGGCAGCATAACGGCACGATACTAGAAACGGGACGAGGCCTAGCCTTATCCCCGGTCTAGTGAAGGCCCACGCCATTCACTCATCAATCAAATCAATTTCATTTTGCAAACCACAAAATTTGGAGTAAGGGTCTAACCTAGCCTTACTCCTTCGCCTTATAACGGCGCACGTCTAATCCTAACCAATTTATCGATTCGATTTTTCACACCACAAACCACATTCAAACCAATATCACAATCAATCACCAAACAATCAAACAAACAAGTCCATGGTCTGTGGACGATTGTGTCGGGTGCTACTAAGCACCGTCTGCATCCTAGTATATATATATAACTAGAAATAAAATAGAAAGGTGAGAAATTCTCACTTATAGCTATCCAGCTCCACGGCTCTACATTTGCAGAAGTCTTCGTCTTTTCGCCTTTTTGTCACCTTCGTTGCTGCTTTCACTACAAATGTAAAAATCGAATTTTTACTATGTTATTCAATATATAAAAATCGAATTTTTATTTCAAAGTTCTTTATATAAAAATCGAATTTTTATTTCAAAGTTCTTTATATAAAAATCGAATTTTTATTTCAAAGTTCTTTATATAAAAATCGAATTTTTATTTCAAAGTTCTTTATATAAAAATCGAATTTTTATTTACGCTACTATATAAAAAGATTTCGCCTTTATAAAAACGTGGACTTTGCTTTTTCAAATTTAAAGATTTCATCTTTATAAAAATCTCATTTTTATTTTTCTACATATATAAAGGTGACATTTTTAATATCCCGATCATGTAAAAATTATATTTTTAACTCTCTACACCCATAAAAATCACATTTTTACCCTTCTACTATATGAAAGATTATATTTTTAATACTTTAAAAATATAAAAATCATATTTTTATTACTTTAAAAATATAAAAATCATGTCTTGCTCCTTTTACATAATAAATATCCCGTCTTTTCTCCTTTTAAAAGTATGATTTTTATTTTCATTTTAAATCAGTTTTTAAAAATCATTTTAAATTAGTTTTTAAAATCATTTATAAATTTCAGTTTTAAAATCTAAAATAATAAAAAAAATCAGTTTTTACAATGCTTTAAAATCAGTTTTTAAAAATGGTTTAAAATCAGTTTTTAAAAATGGTTTAAAATCAGTTTTTAAAAATATTTTATAATCAGTTTTTAAAAATATTTAAAATCAGGTTTTAAAAATATTTAAAATCAGGTTTTATAAAATAAATAAATAAAAAAAATAAATAAATACTTACTGCGTGAGAGAGAGAAGGGGGGGGGACGTTGCCGGAGGTGGCGGTTGGTGCCGGGGCGCAGCGTGGTGGGGTGGCGGGCCATCGCGAGGAGGTGGGGGGGCTGGCGGCCTTCAATTCGTCGGCGGTCGTCACGGTGGGGGGAGGCTCTGGCGTTTGCGTCTTCGATTCGAAGGGAGGAAGGAGATGAGCGCGAGGGGAGAGGAAGGCGCGAGGTCAGGAGGTCGGAGGGGGTGCGCCTGCCCTAGGCGGCGGCGAGGTCCTCCAGGTGGGGCGACTGGTCATCGAGGGTTCACTCCTTTTTTTTTTTCCTTTTTTTTTCGATTCGATTTAAATGAAAATTAGGGGGGGGGGGCCAGAGATAAAGGAAAGGGGATTTCCCTTTTTTTTTATTTTATTTTATTATTATTTAATTCAACCTAAAGTTGACTTTTTCATAAGACCTCGAAACGAGGCCCACCGCCTGTCGCCCATAGCGTTTCACCCCCATTCCGAACACAATGGGATATGTACCGCAAGCTGAATCGACCGTTTCGATCAGTTTCCTTTTAATTTACATTTAAATCACTATATTGAATTTTAAACGTACATTTCAAATTACCGGGGTCACATACTAACTAGAAAAATTCCAGAAAAATATTTTCTAGCTTCGTATTGACGATACGGTCCTAACAAAACTAGTTTCGTCGAATTCTGAGACCGTTAGAAAAATGGCCAATTTCCAGTCGATTAAAATCAACTGAAATGGTCAAAACACGTTTTCCTATGCCACGCTCACATATTGATTCGAAAAATTATGAAATTTGGAATCTAGCAATAACTTAACATCACGGACCCAACGAAAGTGGTTTCGTCGAAATCCGAGCTCGTTTGCAAAATGTCCATTTTTAAGGGTCTGAATTCCATAGCGACTATTCAGAAATTTCAACTGGACATATCTTTTGATTCCTGATATGAAATCTTGATTTTTCGGATTCGTTAGAAAGATATTCACTATTAGATTCCATTATTTTTGGTTTCACTAAAATCCGGATTGTTTTGCACCCGGTACATTCAATTGAAGTTTGAAATCGAATTATCGAACTACCGCGCCATTTTCAATTCTATTTATAATTATATATAATTATTTATATTCTAACGACGGCGTATATAATATATACGTCGAATTCCATTTGAATTAAATTTTCTCGTCGTTATTATTTAAAATAATTCATTTTAAATAATCAAAACTCGCTAAAATGGCCAAATAAAAATTTCAAACTGGCTCACATTTTACGGGTTGTTACAATCTCCCCCACTTAAAACTTTTCGTCCCCGAAAAGGAACAAAGTCGAAAGTGGTTTGATTATTCAGCTCTACGATCGATCAGGCTTCCATTCTCCAACTCTTTAGTTTCTGAGAATTTTCAAAATTTCAAAAATTTGGCTAACTCCCTAAATTTTTGAAAAATTTCGCCATAACCTCCCCTGCAATGGGAGCATCGGGAAATTGCAAATAGCGTTCCCGGTCCTTCAGATCTCAAAAAGAAAAAGAAAAAGCCAAGCGGCTAGCCAATAGGCTCACAAAATCATCATCACCCAAACAAAACAGGAAATTATGTAGTAAACATGTACCTATTTGTCGGGCAAACAAATTTTATTCTCTGCTCTAGCCTCCTTGCTATGACCTGTTCAATATAAGTATATGTATATGCAAGCAAACGCGACCAATTTTCAATACAATCAATATTTGGTTAAATTAGGCATAAATGGTTAAAAATTAGCAAACAACTAAACAAACAACACACACATCAATCAATTAGTGAATTTAAAGTTTCAAATTCATAATTTTGATACATAGACAAAAATCAGATTTTTGATGCTAAATCACAACAATAAGCCCTATCTAATTTTGGTTCTCACACCAGCCTATATGGAAATATATAGATAACCCACTCTCGCCAGTCGAACACAACACAGATGACGATGCCTCATCATCAGAATCATCCCCGGGCAACTAGAATGTGATTCTATATCTACCCAATATATTAAAACTTCGAATACAAGCCGCTAAGCGTGTATGCAAAATCTTTATATACTCGATTGCCCAAATTCAATTTAAATAGACTATTCAAATACGAATACTTAAGATTTGAATTTCCAAAACAAAGTGGGTTTTCACTTTTATTTTCAAAAACAACACTCTTTCGACTCGTTCTAGGACACTACTGATCCCATCTCTAACGAGTCATCCTCATTGGATATTACTAATCCAATATCTGATGAATTCTTTCGTATGGTTCTAATGTGCCTTGTTCTCTAGCTTTGTAAACCAAAGCTCTGATACCACGTGTAAAGACCCGCAACTCCCCCGTAAAGGAAAGCGTCGGATAGTTCGAGAACAAGCCACAACAGAACGCATACAAAGAACATTTCATTGTATATTACAACAATGCATCAGATTACAAGAATATACAGAGTTTAAAAGAATATTACACAGAATTATCAGAGATTTAAATTACATTTAAATACAACGCAGCGGAAAATAATACAATAAACAACTAGAAGAAGATATACGGATACAAAGCTTTCCGGATATCGTTCCAGCTGTAAACCAGGATCCTGTGAATATAAATCTGCAAAACCAAACTACTAGCTGCCCGTGTCGAAAATAGGGGCACCCAGAGTTTAGGTTAAAACAATAAACTCCAGGTCAGTCATGTGACTGGTGTGAGAACTAAAACAGTTATTAATCTTTATTTTAAAGTTAGGTAAATCAAGGGACCACGCCGTATAACACGGAACGGGTTTCCTCCCAAGAATACCAGTGCATAAAACAAACAGCGCAATGCTAAATAAAGAAAAATGAAGCTGTTATAAGACCCAGGTCCCATCACACAATGCAACGCAGTCGAGGATAGGGTTTTCCCTTATAACAGCCAAAGAATGCTTGATACGTTTAAAACAAATCATTTGATACTATAATAAGTGCATAGTGTATAAAACAACTTCAAATCATAAGTATCAATCATAGGCGGCATAAGCGCCCCATCCCACTATGTCGCCATATATAGGATATACAATCAAAACCGCAAAGTCTCGTATTTGGAAATTGGATTTCCATCTATGAACCGAGGCAAAAGATAGTCCTCAACCGATTCGAGACTGCCTAGCCCCAGCCTCAGGATCAGAGCTCGAGTGACCCTAGGAGCGACAGGGCCGGTCCACCGATGTGGATTAAAATGCCTGAACACTACGTTTCCCCGCCCTTTGGGGCGTAAATGAGCCACTAAATGACTCCATCGGTTCGAGAACGACCGATCAATCCGAGGCGCCTCGCAACAGCAACAACCACATAAGTCAAACTCGTCAGGGCGTGTAAAACCACTGACGCCACTTCTAACTAGGAAGAAACGCAGGCCCTCCCTGAGGTCCTTTCTCCCGTTTTTGGTTCATACCGGGTGTGAAACTCGCGAAGTAAACGTTACACAAAGCTACGCCACAAAGGCCGTGCTTTGATCATCACCACAAGACTTTGCTTTTCAACAGAAGCCTTGATCATTTGCATCTTAGCATGCCACACAGGCAAACCACTCTATGCAACCGATATCAGTCACACAGAATGAAATCCAATGTCAGACACACAGTCCATTTACAAGTCCGTTCTGGGGCTGAACGAAACCGGAGGCACCTAGTACCCCGCATATCCATCGATCTCCAAGTACGTCTGGACGATCACCAACTGTTTCCATCTTCTTGGGTGTACAGCCCAATCAAGATCATCAGTTATCACCCAAACGACGTGAAGACCTCCGGTCTTCGACCATCGTCTTCATCTTCGACTTATCGTCGTATCAGTTATTCAGAATGGGATAAACCCGGTCTTCCCGAATAACTCGCGTATATTTTATAAAAGTGTTACACAAACACAACATACGCCTCATTCCAATTCATCAGTCACTAACCGTAAATTAATCAAGAGAATAATTCCCCAAATATTAACCCCGAAGGCCGAAACCAACATCAGATCAATATCCAGAAAACCATTCTGCTTGGCTAACCGACAGTTAGTTTCTAAATTTCACGTTCAAATCTAATTAAAGATTTAACTATCGCCTGGAGCAAAACTGGTGATACTCCATTCTCGATCTTTTCAATCTAATTAAAGATTCATTAAAACTCCACTTAGTTTTAAACTGTGACTGGGTTAAAGAATCAGTGTCATTTAAAACACGGTTCACGATAAACCCAAAGTCACATCCCATTAATTATCGGGTTAAAGAACAAGTGTTATTTAAAACACTGTTCACGATAAACCCAAAAATCAATATCATTTCAATTCCAATTAAATATTATTTAATTGGTGAACTTCATTAAATCTAAATCAAAAGATTTAATCTTTTCTCAACTGGGTTCAAGAACAGTGTTAGTGAAGACACCATTCACGACAAACCCAAATCACATTCATTAATTATCGGGTTAAAGAACAAGTGTTATTTAAAACACTGTTCACGATAAACCCAAAAATCAATACCCATTTCAATTCCAATTAAATATCATTTAACTGGTACACTTCATTAAATCTAAATAAAAAGATTTAATCTTTTCTCAACTGGGTTTAAGAACAGTGTTAGTGAAGACACCATTCACGACAAACCCAAATCACATTCGATATTCAATACAAGGCTCTGAATAGAAAATATATCGGCTTATATTCAATATCGAATTCTACGACTAACAAATGTCGTATTGGAAATAACGATACAAATATATCTTTCAAATTTCCATAACAACACCTGTAATATCACGAATTCCAACATCGAAATATTCCGAAGACAATTTCGATTCAACTCCACTCCAATGCAATCATTGGAAATTTTGGTTATTTTCAAAACCATTTCAAATTCAATTTATTTATTTAAAAATAAATAGAATTATAATTCTAGTTCAAATCTAGTTCATTTCGATAAAAATCTATTTTTATCTTTTCAAATATGGAGTTTTTCATCCCAAACTTTCACAAATCACTTCTTATGATTTTACACAAATTATTACTATTTTTAATAATTTTATCAAGGCCCGTACAGTCGATTTCCATTAACGGCCATCGAACTGCACTTACAGCGACCTTTTTCGAATTTGATTTGGACGTAATTCCAAATCCAACCGTTAGATTTCAAATTTCTAATATTCGTTAGAAAGCTCTTTTCGATACGAACCCAACGGTTCCGGTTTTAGGAGAATCCGACGGTCGGATCTCCCGCAATGTCCGTTTGAAATAAATGGTCGAAATTCACGAACTGCCGCGGCGCGGCGCGTTCTATTCAGGCCATTATATTATATATATAATATATATAATATATACTTCGCCGATTTTTATTTAAAACGAATTATATAAACAGTTTTAAATTCATTTCAAAATTTATTTCGACTTCCATTTCAATTCAAAGCAAAATTGAATTCTTCTTTATAAATTCGTTTCAAAATTCATTTCTGTTCAATTCAAATTTCAATTCAATTTGAATTCATATTCAATTCAATTCATTTCGAAATCGTTTTCAATTCAATTCATTTCGAATTCGTTTTCAATTCAATTTATTTCGAAATCGTTTTCAATTCAATTCATTTCGAATTCGTTTTCAATTCAATTCATTTCGAATTCGTTTTCAATTGATATAAATATCGTTCACGTCAAAATGGCGTCAATCTAATCAACACGGCTTCATATATTCCTTTATTTTCAAATATTCTATTTCAAATATTTCTTTTTCAAATATTTCTTTTTCAAAACTGGAATGAGGCCCAATCAATTACCATATAATGTTAATTATATGGATTTTCTACAACACATGCATATATCAACAACGATGAATAATCAACCATCATCCAAAGTGCATTCTACACTGTATAAGCATCAAATATAAATATTCAACGCTTATAACAGTCTGTCAATCAATCGATCGACACACAACTAAACAATCGGGATTAGTGTACGTCAAATATCATCCCAACACCCGTGTAGGGTTTCAAACAATCAAACACAGATTTTATTTGTGCAGTTGGGCGATGTGTAAAATTTATCGACCCAATCAATGTCCTTCAAATAAGTGTACATAAACAAACCATCTGGTTTGCAAATGAATATTTTATTTATTCACATTCACGTTAAAATTTATATTTTTAACGACAAAACATTTTATTTCAACATATGAATTTCTCTTCGGTTCATTCTTTAAAAAAAATGATATTTTTATTTTTCTAACATATTTTAGAAAATTTCGGCAGCATAACGGCACGATACTAGAAACGGGACGAGGCCTAGCCTTATCCCCGGTCTAGTGAAGGCCCACGCCATTCACTCATCAATCAAATCAATTTCATTTTGCAAACCACAAAATTTGGAGTAAGGGTCTAACCTAGCCTTACTCCTTCGCCTTATAACGGCGCACGTCTAATCCTAACCAATTTATCGATTCGATTTTTCACACCACAAACCACATTCAAACCAATATCACAATCAATCACCAAACAATCAAACAAACAAGTCCATGGTCTGTGGACGATTGTGTCGGGTGCTACTAAGCACCGTCTGCATCCTAGTATATATATATAACTAGAAATAAAATAGAAAGGTGAGAAATTCTCACTTATAGCTATCCAGCTCCACGGCTCTACATTTGCAGAAGTCTTCGTCTTTTCGCCTTTTTGTCACCTTCGTTGCTGCTTTCACTACAAATGTAAAAATCGAATTTTTACTATGTTATTCAATATATAAAAATCGAATTTTTATTTCAAAGTTCTTTATATAAAAATCGAATTTTTATTTCAAAGTTCTTTATATAAAAATCGAATTTTTATTTCAAAGTTCTTTATATAAAAATCGAATTTTTATTTCAAAGTTCTTTATATAAAAATCGAATTTTTATTTACGCTACTATATAAAAAGATTTCGCCTTTATAAAAACGTGGACTTTGCTTTTTCAAATTTAAAGATTTCATCTTTATAAAAATCTCATTTTTATTTTTCTACATATATAAAGGTGACATTTTTAATATCCCGATCATGTAAAAATTATATTTTTAACTCTCTACACCCATAAAAATCACATTTTTACCCTTCTACTATATGAAAGATTATATTTTTAATACTTTAAAAATATAAAAATCATATTTTTATTACTTTAAAAATATAAAAATCATGTCTTGCTCCTTTTACATAATAAATATCCCGTCTTTTCTCCTTTTAAAAGTATGATTTTTATTTTCATTTTAAATCAGTTTTTAAAAATCATTTTAAATTAGTTTTTAAAATCATTTATAAATTTCAGTTTTAAAATCTAAAATAATAAAAAAAATCAGTTTTTACAATGCTTTAAAATCAGTTTTTAAAAATGGTTTAAAATCAGTTTTTAAAAATGGTTTAAAATCAGTTTTTAAAAATATTTTATAATCAGTTTTTAAAAATATTTAAAATCAGGTTTTAAAAATATTTAAAATCAGGTTTTATAAAATAAATAAATAAAAAAAATAAATAAATACTTACTGCGTGAGAGAGAGAAGGGGGGGGGACGTTGCCGGAGGTGGCGGTTGGTGCCGGGGCGCAGCGTGGTGGGGTGGCGGGCCATCGCGAGGAGGTGGGGGGGCTGGCGGCCTTCAATTCGTCGGCGGTCGTCACGGTGGGGGGAGGCTCTGGCGTTTGCGTCTTCGATTCGAAGGGAGGAAGGAGATGAGCGCGAGGGGAGAGGAAGGCGCGAGGTCAGGAGGTCGGAGGGGGTGCGCCTGCCCTAGGCGGCGGCGAGGTCCTCCAGGTGGGGCGACTGGTCATCGAGGGTTCACTCCTTTTTTTTTTTCCTTTTTTTTTCGATTCGATTTAAATGAAAATTAGGGGGGGGGGGGCCAGAGATAAAGGAAAGGGGATTTCCCTTTTTTTTTATTTTATTTTATTATTATTTAATTCAACCTAAAGTTGACTTTTTCATAAGACCTCGAAACGAGGCCCACCGCCTGTCGCCCATAGCGTTTCACCCCCATTCCGAACACAATGGGATATGTACCGCAAGCTGAATCGACCGTTTCGATCAGTTTCCTTTTAATTTACATTTAAATCACTATATTGAATTTTAAACGTACATTTCAAATTACCGGGGTCACATACTAACTAGAAAAATTCCAGAAAAATATTTTCTAGCTTCGTATTGACGATACGGTCCTAACAAAACTAGTTTCGTCGAATTCTGAGACCGTTAGAAAAATGGCCAATTTCCAGTCGATTAAAATCAACTGAAATGGTCAAAACACGTTTTCCTATGCCACGCTCACATATTGATTCGAAAAATTATGAAATTTGGAATCTAGCAATAACTTAACATCACGGACCCAACGAAAGTGGTTTCGTCGAAATCCGAGCTCGTTTGCAAAATGTCCATTTTTAAGGGTCTGAATTCCATAGCGACTATTCAGAAATTTCAACTGGACATATCTTTTGATTCCTGATATGAAATCTTGATTTTTCGGATTCGTTAGAAAGATATTCACTATTAGATTCCATTATTTTTGGTTTCACTAAAATCCGGATTGTTTTGCACCCGGTACATTCAATTGAAGTTTGAAATCGAATTATCGAACTACCGCGCCATTTTCAATTCTATTTATAATTATATATAATTATTTATATTCTAACGACGGCGTATATAATATATACGTCGAATTCCATTTGAATTAAATTTTCTCGTCGTTATTATTTAAAATAATTCATTTTAAATAATCAAAACTCGCTAAAATGGCCAAATAAAAATTTCAAACTGGCTCACATTTTACGGGTTGTTACATACACATAATCAAATTGTACCAAATATTGAACTGTATTGAAAATTGTTTGAAAATGCATGCATATACATGTGTATCCGTTGAACAGGTCATTGCAAGGAGGCTAGAGAAGAGGAATAAAATTGTTTGCCTGACAAATAGGTACATATTTATTGTACTTCTAGGGTTTTGGATGATTTTATGAGCCGCTTGGCTGTTTCTTTTTCTTTTTGGATTGGAGAGGCCGGTATGGCGATTTCGGGATTTTCCCGGTGCTCCGGTACACGGGAGGTTATGGCGAAATTTTTCGAAAATTTAGGGTGCTAGCCAAATTTTTGAAAAATTTGAAAGTTCTTGAAAACTGAAATGTTGAAGAACTTAAGCCATAATGAAAATAATGAAAGTTGAATTAGTTTGTAAAACAACTTTCAGCTCCATTCCTTTTCGAGGACGAAAAGATTTTAAGTGGGGGAGATTGTAATAACCCGGAAAATCCAAGCCAATTTAAATTTTTTATTTTGGCAATCTTAGTGAATTTTGAATATTTAAAATGATTTATTTTAAACAATAAAGACGAGAAATTTATTTTGAATATAATTAAAACATATATAATTATTTGGATCGTCGTTAGAATATAAATAATTATTTTTAATTATAAAAGGAATTGAAAATGGCGCGATAGTTTAAAATTCGATTTAGAATTTCAAATGAATGTGCAGGATTCAAAACAAACCGGATTTTAGCGAAACCAAAAATATTTGAATCTATTTAAAAATATCTTTCCAACAAATCGAAAAAATTGAAATTTCATAGCGCGAATAAAAAGTTATGCCCAATTGAAAATTAAGAATAGTCGCTATTGAATTTTGGCGCTTAAAAATGGAAATTTTGCAGACGACCTCCATTTTCGATGAAACCACTTTTGTTGGATCCGGGATGTCGAATTATTGCTAGATTCCAAAATTCATAATTTTCTGAATCAATATGTGAGCGTGGCGAAGTAAAACGTGTTTTGACAGTTATAGTCAATTTGGATCGACCAGAAAATGGCATAATTTCAAACGGTCTCCAAATTTGACGAAATTAGTTTTGTTAGAACCGTATCGTCAATACAAAGCTAGAAAATAGTTTTCGGGTCGTGTCACTATAAAAGCTAATTTAGGGTTTCTTTAGTTTACTTAAGGAAATGTTGAGTTGTAAGTGGAATTAGTGGGTGCGTTGTGTATATGCGTTGTTGATATTTGTTTCGAACAACATCATTTCCTTTTTAGGCCGAAAATTCCCTGAATAAAATTTAACCCACTTATATATATATATAGTCTTATAATCCAAAATCATAAACCATGAAATAAATAGTAGAACATCTAAAATAAGGCTAAAATGAATATAGATTTAAATTGCCAAATACATAACTGTGTCTTAATGATCCATATAATATGAGTACAATACCTAAAGATACAATAAAAAATATGGAACTAAGCCTGATACATGCTTCCAACAAAAGACAATGATGATATAATGAGCTATATGAAATAGATAAGAAACCTTTTATATAGGTACCAAAATGATGCATCCATACATAATATCTCTTAGTTTGACTCGTATTATATAAAATAACGAACATGTTAGTCTAGACTACAAAGAATGACTATTAATATGGGGAGGGTTACAAAGAAATGAACTATGACATAAACGTATAGCCGTAAAAAAATATCCTAAGTATATATATATATATATATATATATATACATAAATCATCCTAAAATTATGAAATCGCTAAGAAATATTGTAATGACCCGCATTTGCGGAGGTATTATAATTAACTTATTTAATTATATAAATGGTGATTAAAAGGATTTAATGGTCATGGAATTAAATAATGGTGAATATTTAATTAAAATAATAAAATAAATAATATATTTAATTCTGAAATAATCAGAATTGGCTGAAATGGCGATATGGTGTGAACTGGATCATCTGTGATATTTAATTCAGCTTGGAATTGATTTTGAATAACGAATATATTATGTAAACGACAGTTTGAACGTAGAGTTATAATATAATTAAAACCGAGCTCGAAATGGCGCTGCAGTTTGTAAATTGGCGATTCGAATTTCAACTGAATGTACAGGATTCGTTTTAAGCCGAATTTCTGTGAAACAAGAAACATGTGGAGCTGGTGGAGTATATCTTTCTAGTGGAAGAGAAAAATCGGGATTTCGTCGTGTAGATTTTGATTTACCTCCAAATCAAATTTCAGAAAAGTCGCTGCGGAATTCCTTTATATTTTGCAATGCTTTATTTATGTTATAAAGGGTTTTCGATATGAATTGAATATCGAGATAATCTGGAATCTAAAATATCAAGCTGTAAATTATGATATGATATTCTGGAGCTGTATGATATCATATGCGAAGATATACGATAATATAAATTTAAATATATATATATATATATATGGGTCATCCAGAGCTTTAAAAATAGCCACTTTTGCAAACGAAGTCGGAATTTGACGAAACTAATTTTGTTAGATCCGCAATGTCAAATTATTGCTAGATGTCAGTTTCCGTGATTTTTAGAGTCACTGTGTGGCCGTACGGATTTTTAGACTGAGAAACAATCAGTATTTTGACGGTTAAAAATACGCTGTGTGAGCAAACAGAGTCGGAATTCGACGAAACCAGTTTAGTTGGGACCATAATGTTAAGCTGTAGCTGCATGTCAATTTTTGTGATTTTTGGGTACTTTATGTGATCACAGGAATTTTTAATTGATAAATACGAATATTAAATCGAATATAATAAGCAAAATATCTAAATTCTACTCACTATAAATAATAGTTAACTACCACCCTTAAAACCTAATTCTCAACTTCTGTAGTCAACAAAGAAAAGCGCCGCATTTTCTCTCTCTTCATAGCTAAACAAATCTTGGCTTTGAAATTCAATTACAAATCATACAAACCTTTGAAAATCTCGAAACTATAATATTCACACTCGTGATGTGTTTAGCTTCAACCCAGTAATTGTTTTAGGCAGTTCGACGCCTTTTTTTCGATGCTGGAAAACTACCGCGAGCCTAGGGTTCAAGCTTTTGGGGGACTTAAGCTTCGAATCGAAGATTGAAGGATGGATTATTGCTCAGAAGACCGAATAGCTTCAGTTTCGTGTTTCTGGGGATTTAAGATTGTCGACGTCTGCATTTTCCACCGTGGGTTGAGCTGAAGGACGCGGCGAAGATAAGGAGTTCGAGTTCTCCTGCGTGGGGATGGTAAGATGCAGCACTCGAAGAGATGATCGTAGGAACTATGGAATTCGTATTTAGTGTTGAATCAAAGGAGTATGGGAGATCGGAAGGCAGTGTAATGGTGAGGAGTGGTTTTTCTGGAATGGAATCGGGTTTTGGGGAAGAACAATGTAGCAGGAGCGGGTGGGCTGTTATAATCGGGTATTGGGCTGGAGAAATGAAGAGGTGAAGGCCCATTTTAATAATACAATGAATGTTTATTTTATATAAATGTATGTTAACTTTAAAATGTCATAACTTTGTCATACGAAAACGAAATTCAGCGAAACTGGTCGCTTTGGGATCGTATGGATGACGACTACCAAATGAGGCTGACTGGAAGTGGATTGGAGATCGTTTTAATTTATGGAGAAATAAACTGTTTGATTCAAATCAAACAAATAGTTTATCGTTCTTTAACGATGAACTGCCAATTTGAGTAAATCTCACTAACTCTGAACAGTTTAAAATTTCATGTTGTATTTTCAGAATTGTTAAATATTGGCTGATTAACTGTGTGTTGATCGTTTGATTGAACTGCTAGTCAGTTAGTTGAATTTCTATATTGATTCTGTTTAACCAAATATATCATATGGAACTGAAAGTGATGTTATCTATATTGTTTAACATCTGTGATGCAGGCAAAACAGGTTGGAGGAATCCAACTGGATTCCTCAACATTTATTTTACTGTGATTCATATATTGTGATATATGATGTGATATATAATCTGTTGTCAATTATATGTGTTTGGACGATACTGATCATCGTGATTTGGTATATTGAATACCATAACATACCGAAATGTTGATAAGAGAATATTTTCAAAGTGATATTTGAAAATAAAATATTTATAAATGGAATATTTATAAATAAGGTATATTTATAAATTTGAATATTTATAAATAGGAGATATTTAGAAAAAGGGAAAATGTTATAAAAAGGAAACTGTTATAAGGAGGAAATCATTATTAAAGTGGAGAACCATTACTAAAAGTTAATCTTTAAAAATGAATAAACTTTGTTAAAAAGGAAATCTTTATAAAGCGAAAGGAGTTAATCGAATATAGTTTATTCGAATAGAGTAAAAGGAGTTAATCGAATATAATTTATTCGAATAGAATAAAGGAGTTAATCGAATATAGTTTATTCGAATAGAGTAAAAGGAGTTAATCGAATATAGTTTATTCGAATAGTAAAAGGAGTTAATCGAATATAGTTTATTCGAATAGTAAATGGGGTTAATCGAATATAATTTATTCAAATAGGATAAAGGAGTTAATCGAATATATAGTTTATTCAAATAGAATTAAAAGAGTTATCGAATATAGTTTATTCGATAGGAGTTAAGTGAATAGAGTTAAAGTTAAATCAAAAGAGTTAAGTGAATAGAATAAATTGAATAGCGTTATCGAATATACCTTATCGAAGGAAAGAATTATCCAATAGAAAAGATTTGAAAGAGATTTACGTAAGGAAGGTTGTTAAAGAATTAGAAGGGTGAACTTTGTCTATTGCAAGGTTAGAAACTTTGTTCAGTTAAGGTCTGAGAGGTAGTATCACCCCAACTCGATTGACCTCATTTTTAACTAAGGAATGGTTAAGGTTCGATAGTAAAGGATGGTTAAGTGAATTTAGTAATTAAAGGAAATGGTTTGAGTTGGCATCGCGATAGTTTGTTTAAACATCTGTCTAAGTCCAATGAAGAAGCTTTGGAAATGTTTTCCAAATAAGAAACCAGAAATGTTTTCTAATAAAGAAAACAAGAAATGGAAATGTTTTCCATTGTTAATAACGTATATTTTCCAAATTTAGGAAATAAGTAATATTGAATATAGGAAAACAGGAGATAAGTAAATTAATGAAATAAAGAGATAAATGTTGAATGATGTTTGATCGATATAAATTTCCATTTGGAAATAATATCGTTGTTTGCACACCTGTTTTTCTTCGATAGTTAAATCACAGACTATCGATGTTTTGACCATTTTAACGTTGTTAATATGGAGAGACCAGTTGGATTATTATCCAAAGAACCACTCTGTATTGGCATAAGCGTTGCGAATCATATATGCCAAAGGAAATTGAAGACGGAGTTATGCAAGGGCTATCCTGTTTACAGAATAGTGTCTTCGGTTCATCCTGTTCCAGGATGACTTGTATGGACGAATGTCTGACAGAGTATTTCCAGACGATCACGTATATTGATTTCTCCAACCGTACCAAGAGTGGAAGCGGAGAAGGAAAACTTCTTTTAGCTAACACATAATGTATGGTTGAGGACGTCAATCGGTGATTTGATGGATTTGACGATGTGGCATTCAAAGTGAATCTGATGTGATGATAAAGCGTAGCTTCTAGCCTCATCAACCGGTAAATGACAGAAATCGGGCAGGCAGCATGGCTAAGTCGGTCGCACCGAAGTAGGGTGTATAATCACCTGATCTAGAGTTTCATTTACTTCTAAAAATCTATTATCGATACTGTCCCATTCGGGAAACGATTGCTGATCCCAACCGTTGGTGATATACATTTGATACACTCAAGCGAAATGAGTGGTCGGTCATGTGTGGCTGGGTTGCAAGATGTTCTTGTTGAACCCAATGTATTCCTTTCTAGAGGTACACTAGCGAAGGGTGGTTCCATACCTTGTCATAGTTGGAAATCCATTACCCAATACATGCTTGCGGTTTTGATTGTATACTATATATGTAGAACGTGAGATGAAAGCGTTTCTGCTAGATGATTATTATATTGTGTTGATAGACATTATTATAATATCAAAAGGTTTTTGATATAAAGATATTTTGGATTCTCAAAAGGAAAAGCCCGTTCCGTTATACGGCGTGGTCTTATGAGATATCGATTACTTGTTCGAACTGTTTTAAACTGTTTTACTCGTACCAGCCTCATGGCTGACCCGAAGTTTATTCTGTTTTATTTTCCCTAAACTCTTGGGCGCCTAAATTTGTACGGGCAGTCAAGTAGTCGGGATTTACAGATATACTGGAAGAGTTTGGAGCAAGAGGCTTCAGGATTTTATAGCTATAATTATTTCCGCTGTGTTGTAAGTGCTGTACTTTGATAATGATATGTATATTCCAGTACATATTTGTATTTCAAAGTTATGTTATGAAATATATTTATTCGTTCCGCTGTGTGATTCGTGTTACTCTGATATTGTGTTCTTCTTCTTCTTCTATTCTAATTTTCTATCTTATCTTTCCTCACCCTCTGTTTTCTTTCTATTAATTTCCTGATTTTCAGTTTAATTTGAGGGTTGGACTTGTGTTTTTAGTCAGCTCAAATTGGACAGGATTTTCGGGTCATTACAGTTGGTATCAGAGCTTAAGGTTAAGTGAATTACTTTGGCTCTATGGCGTAACTCAGTAGTGATAGGGTTAGTAATACCCTAGACTGAGTATGAGTGTATATATACGAGTGAATGTATTTGTATATGATATAAAAATAATTTTATATTGTGAAGATTTATTGGTTGAGTAGTTTATAAGTTCTGGTCGATCAGTTTGATCTACTGTATCGGTAGGAGTTTACAAACACTCGAATACGATGGGTCGGCATGATATGTTTTGAAAAGATGGTAAATTAAAATAAGTTTACCCAAGGTATATTTTGATATAGGGAAGATATATATATCATAATTATAATATAGTGGATATATTGGTTGTTATTATAATCGAGTAAGATTATAAATTAAATGGTTATGTAAATAACCAGTCAGAATTCATATAAGTGTAATACGTGAAATCAGATGAGTTGAATCTGAAATTTTACCTAGAAATTGAATTAAAACTCGGGAGAATTGGATAAGTGTTTGTAAATGGATTTGGATTAAAAATAAGGATAATTTAAGATCCTGGGAGATTTTAAATTATTTTACAAGCAGTGTGAATTATATATTTGAATTGAATTTCAAAGTGGAAATGTTTAGAAATGGTTTTATATTATTGAACTCACTTCGATCGCTGGAAAATAGATTCTGATGATGACAGCTGCATCATCAGTATTCATTTTCGAGTTGTAAGTGACGAATTACTACTAGAGATACTGTTTTGAATTTGTTTTAGGAAAGACAAGTGTGTTGAATTTCAAAATGGGATTTATAAAATAGGTTTAAATATAGAATTTGAATAAAGAGAATTCAAATAGATTTAAATATAGAATTTGAATAAAGAGAATTCAAATAGAATTGAATATAGGAATTCAAAGGGAGTTTGATTATATAAATTCAAATGGAATTCAAATATAGGATTTGAATATAGAAAATATAAAGGAATTCAAATATAGGATTTGAATATCGAAAGTGAAATGGAAATTGAATATAGAATTCAAATGGAATTCAAATATAGGGTTTGAATATATAGAATTTGAATATAAAATTCAAATGGGATTTATTATATAGAATTTGAATAGAATTTGAATAATAGAATTTGAATAATAGAATTTGATATATAGATTTGAAAAATAGAAGTGATATAAAATTTGAATAGAAATTGAATAGAATTAACTAAGTCGAAGAAGAATTTGTTAATCGAGTTTTGAATTTGAAGTTGAACTTTGAAAGGTGAATTGGATTTGTAAATGGATATTTGAAATTGAATATAGAACTAAAATTTGAAATTTGGATTCAAATTAGTTAATAAGCAAGTTAAAATATATTTGAACATGTCATGTTCAAATATAAAAGTGAAATAGACTAAAGAGTTCATTAACAAATTAATTAATGAATTGAGTTAAAACGACCAGGTATAGTTAAAATAGATTGGGCAGGTATAAATATTCATGAGATAGGTATGGATAAGGTATGAAGGTATATAAATAGAATGCTTGACGAAAAGGTATGTATTTAATTCATATATGAGATTTTATGCGCCGTATCGGCTAGCTGCTTGGCTTTCTCTTTTTCTTTTGGATTGGTGAGGGCCATGGGAGGCTATTTGAAATATCCCAATGCTCCTAGTACAAAGGAGGTTATGGCGAATTTTTCCGGGAATTTAAGAAGTTGGAATATTTTTAAGATAATTTGATAGTTAAAAATCAACGTATCAATATATATATATATATATATAGAAGTCGATAAGGAAACGAACTTAGAAATAGAATAGTAAAATCAAAAAGGAAGACTAAGAATAAAATCTAGTAAGAATAGAAAGAGGAAGCGTATACGTGTTTAAAAGTGAATAAGTAGTTGTGTGGTATTGATTACTAGAGTAAGTAGTCATATCTGTTTTGACGTTATAAATGTTATTCGGTCAAGGTCTGACAGGTAGTTATACCCCAACTCGATTGATTTCATTATTAACAAATAAATAGTAAGATTTCAGGCTCGAAGATCAATGTTGAATAAGAGTTAGTTGAATATAGTATTTGGGTTGTCATAACGATGTTTTACACAACATCCATTTTAACCCAAATAAGTGTAAGCTTGGAAATATAATAAAGAATATTTCCTAAGTATAGAAATAAATGAGATCGGAAAAGAGATAAGTAATTAGAATATTTTCCAATTATAAATAGCACATATTTTCTAAAAAGTTTAGAAAATAAAGGAAGGCGGTATTCGGAAATGTTTTCCAAATAACATAAAAGGCCAATATGGTTATTGAAAATATTTGGTTAACAAATATTGATAAAGAAATAGAGAAGTGATTTAATTAATGGAATATTAATTAAGGGCTCAGTGACATGTTCAAAAGGAAAATTTAATTTTCTGAAAAAGTAAACTGTTTGAAAACTCCCTGGGAAAGACTGTTTGAATTAAAAACAAATTTAACAGAAATTTGGGAAAGCAAAATTGAATTAAAGTAAAGTCAGTAAAGTGGTAACCGAGGTTGAATTAGAATGATATCAAGACAAATTGGATTGTGAGATTCAAATTTGAAGTGTAATGGGATAATCAAGTTAAGAGTTGGGAATCGAGAATAAACTCTAGTTGAAATGATATTTGGCTCAGATATAAGCGAATGGTTGTGTTGTGGATAAAAGCAGATTGGAATTTGATTGGGATGACCCTTGTATCCGCTGAATTGATAGCATATGGAAGTGATAGTTGATATGCCGACAAAAGGTACAAGTTTATATTCCTATTGGATATAAGATTTATGAGACGAATTTGCAAGCCGCTTGGCTGTTTGATTTTCTTTTGGGTTGGAGATGGCCCAGAGAGGCGAGTTGGAGTTTGACCGATTGACCAGTACAAAGGAGGTTGTGGCGAAATTTTTCGAAAAATTTAGGCGTTAGAAAATTTTCAGGATTTTTGAAAATTTTCGTTGATAAGAATTAATTGATAATTTAATTGGAATTAAATTCGTTCAGTTGAAACTGAAGTTAAGAAGTGAAGAAATATGTTCTAACCAGTCGAAAGGGTCATTCTCTACCTTAGCAATTTCGAGGACGAAATTATTTTCAGTGGGGAAGAATGTAATGACCCGCATTTGCAGAACTATTATAATTAATTTATCTAATTATATAAATGGTGATTAAAAGGATTTAATGGTCATGGAATTAAATAATGGTGAATATTTAATTAAAATAATAAATTAAATAATATATTTAATTCTGAAATAATCAGAATTGGCTGAAATGGCGATATGGTGTGAAATGGATCATCTGTGATATTTAATTCAGCTTGGAATTGATTTTGAATAACGAATATATTATATAAATGACAGTTTGAACGTAGAGTTATAATATAATTAAAATCGAGCTCGAAGTGGCGCTGCAGTTCGTAAATTGGCGATTCGAACTTCAACTGAATGTACAGGATTCGTTTTAAGCCGGATTTCTGTGAAACAAGAAACATGTGGAGCTGGTGGAGTATATCTTTCTAGTGGAAGAGAAAAATCGGGATTTCGTCATGTAGATTTTGATTTACCTCCAAATCAAATTTCAAAAAAGTCGCTGTGGAATTCCTTTATATTTTGCAGCGCTTTATTTACGTTATAAAAGGTTTTTCGATATAAATTGAATATCGAGATAATCTGGAATCTGAAATATCAAGCTGTAAATTATGATATGATATTCTGGAGCTGTACGATATCATATGCGAAGATATACGATAATATAAATTTATTTATATTTAATTTAATTATATTTATATATTTAAATGGGTCATCCAGAGCTTTAAAAATAGCCACTTTTGCAAACGAAGTCGGAATTCGACGAAACTAATTTTGTTAGATCCGCAATATCAAATTATTTCTAGATGTCAGTTTCCGTGATTTTTAGAGTCACTGTGTGGCCGTACGGATTTTTAGAGTGAGAAACAGTAAGTATTTTGACGGTTAAAAATACGCTGTGTGAGCAAACGGAGTCGGAATTCGACGAAACCAGTTTCTTTGGGACCGTAATGTCAAGTTGTAGCTACATGTCAATTTTCGTGATTTTTCGGTACTTTATGTGATCACAGGAATTTTTAGTTGACAAATACGAATATTAAATCGAATATAATAAGCAAAATATCTAAATTCTATTAACTATGAATAATAGTTAACTACCACCCTTAAAACCTAATTCTCAACACCTGTAGTCAACAAAGAAAAGCGCCGCATTTTCTCTCTCTTCACAGCTAAAGAAATCTTGGCTTTGAAATTCAATTACAAATCATACAAAGCTCTGAAAATCTCGAAACTATAATATTCGCACTCGTGATGTGTTTAGCTTCAACCCAGTAATTGTTTTAGGCAGTTCGACGCCTTTTTTTCGATGCTGGAAAACTACCGCGAGCCTAGGGTTCAAGCTTTTGGGCGACTTAAGCTTCGAATCGAAGATTGAAGGATGGATTATTGCTCAGAAGACCGAATAACTTCAGTTTTGTGTTTTTGGGGATTTAAGATTGTCGACGTCTGCATTTTCCACCGTGGGTTGAGCTGAAGGACGCGGCGAAGATAAGGAGTTCGAGTTCTCCTGTGTGGGGATGGTAAGATGCAGCACTCGAAGAGAAGATCGTAGGAACTATGGAATTCGTATTTAGTGGTGAATCGAAGGAGTATGGGAGATCGGATGGCAGCGTAATGGTGAGGAGTTGTTTTTCTGGAATGGAATCGGGTTTTGGAGAAGAACACTGTAGCAGGAGCGGGTGGGCTGTTATAATCGGGTATTGGCCTGGAGAAATGAAGAGGTGAAGGCCCATTTTAATAATACAATCCATGTTTATTCTAAATAAATGTATGTTAACTTTAAAGTGTCATAACCTTGTCATACGAAAATGAAATTCAGCGAAACTGGTCGCGTTGGGATCGTATGGATGACGACTACCAAATGAGGTTGACTGGAAGT
Source organism: Allium sativum (assembly GCA_030737875.1). Taxonomy (NCBI): domain Eukaryota; kingdom Viridiplantae; phylum Streptophyta; class Magnoliopsida; order Asparagales; family Amaryllidaceae; genus Allium; species Allium sativum. Next base: position 274,380,018 of record CM060927.1, read on the forward strand.
GGATTGGAGATCGTTTGAATTTATGGAGAAATAAACTATTTGATTCAAATCAAACAAACAGTTTATCGTTCTTTAACAATGAACTACCAATGTGAGTAAATCTCACTAACTCTGAACAGTTTAAAATTTCATGTTGTATTTTTAGAACTGTTAAATATTGGCTGATTGACTGTGTGTTGATTGTTTGATTGAACTGCTAGTCAGTTAGTTGAATTTCTATATTGATTTTGTTTAACCGAATATATCATATGGAACTAGAAGTGATGTTATCTATATTGTTTAACATCTGTGATGCGGGGAAAACAGGTTAGAGGAATCCAACTGGATTCCTCAACATTTATTTTACTATGATTCATATATTGTGATATATGATGTGATATATAATATGTTGTCAATTATATGTGTTTGGACGATACTGATCATCGTGATTTGATATGTTGAATACCATAACATACCAAAATGTTGATAAGAGAATATTTTCAAAGTGATATATGAAAATAAAATATTTGTAGATGGAATATTTATAAATAAGGGATATTTATAAATTTGAATATTTATAATTAGGAGATATTTAGAAAAAGGGAAAACGTTATAAAAAGGAAACTGTTATAAGGAGGAAATCATTTTTAAAGTGGAGAACCGTTACTAAAAGTAAGTCTCTAAAAATGAATAAACATTGTTAAAAAGGAAATCTTTATAAAGCGAAACAAGTTAATCGAATATAGTTTAGTCGAATAGAGTAAAAGGAGTTAATCAAATATAATTTATTCGAATAGAATAAAGGAGTTAATCGAATATAGTTTATTCGAATAGAGTAAAAGGAGTTAATCAAATATAGTTTATTCGAATAGTAAAAGGAGTTAATCGAATATAGTTTATTCGAAAGTAAAAGGGGTTAATCGAATATAGTTTATTCAAATAGAATAAAGGAGTTAATCGAATATATAGTTTGTTCAAATAGAATTAAAAGAGTTATCGAATATAGTTTATTCGATAGGAGTTAAGTGAATAGAGTTAAAGTTAAATCAAAAGAGTTAAGTGAATAGAATAAATTGAATAGAGTTATAGAATATACCTTATCGAAGGAAAGAATTATCGAATAGAAAAGATTTGAAAGAGAGTTACGTAAGGAAGGTTGTTAAAGAATTAGAAGGGTGAACTTTGTCTATTGCAAGGTTAGAAACGTTGTTCAGTTAAGGTCTGAGAGGTAGTATTACCCCAACTTGATTGACTTCATTTTTAACTAAGGAATGGTTAAGGTTCAATAGTAAAGGATAGTTAACTGAATTTAGTAATTAAAGGAAATGGTTTGAGTTGGCATCGCGATAGTTTGTTTAAACATCTGTCTAAGTCCAATGAAGAAACTTTGGAAATGTTTTCCAAATAAGAAACCAAAAATGTTTTCTAATAAAGAAAACAAGAAATGGAAATGTTTTCCATTGTTAATAATGTATATTTTCCAAATTTAGGGAATAAGGAATATTGAATATAGGAAAACATGAGATAAGTAAATTAGTGAAATAAAGAGATAAATATTGATTGATGTTTGATCGATATAAATTTCCATTTGGAAATAATATCATTGTTTGCACACCTGTTTTTCTTCGATTGTTAAATCACAGACTATCGAAGTTTTGACCATTTTAACGTTGTTAATATGGAGAGACCGGTTGGATTATTATCCAAAGAACCACTCTGTATTGGCATAAGCGTTGCGAATCATATTTGCCGAAGGAATTTGAAGACGGAGTTATGAAAGGGCTATCCTGTTTACAGAATAGTGCCTTCGGTTCATCCTGTTCCTGGATGACTTGTATAGACGGATGTCTGACAGAGTATTTCCAGACGATCACGTATGTTGATTTCTCCAACTGTACCAAGAGTGGAAGCGGAGAAGGAAACTTCTTTTAGCTAACACACAATGTATGGTTGAGGACGTCAATCGGTGATTTGATGGATTTGACGATGTGGCATTCAAAGTGAATCTGATGTGGTGATAAAGCGTAGCTTCTAGCCTCATCAACCGGTAAATGATAGAAATCGGGCAGGCAGCATGGCTAAGTCGGTCGCACCGAAGTAGGGTGTATAATCACCTGATCTAGAGTTTCATTTACTTCTAAAAATCTATTATCGATACTGTCCCATTCGGGAAACGATTGCTGATCCCAACCGTTGGTGATATACATTTGATACACTCAAGCGAAATGAGTGGTCGGTCATGTGTGGCTGGGTTGCAAGATGTTCTTGTTGAACCCAGTATAGATAATGATATGTTATTTCCGCTGTGTTGTAAGTGCTGTACTTTGATAATGATATGTATATTCCAGTACAGATTTGTATTTCAAAGTTATGTTATGAAATATATTTATTCGTTCCGCTGTGTGATTCGTGTTACTCTGATATTGTGTTCTTCTTCTTCTTTTATTCTAATTTTCTATCTTATCTTTCCTCACCCTCTGTTTTCTTTCTATTAATTTCCTGATTTTCAGTTTAGTTTGAGGGTTGGACTTGTGTTTTTGGTCAGCTCAAATTGGACCGAAATTTTGGGTCATTACAAATATACTCATGATAGCTTGTAAAAGCAATTAGCTCCAATGGTGCATAAGATTAAATCATAAAAGTATAAGTTTAGACGTTAATACAGAAAAACTAGGAAACCATGTATAGTAAAATGATACTATGCACAAATCCACAAGATTTGGCCTACCGAACAAGCATATCCCTAAATTTCCCCTATGAATAGGAATACAATCCCTTAATTGAAATCCCACCTAGATATAATGATTTGGATGCCCTCTATGATAAGGTAGAAAACCCAAGAATTGGATGCCTCCACAATTCTGATGGTTGTATATAATTGGCCTGTAATCCTACAAATGGATTACTTCCACAATCTCCCTGTAAGCTGATATAATCCTCTATAAATGGAATGCAACTACTTACGTTATTAAAGCTCATTACTTCTGGATACTAAAACAATTTAGAGAACATAAGATGAGAATTAATTCGTATGAAGTTTGGAATCTGTCTCTAGAATTATAGGAGCTATATATCCTATTAGATGGATCACAAGCTCGAAAGATGTCATGAAGACCTAACAATGGATGAAGGCCGGAATGATTGCCAAAAAAAATCAAAGATGGCACCAAGGACCAATTTATAGCACCATGTCCCAAAAATAGTATGAAGGCCTAAATTATAGCATATAGATTCTCAATAATAGAACAAAGGCTCGCAAAGTAGGTGTCTCATAGAAAACCTATTTGATTTGGTTTGATTCTCATCCATCTCCAAATAGATCTAATCGAGTCGCTAAACCCAACACAAAAGAGACTGGAAGTGTCATATATTTTCAAATAGAAACTAAGTAAGTAATGACCAAGCGTCTCATACCACACGGGTTTACCTAATCTTTTATTACAAGATAGCAAATTCTACTTAATTGCAAAAGAGTTTCAATGCCTCAATTGATCGAAAGTGGCAAATTTTACACAAAATAGATCTTGATATTTTTATTTACATAATATCAATGAATAGTTAATACATACATATATAACCCTTTGTTTGGTTTCTTACTAATTTATAAATTTTATAAAGTAATTTTAAGCCATTATTTGAATTGTTCAAAAATAATATTATTATGATATTCGATGGAATATATAAATATATTGGATTTCCATTTCTATGCATGAGAAAGACATTCATATTTAATAATATTATAGAAAACTTATTTAATTTGGAAATGATTTCTTATTCAAATTGGAAGTGTGAAATTATTATGAGAATAATTTTCTTAAAATTATTCTTGAATCCATATATATATATATATATATATATATATATATATATATATATATATATATATATATATATATGCACGCATTTTTAAAAAGTCTTCATAAAATCCTTTTACTCTCTTTCTCTATACATTTTTGATATAATGATGATTTAAGGCCTCTATTTCAAACTATTTTAAAATCATTATTAATAATAAATTATATGTATATATCCACAAGAATTTCATATATCCTCATTATAGAAGATAAGCTATAAATAATATATTTAGACTAAACAATTCATTCTGAAATCATTCTTCCAAAAGCTAAGAGTCCAATAGCGTAATCCAACTTACGTTTTATGTAATCCGAATAAGTAGAACAACTCGATGAAACATTGACATCAAAGATTGTTCATAAATTCATAAGATTAAATCTAAAGAGAAGATAAATACCGGTAGAAAATGATGTCTAAAATAGTCGATTATAGACCAAGAGTCACATGAATGAACGTAAGGTTAAACAGGTGCAAATGGAGCCCAAGTCGGAGCAACCTTGGTCCTAACCTAGGTCATGACTAATGGATTGGTCCTAACACTTGGGCTGAGCTATTTGGCTCTTGATGAAGCCCTAGCTACCCGACTGTGATGGTTCCTCTAGTGACATTTGTATTAATTCCTAGGTTATTTAGCTTACAAACATGCAAACACATAAACTACTACAGTTTGATAAGTAAAATGATTTTTCAACATGGATTTATGCCAAGATGAAACTGAAATTACAAACTAGTAGAGACTATATACAATACTGAGATTAATTTTATCATATATTCAACCAAATTGCAGTATATAAACTATGATCAAATATCCTGTAGAAGTGTGAGGGTTACTTACCTTAAATAGGCTTGAATTGGAAAAAAATCCTTGATTCTCCTAGATTTCAACTTTAACTTGCGAACCTTGCACAACTTCAACAACTAGAAAGAAAGAGGATTACAACATGTCAAAATTTATAACGACCCAAATTTTCGGTAAGAACGCCTGTAAGCACATATTTTTTGGCGCGTGAATAGTGTCTATTATAAATTTATATATATAGGTCCATAACCCTTCATTTTTACAACCCTAATATCCAATTAGCCTATATACCATTGAATTAACTCCATATAGTAGTTCTCACTGATCGGAGCCACTCGAGGGTGGATTGGCCCATGACATTAACTAGGAAAGTGTTTAGGATGATGTGATGAAAGAAATGACCAGTTGGATCACTGAAAATAGGCTTCAGGTGGTCGTAATGTGCTCACATAGGTTTTTGTTTGGGATGGAAAAGCTAGCAACATTAAGGAGGATCAGGGATAGGGAAGTTGCGCTCGACGTAGGCCAGCTTGTCAATTGGAGGAAGTACAGTGGGCTTTGGTCCCCTATGGCGATTGGTTTTTCATGATAAACGGAGTTGTTTCCACGAGTTCATTCTCGAGCTAGTGTACATGGTCGTTGGGGATTCAAGTGGCATGGAGGTGTAACGTCCCGCATTTTTGTCGGTTTGTATTTGAATATTTAAATCAGTTTAAATATTGAATTTTTTATATAAGTGGATTTAAATATTAATTAAAACGAAGTTGAACGTATAAAAATATATATTAAATATAATCAAGCCCGAAATATCGCGGCAGTTCGTAATTTAACGTTTTGAACTTCAACTGAGTATACCGGATTCATTTTGAATCGGATTTCTTCGAAACGAGAAACGTTGGAATCTGTTAAACTGTATTTTTCTAACGAAAATGGAAAATGGAGATTTCGTTAAATATATTGCAAGATATGTCCAAATCAAATATTCAGAAAGTCGTTATGAAATCGTATATCGACCGTAACGGTTATTTGAATATAACTTGATATCGGTTGGAAATCGGGACAAGGTTCTTTTGAGGCGCAGCGATAATTTAATTTTTAGAATTTTACTGTAATTTTTAATTAATTAAATATACAACTTTTATTTGGAGTATTTCGCACCATGTATCTGTATTTCGGGATTTCAAAATATGAGTCAATCTATCGGTATTATTATATTTTTAGGATCGTGACACCTCGTTAAGCACGAATGTACTCTTACTTCTATCCGTGCATGAACAGAATTTATAACAAAACAAAACATACACATGCCCTCATCCAACGCAGACAATGCTTTAAATATAAGGACATACCATACTTTCAAATTAATGCAGACCATTCCCCTATAACTTCACACACAAGAAATAGCGAACCTACTCTAGCTCAGCGTTGAGATATTTTCGTGTATACCATACTTCACAAATGACTAAATTATATATATTATATGGTTCTGTCTTTCTTAGCTATTAAGAAATAGAATAAGATAACAAAACCCTACTTGTTAAGCTATAACATAGACAGGAAAGAAACACGCAAGACCTAAGGTCTAAACCATACCCCTCAACCTAACCTAATTACTTAACTGCGAAGGAGTAGCTGCTACACTACAAACCTATATGCGCCTATTACTTAACCATTAAGTATCAATACACTATATAAACGACCAGGCACATCTTGTTTCTTCAGTCTCTCCGCTTATCTCACTCTCTTTCTTCCGTCGCTTCTTACGAAATAAGTAAAGAAAGAAAGCAGTTTCGTTCATGTTCAAAACGTAGTCTCGCACAAGTGCGAGGCGTTCAGGATGGGAAGGAGGGTGTAAAACGTTGGTATGTAGGAGGAGAGAGATCCACGTGTAGTATGGGATGTGAGTTGTTGATGGAGCATGAACATGCGTTGTTCATAGAAGGCATGGGTTTTGCTGGTAGTGGGGTTTAAAGACGCTGTACGAGTTGTCTTCAAATGGGGTTTATGTCTGGAGTTTTGAGGGGACTGTCATGATGAATTTTAGGAGGTTTTTGGCTCCAGAAAGGGTCGCACTAATGTTGTGTGTTACCAGGGATATGGTTGGAACGCAACTCCAGGGAAGGATGCAGGTGAGCATTCATAATGCTAGGCGAGGAGAAGCATGGCGTGAAGTCCAGTGATGGACTCGTGTTGATGAGTGATTTATGAGGGTAGTTGAGTTCGGTGTTGCATTCATTGTGTCGAGCTCGAGTAAGGGCTGGAAACGAGAATGGGGAGAAAAGGCTCAGGAGTTAGATGCATTCTTGAAGAGGGGTACGGGATGATGTTCATGGGAAGAGAGTGGTGGTGTTTGTTGAAATTGAAGGAAACAAATGAGAGTTTCTGCCACGTGGAAATTACCTGAAGCGGGGTTCAAAGGTTTGTGGTGCCGTGAAAAATAATGAGAGCTGTAGTGTGGCAGTAGTAGGATCCAAGGTTCCAAACAGTGGTAGGAGGAAATATTAATGTGCGGGTCTGGGTACTGATCGATGAAATGGGCTAGTGTAAGGCCCAAGAGGAAGAAAATATAAATAAATAAAGAGAGCCCGCAAATAAACATGGGACTGAAGTTGATCTTCACATGACAATATTAGTGTGGTATTGGTGCGGTGTAGTTGCCGAATGGTCTTGTCTTCACATTGGGACTAAGAGCTGATAAGAGGAGGGAGATCGCAGTGAAAAGTGTGATGTGCGGTAACATTTAAAGTTGTATGAAGGAGGGCGTTTCTCGTTCATTGGGTGCATGGATTAACAGAGAATGGTGAAGTCATGGGAGCAATGAAACGACGCAAGCAACGGTGGTGACAGAATAATTGAATAGCAGGATGGAGCGGAAAAATGAACGGTCCATTGTTATTGGGGAGGAGATTTTCATGGTTTAACATTGGTTTGGAAAAACATATGGCGACAGTAAGATGGTAGAAAAGCGTAGAGTGGTTTCGAAAACCATAGGAGACTATATGCTGAAGTTTTATTCGAGAATAATGCACTGTTTAGAATAGATGCAAGATCGTGGCCGGTTCAAACAAGTAATGTTACGCAATGGCACCAACGGGGAGTGATTTGGAGCACTCTACAGTTTATGCAATGAAAGCGCCGGACGCAAATCGTTATTTAACGATTAACGCGCCAAGGTGAGTAAAACCACTAACTCTGATCTACTTTAAAATATTTTAATTATATTTTAATGTTGTTTGAATGTTGTGTGATGGTCGATTAGGTAGATTACAATTAATTTGGTTGAATATTATATACCGTTACATATGTACATACCATCGGTTGGACACTGATTCCATCAATTTGAATATCCCCTAGTATAGAGTTAGTGTAAATTGTGTTGACTGACATCTGTGGATACGGAAACCGGTTGGAGGAATCCGACCGGATTCCTCGATATTTATGTATACTGTTTGTTTTATATGTATGCACTGTTTGAACCCAAATGACAGTAAAACCCCATGTGAATGTTGATGTTGAATGGGAATTCAACATTTGTTTGATTTAATAAATAAACGATATCAATTTAGAAAGTGGTAACAGTCGACCGTAAATCCATCGTTTTGTTAAGAAGTTGATTGGTCGTCAGGCAAATCAACGAAGTTAATTATAAAAGTTTTATAATTATAAAAGTTTTATTTTTATAATTTAAACAAAGTTTTAAATCATAATAGAAGTTCTATTAAAAACCAGTATTTTAGAGTTCGTTTTTATAAAGAAAATAAAAACGATTGTTGACATCTAAATAAGTTTATTAAGCAGAAATCATTCGACGATTAAACCTTTGAATAATTATTTTAAGACAAATAATCTGAAATATTATTAGATAAAATATATTAATCTAATGGTGAGAAATAATCAAATCAGTAATGAATTTACTGATGGAATAAAGTTGATTTAAATCAACTATTTAACTGTGAAATCAAGTTAAACGAAGAGTTGATGTTTAAAATAAATAATCATGAACAACGGAGATTTCAAAGTATGAATATGGTGTTATGAAAACCATATTCCAAAATAAAACAAAGAAATACAATGTGATGTACATTATAAGTAATAAGGAGTTTAGAGTTACGAACGTATATCTATTCTAAGGTAAGAACGTTGTCGATCAAGGTCTGAGAGGTAAATAGAATACCCTAACTTGAACGGCTTCACTATTATCGAGGAACGATATCAGTTTGTGACAGAAAGAAATGTCAAGATTAGTATAAAAGGAATATGGCAGCGTATTGTAAGTCTTAGAACTATAGCGATAAAATAAACGTTGTTGACAAGGTAAGTGTGACTGTAATGTTGAGATTAGTTATAAAGAGAATACTACAGCGTATGACAAGTTTTTACTATAGCGGTAAATTAGCGTTGTTGACCAAACTTAAGCATGATTTTTATATACAGCAGCACTTCCTAGGAAATGCTACAGTTTTGATTTGAAGCCCACTTATTCTAAAAGTAATAAGTAACGATATTTGTCCAAAGAAATATAAGAACGAGTTAGAAAGAGATATTAGAAAATTGTTTCAGAAAGCAATGACATCATTTCGACATTCGAAATGGGATTAGAATTAAACCATTAGGATTGGGAATTTTAATTCGACGATGTCGAATGTAATAAAGTAAATCATTTTTAGGAATTATAATCTGAGAAGATAATTAACATTTAGTTTTAAACAAATAAATGTTGATAGGATAGGAATCAGTATTTAGTTGTAAACTTGATATCGATTAGATAAGAAGTTGACTTAGAGGCAGAATTTATAAAGTGGAATAGGAGTGAAAAAGTATGGAAGAGTTTTCGGTAAATCAGATAAGGGAAATTATTACGTGAATAAAGAGTTATATGATAAAGGTATTCAGATTTCTATCACAAGGGATGGTATTCACATTTCAAAGTGAATGATGTTTTAAAAAGTGAACGTTGGGCCGATTTAAAAGGTTAAAATGAAATTGGAAATATTTTCCAATATAAATAGGGTAGATTACCCAAGTATAGAAATAAAGAATGTGAAATAAATGGAAATGGTTCGAACATTAATAACGTATATTTTCTGGAACATGAGAGGAATAAGAGTTTATAATAATTGGAAATGTTTTCCAAGAAGTGTAAAAAGGCTAAATGGGATTTGAGAAATATATAGTAAGATATTGGAATTTGGATAATAAAACGAATGTTAAATAAAAAGTGCCCATGATTGTGTGATGTTAGTTATACATTAGAATGGATGTTGTTTTTACTCCGATAGTTAAATAAACGACTATCGAAGTGTTTTGACCATCGTTGTCAATACGGAGAGACCGGTTGGATATATTATCCGGAAACCACTCCGTACAGGCATAAGCGCTACGAATTAGATATGCTGAAGATAATTGAAGACGGAGTTAAATGCAAGGGTCGTCCAGTTCCAGAATGGTTCTTTCTGTTTGTCCAGTCCCAGGACAACTTGTATGGACGAGTGTCTGACGGAGTATTTCCAACGGTCACGCCGTTGATTTTTACGAATATACGAAGTTGGTGGGGGAGAAGGTAACTTCTCTTTATTCTACACCCAGTGTGCATTTGTGTAATCAATGTGTGATTACGGATTTGACGATGTGACATTCAAAGAGAATGGTGATCAGATGTTCTGAAGATAGACGTAGCCTCTAGCCTCACAACTAGGAAGTAACAAAAGTTGGGCTAGGCAGCATGGCTAGTTGGGTCATCCCCAAGCAGGGTGTATTTTCACCGATCTAGAGAAAATTCATATTTATACTTCTTTCGATTCTGTATCTTCGGATGACGGTTGGATGGCCTACAACCGTGGTGGCAATATATTCGCGACACTCAAGCTAAATGAGTGAGCGGTCATGTGTGGCCGGGTTGCAAGACGTTCTTGTTGAACCCTGAGTGTATCCCCTCTAGAGTACACTATTCATAAGGTGCTCCCATACCTTGTCTGTCGAGATCCAATCTCCAATACGTGGCCTGCGGTTTATGATTTTATACTATATATATGTGGAATGTGAGATGCAAGCATTCTGCTACTTGATTAATTAATTGAGTAGACATTATCATAATATCACTGGTTTTGATATCAAAGTAATTTGGGTTATAGTAAGATAAAATCCGTCCATGTCTATGTGTGGGCTGGTCTTACTATTATCCTTTTGTTTCAAATGGATTTTCTTCAAAGTAAAACAGTATGGTTGGAATTTACTCACACCAGTCCCATGACTGACCCAAAGTTTATTTGTTTGTGTTTTCCCTAAACTCTTGGGTGTCCAAATTTGTACGGGCAGTCAAGTGTTTCAGGCTTTGCAGATTCACTTGGAGAAGCTCAAAGCAGAAGGCTTCACCATATGTATTTAGAGATTATTTCTGCTGTAATATGATGTATTGTACTCTGATAATGGTATGTATATACTATACAGGTTTGTATTTCAAAGTTATGTTATATAATACATTTAATTTGTTCCGCTGTGAGTTTCGTGTTTACTCTGATTCTGTCCAGTTGTGATCTTCTTCTTCTTCTTCTATTCTATTAGTTCTATCTTATCTTTCTCATCCTCTACATTCTTTCTATTAATGACCTGAATTTTCGTGCACTTTGAGTTGAATGTGTAGTATATTGGTCAGCTCAAATTGGTACGGATTTTCGCGCCATTGCAGTTGGTATCAGAGCTGAAGGTTAAGTAATTACTTTGGCTCTGTGATGTGACTCAATAGAGATGAGGTCAGTAGTACCTTAGATTGAGTTTGAGTGTATATATATGAGCGCGTATTTGTGAATTAATATAAAAACTGTTTTATATTGTGTTGACTAGTCAGTCGAGTGGTTTATGAACTCTGGTCCAAACAGTAATGCAAACTGCGTCGATAGGTGTTTCTGAACTCTTGGACAGAGTAATTTTACCCAAATTATATTTTGATATAATTGAGTATATATCTTGAGATTATTATAGTGTTGATCGTTATTATGATCAAATAAAAAAATTTGTAATTGAGTTAGTTATATAAATAACCAGTTGAAATATTAAACAAGTATAATATACAGAATCAGATAGATTAAATCTGAGCTTATAACTAGAATTGGGAATTAAAACTCTGGAAACTTGGAAAAGAGTCGGAAATAATGTTTGGATTAAATATATGGGAATTTTAAAATCCTGGGAGAGATTTGGAAATATTTTCTAAGCATTTTGAAAAGATATTTTGAAGTGATTTTCAAAATGAAAATGTTGAAAATAAGTGTTTTGAAAGTAATATAGTATTGAACTCACTTCGATGGCTGGGAAATAAATTCCGCTGATGATCGCGACATTTCGGTGTTCATTTTCGAGCTGGTAAGTGACGGATTACTACCAAAGATTTTGTTTTGGATTGGTTTAAGAAACAAGTTGTTCGAAAATTCAAATGTTTTGAATTGCTATATTATGAATATATAATTTCGAACTGATTTGAAATAAATCCCAGGAATTTGAATTCTGAAATAAAAATTTAACTTATGGAGTTAAAATGGTAAAAGTGGAATTTAAACGAAGATAACAAAACTGGACTGAATTTGGGACGATCCAGAATGGAAATTGTAAAAGAGAAATATGGGAGATTCTAGTTATTAAAATGAATTGATTCTTGCAGAATAAGAATCGAATTTTGAATTTGGAGATGAAGATAAATAACTCAAGAAATAAATTAGTAAATAAAATTGGAGTTGAAATAGAAATTTGGCCCAGTAAAAGCGAATGATTGGATTGGAAAATAAATTGGAGTTTAGTTGGAGATGTGTGGATATATGCTGGCTTGATAGCAAAGTGCAGAATCAGAATTGGATGCCAACCAAAAAGGTACATGTTTAAATAATATGGAGTATGAAATTTTTGAGTGCGTTTGGAAAGTTGTTTCGCTGTTTGATTTTATTTTGGATTGGAGAAGGCCCAGAGTGGCAATTTGTTATAGTACTGAATAAGCCGTGCAGAGGAGATGTTGGCGAAATTCTCTAAAAATTTAAGCCGTTAGGAAATTTTCAGAATTTCTAAAAATATTCGGTAATAAGAAGAAATTAATATTTTAATTGGAATTAATCAGTTCAGTTGAAACTAAAATTATGAAGTAAACCAAAAAGATTTTTTAACCTGTTTATAACAGAGATTGTAGCATTTTCCCTATCTTAGCAATTTCGAGGACGAAATTATTTTAAGGGGAAAGGACTGTAACGTCCCGCATTTTTGACGGTTTGTATTTGAATATTTAAATCAGTTTAAATATTGAATTTGTTATATAAGTGGATTTAAATATTAATTAAAACGAAGTTTAATGTATAAAAATATATATTAAATATAATCGAGCCCGAAATATCGCGGCAGTTCGTAATTTAACATTCTGAACTTCAACTGAGTATACCAGACTCGTTTTGAATCGGATTTCTTCAAAACGAGAAACGTTGGAATCTGTTAAACTGTATTTTTCTAACGAAAGTGGAAAATGGAGATTTCGTCAAATATATTGCAAGATATGTCCAAATCAAATATTCAGAAAGTCATTATGAAATCGTATATCGACCGTAACGGTTATTTGAATATAACTTGATATCGGTTGCAAATCGGGACAAGGTTCTTTTGAGGCGCAACGATAATTTAATTTTTAGAATTTTACTGTAATTTTTAATTAATTAAATATACAACTTTTATTTGGAGTATTTCACACCCTGTATCGGTATTTCGGGATTTCAAAATATGAGTCAATCTACCGGTATTATTATATTTTTAGGATCGTGACACCTCGTTGAGCACGAATGTACTCTTACTTCTGTCCGTGCATGAACAGAATTTATAACAAAAACAAAACATACACATGCCCTCATCCAACGCAGACAATGCTTTAAATATAAGGACATACCATACTTTCAAATTAATGCAGACCATTCCCCTATAACTTCACACCCAAGAAATAGTGAACCTACTCTAGCTCAGCATTGAGATATTTTCGTGTATACCATACTTCACAAATGACTAAATTATATATATTATATGGTTCTGTCTTTCTTAGCTATTAAGAAATAGAATAAGATAACAAAACCCTACTTGTTAAGCTATAACATAGACAGGAAAGAAACACGCAAGACCTAAGGTCTAAACCATACCCCTCAACCTAACCTAATTACTTAACTGCGAAGGAGTAGCTGCTACACTACAAACCTATATGCGCCTATTACTTAACCATTAAGTATCAATACACTATATAAACGACCAGGCACATCTTATTTCTTCAGTCTCTCCGCTTATCTCACTCTCTTTCTTCCGTCGCTTCTTACGAAATAAGTAAAGAAAGAAAGCAGTTTCGTTCATGTTCAAAACGTAGTCTCGCACAAGTGCGAGGCGTTCAGGATGGGAAGGAGCGTGTAAAACGTTGGTATGTAGGAGGAGAGGGATCCACGTGTAGTATGGGACGTGAGCTGTTGATGGAGCATGGATCTGGTGCGAAATCATGTGGGAAGGTGAGGAATCCCTGTAGTGTGCAAAAGCATGTACTGTGCATGCGTGTATATATGGTGGTAAGTGGATATGTAACACCCCGTAATTTTATAACATTAAAATTCACAAATTAAAGTATACTTAATTTTTAGAAAAGAATTAAGTGAAATGGGTTGCGCAGAGAAATATATATATTGATATATATATATATATATATATATATATATAAATTAAATAAATAAATATGCGAAAAAGTTCAAAACAACGAATTGGGAGGGGAAATAACCGAACCGGCCCATTTTTGAGGTCGACCCGAGCCTCGCTGGGTCGACTAGGGGTTAATCCAGGGTGTTTGGCTGTCAACCCGTGGGCCGATTCGCTCAAATGCAGATTTTGCATTTGATTGGTTCTCATGGTTCAGGGTTAATCTAATGGTCCTAAATAACTTCCTACACCTATAAATACATCCTAATGCTAACCCTAAACCTAATTAAAATAGAATAGTTACCGTCATACCATCGCCATGGAAATCAATGGAGCCGCCGCCAACTAAGAAAGAAGAAAAGCAAATTCAATTCTAATTCTCTCAACCCTAAAGCAAAGCAAAACTCTCTCTTTTCTTCTCTAAATTGTGAGTATGATGATCTTAACAAGATTATTATCATTTTAATTAGGTTGAGTTATGAATGGATTATGAGTAGATGATGTGAATTATCATATATGTTGTTGTAAACCCCTTTTGCTATCATGTATATAGTAAATCCAACGTTATGTGATGATGATATCTTATATGTTGTAAATCATGCTATGATGATGTTATGTATGTTGAAAGTTTCTATGTTAAGTTGTGATGAATCATGCATGTTAAAAAGGCCATGATGTTACCATCTATGCTAGTTAGTTCATATTAATAAAATCATCATGTTTGGGTTATGTTGATCTATATGACAAGTCACATATGCAAGTTAGATTGATTAGAAAAGTTATGAACATATACCAAGACATCTATTATGACATCTAGAATTATGCTATGACATATGTGATATCCTATGCTAGTTCACACCATCATTATGTTGCCTAAAAACCCCATATGCAAGTTTATGTATAGATTTGGGCTATGATCATATCATATAAATTGAGACATTTAACAAGTTGACACCTTTTGATCCTTAACATGTGTAGTTTATGCAAGTTTCACCCCTATTATGATTAGATTTATTTTAATTGTCTATATGTTGTGATAATTTATCTTTGTGCTAGGTGTTAGACTATACAAGTCTAGCCTATATTATGCGTTGAATAAGCGAACGTATAAACGTGGGTAGGGGTAATATTAAGGATTTAATATTAAAATGTTGGGGTGCAATCGATATGATTTTGCATTCCATAAGTGGATGGCCATAATTGAGTCAATTATGGACATCATTAAAAGTTGACTTAATTAATAATTTGAATAGGGAATTATTAAAACTGGGGTAAAAGATTTTGCGTGTTAATCAATGCTTAGGACACGAGGTTGGACTCGTTTGTGACGTAAACCTGCCCGGACCCGCCCGGCAAATCCAGTGGTCACAAATTTCAGCCCAATGTGAGAGGTCCTAGGCCTAAACTAAAGCATAACGGTTGTAAAGACACGAGGTTAGACTCTTTTATGGTGTAAGACTGCCCTGACCCGCCCGGCAAATCCAGCTGCCATAAATGCCAGTCTAATGTGAGAGGTCTTTATGAGGTTATGGCCTGAATGAATTAAGAAATACTTAACCAGATAAACATGTAAGGTGGGACATGGGGGTTAAGTAGGTGCCTTGGGTGGCATGAGGAATCTAGGGGGTGCCCTTAGTGGCATGTGAAATACGATTAGTAAGACTTAACCAAATACACATGTAAATGAACATGACTAAGAGGGTTAAGTGGGATATACTAGTGACAAGCTTAGGTGGGTAGCTTGTGGGAGCCCATTTCGACCAGTATCCCAAACGTATCTTTGTGGTCTCGACCCAAGTCGAGGACGGGACACGCATGCTGGGTTCGACTGTAAGAGGCCAAAATGGGGAACGGTGGAAACGCAAGTCCAACGGGTTTCATATGCGTGTGTGGACCCGGGATGGTAGGTAAGACTTTGTTGCATCGTGTAGGTATAAGCCGTGCATTGTCAAGTTGTATCGGGTTGCCACTTTAGGGGAGTGATACACCCCACTGTGGGGCCAGCACGGGTATCTACGAGTTGGGAGCCGATCGAAAGTGGGTAGTGGGGTACACCTAGTGGAGATAGGGGCAGACGACACCTATGTAGTCAGCTAGGGGTACGTAAGGCTATTTATAAAGTTTCTATGTGAAGCAAGTGGGATCAAACAATAGGGTGACTGGTGTGGTGCAGTGTAGTAATGTGCGGTGCAGTGTAGTAATCATTCGTTATTAATTAGGTGTGCCTTTACCGTTATCTTTAACGTTATATTAAACGCTATCTTTATCTTCCTAAGAGTTCATAAACATTTACTTGTCTTCCAGCTTATGCCTTAGTCTAGTTATTTTGATAATAGTATTGTTAGAATTATCATACTCGCCAGACTTTATGTCTGACCCCCTCCATTTCTATCCTTTTTCCCCTCCAGGTCCTCAGGTTGGACCCAGCTCTAGTGGAGCTTGATTGGATTGCTTCATCTCTTTGGAAAGCTTGGACCCTTGAAGTAAAGTCCAACTTGTTATCTTCATTAATGGCTATTTGTGTAATGGGATTATGTATTTTGTTTTATGAAGATGGATAATGTACTTGACTCTGATTAATGGTTTTGTGATGTAATAAACATGTTTCCGCTACAATAAAATGAAGTTTTAGATCTCCAAGTACTACTTATTATCTGTCTTGTTGTAATTTTTCTGTTCTATATTCACTTATAACCTCCATGGAAGTTAATGCATTCCCTTTGTGAGTGACATTAATGGATGTGGAGTGTTACACGTGGTATCAGAGCTTAAGGTTTCCAGAACAGATAAAAATACTTTAGAAAAATAGTTATTTTTGGAAGAAGTGCTTTCAAAAACATGTTTTAATGAGAAATTTAAAGAGAAAAGTTTTTAAGAAAAAAAACATAATCCCCAATAGCCCATATCTTTATCTTTCGAATTCTCCATTCTGAATCTTTCCTTTTTCAATTCAGCATGGCTGAAGATCTTAATCTACCCGACGGTGTAACGATACCAGGATGGTATAGGAGGCTATTGGAGGCTAGGGCCGCTGCAGGTCCAGCCAATGTTCCTCCACCACCAGTTGCACCCGTTCCTCCTCCTCCTCCTCGCCTAGATACTTTTGCAAAGACATGCAAGGAATTCAAGGCTATGGGTGGAAAACCATTTCAAGGGTCAGAAACGTTTGTGGAAGCTAGAGATTGGCTTAAGGAGGTGGAAGAATTGCTAGAAATCTTTGAAGTAGAAGAAGGGAAGAGAGTTCGTTTAGCAGCTTGGTTGATGAAGGGAAAGGCCTCGTTTTGGTGGGAGGTCACTAATGGGGAGCGTCCTGTTGACTCTTGGGCGGATTTCAGACGTAGGTTCGAGGCGAAGTTTCTGTCAAGGGCGGAAGAAAATCTATATATGGAAAGGTTCTTGACATTGAAGCAAGGAAGCTCATCGGTGAAAGAATATGTAAATAAATTTAATCAGTTAGCAAGGTTTGGCTTGGACTTAGTGAACACGCCGGAGAAGAAGGCGCTGAGGTTCGTGAATGGCTTGAATGAACCATTGCAAGGGTTGGCTATGACCTACATCCCTATGGGGGCCACCTTTGAGAAGTTAGTAGAAATGGCGCTTATGCATGAGGAGAAAAGCGCTAAAGCTGATAAGGCACCCTAGAAGAAGGGGGATCAGAAGAAACCACAACAGCAAAACAAGAAGGGTGGTAAAGACAATAACGGCAAGGGAAAGAAGAAATGTTTTAACTGTGGGACACTAGGCCATCTCAGCAAGGATTGCCGAAAGAAAAAGAAGACAGGCTGTTTTCATTGTGGCGATGCGGGACATTTAGTGAAGGACTGCACAAAGAAGGGGCAGAGGGCAGGAGCTACCTCGGGAGGACAGGTGCAGGCTCTTATGGCACCAGGGCAGGCAAGGGGACAAGTTCAGGCTCTCGCGGTCCTACCGCTGCAAGAACGAGGTAGAACCATTTCTGTTGAAAGCTTAGTTTTTCTGTTTGATTATCATATCCGTACCTTATTCGATTCGGGCGCATCACATTCGTTTATCTCTACATCATTAGTTGAATCACTGCACTTAAACACCAGTTTAGTAGAGGATCCCTTAGTTGTTTCGAATCCAATTGGGGGCTCAGCTTATTTGTCTATGATGTGTTTGGATTTGAAAATTTCAATACTTAGCGTTGAATTTAGATGTGATGCTTATGTGTTGGGCTTCACGGGCTATGGGATAATTTTAGGAATGGATTGGTTATCCAGAAATGGGACCGTTCTTGATTGTGAAAGGAGAGTAGTTAGGCTCGTGACTCGCCTTGGAAACACTCTCGAAATCTTTTGTAATCCCATAAATTCGGTTATGCTAAGTTATCTAGAATCGCTTGTGCGTCTGAGGAAAATCTACGATCTGTTAGAGTGGTCCGAGAATATTCGGATGTGTTTGAGGAGGTGAAGGGCTTGCCTCCGAAGCGGGAGATAGATTTTCGAATATATCTTGTGGATAATGCGAAACCAGTATCTTTGCCAGTATGCCACATGGCTCCACGTGAAAGGAGGGAACTCGGTAAGCAAGTGAAGGAGTTGCTTGAGAAGGGGTTCATAAGACGAAGTATATCGGAGTGGGGTGCTCCAGTAGTATTTGCCACGAAGGCGGATGGGTCCCTTAGACTTTGTGTGGACTATAGAGAACTTAATAAGCTTACTGAGAAGAACAGACACCCACTGCCGAGGATTGACGATCTCTTCGATCAGTTAGTTGGCGCCTCAGTGTTTTCGCAGTTGGACTTAGCCACTGGTTTCCATCAGTTGAGAGTGGATGAGGATAGCATTGACAAGACTGCCTTTAGGACTTTGGACGGTTTCTATGAATGGCTAGTGATACCCTTCGGTTTGACAAACGCCCCCGCATACTTTGTTGATTTGATGAGTATGGTGTTTAGGGAGTACCTTAACAAATTTGTGGTAGTCTTTGTAGATGACATCTTGATCTTTTCTAAGGATGAAGAAGAGAATGCCCTACATCTTAGGGAAGTGTTGGAGACTCTTCGAGCGCATAAGCTTAAAGCTAAATTTTCTAAGTGTCACTTTTGGAGGAAGGAAGTACGGTTCTTAGGACACGTGGTTTCCAAAGAAGGGATAGCTGTAGATCCCGCGAAGGTGGTGGCCATCCAAGATTGGAAGGTTCCTAAAAATGCTACCGAAGTGAGAAGTTTCTTGGGGTTGGCTGGCTACTATAGGAAGTTTATCAAAGACTTCGCAAAGATATCAGCTCCGTTGACACGCTTGACGAAGAAGAACCTAGTTTTCACATGGGACGTAGATTGTGATGATGCGTTCTAACATTTGAAGAGAGCTTTGACTTCAGCCCCAATCTTAGTATTGCCAGACGGGAGTAAGCCGTTTACCGTTTATACTGATGCTTGTGGGATAGGACTAGGCGCAGTCTTAATGCAAGAGGGTAGGGTAATAGCCTATGGTGGAAGGCAGTTGAGAGCGCATGAGAAAAAATATCCTACACATGACCTAGAATTGGCCGCTATTGTTTTCGCGCTTAAGTCTTGGCGTCATTATCTTCTTGGAGAGAAATTCGAATTATTCACTGACCACAAGTCTTTAAAATACCTATTCTCTCAAAAGGACTTGAACTTAAGGCAGCAAAGGTGGATGGAGTTCTTGGCGTCCTACGACTTTGAGATAGCATATACCCCTGGCAAGGGTAACGTGGTGGCCGATGCCTTAAGTAGAAAAAGATTATCCTTAAGTCCTTTGTTTGTTGAGCGGCGAAGTTTAGAGTTCATCTCTATGTTTGATTTTAGACCTTCCGTTGACTTCGTACCCGGTTTGCTAGCATCCTTGGAGGTCAGACCTACGCTTTTGAGACGGATTGGCGAGGCACAGCGAGACGACCCGCAGTTGGTTGAGTTAGTAGAAAAACTCAAAGGAGGGGAGTCATCAAGCCATCTCCGTAGGTATACCCTAGACGATAAGGGTTGGTTACGTAGGGACGGTAGACTTTGTGTACCAAAAGACGATAACCTAAGGAAGACTATTCTTGACGAAGCACATCATTCGAAGATGACCATTCATCCCGGCGGGGACAAGATGTACAAAGACATGAAGAGAGTTTACTTTTGGGCCGGCATGAAGAAAGATGTGGCCGAGTATGTCGCTAGATGCTTGGTGTGCCAACAAGTAAAAGCGGAGCAAAAGAAACCCGGTGGGTTGCTTCACCCATTGGAGGATCCACTATGGAAATGGGAAGGCATCTCGATGGATTTTGTGGATGGATTACCGCGCTCGAGGAAGGGTAATACGGGAATTTGGGTTATAGTAGATAGACTTACTAAGAGCGCCCATTTTATTCCCGTGAAGAGTAAGAGGATTGCTCCATGGTTAGCTTCTGTATATGTCCGAGAAATAGTTCGTTTGCACGGTGTTCCTTCTAGCATAGTGAGCGACTGCGATCCTATTTTCACTAGCGAATTTTGGAGAAGCTTACAAGAGGCGGTAGGGACTCAGTTATGTTTGAGCACCGCATATCATCCTCAGACGGACGGCCAAACTGAGAGGGTGAATCGCATTCTAGAGGATATGTTGAGGCTATGTATCCTAGACTTTGGGGGTACATGGGAAGAGCATCTTCCATTGGTTGAGTTCGCATATAATAATAGCTTTCAGTCCAGCATTGGTATGGCACCATTTGAAGCTCTATATGGACGACCTTGTCGTTCACCTACATGTTGGTGGGAATCTACGGATAAGATCTTACTTGGGCCCGATATGATTAGGGAGACTTCGGAGAAGATCGACTTGATTCGAAGGAGGATGAAAGCAGCGCAAGATAGGCAGAAATCTAATGCGGATAAGAGGAGGACAGATCTCGAGTTTGAAGTTGGGGACATGGTCTTTGTCAAAGTATCTCCATTACGAAACGTTGTTCGCTTTGGGTCCGTTCAGAAATTAGCACCAAGGTTTGTAGGGCCATTTCCTATTAAGGAGAGGATTGGACGGATGGCGTATAGAGTGGAGTTGCCCGAGAGACTTAGTGGTGTACATGACGTATTCCATGTGTCACATTTGAGGAAGTGCTTGCACGAGACCGCGGAAGTGGTAGAGCCGAGCTTGCTTAGAGAGGTGGAGATACAGCGTGATGCGACAATTCGACGAGCTCCTACGCGCATTCTTGGGTCGGAGATCAAGAGGTTGAGGAATCGAGAGGTCGGACTAGTCAAAGTGCAATGGGGAGATGATGAGAGCAACGCTACTTGGGAGACGGAAGAGAAGATGCGTTCACGATACCCTTTTCTTTTTGAGGGTATGTCCTTTAATTTCTCCTTTATCGCTTAGCTTGTACTTATCTTATCTTTAGTATATCCTCTCGCTAGTATCTTTGACCTTTAGTTAGGATAATCCTATGGTTGAAACATGTGTTTGAGACATGTTATGTATGGTGGATGCAAAGTGGATGCAAGTGTTTTCTAGTGGTTGCTCGTGGATGCATATACACACACTATTAGGCACCAGATCGGCTCAGTCACTTCATATTGCATATTGCATATATATGGATGTATTTAGTAAAATGTATGTATAATGGTTGTATTATCATATAGTTGCTGCATTCGGGTGGATGGTTGTGCACGCATATAGAATTAATATGTATCATTAGGAATCTTTTGCATACATATTGGACGCATGGCACTATCGTGAATTGCACTAAGGAGGTCGACTGAATCAGTAGACCGCCTAATTTTGCATTAGATATGGACATATACACACACTGTGCATATAAACATTAAAGCATTAGAAGTCTTTTAAGGACAATGGATGCTGGTGTTTGATGGTTAAGTAGATGGACGATTAGATGGTAGGATATACATTCTTCTTGACTTGGAGATTTCGGGGACGAAATCCTTTAAGGAGCGGAGAATGTAACACCCCGTAATTTTATAACAATAAAATTCACAAATTAAAGTATACTTAATTTTTAGAAAAGAATTGAGTGAAATGGGTTGCGCAGAGAAATATATATATTGATATATATATATAAAATAAATAAATAAATATATATATATATATGCGAAAAAGTTCAAAACAGCGAATTGGGAGGGGAAATAACCGAACCGGCCCATTTTTGAGGTCGACCCAAGCCCCGCTGGGTCGACTAGGGGTTAATCCAGGGTGTTTGGCTATCAACCCGCGGGCCAATTCGCTCAAATGCAGATTTTGCATTTGATTGGTTCTCATGGTTCAGGGTTAATCTAATGGTCCTAAATAACTTCTTACACCTATAAATACATCCTAATGCTAACCCTAAACCTAATTAAAATAGAATAGTTACCGTCATACCATCGCCATGGAAATCAATGGAGCCGCCGCCAACTAAGAAAGAAGAAAAGCAAATTCAATTCTAATTCTCTCAACCCTAAAGCAAAGCAAAACTCTCTCTTTTCTTCTATAAATTGTGAGTATGATGATCTTAACAAGATTATTATCATTTTAATTTGGTTGAGTTATGAATGGATTATGAGTAGATGATGTGAATTATCATATATGTTGTTGTAAACCCCTTTTGCTATCATGTATATTGTAAATCCAATGTTATGTGATGATGATATCTTATATGTTGTAAATCATGCTATGATGATGTTATGTATGTTGAAAGTTTCTATGCTAAGTTGTGATGAATCATACATGTTAAAAAGGCCATGATGTTACCATCTATGCTAGTTAGTTCATATTAATTAAATCATCATGTTTGGGTTATGTTGATCTATATGACAAGTCACATATGCAAGTTAGATTGATTAGAAAAGTTATGAACATATACCAAGACATCTATTATGACATCTAGAATTATGCTATGACATATGTGATATTCTATGCTAGTTCACACCATCATTATGTTGCCTAAAAACCCCATATGCAAGTTTATGTATAGATTTGGACTATGATCATATCATATAAATTGAGACATTTAACAAGTTGACACCTTTTGATCCTTAACATGTGTAGTTTATGCAAGTTTCACCCCTATTATGATTAGATTTATTTTAATTGTCTATATGTTGTGATAATTTATCTTTGTGCTAGGTGTTAGACTATACAAGTCTAGCCTATATTACGCGTTGAATAAGTGAACGTATAAACGTGGGGTAGGGGTAATATTAAGGATTTAATATTAAAAAGTTGGGGTGCAATTGATATGATTTTGCATGCCATAAGTGGATGGCCATAATTGAGTCAATTATGGACATCATTAAAAGTTGACTTAATTAATAATTTGAATAGGGAATTATTAAAACTGGGGTAAAAGATTTTACGTGTTAATCAATGCTTAGGACACGAGGTTGGACTCGTTTGTGACGTAAACCTGCCCGGACCCGCCCGGCAAATCCAGTGGTCACAAATGTCAGCCCAATGTGAGAGGTCCTAGGCCTAAACTAAAGCATAACGGTTGTAAAGACACGAGGTTAGACTCTTTTATGGTGTAAGACTGCCCGGACCCGCTCGGCAAATCCAGCTGCCATAAATGCCGGTCTAATGTGAGAGGCCTTTATGAGGTTATGGCCTGAATGAATTAAGAAATACTTAACCAGATAAACATGTAAGGTGGGACATGGGGGTTAAGTAGGTGCCTTGGGTGGCATGAGGAATCTAGGGGGTGCCCTTAGTGGCATGTGAAATACGATTAGTAAGACTTAACCAAACACACATGTAAATGAACATGACTAAGAGGGTTAAGTGGGATATACTAGTGACAAGCTTAGGTGGGTAGCTTGTGGGGGCCCATTTCGACCAGTATCCCAAACGTATCTTTGTGGGCTCAACCCAAGTCGAGGACGGGACACGCATGCTGGGTTCGACTGTAAGAGGCCAAAACGGGGAACGGTGGCAGCGCAAGTCCAACGGGTTTCATATGCGTGTGTGGACCCGGGCTGGTAGGTAAGACGTTGTTGCATCGTGTAGGTATAAGCTGTGCATTCTCAAGTTGTATCGGGTTGCCACTTTAGGGGAGTGATACACCCCATTGTGGGGCTAGCACGGGTATCTACGAGTAGGGAGCCGATCAAAAGTGGGTAGTGGGGTACACCTAGTGGAGATAGGGGCAGACGACACCTATGTAGTCAGCTAGGGGTACGTAAGGCTATTTATAAAGTTTCTGTGTGAAGCAAGTGAGATCAAACAATAGGGTGACTGGTGTGGTGCAGTGTAGTAATGTGCGGTGCAGTGTAGTAATCTTTCGTTAGTAATTAGGTGTGCCTTTACCGTTATCTTTAACGTTATCTTAAACGCTATCTTTATCTTCCTAAGAGTTCATAGACATTTACTTGTCTTTCAGCTTATGCCTTAGTCTAGTTATTTTGATAATAGTATTGTTAGAATTATCATACTCACCAGACTTTATGTCTGACCCCCTCCATTTCTATCCTTTTTCCCCTCCAGGTCCTCAGGTTGGACCCAGCTCTAGTGTAGCTTGATTGGATTGCTTCATCTCTTTGGAAAGCTTGGACCCTTGAAGTAAAGTCCAGCTTGTTATCTTCTTTAATGGCTATTTGTGTAATGGGATTATGTATTTTGTTTTATGAAGATGGATAATGTACTTGACTCTGATTAATGGTTTTGTGATGTAATAAACATGTTTCCGCTGCAATAAAATGAAGTTTTAGATTTCCAAGTACTACTTATAATCTGTCTTGTTGTAATTTTTTTGTTCTATATTCACTTATAACCTCCATGGAAGTTAATGCATTATCTTTGTGAGTGACATTAATGGACGTGGGGTGTTACAGGATAAGTTGCGATGAAGAGGTCCGTGAGTTTGGGTATAAAATGAAGTAGTAATACTGTTCCAAAACGTGAGTACATGGGCATTTTTGGCCCAACGTGGGTACATGAACATGCGTTGTTCATAGAAGGCAAGGGTTTTGCTGGTAGTGGGGTTTAAAGATGCTATACGAGTTGTCTTCAAATGGGGTTTATGTCTGGAGTTTTGAGGGGACTGTCGTGATGAATTTTAGGGGGTTTTTGGCTCCAGAAAGGGTCGCACTAATGTTGTGCGTTGCCATGGGCATGGTTGGAACGCCACTCCAGGGAAGGATGCGGGTGAGCATTCATAATGCTAGGCGAGGAGAAGCATGGCATGAAGTCCAGTGATGGACTCGTGTTGATGAGTGATTTATGAGGGTAGTTGAGTTCGGTGTTGCATTCGTTGTGTCGAGCTCGAGTAAGGGATGGAAACGAGAATGGGGAGAAAAGGCTCAGGAGTTAGACGCATTCTTGAAGAGGGGTACGGGATGACGTTCATGGGAAGAGAGTGGTGGTGTTTGTTGAAATTGAAGGAAACAAATGAGAGTTTCTGCCACGTGGAAATTACCTGAAGCGGGGTTCAAAGGTTTGTGATGCCGTGAAAAATAATGAGAGCTGTAGTGTGGCAGTAATAGGATCCAAGGTTCCAAACAGTGGTAGGAGGAAATATTAATGTGCGGGTCTGGGTACTGATCGATGAAATGGGCTAGTGTAAGGCCCAAGAGGAAGAAAATATAAATAAATAAAGAGAGCCCACAAATAAACATAGGATTGAAGTTGATCTTCACGTGACAATATTAGTGCGGTATTGGTGCGGTGTAGTTGCCGAATGGTCTGGTCTTCACATTGGGACTAAGAGCTGATAAGAGGAGGGAGATCGCAGTGAAAAGTGTGATGTGCGGTAACATTTAAAGTTGTATGAAGGAGGGCGTTTCTCGTTCATTGGGTGCATGGATTAACAGAGAATTGTGAAGTCGTGGGAGCAATGAAAGGACGTAAGCAACGGTGGTGACAGAAGAATTGAGTAGCAGGTTGGAGCGGAAAAATGAACGGTCCATTGTTATTGGGGAGGAGATTTTCATGGTTTAACATTGGTTTGGAAAAACATATGGCGACAGTAAGGTGGTAGAAAAGCGTAGAGTGGTTTCGAAAACCATAGGAGACTATATGCTGAAGTTTTATTCGAGAAGAACGCACTGTTTAGAACGGATGCAAGATCGTGGCCGGTTCAAACAAGTAATGTTACGCAATGGCCCCAACGGGGAGTGATTTGGAGCACTCTACAGTTTAGGCAATGAAAGCGCCGGACGCAAATCGTTATTTAACGGTTAACGCACCAAGGTGAGTAAAATCACTAACTCTGATCTACTTTAAAATATTTTAATTATATTTTAATGTTGTTTGAATGCTGTGTGATGGTCGATTAGGTAGATTACAATTAATTTGGTTGAATATTATATACCGTTACATATGTACACACCATCGGTTGGACACTGATTCCATCAATTTGAATATCCCCTAGTATAGAGTTAGTGTAAATTGTGTTGACTGACATCTGTGGATGCGGAAACCGGTTGGAGGAATCCGACCGGATTCCTCGATATTTATGTATACTGTTTGTTTTATATGTATGCACTGTTTGAACCCAAATGACAATAAAACCCCATGTGAATGTTGATGTTGAATGGGAATTCAACATTTGTTTGATTTAATAAATAAACGATATCAATTTAGAAAGTGGTAACAGTCGACCGTAAATCCATCGTTTTGTTAAGAAGTTGATTGGCCGTCAGGCAAATCAACGAAGTTAATTATAAAAGTTTTATTTTTATAATTTAAACGAAGTTTTAAATTATAATAGAAGTTCTGTTAAAAAACAGTATTTTAGAGTTCGTTTTTATAAAGAAAATAAAAACGATTGTTGACATCTAAATAAGTTTATCAAGCAGAAATCATTCGACGATTAAATCTTTGAATAATTATTTTAAGACAAACAATTTGAAATATTATTAGATAAAATATATTAATCTAATGGTGAGAAATAATCAAATCAGTAATGAATTTACTGATGGAATAAAGTTGATTTAAATCAACTATTTAACTGTGAAATGAAGTTAAACGAAGAGTTGATGTTTAAAATAAATAATCATGAACAACAGAGATTTCAAAGTATGAATATGGTGTTATGAAAACCGTATTCCAAATAAAACAAAGAAATACAATGTGATGTACATTATAAGTAATAAGGAGTTTAGAGTTACGAACGTATATCTATTCTAAGGTAAGAACGTTGTCGATCAAGGTCTGAGAGGTAAATAGAATACCCCAACTTGAACGGCTTCACTATTATCGAGGAACGATATCAGTTTGTGACAGAAAGAAATGTCAAGATTAGTATAAAAGGAATATGGCAGCGTATTGTAAGTCTTAGAACTATAGCGATAAAATAAACGCTGTTGACAAGGTAAGTGTGACTGTAATGTTGAGATTAGTTATAAAGAGAATACTACAGCGTATGACAAGTTTTTACTATAGCGGTAAATTAGCGTTGTTGACCAAACTTAAGCATGATTTTTATATACAGCAGCACTTCCTAGGAAATGCTACAGTTTTGATTTGAAGCCCACTTATTCTAAAAGTAATAAGTAACGATATTTGTCCAAAGAAATATAAGAACGAGTTAGAAAGAGATATTAGAAAATTGTTTCAGAAAGCAATGACATCATTTCGACATTCGAAATGGGATTAGAATTAAACCATTAGGATTGGGAATTTTAATTCGACGATGTCAAATGTAATAAAGTAAATCATTTTTAGGAATTATAATCTGAGAAGATAATTAACATTTAGTTTTAAACAAATAAATGTTGATAGGATAGGAATCAATATTTAGTTGTAAACTTGATATCGATTAGATAAGAAGTTGACTTAGAGGCAGAATTTATAAAGTGGAATAGGAGTGAAAAAGTATGGAAGAGTTTTCGGTAAATCAGATAAGGGAAATTATTACGTGAATAAAGAGTTATATGATAAAGGTATTCAGATTTCTATCATAAGGGATGGTATTCACATTTCAAAGTGAATGATGTTTTAAAAAGTGAACGTTGGGCCGATTTAAAAGGTTAAAATGAAATTGGAAATATTTTCCAATATAAATAGGGGAGATTACCCAAGTATAGAAATAAAGAATGTGAAATAAATGGAAATGGTTCGAACATTAATAACGTATATTTTCTGGAACGTGAGAGGAATAAGAGTTTATAATAATTGGAAATGTTTTCCAAGAAGTGTAAAAAGGCTAAATGGGATTTGTGAAATATATAGTAAGATATTGGAATTTGGATAATAAAACGAATGTTAAATAAAAAGTGCCCGTGATTGTGTGATGTTAGTTATACATTAGAATGGATGTTGTTTTTACTCCGATAGTTAAATAACCGACTATCGAAGTGTTTTGACCATCGTTGTCAATACGGAGAGAACGGTTGGATATATTATCCGGAAACCACTCCGTACAGGCATAAGCGCTACGAATTAGATATGCTGAAGATAATTGAAGACGGAGTTAAATGCAAGGGTCGTCCAGTTCCAGAATGGTTCTTTCTTTTTGTCCAGTCCCAGGACAACTTGTATGGACGAGTGTCTGACAGAGTATTTCCAACGGTCACGCCGTTGATTTTTATGAATATACCAAGTTGGTGGGGAGAAGGTAACTTCTCTTTATTCTACACCCAGTGTGCATTTGTGTAATCAATGTGTGATTACGGATTTGACGATGTGACATTCAAAGAGAATGGTGATCAGATGTTCTGAAGATAGACGTAGCCTCTAGCCTCACAACTAGGAAGTAACAAAAGTTGGGCTAGGCAGCATGGCTAGTTGGGTCATCCCCAAGCAGGGTGTATTGTCACCGATCTAGAGAAAATTCATATTTATACTTCTTTCGATTCTGTATCTTCGGATGACGGTTGGATGGCCTACAACCGTGGTGGCAATATATTCGCGACACTCAA
The DNA here is from genome assembly GCA_030737875.1 of Allium sativum. NCBI lineage: Eukaryota > Viridiplantae > Streptophyta > Magnoliopsida > Asparagales > Amaryllidaceae > Allium > Allium sativum. The sequence continues at coordinate 274,409,138 of CM060927.1, forward strand.
GCTAAATGAGTGAGCGGTCCTGTGTCGCCGGGTTGCAAGACGTTCTTGTTGAACCCTGAGAGTATCCCCTCTAGAGAACACTATTCAAAAGGTGCACCCATACCTTGTCTGTCGAGATCCAATCTCCAATACGTGCCCTGCGGTTTATGATTTTATACTATATATATGTGGAACGTGAGATGCAAGCTTTCTGCTACTTGATTAATTAATTGAGTAGACATTATCATAATATCACTGGTTTTGATATCAAAGTAATTTGGGTTATAATAAGATAAAAGCCGTCCATGTCTATGTGTGGGCTGGTCTTACTACTATCCTTTTTTTTCAAAAGGATTTTCTTCAAAGTAAAACAATATGATTGGAATTTACTCACACCGGTCCCATGACTGACCCAGAGTTTATTTGTTTGTGTTTTCCCTAAACTCTTGGTTGTCCAAATTTGTACGGGCAGTCAAGTGTTTCATGCTTTGCAGATTCACTTGGAGAAGCTCAAAGCAGAAGGCTTCACCAATGTATTTAGAGATTATTTCCGTTGTAATATGATGTATTGTACTCTGATAATGGTATGTATATACTATACAGATTTGTATTTCAAAGTTATGTTATATAATACATTTAATTTGTTCCGTTGTGAGTTTCGTGTTTACTCTGATTCTGTCCGGTTGTGATCTTCTTCTTCTTCTATTCTATTAGTTCTATCTTATCTTTCTCATCCTCTACATTCTTTCTATTAATGACCTGAATTTTCGTGCACTTTGAGTTGAATGTGTAGTATATTGGTCTGTTTAAATTGGTATGGATTTTCGTGCCATTACAGGAGGTCTGTGAGATCGGGGTTACCTCAGGTGAAAGTGAGGTATGGTCCAGTGTTCGTCTCCAGTGGTGACGAGATTTAAAGGCGCAATATCGAATGAAAGATGGGTTGTCTTGGACTATCGCTAGTATTAGGGTTCACAAAGGTTAATTAATGTTGTTCATGATGTAACTAAGGAAATAAATTATTAATAAATTCATGTAATGGATAAAATCAATATTTAATTCATATAAGGTCAAAATTTAAGGCGGTTAGTTGTGTTGCTCTCGTATTAGCGATATCTACGCTAGGAACTAGAATGCGAGAGCAACAACGAGAATTTTGATGAGTTAAGCTCATCTTTTTGGTTTACTAGAGTATAATATTGTTGATCAAAATTATTTAGACCTACTTTGATTGTTGAGTATGTTAGTTCCGTAAATATGATATACGATTATGACATTATATCTTGATATACTATTAGACTTTTAAAACTTGATCTAGGATCACGATATAACATCTCGAAATGTTCTTAGATCTCATTTGAGTTCGGATTTGTATTCATAACTTATTTCGAGCAATGATTCATATATGAAGCATTAAATAAATATTGGTCTATGTGATCAATTTATTTATATCATAGCGTAGTTAAGTTAACCATATTCTTTTTTTAAGAGAAAGTGTATAAAATAAGTTAACCATATTCTAAGTGTTATCTATTTGGTTAAATGAACACTGCTAGTAACTGGATAAGTTTGTTTTAATGACATATGATTAGTAGAATAAAACCTAGTTTTATTATTATATTGAAATGACCCAAACTGGATAAGTTTGTTTTAATGACATATGATTAGTAGAACACAAATAGAAGAAAATTCCATTGCTTATTACAACAATTGCATCAGAGTACAAGAATATACCATAGTATGAATAAATAATATACATTGAAAATACAATATCAGAGATTTAATTACAAAGCAGCAGAAAAATAATACATAACACAACTGAAGGAAATACATGGATACAAAGCTTTCCGAATATCGCTTCAGCTGCAAACCAGGATCCTGTGAATATAATATCTGCAAAACCAAAACTACTAGCTACCCGTGTGGAAAATATGGGCACCCAGAGTTTAGGCTGAAACAATAAACTCCAGGTCAGTCATAGGACTGGTGTGAGAACTAAAAAAATTGTTAATCTTAAGTTTTAAAGTGGGGATATCATGGGACCACGCCGTATAACACGGAACGGGTTTACTCCACATGAATCTTAGTTTAAAATAAAACAACGCAACGCTTTTCGGAAAAATGAAGCTATTATAAGACTCAGGCCCTATCACACAATGCAACGCAGGCTGGAGGATAGTGTTTTCCGTTAAAATAGCCAAATATGCTTGATACGCGAAATTTCATCTTTTATTATTATTACTATAAGTGTATAGTATCAAAAAAAACTTCAAATATAAATGTATCAATCATAGACGGCATGAGTACCATATATCATGTCGTCATACTAGTTCTACAATCAAAACCGCATGATGTCATATTGGAAGTTGGAATTCCATCTATGAACCAAGGCAAGGGATCGTCCTTACCAAATTCAAGACACTCTAGCCCGTGCCTTAGGATTCAGCCGCAACTGCACCTAGGAGCCATAGGGCCGTACCACAACTTACGTTAGTGGATTATATATAATTCCTGAACAATATGTTTCCCGCCCTATGGGGCGTAAATCAAGAGCCACCAGGGACTCATATCCAAGGCGCCTCATTCCATCATCCACATAAGAAAAAATGTCTGGGCTTCATACCATGACACTACTTCTAGCTAGAAAGAAACGTATGTTCTCCTTGGATTCTTCTCCCATTTCTGGTTCATACCAGGGTGTGAGGCTTGCGAAGTAACGCTATACACAAAGCTATGCCTAAATTAGCTATTCTTTGATAATCAACCACAAGGCTCTGCTTTTCAACAAAAAGCCTTGATCATTTACATCTTAGCATGCCACATTGTCAGTCCATACCATACCAATGATTTCTGCAAATATATAACCTCTAAGCTCGTACGTCTCAGAGAAGGGTGTTAAGAAAGAGAATAAATTTCTCCGCCACCAAACAGATATATATTCAGCAGAGATCAACGAATACAACATAAAGTAATACAATGTTAGACATACCATCCATTTACAAGTACGCTCTGGGTGTGACGGCCTGCCCCGCACTAACCGACATTTCCAATGAAAGTGCGTTGTGTCGATGCCCAATCAGCACGGGACGGTCTCCAAAGAAAGGGAAGGAGAGGAAACTTAACAGTGGACTATCAAAGAAACTGTAGAATGTCTCACAGCGCATGGAATAAAATATAATAACATACTTTGACATAAAACAGGCGAGACAGTGCATAAGCTGAAACTAAACATCGTAGCAGTGGAAAATCCAAATACAGCTTAAGTTCCACTTCATCATTATTACAACTCTAAAATTATCTCTAAAGAAAAAGAAAGGAAAGGTACACTACTAATGCCTAAAGTATTGACAGCAGCAACACAGGGAGAATATATAGAGAATAGTACGTGTAAGCCTTCTGCTCGTCTCCGTACAGCTACTCGTGCACAACCAGCTAACCTGTATCTAGTCTGCCCGTTTAAGAGCACCCAGAGTAATAAGAATCATACAAAATTCTGGTATGAGCAATAAGAAGCAAAACAGAACAATAACAGGTATACAAAACCATACCTGAACCTGTAACCAAAGAGTTAGCATAACCAGATGTACAATACTTTAAGGTGACACTAACATATGGTGTAAAGATACGGGGGTGGGGTGGGCATGTCATAGTGATGTCGAACAATCAAGCATAGCAACCATCCTCACATCTCTCACTCAGTGCGTAAAACATACGATATCCACCGCTTTGATCACCCAAATCCTTGCTATGATCACTCTGCCCCATGGAGTCATAGTGACTCCACTACACTGATCCATAGCCACTAGTCCTTGCTACCTCCACTCTGCCCCCATGAAGTCATGACGACTCCACTGCACCGGCTCATAGCCATGCTATGATCACTCTGCCCATGGAGTAATAACTACCACACTGCACTGATATGTAGCCTAACATCCGTCTTGGTGGCGAATCAAAGCTATAGACGTCGATAACCCCTTTGCACACGTCCCGCACCAAAGTCCAACTCATGAAGTTCACTCATGGGTTCCCATCTGGATCCTGAGTTACAAACCTCCCATTCGGACTACCATTGCATCTCGGGTTTGGTCCTCTCCGGATCGGTCTTCATTTGGTTCATAGCTGATACCTCACGTCCAAGCTCCTTAGTTCGGTTCGCAGTCACCATTCTGGTTCAGGTCGGATTGCTCGGGTTAGGTCGGCTTCACCATCCATCTCGGTTCGTGGGCTCCAGTCCACTGCGGTTCAGTTCGTTCTCCTTCCAGTGGATCGGGTCGTGGACACCCATTGGGTTCGGGTCGGGTCCCTTTATTGCTTCGGATCGTGACTCCAGGTCGTGGCTCCAAGCAACGGTTCGTAGTGTCCTTGTCACGAGTGGTTCGGGTCGGAGGTGCCATTACTTTGAGCTGGTCAGGGTCGGGTAGTGCTCCACGATCGGGTCGAGGTCGGGTAGTGGCGATCCGATCCGGTCTGGCTCCTACATATTTTCCTGCAACTTCCAGTGATTGTTTTTACGCCACACGACGGCATTTCGACTATTCTAACTGTTCTAAACAATTACAAAACATTCCAAACAGTCATAGCAACATATATAGTTATCCACAAACACCAAAACAACAAATAATCATGATAATATAGATCAAACATACCAAAGAACCTATGTTTTCCCTTAATCATATTTAAGCATAACTAATGATATGGTTAGCAAAACTTAACCAAATAAACCCAAATTTCTAACAGAGGCTTAAAATAATAAAAAAGAATTTCTAAATATTTTTCCAGATTTTTAACATGCATAATTTCGTTAACTAACACTAATCACCCTAATTAACTGTAATTAGCGTAAAAACAATGTTAATCACTCATCTTAGCCACAAATAAACTTAGATCTGAAACTTTTGGACAAAATGGTTCGGATTCCAATACACTCCGATAGCTTTACCTCAATTTTTATGTTAATCCGCTTTGATTTGATGTAGATTTGGCTTAATTAGCGATTAGAAGGTGATTTAGGATGTTTTAGCAATTGGAGGCCCTTGCTAGGGTTCAAAGGTTGTAAGTGGCGACTAGGAAATGAAATAAAAACTGATTTACTAACTCATCTCAGCCCTTCCATAACCGTAATCCCGAAATGGGTTATGGGCCCTCTTGCTAGTCAACCTAATTAGGCCCGGTTAAGCTGTTTTTCGCCTTACAAACCTTGTTTCAGCCATATCTCTCAAATGGTGAGTTACATGGCCGTGGACCTAATGGAAATGGAAGTGGAGGCCATAGACCTAATGGAAATGGTTTCAGGTCAAAATTCCTTACCAATCAAAAGTTATGGCCGAAACAAGATCGGCTAGGGGTAAAACGGTCATTTAAAAATCGGCAAAAATCATGAACATGGGAAATGACCCCAATAGTTGTCTCCCAAAGTTACATGGCTATACGACTTCGCATGAGAAAGAAAGAAATATTCTACGATCCTTCGATGCGTAGAATGCAGGTCGTTACATTCTCCCCCCTTAAGAAATTTTGCCCCCGAAATTCCTTAACTAAGAGACAAACAATGGATCCCGCATGCCTATCAACCATTCACAACAGTCAAACATACAAAACAACAAACAAGTTTATCCTAGCATGCGGAAAACTAAATTGCAATTAAAATCTTACCAGGCAAAGAGTTCTGGATATGTCTTTCTAATGTTCTCCTCTGTCTCCCAAGTACAGTCATTCTCATTCTCGCCCCACTGAAATTTGACTAGATTCACCACCTTCCTTCGAAGTTGCTTCGTATCGTGCTCAACAATACGAATCGGCTTGCAGTTCCCAACCGCCTCGGGTTCTACTTCAATATCATCCGATTGATCAGGTGAAATAGTCATATCGGGGTTATGCACGAATTTCCTTAACTAGGAAACATGAAATACGTTACGAACTCCTGCCATCTTCCCTGGTAATTCAACTTTATATGCCAAATTCCCAACTTGCTCGAGAACTGGGAATGGACCAACAAATCTTGGTGTTAATTTGCCTCTCCTACCAAATCGTATCACGCTCTTTAACGGAGAAATCTTGACAAACACCAAGTCGCCAATGGAGAACTTTAAATCTTTTCTCCTCTTATCAGCATAACTTTTCTTCCTATCTTGGGCAGCCTTCATTCGCTGCTGAATAACCTTGATCTTGTCTGAAGTTTCTCTTATAACATCTGGTCCAAGCACAAACTTCTCACCTGTTTCTAACCAACATGACGGTGAGTTGCATGGTCTTCCGTACAAAGCTTCAAATGGAGCCATACCAATACTGGATTGATAACTATTATTATATGCAAACTCTACTAGATGCAAATGGTCATCCCATGATCGACCGAAATCCAATATACAAGCTCTCAAGAGATCTTCTAATATACGATTCACCCTCTCTGTCTGACCGTCGGTTTGAGGATGACACGCGGTACTGAGATGTAATTCTGATCCTAACGCCTCTTGTAAGCTCTTCCAAAATCCACTAGTAAACAACGGATCTCGGTCACTCACAATGCCTTTGGGTATTCCATGAAATCTCACTACCCACTTCATATACAGTTCTGCTAACTCAGCTGTCATTCTGTTTGACTTGACGGGTATAAACCTTGCACTTTTGGTTAATCGGTCCACAATCACCCAAATGCTATCATGGCCCGATCTAGTCCTTGGTAACCCATCAATGAAATCCATTGAGACTTGTTCCCATTTCCATTCTAGAATTTCTAATGGTTGTGACAAACTATTAGGTTTCTTTTGCTCAGCTTTAACCAATTGGAAATTCATGCATTTGGATATAAACTTCCCAACATCTCTTTTCATTCCTTCCTAGTAGTAGGTCTGCTTCATGTCTCGATACATTTTGTTACCACCAGGATGTATGGTTAGTTTTGAGTGATGACATTCTCTAAGCACTTCATCTCTCAATCCATTGACATTGGGTACAACCAGTCTACCATTCTTTCTAAGCCATCCATCTCAATCAATCCCATACTTGTTCATCTCCTCATCGATACCCATCTCTAACTTGGAGATGATTTCCAATAGGTTAGGATCGTCCTTCTGAATGGAACCAATCCGCTCAATTAAAGTGGGTCTGATCGTCAAACTTGCTAACATTTCTGGATCCAATTCACACTTTGGTCTGAAATCGTACCCTGCGATATACTCTAATTGCTTCTATTCAAGAAACATAGCCCCTAAACTGGCATGTCTTCTACTCAATGCATCATCTACCGCATTGCCTTTTCCTGGTGTATATGCGATATCAAAATCATATGAAGCCAGGAACTCTAACCATCTCTTCTGACGAAGATTCAAATCCTTCTGAGAGAAAAGATACTTTAACGATTTATGATCAGTAAACAACTCGAATCTTTCTCCCAAGAGATAATGTCTCCACATCTTCAATGCGAACACAATCGCTGCCCATTCCAAATCGTGGATAGGGTATCTTTTCTCATGTGGTTTCAGTTGTCGACTAGCATAAGCTACAACCCTACCTCCTTGCATCAATACAGCACCTAGTCCGGTACCACATGCATCTGTATATACAGTCATCTCTTCATTCTCCTTAGGAATGACTAACACTGGAGCACATGTCAATTTTTCCTTTAGACTCTTGAATGCATTCTCGCACTTTTCGTCCTAGACAAAAGCTTGATTCTTCTTGGTCAATTGAGTCAACAACGCTGCTATCTTGGAGAAGTCTTGGATAAACTTGCGATAATATCCAGCTAATCCCAAGAAACTTCTTATGTCCATTGCATTTTTGGGCGTAGACCAATCTTGTACCATAGACACCTTCGCAGGGTCCACGACAATACCATTCTTTGAAACAACATGGCCCAAGAATCTCAATTCACTCCTCCAGAAGTGACACTTAGAAAACTTTGCGTTCAATTGGTGTTTTCTCAACACCTCCATCACTATCCTCAAGCGTTCCTTGTGTTCTTCCTCTATCCTCAAATAAACAAGTATATCATCCACGAACACAAGAACAAACTTATTCAACTGGTCTATGATACCCTATTCATAAGATCCACAAAATATGCTGGTGCATTGGTCAACCCGAATGGCATGACCAACCACTCATAGAATCCAGATGGCGTTCGAAATGTCGTTTTAGCTATACTCTCAACTTCCACTCTAAGCTGATGAAAACCTGTCACGAGATCCAACTGGGAGAACACTCTCGCGCAACTCAACTGATCAAACAAATTATCTATCCGCGGTAGAGGATACTTATTCTTCCTTGTCACCTTATTCAACTCGTGGTAGTCCACACACAATCAAAGGGAACCATCTGCCTTCGTAGCAAACACAACTGGTGCTCCCCACTCGGAGACACTTCTTCTGATAAATCCGTTCTTTGAAAGATCGCTTAATTGCACCCCGATCTCTCGCTGCTCCCTTTGTGCCGTACGATGAAGTGGCATTACTATAGGTCTGGCATCTTTCACAAAATCAATACGGAACTCAATCTATCGGTGTGGTGGAAGTCAAGTCACTTCCTCGAAGATGTCCGGATACTGGCCAGCCACGGGCACATCTGACAACTCATCATGCGGGATGCCGAGGGAATTTAGAAAACTAGCCATTACCCCATCACTAGGTAGACCACCAAACACTACCGTCCGCCCATCATCCGCTTTAACTATCACCAAAAAGCCCTCACAGTCTACCACTACCCCGTACCTTTGGAGCCAATCAACTCCCAAAATAATGTCAAACCCAGTAAAGCCCAAATCAAAGCAATCACAAACAAACATGCATCCATGACTCGAAAAGACCACATTACAACAAATCATACTAAGGCTAGTCGAACCACCAATCAGGTTCGTCACCGCTAAAGGTCTATCGACTATCTCGGGTTCCAATCCCAACCTATCTACCAGGTCACTAGATATGAAGGAACGGGAAGCTCCGGTATCAAACAATACTTGAACAGGAACATCATAAACAAAAAGCATACCTTGAATGATGACATTCTTTCCCTTCTCTGCCGCAGTTGGGGCATTCGACGAAGAAGGAACAACGTTCATAGCATATGCTTTCACAATCTTCTTTTCTTTAGGGGGTTGCAGACACTTATCCTTGTGATGTCCCACTTGGCCGCAGTTGAAGCACTTCCTGTCCGTTGACTTTGCTCAACATTCTTTAGCATAATGGCCCTTCTTTCCATAGCTAAAGCACTCAACATCTTTCTTACTCTTTTTCTGACCATCCTTAGCTTGGTTCTGCTTCCTTTTGTTCTGAAATTATTCTTACCTCCACTGCTTGCTTGCGGCTTTGGCCCCTCTGCAGATGCAACAACGACTTCAGTCTTGGGCTTAGGATAAAGGCTCTCTGACCTCAACGCTTTCTCAACAATCGATTCAAACGTCTCATTGATGTGGTTTATAAGCCTTTCCCCCAAGTACTGCTCTAAGCCAGCTATGAACTTCTTATTTTTCTTCTCGGGATTGTCGATAAGAGATGATCAATACTTATATAAAGTATCGAACTCAACAATATATTCCGAGACTGCCCTACCATTCTGCTTAAGCCCCAAAAATTTCCTAAACCATTTTGACTTCTGGGCAGTTGGGATGAACTTATCGCTAAAGCGGGTCTTGAACTGATCCCAAGTAACTTGATCCTCAGGGTAGCAACCTTAATAGCATTCCACCAATTCATTGCCCATCCTTGCAGCTGACGGGATTCTATCTTTCTCTTCATCACAATCTCAATACCCAAATCTTTGAATATGCATTCACAGCTATCAAGCCAATCCTGAACTTCTGTAGCCGATTCCGTTCCGTGGAACAACTTCCCACCAAGACTAGTGTAGTCCTTACAGAGCTTGGCTAAATCGGCCCTAGGCGCATGCACCGCTGCACCACCACCATTTGCAGCATTAGGAGCTGCCCTCTGAACATCTCTAAGCATCTCTCTCATGAATTCAGTGAACATTGTCCTCATATCAGGAGCATTCCCATTATTAGCTCCTCTACCAGTACCCCTCGTATGTCGGCTCATCGTTCAATCTGTAAGGAGAAAACGATTAACCATCTCTTCAGTGGTGCCAGTGCAGTGCGACTCCATCCTTAGATATACTAATAGTATATATATATATAGCTTTTGTAAACAAAAATATCAAAAATACGCGCTCTCATATACGTAATATCTCTCCCTAGTATCTTTCCCTAGGTTAACTACGCAACCTGGCTCTGATATCAAATGTGACGGCCCGCCGCGCACCAGCCGACATTTCCAATGAAAGTGCGCTGTGTCGATGCCCAACCAGCATGGGACGGTCGCCAAAGAAAGGGAAGGAAAGGAAACTTAATAGTGCACTAACAAAGAATCTGTAGAATGTCTCACAACGCATGGAATAAAATATAATAACATACTTTGACATAAAACAAGCGAGACAGTGCATAAGCTGAAAACCAAAACATCGTAGCAGCGGAAAATCCAAATATAGCTTATGTTCCACTTCATCATTGTTAAAACTCTAAAACTGTCTCTAAAGAAAAAGAAAGGAAAGGTACACTACTAATGCCCAAAGTAGTGACCAGCAGCGACACAGGGAGAATTTATAGAGAATAGTGAGTGTAAGCCTCATGCTCGTCTCCGGACAGCTACTTGTGCACAACCAGCTAACCTGTCTCTAGTCTTCCCATTTAAGAGCACCCAGAGTAATAAGAAGAGACATAAAACTCTGGGTCAGACAAAAGTCTGGTATGAGCGATAAGCAGTAAAACAAAACAATAACAGGTATACTAAACCATATCTGAACCTGGACATGCAACCAAAGAGTTAGAACAATAAAATGTACAATACTCTAAGGTGACACTAACATATGGTGTAAAGATACGCGGGTGGGGTGTGCATGTCATAGTGATGTCAAACAATCAAGCATAACAACCATCCTCACATATCTCACTCAGTGTGTAAAACATACGATATCCACCGCTTTGATCACCCAAATCCTTGCTATGATCACTTTGCCCCATGGAGTCATGGCGACTCCACTACACTGATCCATAGCCACTAGTCCTTGCTATGTCCACTCTGCCCCAGTGAAGTCATGATGACTCCATTGCACTGGTTCATAGACATGCTACGATCACTCTGCCTCGTGGAGTAATAACTACCTCACTGCACTGATACGTAGCCTAACATCCGTTTTGATGGCGAATCAAAGCTATAGACGTCGATAACCCCCTTGCACATGTCCCGCAGCAAAGTCCAACTCATAAAGTTCACTCATGGGTTTCCATCTGGAGCCTGAGTTAAAACCTCCCATTCGGACTACCTTTGCATCTCGGGTTTGGTCTTCTCGGGATCGGTCTTCATTTGGTTCATAGCTGATACCTCACGTCCAAGCTCCTTGGTTCAGTTTGTAGTCACCATTCTGGTTCAGGTCGGATTGCTCGGGTCGGGTCAGCTTCCCCATCTAGCTCAGTTCGTGGGCATCAGTCCGTTGCGGTTCAATTCGTTCTCCTTCCACTGGATCGGGCTGTGGACACCCATTGGATTTGGGTCGGGTCCCTTCATTGCTTCGGATCGTGACTCCAGGTCATGGCTCCAAGCATCGGTTCGTGGTGTCCTTGTCATGAGCGGTTCGGGTCGGAGGTGACAACACTCATGAGCGGGTCGGGGTCGGGTAGTGCTCCACGATCAGGTCGGGGTCGGGTAATGGCGATCCGATCCGGTCTGGCTTCTACATATTTTCCTGCAACTTCCAACGACTGTTTTTACGCCATACAACGGCGTTTCGACTATTCTAACTATTCTAAACAATTACAAAACATTCCAAACAGTCATGGCATCATATATAGTCATCCACAAACACAAAACAATAAATAATCATGATAATATAGATCAAACATACCCAAGAACCTATGTTTTCCCCTTAGCCATGTTTAAGCATAACTAATGATAGGGTTAGCAAAACTTAACCAAATTAACCAAAATTTCTTATAGAGGCTTAAAATAAACTTAAGAATTTCTAAACATTTTTCTAGATTTTTAACATGCATAATTTCGTTAAATAACACTAATCACCCTAATTAACTGTAATTAGTATAAAACAATGCTAATCACTCACCTTAGCCATAAATAAACTCAGATGTGAAACTTTTGGACAAAATGGTTCAGATTCCAATACACTCCAACAGCTCTACCTCGATTTTTGTGCTAATCCGCTTTGATTTGATGTAGATTTGGCTTAATTAGCGTTTTGAAGGTGATTTGGGGTGATTTAGCAAGTGGAGGCCATTGCTAGGATTCAAAGGTTGTAAGTGGAGGCTAGGAAATGAAATAAAAACTGATTTACTAACTCATCTCAGCCCTCCCATAACCCTAATGCCGAAATGGGTTATGGGCCCTCTTGGTAGTCACCCTAATTAGGTCCGGTTAAGCTGTTTTTGGCCTTCTAAACCTTGTTTCATCCATATCTCCCAAACGGTGAGTTCGTTTGGCTAATGCCACCACTCTACGGAATTATAAACCACCATCCAGATCTGATGGAAGTGGCTTTGGGTCAAAATTCCTTACTAGTCAAAAGTTATGGCCGAAACAAGATCAGCTAGGGGCAAAACGGTCATTTGAAAATCGGCAAAAATCATGAACATGGGAAATGACCCCAATAGTCGTCTCCCAAAGTTACATGGCTATACGACATCGCATGAGAAAGAAATAAATATTCTATGATCCTTCGATGCGTAGAATGCGGGTCGTTACACTGGGTCTGAACGTAACTGGAGGCACCTTATTCCTCGTCCCATATGTCCAATACAGGAGAGAGGTCCTCGCATACCCGTCGATCTCCAAGTGCGTTTGGACGATCACCACTTATTACCTTGTCTTGGGTGTACGACCCAATCATGACATCAATAATCATCCAAACAATGTGAAGATCTCCGGTCTTCAACCACCGTCTTCATCTTCGACTCTTGGTCGTCGCATTAATTATTCAGAATAGGTTAAACTAGATCTTTCCGAATAATTCGCATATTTTATAATCAATTGCTATAAAAACACAATATACGCCTCATTCCAATTCAGAATATTCTTTTAATAAAATATTCACATTAATTTTATCAAAGATAAATTCTTTTAAATTTATTCTTTAATCTTCTTGGGATCTCATTTGAAAAGATTATATTTTATCTTTTATCAATTCTAAACCAAATTAAGGTTTATTAACTAGTCGGGATTGGCGAACCTTACCGTAGTAATCATTCATTTATATTTTTCACATCCCAACCCATTTATCTCATTTTCATTTAATCTAATTAAAGATTCATTTAAAACTCTAATTTAGTTTTAATCTCAAAATTCATTACTTAATGATTATCCAAATTTCAAGAAATAAATCCTGTTTTTACTTGGGTTAAAGAACTAGTGTCCTTTGAAACACAGTTCAAGATAAACACAAATCATTTTCCACAAAAATGGAATCTACACGGAAAACAAATCAATGTATAATCGATATAAATTTCCGTATCAGAAAAATAATATAAATGTAAAAATGGCAAGGCCTTTTTAAATTCCATATATAGTAACGATCTTCATTCACAGAAGCTTATCCCAATTATTATTAAATCGAATTCCTTTCAATTCCAATTTATTCCATTAAATTGGAAGACTTTATTTTAGAAAGTTTCCTTTTAAATCTTAATAAAAGATTTATAAATTCCAAATCATATTTTCACTGTTAATCGGGCTAAAGAACGAATGTCATTAAAAACATAGTTCACAATAAACTCAATTCACATTTCATTTTATTCAATTACTAAATATAATTGGAAACTTTAATAATATTAATTAAAAGATTTATTCTTTTCATACGGGTTTTAAGAGCAGTGTTATTTAAGACACCATTCACGACCAACCCAAAATCCATTTTATTTTATTTAATTCCAATTTATTTATTAATTAATTGGAAAACTCCATTAAATCTTAATTTAAAGATTTATTCTAGTTAATAACTAGTTCCTTTCGATAAAGATATATTTTTATCTTTTCAAATATGGAGTTTTTCGTCCAAAATCTTTTCAAATCATTTATTATAATTTACATAATTTTTCCATATTTTTAATAATTTTATTATCGCTCGTACAGTCGGTTTTCAATAACGGCCACCGAACTGCATCCATAGCGACCTTTTTCAAATTTGATTTGGACATAATTCCAAATCCAACCGTTGGATTTCAAAACTCTTATATTCATTGGAAATCTTTTTCGATACGAACCGAAAGGTTCCGGTTTTAGGAGAATCCGACGGTCGGATCTCCCGTTATATCAATTTGAAGTTAACGGTCAAAATTCGCGAACGGTCGCTACGCGGCGCGTTCTATTCAGGCCATTAACTATATATTATATATTATATATGTATATATATATATATATATATATATATTTCATTGATTTCCATTTAAAACATATTTCATAAATCATTTATATATTTGTTTTAAAACGATTCCAACTTTATTTTCAATTTTAAATCAAAATTGAACATTCTGTATCTTTATCATATTAAAATGATAATATTTTCAAAATATTAAATTTTGAAATCACCTTTTTTCGATGTTCATTATAAAATGAATAAAATTGATCGATAAACCCATTCGGGTTAAAATGGCGTTTCTATACTTAATCCGTCTTCATATTTTTATATTTTTGTGTCCATTCAAAGTCGGACATCAAAATCATAATTTTATCCTTCACTGTATATTATTTTAGAATATTGTTTATTTTAAAATATTCTTTATATTAAAATGTTTTGCTACATTAAAAATGTTCTTTTACATTATTTACATTAAAAATGTTCTTTCTTATAAAAAATGTTCTTTTATATTATTTACATTAAAAATGTTTTTTCATATAAAAATGTTCTTTTACATAATTTACACTAAAAATGTTCTTTCACATAATTTACATTAAAAATGTTCTTTTACATAAAAATGTTCTTTAACATAATTTACATTAAAAATGTTCTTTTACATAATTTACATTAAAAATGTTCTTTTACATAATTTACATTACAAATGTTCCTCTATATAAAAATGTTCTAAATCGGAATGCGACACAATCAATTACTATATAATTTTAGTTATATGGGTTTCATACACCACATGTATTCAACAATAATGATAAATATTTATTTACTAATTATATATTTTATTTATTTACTTACTAATTATATATTTTATTTTATTCAGTTCTACTCAATTCTTGCATGTTTTCATCGTTTGAAAATCCGTGTGATCACCTACGGATACCGTTCTCAATGAAAATTGACACGCAGTTACACTTTGACATTACAGACACAACGAAACTGGTTTCATCGAATTTTGAGTCCGTATGCACAAACAACGACTTTTTAAAGTAAAATATTTTCTGTTTTTCACTTTAAAAATCACGCCCGATCACATACTGATTCTAAAAATCATGAATCTTACCATTATTTGATGCTACAGATTCAATAAAAAAAGTTTCGTCGAATTCCGAGGGGGTCTCAATAATGTTCCTTTGTAGAATTGCTCAATTAACTTCAAAAATGCGATTTTGACGTACGTTTTCTTCTTGCACGCCCACACGCTAACTCTGAAAATTATGGTCTTTGTGATTTAACTATTAATCGATGATATGAATCCAGAAAAGAAACGGAATTGAATTCTGAGATCGTCTCCATAGTGTTCCCTTGTAAACCGATTGCCTGTTTTTAAACAAATGGTTTTGCTTTGCACGGCCACATACTGACTCCGTCCGTTGCACATTTTGGAACTCAACAATGTTTTGTCATTATGAATCAATTTTTTTTTTACCTCATCGAATTCTGAGCTTTCTAGAAAAATCTCACTTTTTAAGGGCTATGCATTGATTTTCAAAATCTAAATTTCAAAATTTTAAAAATAAAGCTCATAAATTAATTTAATAATTTTACTGAGTTTATTTTAAGTCAAGTAAAATATAAAAACTAATTTTAAAATTGTTCTCAAGTTTTATTTAGCAAAAATAACCAATTTATATTCGCATATTCATTGAAATAGCCTAAATTAAAATTTTAAATTGGTTCAGAAATTCCGGGTTGTTACAATCTCCTCCACTTAAAATCTTTTCGTCCATGAAAAGGAACGGAGATGAAAGTTGTTTAACTAACCAACTCAACTGTCATTCTGGCTTTCATTCTTCAACTTTTCAGTTTCTAAGAATTTTTAATTTTCCAAAAATTTGGCTAACACCGTAAATTTTTGAAAAAATTCGCCATAACCTCCTTTGTACGGGTTGATATTCAAAACCGCAACTTGCCTGCAGGGCCCTCATCATCCAAAAAGAAAAAGAAAAAGCTAAGCGGCTAACTAATCGGCTCATAAAATCATCAAAACCCACGAAATACAATAAACATGTACCTATTTGTCGGGCATACAATTTTATTCCTCTTCTTAGCTACCATGTTATGACATGTTCAATATATATACATGTATATGTATGCAATCGCAATCAATTTTCAATTCAGTTCAATATTTGATTGGATTTGGCTAAATTTATCATTTATTCTCATATTGGTTAAATTATTATCATTCCAATATTTTTAATTAGTTAGATTAATAATCAAACAACACAACCAACAATCAATATGACTTTTATGTATAGTCGAAAATCATATTTTTAGTGCAAATCACAACAATAAACTCTAACTAAGTTTTGGTTCTCACACCAGTCAATTGGAAATATATAGATATCCCACTTTCGATACTCGAACACAAATACTGATGATGAGGCCTCAATCATTAGAATCATCTTCGGGCAACTAGAGTGTGATTCTATATCTATCCAGAATATTTTAGACTTCGTATATACGTTTGTGACACGTATATGCAAAATCTTCATGTACTTGGTTGTCCAAAATAAAGTAAAATAATATACTCAAATACGTATATTAAGATAAAATTTTCAAAACTAAATTTGGTTTTATAATTAATACTCTTCAAATTCCTTCTAGGGCATTACTAGCCCTATCTCAAACGAGTCATTCTTATTGGATATTACTAATCCAATCTCTGATGAATTCTTTTATTTGGTTCTAATGTGTCTTGTTCTCGAGCTCTGTAAACCAAAGATCTGATACCAAATGAAATGACCCAAATTTCGCCGTACAGGAAAGTACGGATTGAATTGAGAATGCGACAAATCATAACACAAACAGAAGAACATTTCATTGCTTGTTACAACAATTACATCAGATTACAAGAATATATCAGAGTATGAATAAATAATATACACTGAAAATACAATATCAGAGATTTAATTACAAAGCAACGAAAAATAATACATAATACAACTGAAGGAAATACATGGATGCATAGCTTTCCGAATATCACTTCAGCTGCAAACCAGGATCTTGTGAATATAATATCTGCAAAACCAAAACTGCTAGTTGCCTGTGTGGAAAATATGGGCACCAAGAGTTTAGGTTGAAACAATAAACTCCAAGTCAGTCATGGGACAGGTGTGAGAACTAAAACAGTTGTTAATCTTAAGTTTTAAAGTGGACATATCATGGGACTACGCCATGTAACATGGAACGGGTTTACTCCATATGAATCTTAGTATAAAATAAAACAACACAATATTTTTTGGAAAAATGAAGCTATTATAAGACTCAGGTCCCATCACACTATGCAACGCAATCCAGAGTAAAGAGTTTTCCTTTATAATAGCCAAATATGCTTGATACGAGAAATTTCATCTTTTATTATTATTA